>CM057339.1:57672485-58872485 GCA_030015575.1 Agapanthus africanus
ATAGGAGGGGATTCGTCTCTCCCGGTATAGGGGGTTGATGTTGCGCAGTGTTCGATTGGCTATAACAGGAAATCCCTGGCCAGGGTTGCTGAGATTTACTGGTAAGTGTTACCAGTAGTTTCTCGAATTGTTATAGACCTCATATCGACACGACTTATCGAGCTATTGGGGTCTGACGTTTACCACCCCTAGGCAAGATATGCGACATATCAGACGACGAGACCGGACTGTACGGTAGTGTTACTGGTTGGATTCACTGGAGTGTGAGCGGGCTTGCTCGTCGATCTTCTGATCGCTCAATACCCGGGTGGCCGTTACGTTTAGCAGACCGCTTACGGCTTGTGGGTGTTTGATATGATCATCATCTGCTGCCGGCGTATTGACGAGTCTTTAGAGTCCTACACAGAGGTTTCCTGGCTCAAGCGAAACGAAATAGGAGCGCATATGAGATATGTGCGGGACCGAGAATAATGCGTGTATGTGATACCGTATTCTATTCTCGCGATGAATGTATCGAATGGTTGTATGCGATATAACCTAGTTATCGAATCAAGGATTGATTCGATAAGCCGATACATTGGATACTAGTCGGTTATATGCGATATGACCGGATCGTTAAATCAAGTGTTGATTTAATGATTTAATGTATAATTATATATTTGATATATTACTTTGCATTAACTAGTATTGGTTCATTTTATATGGATTTTCTCACTTGGATGTACAAGTTGTATATGTGATATCCTTTTTGTGCAAATGATTGTATCATATTTGATGATACATGTTAACTTGGTTAAGCGTAAAGATTAAACCATGGTTAAATTAATGATTAGGGTTTTCTTTTTCTTAATCATTTATTTATTTATTTATTTGAAAAAGATTAGAAATGAAATGGTTGCAAGTTTTGTCTCTTTCTTTGAAGCTTCATGAAGCTTTGACTTTGTGACCATTTTGTCTCATGCTTAACCCTAACCCTTGCAATTAACCATGGTCTATTCTCTACACCTAATCATGGTTATTATTATGATAAGTATCCTTTTTCTTTTCTTTTTTATAAACTTATCATAATAATTCTTTCTTCATCTTCTTCTTCTTCTTCATTTCTTCAAGTGAAGAAAGCTTGCCTCCATCAATGGCAAGTGATGAAAAAGAGTGAGAAATCCAAATCTAAAGTCTACCCACTTCCTATTTCTTCATCCTCTACCTCTTGCCAAGTAGTAGAGTGTGTTTCCTTCACAAGTTTTCATGGCTTGGTGAAGGTGGAGCTTGATCTAGCGATGCCTCGACGTAGATCATCTTCGGCATGGACATCGACGACCTAGCTCGCCTATTCTCCGACGAAGCCGACGCTAGAGCCCAGGAATTCATTTGGACAGCGAGGGGACTTCGTTACGGAGCTATGGAGGTGGAGCACCGGATCTACAAAGGTTGTATTTCCGTATTCTTTTAGTTAAGTGTTAACTAGTTTATAGTTTTCGCCTAGATTTCTAGCCAACGATCCGTAGTCGGGTTTCTCGGCACCTAGATTTTTTTTGAAATTGGCATGGTTGATGCCTTGTGAGACCTCCTTAGCGTGCCAAGGAACCCTACACTCATAACCCAATGAGCACCTGTATACATCTTAGGTGAACCAACTGACACCAGTGGCTTGTGAGACCGGCCACCGCCCCTCGTCGGGGTCTCGACTGTATACACTAGTCTACTCTGGAGTAACGATGCCCTGTCTCGAAACTCCCACGACTAGGGACCTTTTAAGGATGTGCTTATAGACTACCAGCTCCCACGTATATGATCGCCCTCATACTGCTGGCAGTCAAGCAAGAATCCTAGGGGCTCTATCAACGTGTAATAGCGACCTGTAAGGTCACCTAAAGCAGTACACGATGATAAAGATAAACCAGATAGCATACTATCATCTTGAGTAAGATTGTCCTACCGGAATATGTCCTCCCTCAATCATTGCAATCATATGCCTATGATCCAATAATTGACTCTGAGGGCACTATCTCCAACAATCTCCCACTTGCACTCAAGGCTAATTATTGCGATGTCGCATACTCACAGCCCGTGTGATACCGAACAACCAACTCCTCTACTAATCAGTCTCACAAAGCTCGTTTGCGAAACTAATGCGTTCGAGGAATAGCCTCAGTGAGTGGATCCGCTCTAATGTTTCTTTCTATGTCTTTCTTTATCTCAAGTTCGCGGAGAAACCTATCTCCCGAAATGAGCAATACCTGTCTTAGAGTATGTCTGAATATTTGATGGGACCTAGCTCATAAATGAACTCCAAATCCAAACTTCTTAGACTGTATCGTCAACTGAACTTAATCAGTATCCTGCACCATGCCTCCCTCAGTATCCTCTTGGACCACCTGTCCAAAATACTGCCCCTCGTCAAAAGGAAAAATATAACTCTGACAACCTCTCTGTCATCCAGGTCACCTTGGAAGCCTAGAATAATAACTGTGTCCCGAATGAGGCTGTCGTTATCATATCCCTAGAACATCCACTTATGTTCTAAAACTGCTTCCGATTGTTTCTCCAGGATTGGATTAATGTCAACTTCTTGCATCTACTGCAAAAACAACATCTGGTGTGGTACTTGACATCTCATGATTGACTCAATTGCCTAAGCAAGTGATCTGCCAGTCATGCACATCCCTCTCCACTTTAGTCTGTAAGACACCTTTAGAGAGGGTGACTCCATCACCTGCAGGTACACTGGAGTCATCTATTCTAAAACACCTTCAGAATGCTGTCTAAGTACCCTGATTGGGAAACTACCCAAATCTAGATCTAAAACTATAGATCCAGTAACCAGAATATCTGAAATAATATCCAAGTTCCTTTGTGGAGAAACTACTGTGTGACAACCAAAGTATAACCGATCGTAGTATAGGAATATCACTTCCTACACTGTGTATGTCATCCAAATACCAGGACATCACACCCTACTACCTTCTTAACAGATCCATCCCCTATTCTGATGAAGTCAAACCTATGACTGTCATATCAGAAATAGATGATCTATCTCCGCTACATCTGCTTTAGTCTATATCCAGACATAAGCCACTTGTCCACCAATGCTTCCGCTGCTCCCACTGACCACGACAACACTCTGGCAGAGTCATATACACGTACACTTCTAAAGCTAGTTTAGAACGACGCTATACTCATGCTCCTGCCGGGTCTCACAGTCTGGAACAACAGCAATGGCAGGTCTGGGTAAACAAGAACCTCCCTGTCACCGTCCTTGAGGCTACCTGAGTACCTCTTGGGTTCCTGAGGTTACCCACCTTATCTGCGGAGTGGCCAATAGAATGTCAAACCAGATTGAATCTTTAGGTTCTTATCAAATCTTCAGTAATCGTTTGCGGTTCTGAAATCACTTCCAGTTCTACCATACTCCCACTAGTGTTTTCTGAAAAAATCCATTTTTATTAAAATTGTGGCGAGTCAAGAACAATATCACTATTGATATTCCAGATGGTAGAAAGTCAACCCTCGTCATAGCCTGGGTCAACCCACAAACAGCCATTACAGAAAACGTGCCTTGAGTTATCCAGAGTCTGGTTTTAAGCATAAGCCGGACAACTCCCCGTACCTTAACATCGTTAAGATATGAACTGTTCTATATCCAATACAGAAACAGAAGCACTGATTTAATTGAACCAGATCCAAATCATGCAGCTGTCTCCAGTGCATGTCAACTAAATGGAAGGAGGCCGATCAGCGTTACTCAACTTAGGAATGCTTCCAATTATGAGTAACCTGAAAGAGAAGCAAGTTCTCTTAATCATTACTATCAACTGAATACCCTACACAAGTATCTACATCTTCGATCACCTTGAAGAATCCCGATACTCGCAATACCTGGTTCTCTACTTTATTCATATACCTTTAACTTCTCAAAATTCGGACCTTGTGTTTCTACGAAACACCTGTCTAAAAACTAGAGAAGTCATAAGTAAACCGAATATAGTACGAGGACTAACCCCTCTGTCCTAATGGACACTGGACAACATACAATACTCTGTATAAGTCCCTTGAGTTTAATAACTCACTCCCTGTGTGTCGCAGGTTGAAAACTGTACTTATGGTTAAGAAGAATTACACCGCTGTTTAATGCTCCTTACCTAACCATCAACTGATATAGGTAAATGTCATAGACATAATTTCAAAAAGGTACATCTCACTCTATAAAAATAGTCGTACAGATATATCAATTTGAAATTGGTGCATAACAGCGGATATTCAAAACCAAATATTTGCCGTCCGGCAAACAACCCAGGAGATTCCCTCAAATATCACCAATTACAATGAATCCCGATATAATGAGGATGATCACCCAATTCCCAATAACTTACTCCCACTCATCATCTATAAAACCATACAAATATGAGAATCATACCTGGTAAATACATACCCTGGAGCAAGTGTCTAACTGGGAAATCAGTTTTCCTTTAACAGTACACAGTAAAACTGAAACATTGAAATATTTCGATGGGGTATCCCGGTATTCCTAGTAATGCCTCTTCCATTATCCAGATTCACAACTGTAACCGTATATTTTTTTGCCACCTCTCCAAATCTCTTCATATGTCTTTAGTCATTACCTTCTGCACACCCCTTTAGGCCAATTGGTTTTCTTCCTTCCCTACCGTTCGGCACCAGCCTATAGTTTGGAAGAAGACTATCCAATAAGCATAATGGGTGTACTGTCCTAATCCTAGGAGCACTCGCAATGCGAGAGAAGGTGTAGATAAAAGACAACCGAATAAACCTTATTCCTATTTCTCCTGAAACAGAATCCATCCCCGAACTGGAACAAGTTCCTTTCGAGTTCGTATATAACCATACGATAGAGTATCCAATAAACTGTGGATCTTCGTAGTGATACGGAGTGTCCTGGAGAAATACAAAGGTGAAATGGGAGTGGTAATGAAATACTTGGTTTGGTCATGAATAGCAGTCGCAATTTACTTTGCCCTCCTTCTAATTCCTTTCTTTGTCTTTACTTAATACCTTCTGTACACCATCGTTATGCTAATTGGTTTTCTTCATTCCCCACCGTTCGGCACCAGCCTAAGGTTTGGAAGAAGACTATCCAATTTGCGTAATAGGTGTACTATCTCCTAAACCAAGGAGTACTCGCAACCTGAGAGAAGGTAAAAGGAAAAGACAACTGAATAGTCCTATTCGTTTTCTCCAGAACCGGAAACCATCCTCGAATAATTTCCTTCGAGTTCGTATATAACCATACGATGGTTTTGTCCAATGGAAGTGGACGTTCGTAGTAATACGGGGTGTCCTGGAGAAAAGGATAAAAGTAGGAGTGGCAATGAGGTATGCAACTCTGACAATCCAAAAACCAGTGTTTAAGAAGGTTCGGTCAACTTGGTCAATGAGTCATAGTCTAAGGTCGGGTCAATGGTCGCTGCCAAAGAGAGAGAGAAAAGAAACACTCGGCGTGCACTCTAACCTAGATCAGAATGGTTACCAATTTATCTAATCTGGAAACCTCCCACTGTACCGTCAAATTCTCCTCCAAACCTGAAAGAAGAATTAGTCGGGATCACCCGAGGAGTAAACCAATTCATCAGTAGGAATCGGGATCCAACTATCATCACATGATAACGTGACGGAATCCGCTCACGTTATCACACTCCAGAAGGTATGCGCATATCTGGCAAGTTTCAGTTTCTTTAGAAACTCCCGATGTGATTTTTACCCCATGCTCTTATGACCTTGACTTTGGCCAACAAATCATAAGTCACATGTCAAGTTCTACCCGTCATTCTCCAGGTTGATTTGAACCCACCCGTACCTACCCTTGACTTTGGCCAACAAGGCAGTACGACTGTCCCAAACCAACGCATCTATCTATGCTGCATATGAATACCCAACAGCTACCAAACACTGTGCCTTGATTTTGGCCAACAAACACAGCTTGAATACTATTGACCACCCATATGAAACGACGGAGGGCTACGAATGGTTTCTGGCGAAAACCTTTAATGTAATGAACTTGATATCGTTGAAGGAACTGGATAGCTTTATAAAAATATAGTGGCGAAAACCTTTGCTAAAGAGGTCACTCTCGGTGAAGGGATCTCGGCTCTTTCCCCGTAGAATGAGGTGCAGGATATTCCAACTGAATACCACGATGCAAAGAAAAAGTAAACGACTATAGTGAAGTTATTGCCCTGACGCAAACTTTTGTCCAAGGGGTCACTCCCGATGAAGGGATCTCGGCTCTTGCCTCATCAACTGAGGAGCAGGAAATTCCAACTGAATACCACTGTGCAAAACAAAAGTGAACATCCTTGCAATAACAGCTTTTTGAAAAATGTTCCAACAACATCAGATTAGGTTTGTTTAACTTGCATTGATCCGAATCAATGCAGTCCCATCAATTGATCACACCAATAAAGAACGAAAATAATGACGTACGTATATGCCATCTGCATTCGCCACTGGGTCCCGTCATTACCCGTTAGGTTAGTTAACTAACGACAGAGCGGGGACTGGACTAGCGCGGATGCAAAACATATACAACATCTACTAGTATATATATAATATATAATTTTCGCTCAAGGCGTGATAAAATGCAACATCACAGAAATGTAATAAGCATCACAGAACAATACAGATATCTGGGATCCCCGGGTTTCACAGAGTCGCTACTGAAACCCGACGTTCCCCTGGTCGTGTGGATAGCATGTACAATGAAATCCTAGACCCCTACGGGCGCGGCAAGTTACCCGCCAAAACCTGAAGCGAGGCAGCCCCCTTCAGCAACGTGAATGGACCACCCAGCACTTCACGGAATCCGGTAACTTGGGCACCCCTCCTGGGTCAACCTGTACCCCCTACGAGTGCGGCGAATAGCCCGCCAATTCTAGAGCGAAGCCCCCTCCGTCTCAACGCCATGAGATGCGGGCCCGTTGCCCTCTATAATCCGGCTATCCGTGCACCCCACCTTGGGGTAATCCTAGTACAGAAAGTAAAATATACATACAACGGGTACATCGACCTCAACCCGGTCGTGCCCCAAAAGAATAATATACAAACGGGCAGTGATGGCAGTTTACATGTCGGACGCTCGCCCCGCAATATCAAATGTACATATAAAAAAAACTGTACTACCATTGCATCCAAGCTATCCCCCATAACCAATTCGCAACATCACAGCACAACACAGAAAATCAACGTGAATGTCACGTTCGCAAATCCGTCTAACCGGGCTATAGCAGTTAGACAGGATTTACCGATCAAGTGACATTCACGGTCGCAGATATAATGTAAATACTGTGAACTAATGTGTTTAAAATTTTCGATCGATCAAATTTACCCAAGTGGGCCCCCAAGCACTACTGTAACACTTAAAGAAAATCTGGGCCCAAACAGAATGTTCCATGTCACGCCCCGCTTCCCAGAGTACGCAAGATTGGGCACGTGACATAGCCAACCATGCTACCTGTGGGTAGGAAGTATCCATCCACAGTCACATTACGGTTGTAAGGATATCAAAACAAGATAAAAAACTAATCTAATACATGTCCAAAACCATAATAACAGGAATCAATAAACAATAAGTGCGGAAGCAATGATCCAATATAATAATAGAAAGGTGCGTCCCAGAATGCGGGATCGCACCTGGAAATAAAATGCAATAAACGAACTAACCACTATAGAACTTAAATCAGCCTACTGGCTGAAGTACTCCTGCTCGGTCGTCGACAGTGGTACGGAATCTGGGCCATGCAAAACCCAGACGTCAGCGCGTCATGACATCAAGTATATAATGTAAACATGGTGATAAGCAATGCAAATATGAACATGAATAAAGCAGTACTGAGAAATAACAGAGCAGGGTAATGTGCAATGGTGACTAAACTATCCTGTCAGGTTTCTACTCTATAGTCTTTGAAATCAATTGATGAATCGTCGATGTAACCCAATAGTATCCCGTACATACCCAGGACCACGGCCACAATATTCTCGGCTGCAGCCGAGACATGCCGTTAGGCACAGAATAGGAAAGTGTACACTCGGTATTACCCCGTACATACCCGGGATCACGGCCACAATATTCTCGGCTGCAGCCGAGACATGCCGTTAGGCACAGAATAGGAAAGTGTACACTCGGTATTACCCCGTACATACCCGGGATCACGGCCACAATATTCTCGGCCGAAACCGAGACATGCCGCTGGGCACAGAATAGGAATGTGTACACTCGAACGGTAGTGAATTGTCGAGTTACAAGTCAGGTTCATCTTTGATTTCCCCATACCCCCAAGCTATATATGTCAGGTCAGGTATTCAGTAGTCAAGGACTAATGCCAACACAAAATCCGGTAAGAGTAGGTCTGTCTGGATAGACAGCAGGGATGGTCGGGTTTGTCGGCATTAGGCATGAAATCATGAAACAAGTCATGTCATGGTACAACAGGATGAGTCGGTATGTATGTATATGTCATGTATAGCAGGGTCAGGCCAATATGTAGTGCAATCGAGTATGTGCTCACAACAGGTATACAATCAAATAATGAACAGCAGCAGGAAACAGTAAATAACCATATTATTCCATGTAACCACAGTGATGTTTGTATTCTCTTATTAACAGGTTCACGCACCTTTGGGGTGCAATAGCCACAAGGTGAAGCAATATCCACAATCTTAAAGTAATGAAGCTACATGAATTTACACTGAGTATAATAATTGTCTCGTGAATGATTTAACAATTAAAGCAGAGATGATCCAATTGTTTTATTTAGTTGAATTATGGATTGATAGTGGGTCGATTAATTACGAGAAACTATTATAACGATTCCATGTTAAAGATAACTGCCACTGTCAATTCTAACTTATAATATAATATCAATTTCCATCATTAAGTTGTTGTATTATATAGTATGATACTCAACTGCATAGCAAGACTAGATCTCGTATGCTAGCATGTTAAAGCAAGTATTCAGATACTTGCCTCGACGGTTTCGCAAACCGGAAAGCACGGATGCAAAGTCGGCAGAAAGCACGAGACGGGTGCACGGGTTCACGAGATCGGATTCAACAGATGAAGCGATCAGGGATCAGGACGTACCGGTGGAGATTCCGGCTTAAAGCGTCAGGTCAAAGAGTTCGGCAACACTACGAAAACGTAACGATTAGCACAGGATACATAAACTTAAAACGATCAGCGGGGGGGTGATTTGCACAAAAGGAAAGATGAGGAAGCTTACAGAGAGATGTACCAGGGTGACCCCGGCGGGCTCGACGGCGCTGGAACGCCGGTGAGGCAACGACGGCTGCTGCGAAGACTTGAACGTCCTCAGGGTTCGCTGGAGAGGGTGTTGCGACGAGTGGAGGAGAGGGTGGTCGGCTCTGGTGGTCGAGGGGAGAAGGAGGTGGTCGGAGGTGACACGGGTGACGTCGACGAGGGTCGACGGCGCGTTCTCCGGCGATCCGGGGATGGTGCAGGGTCGGGCTGCGTGACTGAAGGTGTTCCGGCGAGGGGAGGAGGAAGGTGATGACGAGGTAGTGACGAGGAGGAGGAGAGGGAGTCGTGGGAGTCGTCGGCGACGGGAGGCGGCGTCGACGGCGGGAGTTGCGGCCGAACGGAGGCGTCGGGGGTTGGGTGCAGGCGCGGAAGATGGACGGAGGGAGGAGGAAGCGGGTGCGGTGAGGTCGACGAGGTGGTGACGGCGACGGCGAGGTCGTGAGGAGGTCGGCGGTGAGGTCGCGAGGAGCTAGGGTTAGGGTTTCGTGGGTTCTCGTGATGGGGAGATGAGCAGGGAGGCGGCTGCATGGAAAAAGAAGGGGGGTTTAAATATAGGAAGAGAGAGAGAGAGATTGGAGAGAGAGAGGGAAAGGGTTTCGAGTGAGAGAGAGAGAGAGAGAAAAAGGGACGGCGGGGCCCACGAGAAAGGAGCCACGCGATTGGCTGATCACGAGATTCGAAAAGGAATTTGAAGAGATTTGTGAAAGATTATTAACAGTTAAGGAAAAATTCGTATATAAATTAGTTTAAGATATTAAATTAAAATGGGCCTTTTTGGCGCGAAATGAAACATTTCCAAATCGCGCCCGGGTTGCGCCCAAATGTTCCAAATTCAAATTATAGGATTTTAAGCGGGTTCCAAATTTTGAAAAGAGGTGTTTAATGATTAAAATGCATGCCCCCAAGTCGGACACTTGCACGCGCGCGTAGTCGTCCAAACTTGCCCGTTTAGCCGAACGGGGCGGAATCTCGACACGCGGACGCTACCACGCGACTAGTGGCGACGAGTAGGCCAACATGGATACTTTTAATTTCATTTTAGGAGTTAAAATTTGTTATGTGCCAAAATGACTTAACCGGTTAAAATTTAGCAATAAACACCAGAAAATCAGGAAAATTGGGATGAGCAATATATAACCCTCAACTTGTAATATAAATAGTATTATTGGGCTCGGGTGTTACATTCCAAAAACCCTATTTTCTACACAGGAGCTCTCTGTAAAAATTTGGTTCACTGAACTGTAAAAGTGGCGGCGGAACCGCGGCCCAAGCATGGGTTTGGCCGCGGTTCCGCGGTGGTATGGTGAGATCACGCGACCAAATTTTCACAGAGTGCTTAGAATTCCCTGTACAGTATTCTGCAACAACCTGAAAAAATTTTGGAGCCAAAAAAAATTCGACAGAAACTGATGCACATGAAAACGCGGTTTTTGGAATTTTGTTCGATCGGAAATGTAAACACATTAGACAAAGCTAGACTAGGTTAATAGCGTGTCTCTGATACCAGTGTAAGAGCACGGCGGCGCCCCGGCCATCTTTCCGAGGCCAAAATGCGGAAGCGATAATTTACTTTAACTTTTAAACCGGCACCACCGCACACAAAAGTCCCGGATCGGGCCATTAATCTAATCCTAGCTAACTAAAGAATGGGTAGAGAGATATACCGAGCGATCTGTGTCCTCCGGTCTTCTTGTCGTCGACCCGATCTCCCCGCAGAATCTCCGGTCTCCACCACGTCGCCGGAAGAGCACCACGTCGCCGGCTTCTTTTACGGGCACCCGCCTCTTGACCGAGGCAACTCGGGCACGAAGTTGGTGAGTCGACGTGCCCAAAATTTGCTGTAGAATAAGTGTAGAACTTATGTCTCATTTTGGGGTTTAGGAAGTTGCCATATGGTGGAGGAAATGAGATGAACTTTTTGAGATGGAGATGCGGGGATTTTACAAAGCCAAAGAGATCAAAAAATCCCCACCACTATTTTTGGACAGCCCTCTACTCCCTTGGCCGGCCATGGCATGAGGAATTAGAGAATGGAGTGAAAATTGGAATTAAAAAAAGAAGTGAGCCACAACATAATGCAAGAGAGAGAAAGGATGATGATGACAAGCAATGATCATCAACCAAAACCAACACTCCATCAACCAATCATCACTTCACAAGTCAAGCCATCATGAAGAAAAGAAGTCAATGGTGGTAGAATCATCATGAAAGAATAATATGCAAAGACCACCCTCCACAATGTAAATTTACACAAATTCAAATAAGCCCTCCTCCACCAATCTTCAGCCAATGAAAGATACAAAGAAATATGGCCGAAAAGGAAAACAAACTGGCAACCCCAAAAACTGATCCCGTAATAAATTAAAGGAAAACCCCGCTACAGTATATACATACCCGCATTTGTATTCCGACCGAATACAAATGCAATGAGACAAAATCTACACTGTACTATACTAGGATCCGGCTTAAACCAAAGCCGCTAGTATTATCTGTCCGATCATGATCCGTGCAATACCGCACGTATCTGATCGAACCCTGCCATATCTCCATACGACCTCTACAGTGTTTCGCCCGAAACTTGAGCAACTGGTCTGTGGGGGACTCTAAAGACTCGTCAATACTATGGCCGTGGATTTAACCACTAGCGCGTCAGAGGTATTAGCCATACGTAACGGGCTACCAGCTATTGACCAAAAGGGACGTCGATGAGCGAACTCATCCTAACACCCTACTGAGCCTGTCAGTGACAATATCCGTACAGTCCGGTCCGTTCTTCTATGAGCATCCCATGGCGGGCCTAGGGGTTTGGTAAAAGTCAGACCCCCAAAAGCGGTACAAGTCGTGTCGGAGTGTGGCCCAGAACACCCTGAGATACTACTGGAATACCTACCAGTAAATCTCCTGCCTCGGCCGAGGGCTTTGTGTAATGGCTCTCCTAGACACAGCGCGACCTCACCCCCAATACCGGGAGAGACGAACCCCTGAAGATCCGCTCACTGCCTCCATGTGGCTCGGGACTATACCTAACTAAAACCTGTTTGCACGTCTCCTTTGAGCGTGGTAGGGTAGTAATCAAAGTACAGTGGGAACTCACACGAGACAAATGACGATCCTCAGGTCGATGAACTAACATGTACACATGTCACCAGGGAACTGCTATCTGACGTCAGGTATAAGACCAACTAGCATGTTCCCGGCGAGTCCTGTCCGGTGTACTCATAACCCAATGAGCACCTGTATACATCTTAGGTGAACCAACTGACACTAGTGGCTTGTGAGACCGGCCACCGCCCCTCGTCGGGGTCTCGACTGTATACACTAGTCTATTCTGGAGTATCGATGCCCTGTCTCGAAACTCCCACGACTATGGACCTTTTAAGGATGTGCTTATAGACTACCAGCTCTCACGTATATGATCACCCTCATACTGCTGGCAGTCAAGCAAGAATCCTGGGGGCTCTATCAACGTGTAATAGCGACCTGTAAGGTCACCTAAAGCAGTACACGATGATAAAGATAAACCAGATAGCATACTATCATCTTGAGTAAGACTGTCCTACCGGAATAGGTCATCCCTCAATCATTGCAATCACGTGCCTGTGATCCAATAATTGACTCTGAGGGCACTATCTCCAACATTCTTTTGTCATCTTCCTAATGAGTGAGTAATTCCTCACTTGTTAGGGTTAGGAGAGGGAAGGTTTGAAAGAAGGAAATCTCTCTCACTCCTCTGTTTGCCCATATAATTTTTAATTAGGACTCTATTTAATTCAATCACACACCGCTCACTACGGCACCCTATCCTATGAGATAGTGGTGATTCCCTAGTTAGACCGGTTGTGGTTGATTTACATAGAGGTTAGGGCTAAGAGTTAAGAAAGTACGGACAAGGACCAAAGGGAAGAAACTAAGTTTCTTCCTAGTCGTGCTAATCCTCTTTGTTGACTATTACCCTAACACCTAAATTCTTGACTAAGGCAAAGAAAGCAGTGGGTAGAATCCCTTTTCCGAACTAACCTAATCCTAACCCTAGCAAGCCTTTAAATCAATTTAATCTCATTCTTAGATCGTAAAACAAAAACCCGACATGATCGGACTAACTCGTTAGAACCAAAGAAAAGGAATCCATCTCCCTGTGGACCGGCCCGTACTCAACCGGCGAGCTACCAAGCGACACCGTTATTGATTGCGGTATATTTTATTCTTTGATTTAAAACGCTCACGCGAAAAGCTCCTACAATCACAGCACGAAAGATAACGATGCGGTATGGGTTATTGTGGATCGACTCACAAAGTCGGCTCACTTCATCCCATTTCGAGTTGGCCAATCTACTGAGACACTAGCAATGAAGTACATAGAGGTAAGAATATAAGTAAGATTTAAACTCTTCAATATGTACTATCTCTGATACCCATGAACTCATACAGGAAATCATGAGATTGCATGGAGTACAGGTTTGCATTGTTTCCAATCGTGACACTAGATTTCGATCGCAATTTTGGCAGAGTCTGCAAGCTAGCTTGGGAACAAGTCTGAACTTCAGTACAGCGTATCATCCACAAACAGATGGTCAATTTGAGCGAACGATTCAGATCTTAGAAAATATGCTAAGAGCGTGTATGCTAGTCTTCGGAGGATCGTGGGAAGATCACCTACATCTTGTGGAGTTTTCATACAACAACAGCTACCAAGTAAGTATAGGATTGGTACCATTTACAGATTTATGTGGAAGGAAGTGTCGATCGCCATTAAGTTAGGACAACATCAGAGATAGAAAACTCCATGGACCTGAGATGATAGTAGCAACTGTCGATGTGGTTCATACTATCAGGGAAATAATGCGCATAGCCCAAGATCGACAGAAGCACTGGGCTGATGCAAAGCGCCGTCACTTAGAGTTTCAACCGAGAGAACATGTATTTTTGAAGATATCTCCGAACCATGGAGTGATTCATTTTGGAAGACGGGGTAAGCTCAATCCAAGGCATATTGGACCGTTCGACATACTTGAACTAGTCGGTGAAGTGGCATATCGCTTGGCACTTCCACCATCATTGGAAGGAGTGCAAAATGTGTTCCGCATATCCCAACTCAGAAGGTATGTGAGTGACCCCAGCCATATTCTTGATCACTCCAAGCTCACTGTACAGTCAGATTTATCCTGTAAGCAACAACCTGTTGAGATTCTGGATAGAAAGGTGAAATGACTTCAGAACAAGGAAGTCAACTTGGTTTGAGTGATGTGGAGAAAAGATTCACCAGGAGAATCAACATGGGAACGTGAGGATGACATGCGTGCAAGATACCCTCAATTGTTTGTAAACTAGTCTTTAAAATAATTGTAAATTTCGAGGACGAAATTTTTGTAAGGAGGGTAGAATGTAACAACTCCAATTTCAATGTATAGAAAATTATTTAAAAGTTAATGTACAAATGGAGTATTTGCAATCTTGTGTATACTATAAGTATTTGTTTTGCTTTTGAACAGCAAGAAACAACTTGTAGCTCATTGGTAATTTTATTGTATTTTTCTTTTAATATTTTAGAAGCCTAAGGGTTTACACGTGCACTACGCGTAAAATGAAGAGTTCCAGATTAAACAAATATGTGCACTGGGGTATATGAGGCGACAGAGACACGTGGCACAAATCTCACCACTTACCACCGGGGATCGACCGGCGAGATTGATGTTGGGACCGGCACCGCCGGGCTGCCCGTTGGGAATGGTCCCCATTTTTTCACCCCAGCACCTCTTCGCCAACCCCACTAACCCCATATTATTTGTTTACTCTTCATTCATCCAGAGAATATTAAATCGCCCTTTAATCCAATTTTTAATGCATATTTTTAATGCATTCTTTAACCTTCAAAACCCTAATTTTCGCTATAAATACCACACTCCATTTCACCCCTCCTCACTCAGAATTTCATTACAAAAACTCTCAAAAATTTCCAAGTCCCAAGTTGTGCAAGTGGAGTTAGCAAGAGGCGAAATTCCGACTACGTTCCAAGAAAAATCCGGCGATGAAACGACGCCCCGATGCTTTCATAAGCTTCCCCCTTCTCCCCTCTATCTTAATAGCTTGTAAGTACCCTCTCCCCTCCTCTTCTACTATTCTAAAACTATCATTTTTCAAAACTCGTCGGAAGCGGGGTTAATCCGACTTCCAATTCGTTTTTCCTTAAAAATTCCATTTTTCTTAAATAACAAAATACCATATTTTCTCATAAGGTTTAATAAACATAAATAAATACATTAGAACAAGTTTCATCTCAAAAAAATCTTTTATGCAACTTTTATCACATTTATACGGTAAAATACCATATACTTTACATTTCGACATAATTCAACATATTTGCTTTTATTGTCAGGCGATTCGGACTCACTAGAGATCGAGCCCATTACTGAAGATTTTGAGCAATTAGCCTTTGACCCGAAGCTGTAGGCACTTGTATATACTTTTTCATTTCAGTTATGCCATTGTTTAGGCATTGCTTTCCATTCATGTATTTACATTTCCAGTTGTACTTGTAAAGAATTGTTAATATATAAAAGTTGTTGTTCGATTACATATATTGTCACTTTTCTTGTGTACGTTTACTTTATATTGCTTAGATACGCTTAGCGTGTTTACTTTATAATATAGGTGATGATCATATCAAGCACCCACAAGCCGTCAGCGGTACTAGCTGAACGTAACGGCTATCCGGGTATTGAGCGATCAGAAGATCAACAAGCAAGCCCGCTCTAGCTCCTGTAAAGCCTGTCGGTAACACTACCGTACAGTCCGGTCTCTTCGTCTAAGATGTCGCATATCCAGTCTAGGAGTGGTAAACGTCAGACCCCAATAACTCGATAAGTCATGTCTATACGGGGCTTATAACGGGTCGAGAAACTACTGATAACACTTACCAGTAAATCTCCAAATCAACCCTGGCCAGGGACTTCCAGTTATAGCTAATTGAGCACATCACGACATCTACCCCCAATACCGGAAGAGACGAAATCTCCTCCTCTCGCTCATTGCCTCCATGTGACTCGGGACTGTACCTAAAAACACCGTTTTGCACTTCCTCTTGAACGTGGTAAGGTGGAAATCAAAGCACAGTGGGAATCACACAGGACTCTATGACGATCTCGGGTCTACAGACTAACATGTACCAGTGTCACCAGAGAACTGCTATCTGACGTCAGGTATAATACCATCTAGGAGTTCTCGGCGAGTCCGTCCAGCGTACCCAGTCTCCACTGAGCACCCGTACCATCTCTGATGTCAAACACAATAGATATGGGATCATCCATCGCCCATCTCATAGGTCGAGAAGCGTATACGCTAGTTTACTCTGGTATATCGATGCCCTGTCTCGATACACCCACGACTAGGAATATTAAAGGATGAACTTATGGACAACTATGGCCCCACTAGTATGATCTGCATCATAATCCTGGTAGTCAAGTACACATCCTAAGGGCTTTACCAACATGTAACCAAGAGACAGTATCAAGAGACAAGTATACATGTTAAGATAAAGAGCAACCAGATAGCATACTATCATGTCGAGCAAGAAAGTCCTCTATATATATGTCCAAGCATCCATTATAATATACATCATATGTACAATAATGGCCTCTAAGGCTTACATACAACTATCAATCTCTCACTTGCACTAAGGCCAGCTGTTGTAGTATCGCATACCCAACATCCCGAAGAGTCTCTCGAACTGTATCTGGGGAATGGCCTTCGTGAGTGGATCCGTTGTGTTGTTCTTCGTGTCAACTCTCCTGACCTCGATCTCCTTACGATCAACTATCTCCCGGATCAGGTGATACCGCCTCAGAATATGCCTAGATCGCTGATGGGACCTGGGTTCCTTGGCCAACGCCACTGCTCCATTGTTATCGCAATACAAAGGTATTGGATGCTCAATGAACGGAACCACACCAAGTTCAGTTATGAACTTCTTCATCCAGACAGCCTCTTTGGCAGCATCGTTGGCAACGATGTATTCAGCCTCCATCGTCGAGTCTGCCACGGTTTCCTGTTTGGAACTCTTCCAACAAACCGCCCCTCCATTGAGGGTAAAGACAAATCCCGAGACCGACTTAGAGTCGTCCTTATCACTCTGGAAGCTCGAATCGGTAAAGAACTCCACTTGGAGTTCTCCGTTACCATACACCAAGAGCATCTCTTTAGTCCTTCTCAAGTACTTGAGAATGCTCTTCACAGCTGTCCAGTACTCTTTCCTAGATCTTCTTGATACCTACTCAATACACTTAGTGAGTATGCTACATCGGGTCTGGTACATAGCATCGCGTACATGATAGAGCCTACTGCCGAAGCATGGGGTATCACTTGCATGCGAGCTCTTTCCAAATCAGTCTTGGGAGACATCTTTTTGGAGAGAGTCAGTCCTGAGATCGTGGGTAAAAAGCCATGCTTGGATTCTTCCATACTAAAACTCTTCAGTATGGTGTCAATGTACCTGGATTGGGACAATCCCAGTATCCATTTAGATCTATCTCTATAGATCTTAATCCCCAAGATGTAGGAGGCATCACCTAGATTTTTCATTGAGAATCTTTGTGATAAGAAAAGCTTGACCGATTGCAGCATAGGAATATCATTTCCTATCAAGAGTATGTCATCCACGTACAATACGAGGAAGACAACCTTACTCTCTGCCACCTTCTTGTACATACAAGGTTCATCTATGTTTTTGACGAAGTCAAACTCTTTGACAACGACATCAAAACAGATGTTCCAACTCCTCGATGCTTGTTTTAACCCGTAGATGGATTTAAGCAGCTTGCACACCTTTCCACTGCTCTCACTGTCTACGAAGCCCTCTGGCTGAGTCATGTACACGCTCTCTTCTAAATCACCATATATAAAGGCGGTCTTAACATCCATTTGCCAGATTTCATAGTCATGGTATGCAGCAATGGCAAGTAGGATCTGGATGGACTTAAGCATAGCCACTGGAGAAAAGGTTTCATCATAATCCACACCTGGTCGTTGACGAAAACCTTTTGCAACAAGTCTAGTTTTGAAAGTCTCAACTTTTCCATCTACACCAAGTTTCTTCTTAAAAATCCATTTGCTCCCAATGGGTTTTACCCCTTCAGGAGCATCTTCCAATGTCCATACTTTGTTGGTGTACATGAATTCCATCTTAGATCGCATTGCATCCAGCCACTTCATTGAGTCCCCACTCATGATGGCCTGCTCGAAGCTAGTTGGGTCATCTTCTTCCATGATGCAATCATCGCTCCTACCATCAACGAGAAAACCGTAGTATCTCTCAGGTGGATGAGGAACCCTACTAGATCGGCAGAGAGGCTGAGGTTCGTTGGGAGCTATCAAATCCTCTGGCTCTACCAAATCTTCTGTCGTAGTTTGTATTGCTGGAACTTCTTCCAGTTCTACCTCCTCACCACTAATTTCCTTTGCAAGAAATTCCTTTTCTAAAAAGGTGGCATGCTGAGCAACAAACACCTTTTGTTCCTCAGGATGGTAGAAGATATGTCCTCGCGAATGCTTGGTATATCCTACAAACTTGCACAGAACTGATCTTGCATCGAGCTTGTCCGGATTTTGCTTTTTAACATAGGCCGGGCAACCCCATATCTTAACAAAATTAAGTCACGGTCTCTTCTCCTCCCATATCTCATATGGAGTGGTAGGCACTGATTTGGTTGGAACTTTATTCAATAGGTATATGGTTGTCTCAAGCGCATACCCCCAAAAGGAAATAGGTAACTCAGCAGTGCTCATCATAAAGCTCACCATATCTAATAGGGTGTGATTCCTCCGTTCCGATACACCGTTGTGTTGTGGTGTATAGGAGGAGTAAGCTGAGAGAGAATCCCATTCTCTTTTAGATAGACCCGGAACTCATTGCTCAAGTATTCTCCTCCTCGATCAGATCGAAAGATTTTAATACTTTTACCCTTTTGGTTCTCGACTTCGTGCTTATATTCTTTGAATTTCTCAAAAGTTTCAGACTTGTGTTTCAACAGGAACACATGTCCGTATCTTGAGAAATCGTCAGTGAATGTAATGAAGTAGGGGAACCATCCCCGGCATGTGTAGACATGGGACCACATACATCACCATGTATTAGCCCCAAGAGTTCCGTAACTCTTCCTCCGTGTCCACTAAACAGAGTTTTGGTCATTTTGCCTTTGAGACAAGACTGACAAGTTTCATAAGATGTAAATTCAAACGGATTCAAATATCCATCCTTATGTAACTTAGCTAGTCGTGTCGCATTGATATAACCTAGTCTACAATGCCATAAGAAGGATTCGTTCATTTCTGAACTCTTCCTCTTGTGTGTGTTTTGTATGTTAAGAACTGTGTTTTGATTTAGAACGTATATGCCATTAATTAACGAGCCTGATCCAATCAACTTTTGATTCAGGAAGATATTCATAACATTATCCTGTACTACAAAATTATATCCTTCTTTACTTAATAAAGAAACTGATATAAGATTGCATATCAGGGTCGGTATGTAATAGCATTCGTTCAGAATCAATGTATTACCATTTGGTAATACAAGGCGATATTCGCCAACTGCTTTAGCTGCAACATTTGCACCATTCTCTACTCTTACGGAATGATCACTCATTCCCGGTTCTCTACCTTTCCTTAGCCCATGTAACATATTACATATGTGGGATCCCGATCCGGTATCTAATACCCAGGACGTAGAGTAAACTGAGAAACAGTTCTCGATAACAAACATAACCGAAGAAGATGTATCGACATGCTTATTCTTCGTTTGGGCGGCATAGAAATCCGGATATTCCCCTATTTCCTGTTCAGTCTTATAACAATTATAAGAAAGAACGAAACCAACGTTCCACTGCTCAGTATAACAAGTGGATTCGGTCAATACATCCATATTATTATCTTGATTAAGGCCTGACATGGTCGCTACCCGGAGAGAGAGAGAGAAGAAAACACTTTAGCGTATGCTCTTGCAAGATTAGATTGGGTTTTATCTTATCTAATCAGGATGGCTCCCACTGTTTTTATCAAATCTTCCTTCAAATCCTAAAAGGAAAGACTAGCCGGGATTAATTACACCCTATAAGTTCACCAATCTTTCAGCCAGGCCAGTGCTGGTACTTTGAGAGAGGTTCCACGTGCTTTCGCATGGACCTAATTAAAGTAAACATCATTTTCCCAGAGGCATAACCCCGTTGACACCTTTCTAGACAACTACTTGATCGGCTAATTGTAAAGTGCAAGACTCTCCTAGGAGTAATACTTACTCGCAGTGGGTATCGGGATCCAACTATCTCATAGAAGGTATGCAATCTCATTACAAATTTCAACACTTGAAATTCCCGATAATATTTTGCCCCTAGCGTCCTATGACCTTGACGGAGGTCAACAAACCATAGGCTGCTAGTCAAGTTCAACCCGTCATTTCTTGATTGAATTAAACCCACCCGCACGACCTTTGACGGAGGTCAATAAGGTCGCACGACTACCATAAAACAATCATATCATATGCAGCAGATAAATACTAGTCTGCTACCACACACTACGCCTTGACGGAGGTCAACAAACGTAGCATGAATACTAAGTAGGACTTATCTGAAATGGCGGAGAGCTACGACAGGTTTTTATAAAATCCTTTTGCGTAATGAACTTGATATCGTTGTAAAATCGAGTGATTTTGAAAAGGAGCGTTTTTGAGACTTTTACTAGTTTCGCTAAAGAAGTCACTCCCAGTGAAGGGATCTCGGCTCTTTCCTTGTCGAATAAGGTGCAGGATATTTCAAAAATACCACTATTTAAAGCAAGAACTATGGAAGCAATCAAAAACATAACCGAGTGAGTTGTAGCATCTACTAGTTTTGCTAAAGAGGTCACTCCCGGTGAAGGGATCTCGGCTCTTTCCTTATCGAATAAGGTGCAGCATATTTCACAAATACTACTATGCAAAGCAAGAACTATAGCTATCCTTTTTTGAAAATTTGATTCTACAACATCTTTTAGGTTTCTTTTCTTTCATTGATCTCATTAATGAAGTCCCATCATTTATGTTTCTTAAGCATCACAGAAGAAACAAAAATACAACGTACGCTTATGCCATCCGCATTCGTCACAGTGTCCCGTTATGCACTGTTAGGTTACTTAACTAACGGCATACCGGGATGGGACTAGCACGGGTGCAAAACATAAGCAACGTTTATTATATATCATATATATAATAATAAAACAATCGTCTCAAGCATATAAAGTAATCACATTACAGAATATCAGCAACAGAAGATAACATATGAAATATTGGATATACTAGGAGGTCTGTGTTTTATTTTGAGCCTATATAAAACACGGATTCCACAGTCGCGATGAATAGCCAAACCCACATCCCTAGACCCCTACGAGAGCGGCAAGCAACCCTACCAATTCTATAGTTAGGAGACCCGGACTCAACTCCTCGATATGGTCTCCCACTGGACTCTAGAACCCGGTTACTTGTGCTCCCCTCCTTGGGTCTATCCTAATGCGAAAAAGTAAATAATATACAACAATGGTGACATCATCCTCAACCCGGAAGTGCCCCAATAAAAGAATATTACATACAATGAATTTTACATGAATGAAAATAAAAAACTCTCATCTCACATAAAACCCTCGGCTATTCAAAACACGACGATCCAATATAACATATCACAGCAACACATAACATCACATGTTATCAACGTAAGTAAATATGCGTATCCCAATTGTCGTTGACATATAGCAACGAAACCGGCTATACACCACATATTACACTTACGATCGCAGAAAAAAAATTGTCAAACTACAACATTTGGAATCCACAATCACCTTAGACATCTTAAACCGAAATATCACATACTTCGGATTTCATGCCTAACTTTATGAATTCCACATATTGTATCACATTTCAGAAAAATTTAGACGATGTTAAACATTCCGATCGAATCAAAAAACACCCAAAATTACCCAAAAAGCTCAACACTTGAGCGGAGTTTAAAAAGATTCAGCACATGCCACATTACCAATGGACCAACCGTAGAAGGGTCAACCCTTGCCTCACCTATGGCACCGCGGAAATACCGCAAACCCTAGGGTTTGGCGGCGGTTCTTACGGTCATAGAATTGAGTTAGGGTTTCGTTCTTATAGAGGGTCCATGACATTACTTGCATGATGTTTGAATGTTCTTTAACTCGGAAAAAATCCAACTCTTGGAAAAAATTTCGTCGAGGGTTAAACTGAGTATTTGATATCCGTTCGAACTTTTTAACACCGTCTAAAATAACCCAAAAAACTGTTAGAATTACGACTATGAAACACTCTGAGTTGCCTTTGCAGAAAGTTAACATTACATGCAAATTTAGCGAAAACAAACAACACCTGAAACACCAAAACCCGGAGACTGGAACACAGTGCAAATTTCAACCCTGAACTCCTCACCAAAACTGAGCAGGCCGGATTTCTTGGCTCTGTGGCCGGCCAAATTCCGAGCTCTGGGGTTGAATTTTACACTGAATTCATGTTGCATCTCATACAACATTCTGCAGTTGTTTAAAAAAAATTTATAGAACATTTTAAAATCGACAGAAACTAGGTAATCTTGTTTCAAGTTTCGGAGTTGTTTCGGTTTCGTAATCCTACACAATCTGTCTAATTCTCTAGCTAGTCTCTGATACCACTGTAGGGTTCCTATGCACGACAGCAAGGTTTCGAGAGGCATCGTCCATACCATTTTCAAATTTTTGTCTTGCTAAGGAACTCTAACCTAGGATGTTTAACTAGAAAAACATATGAAACAAATTGTAAACTACTTTACAACTAAGTGAACTAGGAATACAACCTTTGTAGACCGGTCCTTCACTTCAATAGCTTCGTATAGTAGTCCCTTATCTCCAAGTAGTGATCTTCCGGACTCTAGCATGGCTTCACAAGAAGAAAGGAACGAACTTTCTTGAAGTCTTCGAGACCGAAGATGATCTACGTTGAGGAGACACTAACCCAAGCTATCTCATCACTAATATGAGATTAATGAAGCTAACACCCTATACTAAAGTGTTAATCTAGTATAGAATGATGAAGTAGGATTTTTGCTCACTTTAGAATTGATTTTCTCACTATTATTTCTCACTTGTACAAAAGCTAGAGAGCTATTGAGCTTGAAGAAGAAGATGAAGAGAGATAATGTTGTGAGTGTGAAATGGAAACCATGGGTGAGAAAATATCTAATATCACTCATGTAGAGACTTAACCATGAGTTTAGATAATGGTTGGGTTAACAAATATCAAGTGTAAGACAAAACTAGTGGACTAAGTCAATGGATCTACAAGCTTCTCAAAGCTTCATGCCATGTGACAAATTTCCAACTAATAATTGAATTACTATAAATAAATAAACCCTACATTATCTTTATCATGGTGTAAGTCTCATGCACCCATATTGCTTGTATCATCAACCATGACACATACATAAAACACAATTAATATATATCATATATATATTAAGTGTGCACATGTGAGAAAAATAAATGCTTAAGTGAGCTAATATTAGTTAATGTAAACTAGTATATCACATATACAATTATACACTGAATTATCAAATCAACATTTGATTTAATAATCCGGTTATATCACATACAACCGACTAATATAATATGTATCAACTTATCGAATCAACACTTGATTCGATAACCCGGCTATATCATATATAACCGACCGATACGAATAAATCGCGAGAATAAAATACGGTATCACATACTCGTATTAATCTCGGTCCCGCACATATTACATATGTGCTCCTACTTAGTTTTGCCTGAGCCAGTAAAACCTCTGTATAGGACTCTAAAGACTCGTCAATACACCGGTAGTAGGTGATGATCATATCAAGCACCCACAAGCCGTCAGCGATACTAGCTGGACGTAACGGCTACCCGGGTATTGAGCGATCAGAAGATCAACAAGCAAGCCCGCTCTAGCTCCTATAAAGCCTGTCAGTAACACTACCGTACAGTCCGGTCTCTTCGTCTAAGATGTCGCATATCCAGTCTAGGGGTGGTAAACGTCAGAACCCAATAACTCGATAAGTCATGCCGATACAAGGCTCATAACGGATCGATAAACTACTGATAACACTTACCAGTAAATCTCCAAATCAGCCCTGACCAGGGACTTCCAGTTATAGCCAATCGAGCACAGCACGACATCTACCCCCAATACCGGGAGAGACGAAATCCCCTCTTATCGCTCATTACCTCTATGTGACTCGGGACTGTACCCAAAAACCACCGTTTTGCACGACCACTTGAACTTAGTAAGGTGGAAATCAAAGCACAGTGGGAATCACACAAGACTCTATGACGATCTACAGTCTACAGACTAACATGTACCAATGTCACCAGAAAACTGCTATCTGACGTCAGGTATAATACCATCTAGGAGTTCTCGGCGAGTCCATCCAGTGTACCCAGTCTCCACTGAGTACCCGTATACCATCTCTGATGTCAAACACCAATGGATATGGGATCATCCATCGCCCATCTTATGGGTCGAGAAGCGTATACACTAGTCTACTCTGGTATATCGATGTCCTGTCTCGATACACCCACGACTAGGAACATTAAAGGATGAACTTATGGACTACCATGGCCCCACTAGTATGATCTGCATCATAATCCTGGTAGTCAAGTACACATTCTAAGGGCTTTACCAACATGTAACCATGAGACAGTATCAAGAGACAAGTATACATGTTAAGATAAAGAGCAACCAGATAGCATACTATCATGTCGAGCAAGAAATTCCTATATATATATCCAAGTATCCACTATAATATACATCATATGTGTAATAATGGCCTCTAGAGCATACATACAACCAATAGTGGAGTTAGTGAAGGGCGAAGCTCCGGCGAAGCTCCGGCGAATTTCCGACGATGACTCTAGGAGCTCCCGGCGACGAAACGAAGCACCGGCACCTCCTACATCACTTTCTCCCTCTTCTCTAATTTGAAATCCCATAAGTCCCGCCTCTCTCTTCTCTATTCTATTCTAAAAATTTGTAAAACTAAAACCCGACGGAAGCGGAGTTAATCCGACTTCCGATTCGGTTTTCTTTAAAAAGATTAACTTTCCTCAAATACAACCATACTAAAATCTTACATCTTGACTATTAATCATTAACAAAATATATTGAACAAGTTTCATAGCAAAATATATCTTATTGCAATTTTTATCGCTTTTTTCAGAAAAATACCATGTAGTTTAGTTTCGACTTTAAAACATCATAATTCTTGTTATAGCTTCAAATAGATCATGAGAAAATGACCTACCTCTTCACAATACTCATATGCAACATAGCACGTTACCTTTCGAGAACATAGAATACGAGAATACGAATTTACAAGTAAATACCTTTAACTATTAAAAGCGTTTTCTACAAGATTATGTATTTTTACAAATCTTTGCAAAGCGCCGCTACAACCCATTTTGGGAAACCCGTCTGGGATGGTGCGGATTATCGAGCATCCCTAGGCTTAGTAGTGCGAGATTCAGACCTCCGCAAGGAGCATTCGGTCTCAAAAGATTTAAAAATACAAATATCTAAAGAAAAATGAGATTTCTAGGAAAATAATAATTAAAATTATTTTGTATAAATAAATATATATATATATATATTTATGTATCATCAAAATATCTATTTTAATATAATATAAATATTCCAACTTTTCTAAGTCAAAATAATCACTTTACATGAAAATACCATGAAATTCCATACAAATTCAATACTTTACAATTAAATACCATGTATTATGAATAATAGGTTTATCTCATTAGAAATGTCACATATATAAAATATATATCTATGAAAACTCTAAAGACGATAATAAAATACTTGAGGTGTATTTTGAAAATTATACAAAATTATTTTTACATAAAACCCCCTCAAGTTTTATAAATTACAATAAGGACCTTAGTAAATATAGGTTTAAGCGGGACCAGTCTCTTGAGCCTCAGGGAGCTGGAGATATGGGTGCTTGCTTATTTAAGGTAGACAACTTAACAAACGGTGTTATCAACACGGTAATCGTCTTTGATAAAGACACAAATCCTGCCGCTCATGTGCAGCGGTTACCGATAACATCAAAACCTAATTCAGGACTTCAATTTCTTTTCTAATTGTTCTGACTTAGACTGAGTCTCATTATAAATAATCTGACTTGAATATGATTCAAGTACAATCTACAATACTACAATTCAATATGAATCCATGAATCCATATATTCAATCTATTCAATCTTTATTGACTGAACCGAACCATGGATATACATCCATCTGCATGATTCATACATTTACATGATTCTCCAGTTACATCCATTTACTGATATCATGGTTTCAGCTAGTCATCCATCTGTACAAGCTATAATACAAGACATTACAATTTACAATACAATTCAAACAATTCAGTACTTTTCCTTTTCTGTTATGCCACTGTTTAGGCATTATTTTCATTCAGATGTATTTACTTTTCAGATGCATTGTACAAAAGAATGTTAATAAATATAGTTGATGTTCAGTTATATCTTTTGTCTCTTGTGTATATTTCTTTTATATTGCTTAGATACGCTTAGCATATTTTCTTCAGAGTAAATACGTAGCGGCCTTGTCGCGCCCTCTGCCCGTACACCGGGAAGCGGGACATGACAGGTTTTGTTGGTGGCCCATGCAGGTCAGAGCTGTATGGAACCCTACCATGAAGTTCTGTTCTGCGTGAACAACCTAAGCAATATAATACAAGAATCAGCAACTAAAACATTCTTTACAATTCACATTCCTTCAATCTTATCATTTCATATATTTTGAGTCTGTCCTAACCAAATTTTTTCATTCAAGGTTATGGATTCCCCAAACAACACCAGCACCAATTTCAACAACACTCCACCACCACTACCAATCACACCTGCCGTCACTGCTCCGATCAACGAGCAGACGGTTCTGCCTGAGGCGATCCGCAGCCTCCTAGAAGGACAACAGTAGCAGACTACTCTTTTAATGAACCGTCCCGAGGCAGAAGCATCTGGGGTGAAGCAATTCAGGGCATTGCACCCCAAATAGTTTGCAGGAAAGGAAAGCCCTCTAGAAGCTGAGGAATGGGCTCAGAGCATCGAAGATGATCTAGCAGCAGCACAAGTGCCAAAGATAGCTTGGGTTCGTGTTGCGAAATTATAGCTCACGGACAATGCACGGGTTTGGTGGAAGGCGGAAAAAAGCCGTCTTGATCAACCCATCGAATGGAAGACTTTCCGAGACATGTTCGACGCAAAGTACTTCCCTGAGACTGCCCGCTTTGATATGGAACAGCAGTTCATCCATCTGCAACAAGGTTCAATGTGGACCAAATCTGTAGATGGGTATGATGTTGAGTTTACCATGCTCAGTGGGTTTGCGGCCCATCTCATACCGACTGCTGAGATCAGAGCTAGAAGATTTCAGCAAGCGTTGGACCCGAAAATCCAAGCTGTATTAGCTACAAAGGATTTCCCAACCCATGATTTAGCTTTGAAGGCCGCCCGAAGATACGAGGCAGTGGTGAAGAGGAAGGGCAGACCTCATTCTGCCGGTTTGAAGCGCCCTGCCACTCAAATGGCAGGAGGAGCCTCTTCCAGGCCATCATTCGTCGCAGGGAGCTTCTAGAGTCGTCGTCGGAAATTCGCCGGAGTTTCGCCCTTTACTAACTCTACTTGTACACAAAATTTCTAGAGAGTTTTCTTGAGAGTTTGGACAGAATTTGTGAGTGAGGGAGGTGTGTTTAGGGGTGGTATTTATAGAAAAAGATTAGGGTTAGGGTAGGTGAAAGGGTGTGAGAAAATGTATTTAAATTTGGTATTAAAAAATGGTTTAATAGAGTTTTAAAGAGTTCTGTTTGTGTGCAGAAAATTTAAAGTGTACAGGGGTTAAGGGGATACAAAAAGACACAAGTTCACAGAAGGCCAAAATCCGATTTGCGTTGACTCGGCCGGCGCCGCCGGCCGATTCGGCCGATCCGCCGGCCGAGTTTGGCTGAGCCCCCCTTGATGCCACGTGTCCCTCGTTTATAGGTCTACCCCCTGTGCCAGTTTGTTTGATATGTGACTTTTTGTTTTACGTGTTTAGCACGTGTAGACTCTTGGGATTCTAAAAATTTAAAAGAAAAAATATTAAAAATAATGTGGGTGGTGGGATTTGAACTCTGGTGCTTTGGTTCAGCAGTGCAGGGTATTACCAATAAGCTATAAGCTCCTTCTTGCTATTAAAAAGCAAAACAAAGTTATAACTTGTGCTCAGGCAAAATTACCCCTTTCTGTTTTTATTTAAAAAATTTGTACAGAAAGTTTAGGGTTGTTACATTCTACCATCCTTATAAAAAATTTCGTCCTCGAAATTTATAAAAGGAAAGTGTAACAGATTCAAGGAAAGTTTGGTGGCTGAAGTACTGATAGTGTATGAAAAATAACAAAGTGATACAAGGGTTTTAAAAATGTGAAAGAGACTTACTAGTGTTACCTTGGTCAACTGTCTCGGCTTCTACGGCTGCTAAGGTGTAAGCCTGTCGCCGGGGTACGTTTCTTCTAGCTGGAGGCACATTCCTCTATCCTTGGGGCATATTTCTCTGCCCTCGAGGCATGTCCCTCATTGCTTGTTGGAATTGGCGAGTAGGCTGTGCAGATGGTGGAGCTGTGAGTGTAAGACGAGGTGCAGGAGCCTGGATAGCTGGCCGCTGCGGGTACTTAGTGGGTGTGTGATCTGGGATGCCTCTATAAGGACAGTTTCAAATTCCGTGATTGGACGCACCACAAACTAAATATAGGCCTTTTGCATGCCTACAGTCCTTCCACAAGTGTCCCTTTCTCCTGCAGTAGTAGCAGAAATCTGGACTCGACTGGTTATTGATTTCTTCAGTTCTCCTGGGTTCGAACAATGGCCTGGAAGAGGCTCCTCCTGCCATTTGAGTGGCAGGGGGCTTCAAACCGGCAGAATGAGGTCTGCCCTTCCTCTTCACCACTGCCTCGTATTTTCGGGCAGCCTTCAAAGCCAAATCATGGGTTGGGAAATCCTTTGTAGCTAATACAGCTTGGATTTCCGGGTCCAACCCTTGCTGAAATCTTCTAGCTTTGATCTCAGCAGTCGGTATGAGATGGGCCGCAAACCCACTGAGCATGGTAAACTCAGCATCATACTCATCTACAGATTTAGTCCACATTGAACCTTGTTGCAGATGGATGAACTGCTGTTCCATATCAAAGCGGGCAGTTTCAGGGAAGTACTTTGCGTCGAACATGTCTCGGAAAGTCTTCCATTCGATGGGTTGATCAAGACGGCTTTTTTCCGCCTTCCACCAAACCCGTGCATTGTCGTTGAGCTATAATTTCGCAACACGAACCCAAGCTATCTTTGGCACTTGTGCTGCTGCCAGATCATCTTCGATACTCTGAGCCTATTCCTAAGCTTCTAGAGGGCTTTCCTTTCCTGCAAACTATTTGGGGTGCAATGCCCTGAATTGCTTCATCCCAGGTGCTTCTGCCTCGGGACGGTTCATTAAAAGAGTAGTCTACTACTGTTGTCCTTCTAGGAGGCTGCGGATCGCCTCAGGCAGAACCGTCTGCTCGTTGATCGAAGCAGTGACGGCAGGTGTGATTGGTAGTGGTGGTGGAGTGTTGTTGAAATTGGTGCTGGTGTTGTTTGGGGAATCCATAACCTTGAATGAAAAAATTTGGTTAGGACAGATTCAAAATATATGAAATGATAAGATTGAAGGAATGTGAATTGTAAAGAATGTTTTAGTTGCTGGTTCTTGTATTATATTGCTTAGGTTGTTCACGCAGAACAGAACTTCATGGTAGGGTTCCACCTGCATGGGCCACCAACAAAACCTGTCATGTCCCGCTTCCCGGTGTACGGGCAGAGGGCGTGACAAGGCCGCTACGTATTTACTCTGAAGAAAATATGCTAAGCGTATCTAAGCAAAATAAAAGAAATATACACAAGAGGCAAAAGATATAACTGAACATCAACTATATTTATTAACATTCTTTTGTACAATGCATCTGAAAAGTAAATACATCTGAATGAAAACAATGCCTAAACAGTGGCATAACAGAAAAGGAAAAGTACTGAAATGAATTGTTTGAATTGTATTGTAAATTGTAATGTCTTGTATTATAGCTTGTACAGATGGATGACTAGCTGAAACCATGATATCAGTAAATGGATGTAACTGGAGAATCATGTAGATGTATGAATCATGCAGATGGATGTATATCCATGGTTCGGTTCAGTCAATACAGATTGAATAGATTGAATATATGGATTCATGGATTCATATTGAATTGTAGTATTGTAGATTGTACTTGAATCATATTCAAGTCAGATTATTTATAATGAGACTCAGTCTAAGTCAGAACAATTAGAAAAGAAATTGAAGTCCTGAATTAGGTTTTGATGTTATCGGTAACCGCTGCACATGAACGGCAGGATTTGTGTCTTTTTCAAAGACGATTACCGTGTTGATAACACCGTTTGTTAAGTTGTCTACCTTAAATAGGCAAGCACCCATATCTCCAGCTCCCTGAGGCTCAAGAGACTGGTCCCGCTTAAACCTATATTTACTAAGGTCCTTATTGTAATTTATAAAACTTGAGGGGGTTTTATGTAAAAATAATTTTGTATAATTTTCAAAATACACCTCAAGTATTTTATTATCGTCTTTAGAGTTTTCATAGATATATATTTTATATATGTGACATTTCTAATGAGATAAACCTATTATTCATAATACATGGTATTTAATTGTAAAGTATTGAATTTGTATGGAATTTCTTGGTATTTTCATGTAAAGTGATTATTTTGACTTAGAAAAGTTGGAATATTTATATTATATTAAAATAGATATTTTGATGATACATAAATATATATATATATATATTTATATTTATATAAAATAATTTTAATTATTATTTTTCTAGAAATCTCATTTTTCTTAAGATATTTGTATTTTTAAATCTTTTGAGACCGAATGCTTCTTGCGGAGGTCTGAATCTCGCACTACTAAGCCCAAGGATGTGCGATAATCCGCACCATCCTAGACGGGTTCCCCAAAATGGGTTGTAGCGGCGTTTTGCAAAGATTTGTAAAAATACATAATCTTGTAGAAAACGCTTTTAATAGTTAAATGTATTTAATTGTAAATTCGTATTCTCGTATTCTATGTTCTCGAAAGGTAATGTGCTATGTTGCATATGTGTGTTGTGAAGAGATAGGTCATTACCTCATGATCTATTTAAAGCTATACGCTAGTCTACATGGCACGATACCTTTCGAGAACATAGAATACGAGAATATGAATTTACAATTAAATACTTTTAACTATTAAAACCGTTTTCTACAGGATTACGTATTTTTACAAATCTTTGCAAAGCGCCGCTACAACCCATTTTAGGGAACCCGTCTGGGATGGTACGGATTATCGCACATCTCTGTGCTTAGTAGTGCGAGATTCAGACCTCCACAAGGAGCATTCGGTCTCAAAAGATTTAAAAATAGAAATATATTAAGAAAAATGAGATTTCTAGAAAAATAATAATTAAAATTATTTTATATAAATATATATATATATGTATCATCAAAATATCTATTTTAATATAATATAAATATTTCAACCTTTCTAAGTCAAAAGAATCACTTTATATGAAAATACCATGAAATTCCATACAAGTTCAATACTTTACAATTAAATACCATGTATTATGAAAAATAGGTTTATCTCACTAGAAATGTCACATATATAAAATATATATCTATGAAAACTCTAAAGACGATAATAAAATACTTGAGGTATATTTTGAAAATTATACAAAATTATTTTTACATAAAACCCTCTCAAGTTTTATAAATTACAATAAGGACCTTAGTAAATATAGGTTTAAGCGGGAACAACCTCTTGAGCCTCAGGAAGCCGGAGATATGGGTGCTTGCCTATTTAAGGTAGACAACTTAATAAACGGTGTTATCAACACGGTAATCGTCTTTGAAAAAAACACAAATCATGCCGCCCATGTGCAGCGGTTACCGATAACTTCAAAACCTAATTCAGGAATTCAATTTTTTTTTCTAATTGTTTTGACTCAGACTGAGTCTCATTATAAATAATCTGACTTGAATATGATTCAAGTACAATTTACAATACTACAATTCAATATGAATCCATAAATCCATATATTCAATCTATTCAATCTGTATTGACTGAACCAAACCATGGATATACATCCATCTACATGATTCATACATCTACATGATTCTCCAGTTACATCCATTTACTGATATCATGGTTTCGGCTAGTCATCCATCTGTACAAGCTATAATACAAGATATTGCAATTTACAATACAATTCAAACAATACAATCAAGACATTGCGAGATTTAAGGGGTAGATTGGTAGGGGTAGATTGGTACGGAAGGCGTTAGAAGTTTCACGAGACTGCAAGATATAAGATACCTAACCTGAATTCAATCGCCGTTGTTCCGGGCATTCTAACGGAGCCTTGTACTCTATATTCTGTTGCCTTAGTCTCTGGCATATTAAGACTCCTCTCGTATACACTGGCATCCTTCTGTACCAAGTTACAAACAACAGCGTTAACACTAAATACAACATTATAAAAATTACCACTTTAAAAGTTACACACACTCTCTCCCTGTCTATTCTATTCCTCCCTTATCTTTGGGACTTACCGAGCGATTTGTACGCTGACGACATTCCTTCTCTTTCTTCTTTGGAATGTTGTCACGTGTTTCGGACCTTCAGGAGATCGAGCCCACCAGCGAGGACTTGGATCTTCTATCTTTCGACCCAGAGCTCTAGATACTTGTACATTTCATTTCAGTATTTTTCCTATTCTGTTATGCCACTGTTTAGGCATTGTTTTTATTCAGATGTATTTACTTTTCATATGCATTGTACAAAAGAATGTTAATAAATTAAGTTGATGTCCAATTATATCTTTTGTCTCTTGTGTATATTTCTTTTATATTGCTTAGTTACGCTTAGCGTATTTGCTTCAGAGTAAATACGTAGCAGCCTTGTCGCGCCCTCTATCCGTATACCGGGAAGCGGGGTGTGACACACCCACAGGTGGGAACAAGGTCCCGAAGAATAGTCCAGTAGTGGCTTGCATTACTTGCCCCGCCGGCATCGAAAATATGGAGGCCGCATTGGGTTCGTAATTCACTCATCCAGTTGAGGTGAAGCGAGAGTTGTTGTTGCAAGTTGTGCAGTTGGAAGCCATCGATTTTCTCTTCTTCTCCACAGGAGAAAGACACCAAATTTTAGTATCTTGAATCCAAGGGTAACCATAGTGAACCGCGACTTTGCTCGCGAAACACGACATATGAAGTGTGAAGTGTAAAGTGGAAAAAGCCTCACCGGGTGTGCCAGAATATGTTCACCGCCGGAAACGGAGACGAACTGGGATAGATCGTCTTGCCTAAATTTGGGGGTAAATGCTATTTGGATTTATCCTCCACCTCTCCGAAGATACCAAATTGATTTGTGGCACCGTATATCGGAGGTTTGGACGGATGCGGCTGTTCTAGCATGACTTTATCAGATTCCCCCTCGTTTGTGAGGGGTTTTTTGATTGTGGGGACGCTCTTCCCTGCAGGCGCAGGCCCCTGCAGTTAATTACGTTACTACATTGCGATAACCACTTTCTCCTGCTCCGGATGTTCACTTCGTGTCGTTTGTGTTTTTGTTTGTTTAGGTTGCCCGTGGATTGTATACGGAGACTAGTTTCTGTCGTCGCCCATAGGGCGTGGATTAGTCCAAATCCATATATTTTTAGATTCGAGCTTGGTTTATTTAAGGACCGTTAATCTGGTTTGAGATTAAGATCAACTTAAATATATATGAGCATTTTGGGCTTAGTTTGTTTTAGTTTAAGGACGTCACGGTCCATTATCATCATGTTTGGGGAAAATATTAGTTTAAGGACATTTCGGTCCAACATTCCCATTTTGGGGACGAATATTAGTTTAGGGACATTTCGATTCCTTATCGCCATGTTTGAGGCGAGGTTCTGAGGTGTGCACGTCAATTTAGAAATGCATCAATGTATGACGAAAGGAGTTGTTGGTTGTCGGGACCCGCCGCCTCTCTGAAGACGTTGAGGAATTACAGCGACATATATCAAAGGTGTAAAAGGATGTACCCTTGAACCAAATCCCGTATTTGAGGGAAAAGGGGGTTGTGGTGGACCTAAAAATCGTTAGTCATATTTGAAACTAAGATTACCTTAGGAGATACGAGATGAATATCATTTTGGATATTATCAAGAAGGGGTCATTAATCATATTTGAGACTAAGATCGTCTCAATAATTTTTTTAAGGATCATTTTTACTTAAGATCCATCAAAAAAGCATTTGGGCTCAGCTACAAGAAACTTCAGAGGCTTAGCCAATTTGGGCTCAGTCTGCCTACTCTTATTCAAAAAGTGTTAAGCACTCATATGGGCTCTGTCTGTTCAGCCTTTTTCTTTTTATGAAAAAGTGCTAAGCACTTATTTGACACTCTGACACTCACATGGGTGTCATGTGAAGTATTTGATTATGGGCGCCGCCCAATAAGCACTAAGCGCTCTGCCACTTTGGCTCTTTATGGAGAGCTGGGCACTTTTCTCTCTTTTCTTCTTTTTTGATAGTGCCAATGTGAATAGCACGTGAGACGTTGGGGCGCTGCCCAATCAGTGCTAAACATTTAGCCATTTTGGCTGTATGTGAAATGCTAAGCACTTTTTATGTGGCGCCCGTGTGAGGAGCACATGGGGCGCTGCCCAATCAATGCTAAGCACTTAGCCATTTTGGCTGTATGTGAAGTGCTAAACACTTTTTATGTGGTGGCCGCGTGAGGCGCTAGTTTCTTTTATATGGAGATTTAATCTCTGTTGATATTTTTTTAGAGAACTTAAATCTCTGTTAAAAGTGTTTTGACCATTAACGATCACCAAGATCACTATTTTGAGGATCTGGGATCATATTCTTTTTAAGAACTAAGTTCTTGATTTGAAGGAACTGAGTTCCTGGAGTATTATGGACTCCATATTTTTTCTCTTTTAAATTTGTTCTTTCCTGAATCTTTGATTCTCAAGAATAAGATTTTCCCAATGAGAATTAAATTCTCAACTTGTGTGAGACTTGTCTTGTGGATCTCAGATCCAGAGAAAGAATTAAGTTCTTTTAAAAGGGTTCAACCCTTAGATATGTTAGGTAAAGGGATATTTTGATCTCGATATTTTATTTACCTAGGGTTTCGAGAATGGAGTTCTCCTTCTTTGAGAATTAAATTCTCCATTCTTTCTATCTGTGATCTCCCTCTGTTTTTCTCTCTCTCCGTCTCTCTTTGATTAATCTCTTTACTCCTCTTTATATGGGAAGAGAAAAATCAATTTGTTGAGAAAATCTCTCATTGAGAGATCGTGATTGATTTCACGATCAATCAAAATGATTTTTTAGATCAATCGGTGAATTTTATTCACCGTTGGATTTTTAATCCAAAGGCTCTCTGTTTAACAGAGAAGATTTCTTGTTTGTTTAACAAGATTAGAAAATATTTTTCTAAGATAGAATTTTATTCTATCATATGAATATCTTGTTAGTTTAACAAAATTAGAATTTTATTCAATCATATGGATATTTTGTTAGTTTAACAAGATTAGAATTTTATTTTATCATATGAATATCTTATTAGTTTAACAAGATTAGGAATTTCCTAACATAGAATTTAATTCTGTTATATGAATATCTTGTTAGTTTAATAAGATTAGGAAAATATTTTCCTAAGATAGAATTTTATTTTATCAGATGATTTGATTGGTGATATTTTATCACCATTGGATTTTAAATCCAAGATTCTCTGTAAGGGAAAGAACTTTCCATATCAGAAAGATCAAGAAAAATATTTCCTAAATAGAATTTAATTCTATCATTTGATAATTTTAAATTACCGTTGGATTTTTTATCCAACGGATCTCAGTTTAACAGAGAATATTTGATCAGGGAGATATTTTTTCCCTAATAGAATTTAATTCTATCATTTTGATGATTTATTATCACCATTGGATTTTTGATCCAACGGCTATGTTTAACTGAGAATAGTCTAAATTTTAGGGAAATATTCCCCATGTAGAATTTAATTCTACCCTCTTTAATTTGGGTGCTGACGCTCACGTGCTATGCACGAGGGCGTCGCCTAAGAATTTAATTCTTTTATAAGTAGTCACTCTCGTGCTTTACACGCCGGCGCTCACGTGTGTTCCACGTGAGGCGCCACTATAGAATTTAATCTTAACAGAGGCTGGCACTGGCGCTCATGTGGGAAACACGTGAGGCGCTCAAGGATTTAATCCTATCTGAGGCGATAGTTACATGCTTTGCATGTAGGTACACGTGTTTAACATATGGAGCTTTCCCTTTATTTTTATAAAGGAACGGAAAGCTCTGAGCCAAAAAAATTTGGCGAGAACAGTCCATAGGGAGATGGTATGTTTTAGGTTCTTATTCTCAAGAGTTAGGCCAAAGGTCGGAATTATTCGATTCTAACCTATGTGTTTTGTATATATGCAAACGCGAGCTTGTTAGGGATAGATAGTTTGGGTTAAGAAAATCCATACTTATTGCTTTATGCCTCACTTGACTATTGAAAGTAGGGTAATCAGCAGCGACGTGGATTAGGGTGCTTAAGCACGGTATTTGCGATTGTGCACGAAATCCGGCTTATTGACCCTTATCCTTCCGTTCTTGTCTCTTGACCTTCGCCTCCGGCCAAACCAAACGCAACTGGTCACAATTAGAAATCAATGCTATCGTGGTAGGATAGGATGCCTGACGGAGCGGTTGCGTGAAGTTTGGACGGAGCTCAATAGGTACGGTATTGGGCAAAGGAAATCATAAAAAGAATCCCGAATCAAACAATAATCTTCTCATTCCCTAACAAGAAGAACTACTCAAAAACCATTATAAACATGAAAAGAGAACACAAGATAAAAGAGATCAAAGAAAACATCATTGCAAGCAAGTAAAGAACATAGTAAGAAACATTGCAAATAATTAAAGGAAAGAGATACTAGGAACCATAGTACAAAAATGTAATCTTCATTAAGTTCAAATCTAAGATATATACTATGAGTTCAACAACCAAAACCTAAACTTGTTAGCTCAATGAAGAGGCTGCAAGATCAGGAGAAAGAAAGAAACCCAAGATTAACCAACTACTATGTACAAAGGTTCAACTAACATTACAAAATGTAGAATTGAAAATAAAGTAAAAGTAGTCTAAGTATAGCCTAAAAATTTCTCTCTGATCTGGTATTTATAGAGAATTCATCACCAAAAATAGAATATAAGAGTGGGGTGATATGACAGAGAGGAGGGCTCATAAGAAAAATGAGCACATTTGGAAATAGGGGGACCGCAATTTGCGGCCACATGGAATATTTTGGCGACCAAGATGAAGGTGGTGGGGTCCATCTTGGTTGTGTGATCTCCTGACTACTCCACCATCTTACTGTATTTGCAATTTCTTCTAATTATCATTTGGGTGAAAGAAGGAGTTTTGGAGGGAAATTTCAAGCTTTAAAATCTATCACATCATAACTTTTCCACACACTCATTACATCAAGCCCGCTTACTCATCCACTTGCCCATTTGCAAAAATGTGTTCACACCATGACATGGCCGGCCACCATGGTTCATGCACCAAAATATTGTGTTCACACTTATAATTATTGTTGTGACATATTGGGCCATTTGTATAAAAAGGTTGTGCACACTTGATTTGTTGCAAAAACTTCTTGATCTCGATCGGTTTTCCGTTCCGGTTGCAGTATCGACTCACAGATTTTGTATCCGTACATTTGAGTGCGTTTCCAGTGTTTTGTCATGAATACATGTATCCTGTACTTATTGAGCAGACACGGATTAATAGTACTGATATATCACAAAAATGATAATGAATGAGCGGTATTGAAATGCAGTTTTTCGTGATGAACAATACCTCCAATATCCAATACAATAATGGGATCTAAAGCATACATATCCAACAATCTCCCACTTGCACTAAGGTCGATTATTAGTGTATCGCATACCCAACATCTGTACTAGGACTAGTTATTAGCGTATCATATGCCCAACATCTCGAATAGCCGCTCGAACTACATTTGAGGGATGGTCTTGATGAATAGATCCACCGTGTTGACTTTTGTGTCTACTCTCCGAACCTCGATCTCCCGGCGATCAACAATCTCCATAATCAGGTGATACAGGCTCAAGATGTGTCTGGATCACTGATGAGATCGTGGTTCCTTTGCTAAGTTATTATCGCAATATAAAGTTATTGGATCAACAATGGATGGAACCATCTCAAGTTCAGCAATAAACTTCCTCATCCAAACCGCTTCTTTTGCAGCATCGTTGGCAGCAATGTACTCGGCCTCCATCATCGAGTCTGCTACGATGTCCTGCTTGGAACCCTTCCAACAGACCGCCCATCCGTTGAGGGTAAACACATAACCCGAGACGGATTTGGGGTCTTCCTTGTTACTTTGGAAGCTAAAGTCGGTAAAGGCCTCTATCTACAGGTCTCCGTTACCGTACACTAAGAACATCTCCTTAGTCCTTCTCAAGTACTTAAGAATGTTTTTCACAGTTGTCCAATACTTCTCTTCTAGGTTTGACTGATACGTGCTTACCACGCTAAATGCGTAAGCTACATCTGGTCTGATACATAACATCTCATACATTATAGACCCTACAGCCGAAGCATATGGTATAATGCTCATGTGATCCCTCTCTTCATCAGTTTTGGGAGACATATCTTTGGAGAGGGTGATTCCATGACAAGCGGGTAAATTACCATGCTTGGAATCTTTCATACTAAACCTCTTTAGTATGGTGTCTATATATCTGGACTGTAAAAGTCCCAACATTCTCTTAGATCCGTCCTGATAGATCTTTATCCCCAGAATGTAGGAAGCATCACCCAGGTCTTTCATGGAGAACTTCTGTGGCAAGAAGAGCTTGACCGATTCTAGTATAGGAATATCATTTCCCATCAAGATAATGTCATCCACGTACAATACGAGAAATACAACAGCCCCCCTACAATTTTCTTATAAATACAAGACTCGTCTACATTTTTGATAAAGCCAAATTCTTTGACCGTATCATCAAACCAGATGTTCCAACTCCGCAATGCCTGATTTAATTCATAAATAGATTTAAGCAATTTGCATACCTTTTCGCTGCTCCAACTGTTTAAGAAACCCTCTGGTTGATCCATATAAATGCAATCTTTCAAATTTCCATTTAGAAAAACAGTTTTAACGTCCATACACCAAATTTCATAGTCACGGAAGACAGCAATGGCAAGCAGGATCCATATGGATTTAAGCATAGCCACTGGAGAAAAGATTTTATCATAGTTCACACCTGATCTTTGACAAAAACCTTTTGCAACAAGTCTATCCTTATAGGTTTCCACTTGTCCATCTGCACCAATCGTCTTTTTTGAAGACCCACTTACATCCAATGGGTTTTACCCCAGGAGGAGAAACATCCAAATTCCATACTTTGTTGGTGTACATGGATTCCATTATGGATCTTATAGTATACAGCCACTTCACTGAGTCCATACTCGTGATAGCCTACTGAAAACTAGTAGGCTCATCATCTTCTATAATGCAATCCTCTCGATCTCCGTCTATGAGAAAATCATAGTATCTCTTAGGCGAATGAGAATACCTACTAGATCTACAGAATGGCGGAAGTTCGTCGAGCTCTGTTGGATTCTCAGATTCCACCAATCCTACAGTTGTAGTCTGTGGTTCTAGAATTTCTTCCAGCTCCATCGTGCTACTACTAATTTCTTTTGCAAGAAATTCCCTTTCTAAAAAGGTGGCGTACTGAGCAACAAACACCTTCTGTTCCTCGGTGTGGTAGAAAAGATATCCATACGAATGCTTGGGATATCCCACAAACTTACACAAAATTGATCGTGACTCGAGCTTGTCGTGATGCTGTTTTTTGACAAAAGCTGGACATTCCCATATCTTAACATGTTTAACATATGGTCTATTTCCCTACCACATTTTAGACAATGTCTTGGGCACGGATTTAGATAGGTATGCAGTTGTTTCAAGTGCATAACCCTGAAAGGAAAGCGGAAACTCAGCACTGTTCATCATGGAACGCACCATATCTAGTAAGGTGCGATTCCTCATCTCCGCTACACCGTTGTGTTGTGGTGTGTATAGAGGAGTAAGATGGGAGAGAATTACAATCTCTTTTAAACATTCAAGGAACTTAGTGCTTAAGTATTCTCCTTTTCGATCAGATCAATGTATCTTAATACTTTTGCATGTTTGGTTCTCCACTTCATTCTTGTATTCCTTGAACTTCTCAAAAGCTTTTGACTTATGTTCATCAAGAAGATATGTCTATATTTTGAGAAATCATTGGTAAACGTAATGAAGTAGGAGTACTCGCTTCTCGCATGTGTAGACATCGGACCACATACGTTACTATATATGAGTCCCAAGAGCTCAGTAGCTCTTTCTCCGTGTCCAATGAATGGAGTTTTGGTCATCTTTACTTTGATACATGAATGAAAAGTTGCATAAAATACATATTCAAATGGATCCAAATATCCATCTTTATGTAACTTGGTTAGTCTTGTTTTATTGATATGACCAAGTCTACAATACCATAAGAAAGCTTCATTTATATCTAAAAACTTTCTTTTAAGTGTGTGTTGGCCGTCGAAAACTTGATATTGATTGAGAACGTATATACCGTTATCTAGTGTATCAGGCCCAATCAGTTCATGATTTAGGTGAATGTTCATAACATTATTTTAAAGCGCAAAATGATATCCTTCTTTACTTAATAAAGCAACCGGTATAATATTACACAACATAGGCGATACACAAAAACAGTTATACAACGCCAAAATATGGCCACTTGTCAATCCAAGGTGATAATCTCGTACGGCCACAGCATCAACGCTTGCTTCATTACCAACCCTGAGGGTCATATCACCTTCCTTCAGAACACTACGGATTTTCAGCACCTGCAAAGAATTACAGATATGAGACCTGATCCGGTATCCAAAACCCAGGAAGTAGAGTTAACTAGAAAACAGTTTTCAATCACGGACAAACGTGAAGCCGAAGCATGAGCTTGCTTCGTGTCCTTGAGGCTGGCTTTCAAAACCCTACAATCCTTCTTCTAATGTCCCTTCTTGTGACAATAGTAACATTCATCCTTTCCAGCTATCATCTTTCCAGTCTTGTCGATGCCCCTCACCTTCTTGACACCTCCTTTCGGTTTGGTAGGGTCTTCTTCTTCTTTACCTTTGGTTTTAGCCTTGGACTTAGAGGAAAAGGATTCCCCAACAAACAAAACGGGTGTCTTTTCCTTCTTCAAAGTGTTCTCAGCACTCTTCAACATATTGAGGAGCTCAGAAAGTTCAACTTCCATATTGTGCATATTTAAATTCAATATGAACTGAGTATATGTGGAGGAAATGGACTATACAATCAAGTCGATATACAACTCATTCTCCAACGTACATCCAAGGTCTGCGAGCTCTTCTATGAGACTAATTATCTTTATGACATGGTCCCCAATAGATGATCCACAGCCAAGCTCACCTGAAATAACTTCTTCGAGGTCTCGTATCTTGCGATACAAGATTTCTCTCCATAAAAATCCTTACAATGAAGAAAGATAAATTGAAGGTCCATCTTCTGGTGCTACCTCTGAAGCTCATTATCCATGGAGGCCAGCACGAGGTACTTGGCTTTCGCGCAATCTTGATCCCACATTTTACGGACCTCAATTTTCGCAAGAATCAGGACCAGGGAGTGGGGGTGCAGTAGCTGTAAAGACATATGCAACTTTATCATAAGTAAGGGCAATGGTGACATTCCTTGACCAGTCTTTATAATTAGGTCCTGTCAGTTTATTTTTATCTAGTAATAGGTAAAATCCCTTCATGATCACTGCCTGAAGAGAGAGAAAAGAAACATTCAACATACGCTCTTACAAAATTAGATTGGTTTATTAATTTATCTAATCGGGATGGCTCCCATTGTTTCCTTGAATTCTTCTTCAAACCTTAAAGGGAGATCTAGTTGAGATCATATATACCCTACAAGTTCTCTAACCATTCAGCCAGGCCAGTGTTGGTACTCCGAGGGAGGCTTCCCGTACTTTCGCACGGACGTAATTAAACAACCTCATTTCCGCAGAGGCATAACCCCTTTAACACCTTTCTAGACACCTAATGGGTTAGCTAGTTGTAAAGTGAAAATCTTCCGGGAGTAAATATACTCACAGTGGGAATTGGGACCCAACTATCATCGCGTGTTAACCTTGATGGATGTCAACCAAAGTCACCACACTCCAGAAGGTATGCACTCACTTTGCAAGTTTTTCTTATATTTGAAACTCCCGATATGGTTTTTACCCCAAGTGGCTTATGACCTCGACATGGTCAACAAACTATAAGTCGCAAGTCAAGTTCTACCCGTCATTATCCTGATTAATCTAAACCCACCCGCATAAGCCCTTGACACGGTTAACAAGGCTATGCGACTGTCCTAAATCAATGCATCTATTTATGCAACTGAAGAGCAACACATAGCTACCATACACTACGCCTTGACACGGTCGACAAACGCAACATGAATACTAAATTCTACTCAACTGAAATGACAGAGGGCTACGGCTTATTGTAGAAAACCTTAAACGTAATGAAATTGATATCGTTGAAGGAACCGAATAGCATTGAAAAGGAGTGGTTTAGGCTCCGGTTTTAAAACATCTCCATGTTCAGAGCGAAATGCTAGTTTAGGAACGTTTCGGTCCAACATCTCCGTGTATGGAGCGAAATGATAGTTTAGGAACATTTCGGTCCAACATCTTCATGTTCGGAACGAAAAGCTAGTTTAAGGACATTTCGGTCCAATATTCATCATTCGGTCGGGAAGTTACATAACTCATCCCTTTCAACGCTTACTTGCTGAGGTGCTGCAGCCTGTCCTTTGTTTGTATGGACACTTCACACCTTAGACTACCTTCATAATCTATTTACCGCCAAAAACTGAACCGAGACGTGGAGACGTCTAGCCTAAATTTGGGAGCAGATGCTACATAAACATATCCATCCACCTCTCCGAATATGCCAAGTTGATTTATGGTACCATATATCGGAGGTTTGGATAGATGCGACCGATATAGCAGAATTATCATATTCTCCTTCATTTGTGAGGTGTTTTGTGAGGTGTTTTTAATTGTGGGGACGCTCTTCCCTGCAGGCGCAAACCCCTGTGGTTAATTACGTTATCGCAACACGATAACAACTTTCACCTGCTCCAGTAGTTCACTTTGTTTCGTGTTATGTATTGTTTATTATGGGGTTGCCCTTGGATTGTGTACGGAGAATAATATATATCATCGCCCGTAGGGCACGGATTAGTTCAAATCTTTATATTATATTTGAGGTTTTGAACTTAGGACGCAGATCTCATATAAATGAGGTCCATCAGTTCATGTGATCTATTGGTTTGATATAAGGATCATTAGTCATATATCGGACTAAGATCGACTTAGGAACAGTATGTATATGGGCTCAACTGATCATCAGATCATATATGAATAGCCCCTAGATGGTATATGGTAGTCAATATGGAGACAGTCCGTAGGGCAAAACATATTAGTTTAAGGACATCGCGGTCCATGGAAGACATGGATGGAATATACTTGTTTGTGCCCGTGGATTGTATACGGGGTCAATATGGAGACCAGCCGTAAGGCCAAACATAGATTAGTTTAAGGACATCATGTTCCATCTTTCATCTTGCACGTACATGTATATTTTACACAGCGAACAATGGTAACATGGGATGCACCCAATATTGGGGTGCGATCCAAGTTGAAGGCATTTATATTTCCCTTAAAGATATAAATATACATGTATGTATAAAGCCGGAGCTCAATATGAGATTCGCATCTATATGGGATGCATGTCAATATAAGGAGTGCACATCAATATGGAAGTGTATCAATATGGGGTGCATCAATATGAGGATTAGGATATTCTCTGTCTTGATGAAATTTCATATCTTTCATCAAGTTGGAACGGAGAGTTGTTGCTTGTTGGGACCCGCCACCTCTCTGAAGAAACTGAGGAATTACAACTACGTATATTATAGGTATGGAAAGATGTACCCTTGAACCAAATCCCATATATGAAAGAAAAGATCATGTCAGAACTAAGAATCTTTAGTCTTATATGAGACTAAGATATAGATCATTTAGTCGTATATGAGACTAAGATCAATTTGGGTAGTTGATCATTAGTCGTATATAAGATTAGGATCAAATGGATGAATGATCAATAAAAAATCATTAGTCATATATAGGACTAAGATCAATATGGATGAACGATCATTAGTCATATATTTGACTAAGATCAACCTGGAAATATAATTGATGATCATTAATTTTGTTTTAGATTAAGATCAACTTAAACATCTGAGCATATAGGTTCAAAGAAGTTTTCACTTCACAGATTTAGCCAATTTAGGGCTAAAGATTGGGTTTCTACGTCTCCCAGCAGTGCTAAGCACTCAAACATATAGCGCTCACATGTGCATCACATGAGGAACTCACACTCAGGCGCTCACGTGTATGGCACGTGAGGGATGGTCTTCATGTCTTCTTTGGTCGCTCACATTTGTATCACGTGGGCTGCTATCTTCAAATGCTCACGTTATCTTAGATGCTTACGTGATCTGCATGTGGTCTGACTTCTTTGATGCTCACATGACTTGCACATGGGCTGAGTCTTCTAAGTGCTCACGTGATTTTCATATGAGATGCGCACTTTGGTGCTCACGTGGATATCACGTGAGATGCATACTTGAATGGTAATCTTTACCAACTGTGCTCATGTAGATATCACGTGATGTGCATGCCTTTAGGCAATGAAGTGCGCACACATGTCTTTCACATGATGTGCATCTTCCTTAGAGATTAAATCTATTTTCATCATTTTAAAGAATTTTAACTTCTGTTAATGGCATTTTTTCATTAACAATCACCAAGATCAATATTTTGAGGATCTGGGATCAGGTTCTTTAAGAACTAAGTTCTTGATTATGAAGGAACTAAGTTTCTGGAGTATAAACTCCATCTTTTTCATATCCTTTCTTCCATTGTTCCTTTCAACCTTATTCTCTCCTGAATCTTTGATTCTCAAGAACAAGATCTTCTCGATGAGAATTAAATTCTCATCTTGTGGGAGACTTTTCTTGTGGATCTCAGATCCTGAGAAAGAACTAAGTTCTTTTAAAGGGTTAAACCCTTAGATATGATATGATAGGTAAACGAGATATTTTTATCTTTGTGTTTTCTTTACATAGGGTTTGAGAGGAGAAATATCTTCTTTATTGAGAATTAATTTCTCTATTGCCGAAACTTTTGAAGAGCCTTCTGTATTTTTACAGAAGCTTATAGGGGTCTCCTTCTTCTGAGATTTAATCTCTTTACTCCTATTTATAGGAAAATGAAAAGATCAATCTATTTTGAGAAAATCTCTCATTGAGAGATCATGATTGATTTCATAATCAATCAAATTGATCTTAAAAATCAACCGGTGAATTTTATTCACCGTTGGATTTTTAATCCAAAAGCTCTCTGTTTAACAAAGAAGATTTTTTGTTTGTTTTAACAAGATTAGGAAAATATTTTCTTAACATAGAATTTAATTCTATCATATGAATATCTTGTTTGTTTAACAAGATTAGGAAAATATTTTCCTAACATAAAATTTAATTCTATCATACGAATATCTTGTTTGTTTAACAAGATTAGGAAAATATTTTCCTAACATAGAATTTAATTTTATCATATGGGTTAATTGGTGATATTTTATCACCATTAAATTTTAAATCCAAACATTCTCTGTTAGAGAAAGATCTTTCATATTAGAAAGATCAGGGAAAATATTTTCCAAATAGAATTTAATTCTATCACATAGAATTTGATAGAATTTGATTCTATCAGATAAGAGCATTTCAAATAGGGGCGCTCACGTGCTATCACGTGAACGCTGCTATATACATATATGGCAGCGGAGCTCAAGTTCTTTGCATGCGAGCGTTGCCACAAGAATGCGGTAAGGGAACTCACGTGTTTAACAGCTATAGAATTTAATCCTAACTGCAGCAGGTACTCGCATGCTTTGCACGTGAGTGCTCACATGCTTTGTGTTCACACCATAATATTGCATTATTATATTCCCCATTCTTATTCTTTTTATAAATAAACAGGTACTTTTGACGCATGTCTGCTACATGTTACAGATTACAGGTTTTTGGACAGGAAACAGTGAAAACGATGTAAAGACGATGAAAATATGGACTTTTGACCAACAAATGGGAGGATCTTAGTCAAGCCTACATCGAAAGACAGTTCACAATTAACAAGGCAACTCAAGGTCCAAAAATACAAAGCGGACGGTTAAAAATCCATTGCAAATGGTTCACTGAAGATCTGGAGCTAATGTAGAAGCCCAATTGATAAAAGAACCAAAGAACCAGAAGCCCAAAAAGACCCAAAACAAAACCATGAATTTTCAGCATCCAAGCCTGCCAAAGGGCCGCGGAACCGCGGCCCAAGCCCACCATTGCCGCGGTTCCGCGGCCAGAAGAAGACAAAATAAAAATAATTTTTTATCAAAAGTTTGGTGCGGCGCTAAAAAGATTTCCTGAGGGTATATTTGTAATTTTAGACATGCGGATCAAAATGTAACCCTAGAGTTTCCTATTCTCTGTAATAGGAACCCAAAACATTGTATTTTCTTTATGCCTCCTTTTAATAAAATACAAATTCTTTTGGAGAGCATCGGTGTTTCTTTTCCATTCAGAAATTCAGATCTGACAAACCTGCATGGATGATTGGAGAGATGCATCTGTAAGTAGATTTAATTTCTCGCCCTAGTTTAGATTTCAATTCTTTGCCCTAGGTAAATTTAATTTCATGCCCTAAGAACTTGTTTAGGGTTTAGCTTTGGGGAAGGATTTTGAAAGATGAGATCTCTCATCCCTTTCTTACCCATCAAATATTTACAATAGGACTCCATGCATACACGCACATACCGCGTCCTACGGCATCCTACCCCTCGAGATAACGATGACACCGTAGTGTAAAGGCCCGGTTGCGCGCGTTTTCCATGGAGGTTAGGGTAAGGATCTCTAAAGGAAGGATAAGAACCTAGAGGAAGGAACACCTTCCCGAATGGATCCAATCCCCTTTATTGATAATTACCATAACTCCTCATAGATCTTCATTCGGGTATAGAAAGCGTTGAGATTTAATTGCATTTCCAAACCATCCCTAAACCTAACCCTAGCAAGAATAGATCTAGATAATTGCCCCAGGTTAATTAGGTTTTTAGATTTAATAATCAATCCGAACACCCTTCGGAATTAACTCGTTAGCGTGACTAGGAGATTCACAACATCCCTGTGGACCGACCCGTACTCACCGGCTAGCTGCAAAGCGACGCCGTTCTTGATTGCGGTAATAGAAATAGTTTTTGACATACGAATCAAATAGCGCCGTTGCCGGGGATGGCGTGTTATTTCCTTTTTGCAATTTCGGGTTAATCTAAAATTTAAAAAATCATAAAAATCTGAAAAATCCAAAAAAATTATAAAAATATATCAATTGTTATTTTTGGAAAGGGTACTGTGTTGTTTGAATCTTGCAGGATCTACACAAAGACGGATCTGGAAATATCCAGAAGGCAAATCAGAAAAGGGTACATCAGAACAGAAGGAGAGTGCCTCAACAGAGCCGTACCAATTTTTTCAGAACCTGATACCTCTTGACCACCGCGAAACCGTGGCCTTGACGCGCATTAAACCGCGGAACCGCGGTCTTATGGGGTCCTCTCTGCACGAAATTTGCACTGTAAGTTTCTGTCTCTCTCCTCTGCAAATATTTTAATATATATTCTGAAAAATTTCTGCAGGATTATGTGCGCTTTAAAAATCTTTTCCTTTCCAAAATAACAATCTTGTGCAGGATTTTTGGGCCCCGCTCAAAATAGAAATTGATTGCAAGTAATCTTTTTTGTTGCATATCTTTTCTCGAATATCTTTTTGCAACAATTTTTCCAAATAAAGATTCTTGTGATATGCTTAAAATAATAACTGATTGCAAGTAATATTTTTTTCGGTTGCATATCTTTAACTAAAAATCTTTTTTGCAACAATTATCAATTAAAGAAAAAGAAAAAGGAAAATTATTATTTGGAAACTTGCAAATTTTTTGCCCCAAATAAATCCTTGCACCCCCACAAACATTCTTTCTTTTCACCCTTTCTTCTAACATGGGTACCCCACATAATAAATCACTTGCCGAACTTTGGTATCCCGAACCTAATTTTGCGTCGTACGTCAATTTGTTCGGTCAATTTAAAGACGATCCTTCCTTACCAAAAATATCTTTGAAAGATCAAATAGAGGCGTCTAGGATAAACAGTTTGACTTTTCAACCCATTTTGTGTCAACCAAGTCAACCTTCACCACCTCGATATGTTGATACCACTTTTTCAAGTCCTTCTGTCACTCCTAAGCCGATGTCCATTGCTGAGCATATTGCTCAATCTCGCAGTCGATCTTTCACCCCTCTCCACTCATCTAGTTCTAGGGATCCGCACGACTATTCATATTTTTATCCATATGTTGACCCTACCCCTGTCCAACCACCCACTTCCTACCAGTCCTACCCGACCTTACCACCCTCACTAGACACTGTTTCTACATAGCCATTAGGGAGTTTTGCATATCCACACGATTCCGAATCTTTTACCGAAACCCCTTTACCACTCAAGTCTAGTTTGGAAGAGTCGTTGGAGGCATATATCGTAGCAACAAATAAAATGACTTGGAATGTGGAAGCGTCTGTGACCGCCCTTATGCAACCTTGTGAACCGGTAGCTAATTTCCAACTAGCTTCAAATTTTTCAATGTATGAGGAGGCGGTTGGACAGAATGAGAATGTGAGAGGATTTCCAAATCAAACCTACCCTTACCCAATTGAAACCCACAACTCCGGTTTTCCATCGATTGCCCTAAATAGTTCACCTGTTGAAAATAAAAACGAGTTGTGTGATTTTGTAGTGTTTGATTTGCCAAATTGTGAGGAACCCCTTTCGAGTGAAACCGCACCCAATCCTTTCGATCTTTACACCTCCTATCTAGAACCTAAATCGATAAATATCCATGCTTTTGATGAGGTGTCTAAGAAAATTGATTTTCACTTGATTGAGGATATAGACGCCGGGAACATTTCGGATGATGAACCTATCGATTTGCTTGAAATTTTATGTCCAATTCATCATCCCGAGTCATTAAATACTTCTCTCGAACTTCATATGCATCTAGATTTTGATGATAATGGCATGGATGAGTTAACTATTGAGGATAGTATTAAGGAGAGTCTTGAGGATAATATTAAGGTTGAACCATTTTTGTTTGAGGTGTCTGATTTTCCAATTCATTCTCTTGAACCTTTAACTAAATCACCCTCCTTCCTTTCCATCGTTCCGACCACGCTCGAAGACTGTGAGCTTGAAAAATTTTCCTTTGAATCTGACACTGTTCTCACAGACGATAACACTTACGAGTGTTTCACTTTTTCGGACGATGTTGATGACTCACCGCCCGAGTTTGAGTCATTTACCTTTTCAGATGAGTTAGTTGAACCATCAGACTCGGTTGATTACAGTAGTTTCGAACCATTAATGGAATCTTTCAAGTTCGAGACAGTTTACTACGGTGAGAATGATACTATCCCTAATTCAATTCCTTTCGTCCTTCCTATTGTTCCGACCGTACAAGTGACCGTTACGCTTTCATCTCCTATACCAAGTTCGGCGTACCCATGTTTTCTTGCGAATCTTGAGGGATTTGACCCCATTGCACGACGAGTTGATAGCTTAGCACAATCAGTTTTCATACTTCGGTCATCACAAATTGCGCTAATTTATTCACTCGATTTACACCCTCAAGATCGCGCGACCCTTCTTTCTTCTTTCCACCATTCTTCTCCCCCACCGAGACCATATTCTACCATTCTTCTTTCCACACGGTCTCGCGTGTTTCTCATTTCTTTCCTCCACACCCCATTCTTGCACCAATTATACCATTACCACGATAAGATTTTTGAATGGTTGGTGCTCACCTTTGGCTTGTGTAAAGCCAAGCTTAAGTTTGGGGGGAAAACTTGTTGTATATATGTATATATATTTTTTGTTTTCTTTTTCTATAAAAAAAATTTCAAAACATTAAAAAAAAATTTAAATAAATAAACAGGGGAGTGCCGGTATTTTGACCCTCTTGGTTTAGCATGACAGTGAGGACACTGTCAAGTTCAAGTTTGGGGGTATGCTCGGTACGTCTTTTTCCTTCGTATTCATTTGTACATATTTTTGTATTTGCATACTTATTTGAAAACCAATAAAAATTGAAAAATTTCAAAAAATTATAAAAATTATTGTATTCAATTTTGGCTAATTGACTTGAGTTTGACAAATAGGTCAACTGGATAGGAACAACTAGATCTTAGACTTAGTAAATTAAAAACCCTAAAAATAACCTTCCTTAAAGTTTAACGGTAGAAAGTATATGCCTTGTAGTTTATTTAGAAATAGGCAAATTTTGGGTTCACTTCTTGGGCTAGGTCGAAACGAAGGAAAAATATTGAAGCTTTTATTAGAGTATAAGTTTGAAAAATAGTTCATAGCTTAAGTCTAGATTCTGAAAATGTATACCCTACAACTTGCACAATCACGCACCTTGAAACTTGGAATAGTAGAGGAGACCTTGAAATGCTCTTGTCTAAAGTTCTTAGTACGAAGAAAAAAAATATACAAGTGTGAATAAAGAATAAAAAAAATGGACACTGGTTTTTGTGATTACTTAAGGCTGCAAAAATAGAAAAATATTTAGCGAGGGTGCTTCATCACCTAGTGCCTTAGACCAACTGGTTTGGGAGTCACTGCTAAAAGCCTTGGGTGTTGCAAGACTAGGAATTACGCTTAAATGTGCAAACACATCTTTTAATCGGTTGTTGGTACCTCAAGAAGTATTAACGGTCGCATGAAGGATGTGTAAACAAAATTCAATTAAAAATTCACCTACTAATAAGTACTTTGGACAACGGACAAGGGCATGATTGCTTGATTTGAATTTCCAAGTGTAGGGGTGATCTATACACACACGTAGGGATATGTGATTGGAGTTTAGATGAGAGAAAGGAGTGAAAAATAGAACTTGTATCTGATTGATGTGAAAAAGTATTTGTAGAATAACCGCAATCAATAACGGTGTCGCGTGTAGCTAGACCGAGATGAGTACGGGTCGTCCTCAGGGAAACGTTGAATCGTTTACTCTTACTTTAGATGTGTTGAAAAAGAGAGGAGGGATAAAGAATATTGTAGAAAGGTGTCTAGATCTACGTTAAGCAAGAATGCAAAAATATAGATCTAGATTGTTTTAGAGATGTAGATAATATAATAAGAGGGCTTGTAGGGTTCGTTAGGATTTAGTAGTTATGGACGATTAATTAAAATTTACCCTTTTTATCCATTAATAGATTTAAAACTAGAACGACGGTGATGCGTGTAGATTAGGGTTTCTGGAGGGAAAAGGAATCCCACTCTTAACCCTTATCTCGACACGGAACTCCGTTCATATCTAGCCTTTACCAAAATAATCATTAATCTAATCTCTACTCGCGGTCGGAACTAGCAAAGAATTGCTAGCGCGCCCGATTAGGATGTTAATGATTCTTTTGATAAAGTTCATAAACTTTATAGGACTTAAAAAGGGTTCAGGGATCTTTATCGTCCATTAGCCTACCCTAATCCTACGAACCCTAACAAGCGGAGAATTACTCGAGCATGTTGGGAGAAGAAGATGAAAAGACAGAGAGGGAAAACATAATGTAAAATGCAAAAGAATTAAATAAAATAACTACCTTTATTAATCAACTTGAACAATCTACACTTTATTCCTTAGAATATGATTACAAAACTAGTTGCTTCTTGATCTCTTCTAAGGAGGTAGATGAACCTTTGATGATCAGCCTGGATGCGTGAGCCATCTTGGACTTCGTGATCTCTTCGGCTTGATGATTTTTCCAAGAGGCTCTCGGTCCTTATTTATAGTCACAGAGCCAGAACCCTAGTTTCCTAATATGGAAACTAGTTGTTAGGATCCTAACCACCATAATCACATATCTCAACTCTTCAAATCCGCGACGGAACCGCGGCCATTGGATAGGTTTGGCCGTGGATCCACCCCCTTTTGGTGAGATCGTGGCCTCTAATTTTTGTAGCTTCATATTTGTAACACTTTGTAATCTTTTGAATATCTAGACTTTGAAAATCTTTTCCACATTTCTACGAGAATTAGTTTCTTGAATATCTTTGGTAGATTTGATTTTCCAGCTTTGATTTTCTTGATTTCAGCCCTGAAAATTCTGCATAATAACTCAACAAACAATATTAGTAGAGTTTGTTTTATTGAGATATTAACTTAACCATTAAGAATTGGTCAAAGGTATTAATAAGGTAAGCATATTTAAATGGGCCAAATGTTACATGGATATTATATATTTACTTTTTCCTACAAAATGTTATTTATAATATATAAACACATGAAAATAGTATTTTTACAGATAAACGCTCATATGTATCATATATTATAATAAACACCTTTTATTATATAATAATAGTAGGAAAAATGTCATATTAAATGTGCAGTTTTATCAACTGAACAGTATCTTTAGTAGAGTTGATAGAAATTCCTAAGTGAAGATGGAACCCTAGAAGGAAAGCTTAAGAGATGCCGAAAGCTAAGTAAGTCTATAAAACATATATTATCTTAAGTTAGATGATGAGGAAGTGTGAAGAATGTGGGTGGATAATTTACGAGTATAAGATAATAGAATTCCTTGTTGGGAAAACTTAATTGGATAACAAAAGTTAATAGGCCGAATTGATAGGATTTTGTGGGTAGTATCCGCTGAAAACCCTCAGGAGACAACACTCCTCCTACTAGGGACACCTAGAGGTTTAACGGCTTGTTGCACGTGCTCAGTGCAATCGCGTTTCCCTGCGAAAGTGCGGTTAGGATTTTAGTGAATAGAAATAAGTTTGCTAGAGGACGAGCAAAAGATAAGTTTGGGGGTATTTGTTCACACCATAATATTGCATTATTATATTCCTCATTCTTATTCTTTTTATAAATAAACAGGTACTTTTGACGCATGTCTGCTACATGTTACAGATTATAGGTTTTTGGACAGGAAACGGTGAAAACGATGTAAAGACGATGAAAATATGGACTTTTGACCAACAAATGGGAGGATCTTAGTCAAGCCTACATCGAAAGACAGTTCACAATTAACAAGGCAACTCAAGGTCCAAAAATACAAAGCGGACGGTTAAAAATCCATTGCAAATGGTTCACTAAAGATCTGGAGCTAATGTAGAAGCCCAATTGATAAAAGAACCAAAGAACCAGAAGCCCAAAAAGACCCAAAACAAAATCATGAATTTTCAGCATCCAAGCCTGCCAAAGTGCCGCGGAACCGCAGCCCAAGCCTACCATTGCCGCGGTTCCGCGGCCAGAAGAAGACAAAATAAAAATAATTTTTTATCAAAAGTTTGGTGCGGCGCTGAAAAGATTTCCTGAGGGTATATTTGTAATTTTAGACATGCGGATCAAAATATAACCCTAGGGTTTCCTATTCTCTATAAATAGGAACCCAAAACATTGTATTTTCTTTATGCCTCCTTTTAATAAAATACAAATTCTTTTGGAGAGCATCGGTGTTTCTTTTCCATTCAGAAATTCAGATCTGACAAACCTGCATGGATGATTGGAGGGATGCATCTGTAAGTAGATTTAATTTCTCGCCCTTGTTTACATTTCAATTCTTTGCCCTAGGTAGATTTAATTTCATGCCCTAGGAACTTGTTTAGGGTTTAGCTTTGGGGAAGGATTTTGAGAGATGAGATCTCTCATCCCTTTCTTACCCATCAAATATTTACAATAGGACTCCATGCATACACGCACATACCGCGCCCTACGGCATCCTACCCCTCGAGATAACGATGACACCGTAGTGTAAAGGCCCGGTTGCGCGCGTTTTCCATGGAGGTTAGGGTAAGGATCTCTAAAGGAAGGACAAGAACCTAGAGGAAGGAACACATTTCCGAATGGATCCAATCCTCTTTATTGATAATTACCATAACTCCTCATAGATCTTCATTCGGGTATAGAAAGCGTTGAAATTTAATTGCATTTCCAAACCATCCCTAAACCTAACCCTAGCAAGAATAGATCTAGATAATTGCCCTAGGTTAATTAGGTTTTTAGATTTAATAATCAATCCGAACACCCTTCGGAATTAACTCGTTAGCGCGACTAGGAGATTCACAATATCCCTGTGGACCGACCCGTACTCACCGGCTAGCTGCAAAGCGACGCCGTTCTTGATTGCGGTAATAGAAATAGTTTTTGACATACGAATCACTTTGCACGTGGAGGCTGTCATAGGATTTAAATCTATTTGAAGCTTATACTCACATATTTTGCATGTGAAAGATCACGTGTTTAACACGTAGGGACTGCCCTCTATTTTTATAAAGGGAACATCACGTTTTGAGCCAAAATTTTTGGCGGGAACAAATGCCCTCTACTATTTTGCCCACGTAAGTATGTACGTAAATTAAGTAGTGCAAAATTATGCATCGCCATAGAATTGATGGCTCGGGAGACAGGTTTAGGTCTCTGTCGCCTAAAGCTTTGTCCATTTTCATGTGCCGTAAGGGTCTTAAGAAGGTTTTTCTCCCTATGAGTCGTGAGGATCTCATAGATGCATAATCTCCCTAGAAATCGTGAGGATTCCTAAGTGTCCATCGCCTCCGTGAGTCGTAAGGATCTCACTCGGGTATTTTTTTTTACGAGTCATGAAGACCCGTAAGTGTCTTCTTCACTTTATTGGCATGCAACTTTGATGAATGTGCCATGTGGATAGTATACAAGAGTCGGTCTTGACCTCCTTGTAGGGCAACAGTAGCTTAGGAAACAGGTTGATATCCCCGTCGCCTAAGGCTTTCAACTTTATGAGTCGTGAGGGTCTTATAAAGATATTTCTCCTTACGAGTCGAGAAGATCTCGCAGGTGTATCCTAACGTGAAATATAAACAACCCCTTTCGATACAGAAGTCTATTAGGTTTGTGGTACTGAGTTGAGTCTATCGTACCGTCGTGGTGGCTGATATATTCTCAACTTGCAGTCCCTTAGGTTGCTGCTCGAGTAGCCCCGCGTCTGTCGTGGCTCTGATCCCTTCTGAGGCTGGACAAGACATCTTTAAGTAGTCTTCTCAAGTTGAAATATTCACATTACCATTAGAAAATCCATCGTTAGGTATTGTCGTGTCGCTTTATTTGAGATTAGGCTTGATTTGGAGCCCTGATGAGTCATAACCGCACCGTTCTGGGGTGGAATGACATCCAATGGTTTTTAGGCTTGCCATCAAGGCCGAAGTTAGGAATATGCCGTCCCTTCGCTTTTGCTTTGATGATATCGTGTCGATTCTTTGCTGAAGTAGGGTATACATCCATATGATCTCTAGGCCGTATATATCGCCATTGAGATCCGGAGATGGAATACGTCATCACTCCATTTTGATTTGACCCTTTGGTCCAAGTACCCTATTGGAATGAGAAGGAATGCCAAGATGATCTCTAGGCTGTAGATGTTTCCATCGGATTTGGATCTAGGAATATGCCATTGCTCCACTTTGATCTGACCCTTTGGTCCCTGTTGACGTTGCGTCCGCATCCTGTTGGCATGAGGAGAAACGTCGAGATGATCTCTAGGTTGTAGATGTTGCCTTCGAGATATGGAGCTAGAATTTTACTATCGCTACACTTTTGCTTTGGCTCCTTAGAGCTTTGTTGACATCACGTCTCTGCTATGCTGGGGTAAGATGGAAGTCGAATTGGTCTTTATGCCGCATATTATTGGATAAATGTGCCTTCAAAGCAATTATTGTAATTGGAGGACCTATACGAGAGAACAATCTTACTCGAGATGATAGTATGCTATCTAGTTTGTCTTTATCTTTCATGTGATGCATTTTATTTACTAACACGTATCGTTTAGATATGAGATAAAACCCTAAGATTTTGCTTGACTACCAGGACGATGATGGAGATCATACTAGTGTAGCCTGGATAGTCGATAAGCACATCCTTAAATATCCCCAGTCGTAGGAGTATCGAGACTGGGCATCAGTACTCTGGTTTAAACTAGTGTATGCATTTCCTGACCCGGTTGGAGAGCGATATCTGATCCTGCGGCTATTGGTGTTTGACATCAAGGATTGTATACAGGTGCTCATTAAATGAGTTACACTGAACGGACTCATAGAGAACTCCTAGTTGGTAATATACCAATATTAGGCAGCAGTTCTATGATGACATGAGTACAGGGTAGTCCCTAAGACCTGAGACTGCCATAGTGTCTCATGTGTGTTCCCACTATACTTAGACTTCTACCCGGCTCAAAAGAGTCGTGCAAACAGGTTTTTGTTAGATATAGTCCCGATGCATATGGAGGCAGTGAGCGGTCGAGAGGATTCGCCTCTCCCAGTATAGGGAGTTGATGACGTACTGTACAGGACATGGCTACAACCACAAGTCGATGGCCATCACAATGGAGATAAACTGATAAGTGCTATCAGTTATATCTCCGGTTAGTTATGAGTCCTCTGTCGCATGACTTATCGATTTATTGGGTTATGACAGATTCCAAACTATAGACCCGATATGTGATACTCTTAGACGAAGAGACCGGACTGTACGGTAATATGACTGATAGATTTTGCAGGGTTCAGATGAGCTTGCTCGTTGACCTTCTTTCGATCAATACCTAGGTAGCCGTTACGTACAGCTGTACCGCTGACGTGCTTGTGGGCTATGGATATGATCCCAACCTACTGCTAGCGTATTGTCAAGTCTTTAGAGTCCCACACAGAGATTTCCCAGCACATACAAAACGATGTAGGACACGTATAGGAATACGTGCAAGAGCTCGATTAAACACGTGTATTTGACACACGTATTTTAATCGGGTGTTTATTGATATTAGCCGGTAAATATATGATATAGCCGGATTATTAAATCAAATGTTGATTTAATAATTAAATGTATATTTATATATTGATATATTTATGTATCAACTAATATCATTCTCACTTTATTATTTTCTTCTCTTTATTAATATTTATATTTGATATAAATATTGTGACATGTATGTTGATACATTAAAGATTTGTGTATAAGAATTGGATGGATTAAATTAGAACTTTTTTATTCTTTTTCTTAAAATAGAATAAGTCATGCATTTGGATGCTTGAAGAATACATGAGGTATTTTCTTGATGACTTATTTTGGATGGCCCATTTTATATATTGATTGGATCTCATCTTAAACATTATCTTCTTCATACTCTCATCATCTCCTCCATGGCTTCTTCTCTTGAGTTTTTCTCAAGTGAGGAATGGAAAAAAGAAAAGAAAAAAATTAAGTGCGCTAATTATTCTACATCTCCTACTAATCATCCTTAGCAAGTTTAATTAGTGGGTTGCTTCATTTTAATGAGATCAATTTGAAGCTAAAGTTTGTATTGGAGTTATCTCAAGGTGGATCATCTACGGCAAGGAGATCATCGAGAAAAGTTTTTCTGGGCTTCGTGGAGACTAGTCGGAGTCCAAGGAGAGGTGGCTAATGCGCAACAAAGGTTGTAGCCTGCCAAACTCTTATTTTCAGCTTACTAGTTTAGTTGCAAGTTTAGCATTTTGGTTTGATTCTAGGGTTGGGTTTGCTAATGCTTTCTATATTTTTAAAATTACCACTTCCACCATACTTTAAACTCAACTAGAGAAGCCTAGCATCCTAACATTGGTATTAGAGCCATACCAAAAGACTACAACTTGTTTTTAGCTAATTTGAAATCCAAAACATTGAATCAATATGAAGTGTTCACTTGTTTTCAAACAAGAACTAAAATCTTTTCTTTTTGGGTCTATTTGTTATGCCCGTGGTTCTTAGAATTGTTCTATATGGTGTTATGACGATGGAAAGGGAATAGTAGGGGACCAACCCTACTCGGGAGTACTAAAGTGTGCTCTCGGGGGAGGTAGGTGACCCAAGAGCACCCTATAGGTGCTCTCAGATCTCGGAAGACCCTAGGCCACCGTATAGGTGATACGGTGGCCTAGGGTCATGACACCTCCTATTCTTCTCTCATTCGACATTAATTTTTGCCCCGGGGTCCACGCAAAGTTTGAACGCGTTTCTAGTCCGTTTCGAAATATTTCCAAGCCAAAAAGTGTCGATTTAGTATCAAGGTGAATAGTGTTTTCAATTTTCGAAATCTTCGCTTCAACTTAGAAAGTTGTTTAATTCGTTAGCCATTTGCGGTGGTATAAACTATATTAAAGTGTTTAATGTAGTTGTATCGTCGGCGTATGCGATACGCGTGAATTAACATTTTTTTTCTATGTCGTAGTGAATGGTGTTTTTTCAAGTATTGAATTAATGGTTTTGCCTCGTCGTTTTTGTGATTTGTTGGCCATGAGCGATGAGTTAAATAGATTAAATTTTTTAATTGATATAACTTGTCGGCATATCCGACGAATTGATGTGTTCAATTTGACGGGGTTGCACAAGTGAGTCTGAGATGTTGGTTTATTGGAATGCATTAGATGTCGAGAAAAGAATAGCCCCTGTGCGGAAGTGTGATGTTGTGATAAGTATTATTTCCATTCATACTTGTAGTCATCTTGTATATTCATTTGATTGGGATGATCTTCAACTTGTGGCCGCCGTTTCCGCTATATGTATATTCATTTGTTCGGGACGAGCTCCAACTTGTGACTGCCGTTTCTTCTATATGTATATTCATTTTCGGGGCAAGCGACCAACTTGTAGTCATCGTCACCGCGATGTATTATTGTTTGTCGGGACACGATCAGGTTGCGGTCGTTGTCGCCGTTGTATAATACAAGTTATAAGTATACCCTGCGGAGAAGCGTACAGGCAGCCAGGTTCTAGATTACAGTGGATGGCCATCTCAAGGAGTTGGGATCGGGTCACTCGAGTCTAGAATTGGCGGGTTGCTTGTTGTACTTGTAGGGGTATAGGATTGACCCGCGGAAGATTGCTCAAGTCACCGGATTTATGAAGGTGTCGGGTGGCCCCCTCATGGTGATGATGATGAGTTTCCTCGTTTCTTGGGTTGGCTGGTAGCTTGCCACACTCGTAGGGGTCTGCTTTTGGCTACGCACGGGCTGTTCACATGACCGGGGAATGTCACGTTTCGTTTGATGGCTCGAACGAAACGCGAGATTCCTAAGTGATCCGACCATTCCTATTTTGTGATGTTCATTACTTACTTGTGATGTGATTACCTGCCTGTGATGATATTTATCGCTTGCCTGTAATGTTGATTATCTGCCTGCGATGATATACACACACACACACATACGTTTTGCACCCGCACTAGCCATGCTCCCGTCCTGCCATAAGTTAAGTAACCTTACGGTGAAGACCCAGGGCTCTGTGGCGAATGCGGATGACTTATATGTGCATTCTATTTTCTTTTCATGCTTTTCTATGATTGTATGAGAAGATGCTAGGTAATGCAATTATCTATTTGATGGGATTGCTTTGATTCGGATTAATGTAAAGATAATAAAACTAAAACACATTGTAGAACCAAATATTAGATATTGTGGTATTATAGTCGAATCTTTTGCTTTGTATCAAGGTATTCGGTTAGGAATATCATGCATTTCATTCGACGAGGAAAAAGCCTACATACCTTCACAGGGAGTGACCTCTTTGGCAGAATATTGTGTTACTATAAATTTGCAAATTGTATAACCATAGTCTTTTGATTTGCATCGAGGTATTCAGTTAGGAATATTCTACACCTAATTCGATGAGGGAAGAGTTACTATAAATTTGCAAAACCACTCGGTTTTTTCAATGATATCAAGTTCATTACGTTTGTAGCCCTCTGTCATTTCAGGAAGTAGAGTACTTAGTATTCGTGCTGCGTTTGTTGATCATTCGTCAAGGCATAGTGTACGGTAGCTCAGTGATATCTTCTTGCTTGCATATGATGTGATTGGTTAGGACGGTCGTATGGCTTTATTGATTATGCGTCAAGGGCCTATATGGATGGATCTAGACTAATTAAGAAATGACGGGTTGAACTTGATTAGGACTCTTTGATTTGTTGATCATTTTTCAAGGTCCTAGGGGTAAAATCTAATATCGAGAGTTTCAAGTGTTGAAACTTACAATGAGATTGCACACCTTTTATGGATGGGGTAATTTGTTGATCATTCATTAAGGTTACCACGCCATGATAGTTTGGGTCTCGATTCCCACTGTGAGTAATAGCTACTCTCAGGAGATTTTTTTTATCAATAATCCCGGCTAATTCTTCTTTTAAGGTTTGAATGAGGATTCGACGGAACGGTGGGAACCATCCTGATTAGATAAATATACCAATCTAAGGTGAAAATACATAATTGATTACATCTCTAAATGGGTGTAGACGATAATACAGAAAGATATCCCCCCTATCTTTTTAAGAGACGTAATCAACCGCCAAAGGAATTTGAAAACCGCCAAGAGAATGTATCTATCCCTACTAACTCTATTTTTGGGAAAATATTCCTCCTATGTTTTTTAAACAGAAAGATATTTGCATGTTAACAAGAAATCTCTTTGGATCAACGATCCAACGGTGTTTAAGCGTCACTAGTTGATCTTAAGATCAATTTGAGATTTCTCAATGAGAGATTCTCTCAACTTAATTGATTATTCTCCTCTCCTATAAATAGGAGTCTAGGAGATTCATCTCCAGGGACACAATACTCCCCATAAGGTGAAGATAATAAAGACTTAAGCCTCTGTCAAAATCTTCATCTTCCTCAAAAATTTTCGAGATCCAACCGAGACTTAAATCTTCAAAAGCCTAGGTAAATAATGGAGAAAACCCTCCTTTTTACATGTTTTCTCTCTTAAAAAGGCTAACATTCATAAGAACTTAAGTTCTTTCCTAGATCGAAGATCCATAAGTTAAATCTCTCCCTTGTCAAGGACTTAAGCCCTCATGGAGGAGTTCGATCTCAAAATTTAAAATCTATGGGGAAAACTTAAGTGTTCCCGCCATCAAAAGAAACGTGATCACCAAGATCATCGTAAAACCCAAGTTTAAGACCCAAGTTCTTACCAAGGACGGTAAACAAAACCCAAGATCATGAAAAGTTGATCTTGATGATTTTTAATAAAAAAAGATCATTTTTTAGAAGCTTAAGCTTCAAAAACATGGATGAAAGGTTAACCTTTTTGTGATAGAAAATGGAGTTAACTCCAAAATCCTAGCATTGCGCCAGCTTCAAAATTGTTGTGCCGACGTTGAGTGCGCCAACGATGACCCGCAAAGAGAGCGCCAAAGATTAAGCTTTGTTTTGGGGGCTATGCTAAGCCGGCTCAAGCTGAGCTAAACCGCCAAGAGCCAAGAGCCAATATTCTACTGGGCGCCACGTGAAATGCACGTGACAAAGAGTCAATGTTTTCCCTAGACGCCACGTGAAATGCACATGGGCAAGTTTCCAAGCCGCCTAAGCTCTAAGACCGGAGCATATACTTAGCCTAAATTGGCTAAGTCTTGAAGCTTAAGCTTCTCTGATGTTAAGATCAATTGAGAACCACATTCTCATGCAATCTGGGTTCATCTAGTTCTCAAATGATACTGCGTATTCCTAGGCCAAGCCTATATGATCAAATTATCTAAATTGATCTTAGTTCTCAAATGAGACTAACGATCCTTAGGCAGAGCTTCTGCTCTTATCTGAACCGACGGATTTCACAAATATGAGAAATTCTATCTAAGTTCACTCCCGTTGGCAAACCAAACTACCAACGTGGGCCGATAAGCAAATGCTTAATCCAAATCATGAAAATATAAGTATAGATTTGAACTAATCCATGCCCTATGTGCGACGACAAAATTAGTCTCCGCATGCAATCAAAGGGCAATCCAATATAAACAAAACCTAAAACACACACACGAAGCAAAAAAAACTTGGAAAGGTAGAAAGTTGTTATCACTTGCGATAACGTAATTAACTATAGAAAAGATTCGTCCCCACAATCAATAAACCTTTCATTCATGAGGGGGAATCTGAAGTCACTTACATCAGTCGGATCTATTCAAACCTCCGATATACGACGCTATAAATCAACTTATCGTTTTCAGAGAGGTGGATAGATCAACCTATCCATCTGCTCCCCAAATTCAGGCTAGACGGTCCATCTTGGATCGCCTCAGTCCGATTTTCGACGGTAAACAACGTGTGTTGGAAAAATCGGTGAAAAGTAAACACCTTTAAGGAAAAAGTCATGCACTCTCGAGAGAGTATCAACGTACATCCAACTCTTATTGTGGAGGTACGGAAGTGTCATATTGGAACAAGTAGGACGAAGCAAGATTCCTACAAACAAGAGTCATGAAATTAAGATTTCTTGACAAATACGCGATAGACGAATACTAAGAAACGTTAGAGTTAGGTTTAATTAGCGACTTGATTAAGTTTAGTTTCAATTGACGATTTAGCTATAAAATTGGCCCCCAAATATGCTTTCTTTGAAACAGAAAAAGAGAGGTCTGAGGATGAAGAGTAAGAAGAGGATTTACTTCAGAAGGAAGTCTGGCCGGGACCGTTCTCGACGGCTATGAAGATTATCAGGGACCGAGAGCAAATGCTCATAGCTCGAAAGTTGGATTCTTCTTTCAAGAAAGATGATGATGATATTAACAGTTCTATATTGGATGTCGAGGGTAACGGCTGTCGGAGGTAAGGTTTCTATTCCATTAAGAATGTATATATACACCCATTTATTTGTACTTTCATCTATTTCGAGAAAATTTCGGTAGCACCTCCCCGCTGTTCTCCGAGTACAATGTAATAGAAAAGACGATCGTTTCAATGCTGTCAAACAACATTGAAATGAATATCTAATCTTTCTTTGTACACGGAGAACCGGCGGAAAGACACCGACAAAATATTTCAAAATGAATGAAAACACAAGTAAATGAACGTGTTTGCTTTATACATCTAATTTGTCCACACTGGACAAATCTATTAGTTATCATACGATAAATCTTCCCGTCATATAGACTACACGATGGTTGTTAACACCAAATAATACCATTCGATATTGACAACTTTCGTGCAGTTCTATATCACAACAAAAACGAACGCATGATAACTGATAGACGGGTTCTAAGGCGCGTAATTTAGTTTTGATTGATGATTTAGTTTAAGTGTGTATATGGTTTTAGTGTTGGTGTTCAGTTGACGAATTTGTTAAATGTAGTTACAATTGACGATTTAGTTTAGGTGTATGTTTATGCTAAATGGCATGTATTCGGATATAGGACACGATACCTTAAATTTTTTTCTAAACACTATAAATTTGCTCAATTTTGCTCAATTTTAAAAATCACACTAAAATACTCTTAGCTATTACTATTTTTCACAAAACTATCTTAAATTTTTCCTAACCAATCTACTTCAATTTTACTAAATTACACTAAAATACCCATAACTATTGTTGTTTTTCGCTAAACTATCTTAAAAATTTAACTAAATAATTCATCTTCTTAAATTAACTAATTTCCTATAAATTTCACTAAAATACCCTTAACTAATGTTGTTTTTCACTAAACCATCATTAAAATTTTTAATAAAACATCTCATTTGCTCAATTTTACTTATTTACACTAAAATACCATTAACTATTGTTGTTTTTCCACTAAAATGTCCTCAACTATTGTTGCTTTTCGCTAAACTACCTATGAAAATTCGCTAATTACTTGACCCCTAACCCTAAACCGGCCCTAACTCCCAACCCAAACCCTAACCCTCCCTTACAGCAGCAGCAGCAGCAGAACCACCACCAGCAACAACAGCAGCAACAACAAAAATTTTGGGATCGAGCACAAAAATTAAAATTAAACCAAAAAAATTAAAAATTAACTGGTTTTAAACTTACTTCTTGACGATTGGCGGCGAGCTTCGAGCGATGGAGAGCTTCAACAAGCTTGGAGTGACGACGAGCAAGCTTTCAGGTGACGGATGCAAATCAACGGCTACAGAAGCGAGAAAAGGCGACGCAGGCGACGGAGGGGGTAAAGACGACCGAGGCCACAGCGGGGGATTTTGGCACTCGGAGGAAAACAAGAGGCTCGAAAGAAAATTTGGAGGAGTTTTCGATTTTTATCTCCAGTGGATTATGGGGCCACCATATTTTTTAATTCATAGCGGTCATAACCGTTACCAAATCTTATGAAAATCGTTGGCATCAATTGGTAACGGTTGGAACCGTTATCAATTTTCCATTACTTGTTGTTGACATTTGCGGTAGGGTAACTCGCTACAACCTACAACTCAATTTCCCACATGTGCTCCAACCCATGCATGCATGGTATCATGCATCAAAATTGTGTATGTACGTCCCCCCTGCCCTAACAAGTATGGCATATGCAATAAATTCACACATGAATTCCTTCCAACAAAAATTAACAAACCTAGTGAGAACATTCCATAAAAGAGAGAGAAAATTTGGACAAAGGTGGATGAATGTGGCTTTTAGACTCCCTATAAGTGTCTACCCACTAATCAAAAGGGATTCAACTCTAATACCAGTTTAAGACCATGGCTTCCCCAAATCCTCAAAACGCTAGCCACAAAGATCGTCATCGCGGCAAACGACCGATGCAAGAGTTTCTTCCTCATGATGATCCTAGCTCTGACGAGTCCTCGACTACCAATGCTAGTACAAAGAGAAAGATAGATTTAGATGAAGAAAGTGACTTATCGTCCCCCAAGTCTAATAGTGGCGAAGAGGAAGAGGAGAAAGAAGTCGCTTCGTCGTTGATCATGCTAGCAGGTGGTGGAGAAATCGAAGGTGAGGGCCCCGACCCCAACCCTAACCCTAACCCTAGTCTTAAGCCTAGCCCTAATTGTAAGGAAAAGGGCAAGGAAGAGGTGAAGCTAAAAATCTACCTGTGTTCAATGTGCAAGAGGGCTTTCGAGTCGCGGCAAGCTTTAGGTGGGCATAGGGCTAGTCATAAGAAGGTGAAGGGGTGCTATGCAGTTGGGAAAAAGGAATTAGGAGAGAATAGTGGCAATAAGAATGTTGAAGATGATGATGATAATAATAGTGAAGAGGAGATTAAAGGGTATACGTGTGATGTATGTGGAAGGGTTTTTGTGAATGCACAAGGGCTAGGGGCTCATAAAAGGGTTCATACTTCTCAAGGGAATGATCAAGTTGTGGAGAATTACAAGTTTGATTTGAATTTGCCTCCACCTCAAGAGGATGATGAGAACTGATTGATGATTTGTAATTCTTCGTTTCTTCTCTCTCATGTGTGTGTGTGTGTGTGTGTGTGTGTTATCTCTCCTCCTTTTTAATTGAATGTTAGTTTTGATAATGAATGTTGGAAATGACTTTGTGCTCTTAAACTATAAGTGGAATAAATTATCTTTGTCATGGCTAATATAACCACTTGATGAAGCATAACTGTTACAGTTATCAAAATTTACTTGCATCTTGTTTTAGTATTATAAAGTGAAAATTTACATCTAGGTATTATTTTTTTTATTTTTTTTGGTTGCAACCTATTATGAACTGGCTATTTTCTTTCCCTGTTGAACTATTCCAAAGTTGCTTATAGCTTATAATTTGTGTTGAGGACCATTTTGACTAAAATTGAACTTAAGTAGTTGTTTTATAGTACTTGGGTCCATTAGTAAAGATAGAATGATAACACATATCTACTTCTATAAAGCAAACTCTTTGAGGGTGTTAATCGATATTTTCTATTTTTAAGTTGTAGACATCTATTTTTATGAGGAAAAATTATCCAAAGAGAAACAATTCCTCTTATAAATTTTGTCCCATCCTTGGCCTCAATGTCATCACCAATTTAAATTTTGAAATGGTATTTTCTCTCTCTTCAAATTAAATCTCTCTCTCTCTCTCCCTCTCTCTCTCTCACAAAATAAATCTCTCTCCAAACCCCCTCCACTCCAAAACTCTCTTACTTTGTCTCTGTTTTGCCCTAAATAAAGTAATTAAATACAAATACTAATACTAAAATAGTATAATACACCCCGCACCCGCTTCTCTCTCTCTCTCTCTCTCTCTCTCTCTCTCAATAGGAGAAAAATAAAATTAAAAAAAAATAATCCATAACAATTTAATAAATATTTGCAACTCTTTTCTTACAATAAGATTATAATAAGAATTAAACTTGAATTTAGATGAACAATAGGTCAAATTATACAATACTCAAAAATTGTTTCTATTTATTATTATATCTTTAGAATGAATGATATCATGCTCTTAATTTTACATATCATGATCTTCGGAAATCGAACTGAGCCTTTTATTTTGGTGAGGAAATTCTAATCACATGAGCTATGCCTGATTACTTTGTTCCAACACGATGTTTCAAAACAATGTGCTGAGATGGAGCCAACAGAATTCTTTTTCTTCTAGAAGAAAAAGAAGAGGTCCCTTGGATTTGGGTTATGATTTGAGTTCCAGAAAAAAAATATCTCTACTGTTATAACCCAAACTCATATCTAATAAGACAAAATCCATGTGGCTTTTCCTCAAACTTTTGGAGAAAAAACAAAAAAACACCACAAAATTCCCTCATTCTTCTGTCAACCCAAAGTTCTCAAGTTGCGGCCTCATCCCTCCCCCACCTCTCTCTCTCTCTCTCTTTCACGTCTCTCTCTCTCTCTACCCTCTCTCACCGCCCAATATGACTCTCCCTCTTCCCGAGAGCTGAATTTGTTTTTCTCCCTCTTTCTATCACCTCCAAATTTGCCCCTCCCCTAATTGTACAGATTTTGTATGATATCCTTCGTCCAAGCGGGATCAGAAGTATCCGTCTTATTAGGGAGAATGTCCGCTCCGCACTTGGCTACCCAGCCACCCCCAGAGCTGAATTTGTTTTTTAATTTCACAAAAAGCCAAAAAGCCAAAAAAAATTAAACCAATAACAAATCGTGCGGCTTACACCTTGCTGGTCAAAGCTTAAGAAAAGAGGAGAATGAAGTTTACAAAATGATTTGGCTGCATGTTCCTCAAATTACACAAATCTTTACTCGATATTCCGAGCTGAATTTTTTTAGCATTTGAATGCAACCTTCAGTGACCACCATTATTTCTTCTCCAAAACTCCCAATTTGGGCTGTAATCCTTAGAAGCTCTTCATCATTATCACAATGCCACAATGTTGTTCATCACTATCACCAAACAAAGCTTTCATCTTCCCCTATAACCCGCAACATGATCCCTCTCGTTTTCAAATCTCTTGCAAACATCCAATCCATTGGCCAAGCTTTGCCAATTCTTGCAGATACAATTAAAATGGGTTTTGATTCATATACATCCACTTGCAATTCAATCATCAGCTTCTGCTCTAAATGTGGCATGCTGGGTTCTGCACTTAAGATGTTTGATGAAATGGGTCATAGAGATTCAGTCTCTTGGAATGCAGTGATCCATGGATTTTTGAGTAGAGATGAGTTTGGGTTTGGGTTGGGTTTGTTTCTAGAAGCTAGGAATTCAAACTTTGTGCCGAATGATTCTACATTGATCCTTGTTCTGCAGGCTTGCTGGAGACTCGAAGCGATCCATGAAGGTTTGAGTATTCATGGGTTTATCACAAAGAGTGGGTTTTTAGTCGTTGTATCCATACAAAACTCTTTGCTTAGCATGTATGTGAAATTTCAAGATTTAGCCTCGGCGCAGAATTTGTTTGATGAAATGAGTGATAGGGATGTGATATCTTGGAGTGCGTTGATTAGTGGTTATGCACAGTGTGGGGAAACAAAGAAAGCCTTGAGGTTGTTTCGATCCATGTATGTTGAGAATCACATCGAAATGGATGGGCTTATAATGGTTTGTCTTCTTCAAGCTTGCACCAATGCTCAAGATATCGCCAATGGGAGATCTGTACACGGGCATTTGATACGTAGAGGATTCGAGAGTGATGTGTTTGTAGGCAACTCGTTAGTTGATATGTACTCGAAGTTTCTCGATGTGGAATCTGCCGGTTTGGCATTTAATCAGATGCCTTCAACCAATATTGTATCGTGGAATAGTATCATATCTGGATTAATCCACAACGAGAAACATTTCGAAGCATTAGCACTATTCAAATCGATGAGAAAAGAAGAAATTAAGATTGATGAGTTCACCTTGGTGAACCTCTTGCAAGCATGCAAGAGGCTCGGGCTATGGATATTTTGCAAGTGCATTCATGCCGTGGTCACTCGAAAAATGTTCTCGAACGACTTTATATTAAACTCGTTGCTAGATGCTTATGCAAAGTGCAATTTAATGGAATACGCTTCGAAGATTTTTGATCGAATGGAGAGACAAGATTTGATCTCATGGAGCACAATGATTGCGGGCTTTGCACAATGTGGCAAGCCCGACAAAGCCTTCGCCGTCTTTAAAGCGATGCAGTTATCAGAAGAATCACCAAATTCTATCACCATGCTAAGCCTTATAGAAGCTTGTTCGATTTCTGCCGAACTCGACCTCTTAAAAGGTGCTCATTGTTTCTTGATCAGAAACCATTTAATTGAAAACTTAGCTATACAAACTTCCCTTATCGACACTTATGCAAAGTGCGGCCACATAGAAAGTTCAAGGAAAGTGTTTAAAATTTTTGATGAGAGAAACATATTATCATGGAACGCGATGATTGGTGCATTAGGAATGAATGGCCAAGCGAAAGAAGCGCTTTCGCTTCTTCATACAATGCAAGAGTTCAAAAATGTGAAGCCTAATAAAATCACTATGCTTTCGTTGCTTTCGGCTTGTAGCCATGGGGGTCTAATACAAGAAGGGCTCTCAATACTTGAAAAAATGGTTAAAGATCCCTCACTCAAGCCTAGTGTAGAGCATTACTCTTGTGTTGTAGACATGTTATCAAGAGCCGGGGATTTCGAGGCCGCGGTGAAAATAATCGAGAAAATGCCTCGAGAGATTGAAGTCAGTGCCGCTGCATGGGGTGCTTTGTTGAGTGCTTGTACAAGTTATGGAAATTTCGAGGTTGGAGAGTATGCCGCTGCTCGAGTTGTCGAATTGGAGCCGGAGAACACTGCAGGGTATCTGTTAGGTATGAAGGTGTTTGCGAAGAGAGGATTGGTGGAGAAAACGGCAAGGATGCGACTGTCGATGAAGGAGAGGAGGTTGAAGATGGTGAGTGGTTATAGTTTGGTGCATGTTGAAGGGAGAGCTCATAAGTTTGTTGCTTGGGATGGATCTCATCCTTTGTGTGAAGAGATTTACTCCATGCTTGAGTATTTGAATGATCGTATGAAGGTAATTGATGAACAAAATGACTCCTTGAACATGTAAATATTGTGTGATTATACTACCATGATCTTCATTAAACACAATGTCCTTTGAAGGGAAAAGGTTAAGGGTAAATTGTCGAAAAACCCCGAGCAATTACTGGAAAAAAAATCCCGGCCTCGAAATGGTCGTCAAAAATCAATTTTCATATGGTATCTGTATAGTTGCTTGCTATATCTAAATGGGCAATAGATATCGCAAGCAACTGCATAGATATTGCAAGGCAACTATATAAATATCACATAATAACTTGATATAGTAAGCAACCATACAGATACCTCAGCCATGAGGTTTTCTCACAACTGAAAAATTTCCGAAATGTTTTTGACAACTGTTTCGAGGCCAGGGTGCTTTTGTCAACAGGAAAAACTGCTTGGGGTCACGACAGTTTACCCACAAAGTAACCATAGGTGTAAATTTTCCCTCAAGTTTATGGCTCTTGCTAAAGGAGCAAAAAATACACTCATTTTGTAACATCACTAATGTTGATACAACCAAATTGTAACAAGATATATTCATGCTAAACTGCTGCATACACAAACTTCCAGGTGCAGCAGAGATAAAATTTCATCCTATATTATAGCAAGCAATTTACATTCTTCACTATAAACATAGTAGGAAAAAAAAACTGATACTAATTAAATTACAAAAAAAAAATATAGGTGGCCGTAAAGAAGAAACTCATCGAACTTTCGGAGATTGACGAACAGCTCTAGCACCATCATACCTCGGTTGGATTGATGATCGACTAGAATTCAAAGAATCGCCAGTTCTACGGTTTGCATTTGCATTTTGAAACGCAACCTCTTGAGATTGCCTAACTCTGCTCTTCATACTTTCAATCAGTTCTAGATTTTCAACAACTTCTTTCATCGAAGGCCGGTCCTTGGGCTCACTCTCGAGGCATCTCAGGCTGAGCTGTGCTGCTTGAAAAACAGCTTTCGATGGATATTGACCCTCAAGTCGAGGGTCCATTAATCGAGTCATTCTCTTGCGATCGGCTAAAAATGGCTTAGCCCAATCGACTAAGTTGTGCTGAGCTGTGGGTCGGTTTGTGTCGAGGGCTCGTTGGCCGGAGAGCATCTCGAGCAGGACGACTCCGAATCCATACACGTCACTTTTTACGTATAGATGACCTAGTGATTGTAGCATATGACATCAGATGAGAAATTGAACAGAAATTTGGGTGAAGAGCCAAATGATGTTAGATATTGTACTGGTAAAAAAAACTTGGGATTTTTTAAAATTAATTTCAAGCCCTCGTATTTCATATCTTTGATGAAATATTTATGTGGCTAGGGTAACCATATCTAGTCTTCTCAAAACAAACAAAGAAACAAAGAAATAATTAAGTGAAGAGAAAGTTACAAAAATTTTAGGGTAAACTGTCTGAAACCCCATGGCAAAGTTTTCCGCCATCAAAAAACCCTGGCCCAAAGAATCTCATAAAAAACGCTTGGAAAAGCTTTTCGCTGTAAAAAAAACCCCACCTGTAATATCTATTTAGTTGCCTGCAATATCTAGTTGGCGCATATATACTGCAGGGAAACTATACATTAATTAACTGCATACATTTGCAGGCAACCGTGTGCAGATATTGCATGCGGGGGGCTTTGACAGCGGAAAACCTCAGGTAGTTTTTTACGAGATTCTTTGGACCAGAGGTTTTTTGACGGTGGAAAACTTTGCCAGGGTTTTTTTTGGACAATTTACCCATAATTTTATTATCTTGTGTTAAAGATATGCAGAGCAGTGCAAGGAAAGATTGCACTAACCCTTCAAGGGTCTAAGACTCTATCTTTATACCAGTTAGCAATTCTGTCAGTTACATACCGGTCGCTATGTACTCCGGGGCGGCGTACCCGTTGGTGCCCATGACTCGAGTCGTGACGTGTGAGTTGCCACCAGTTGGCCCATTCTTCGCCAGACCAAAGTCAGATAGCTTGGGATTATAATTCTAAGATAAAGAAGACACAACATTAGGTTAAAAAAAATAAGAAACAACTGTCAACAAGAAATGTGTTGTTAAATGTGAATAGTACCGAATCGAGAAGGATATTGGAGGCCTTGAAATCACGATAAATGATTTGCTTCTCCGATGTGTGCAAGAATGTGAGACCTCGGGCTGCGCCAATTGCGATCTTCAGCCTTAGGCTCCATGAGAGTGGTTCGAAGGCGGCTCCTCCTGTAGATATATATAGTTAGTTTTATGTCAAATAGAAAAACTCCAATATGAATAATGTACAAGAAATGATAAACCCTCTATCTTTCTAATTTTCAACCAATACAACAAAGCTCCGGATATTTCAGTCGTCTATATGAAATTTGTCGGTAAGTTAACAAGTATCAGATCATGTGCCCCCGATTTTATGTTTGCTAGGCCTACTCTTATAGCTTGCCGCTTCATCGACTATCAACCCATCACATTTCTCGATTGGAACACCATTGATCTCCATTGCACATATGTTAAATCGTATTCAGGTTCTCCCACTTATTCTTAAGAAACTTGATTGCAAGTAACTCTGACTTCATACGAATGAACTCGTGCTTTATCCTATCTTTTAATTATATTGTCTTTGTGTCTACTACACTAAAACTCCAAAGTTATGGCGAGTGTTCAGACATATACTTTTATATTCTGGCACATTCCAACTAGTTGAACTCACTTTTTGTGGGACAAAACTAAGGCTTCTCCACATCGCTATTTAAAACCGCATCGGCTGAGATTTGAACCTATGTTGATTTGATACTATCTTAAAGTCACTGCACCGCACCAACCAAAACCCTGAAGTTATGATGAGGTTGAGAACCATAGGTATACAAAATTTCACCGTGGGAAATACTTTTGTTTTTGCAACCTGCTGACCGCAACAAAAAAGAATTGTCGATCCAAGGTAGTCTCACAAAATGCATTACTTTTGATAATAGCATTAAGACGGCAGAATAAATTTTCAGAAATAATAATTAATATGTTAAGCTAGTTAATTAGTAGCTATGTGTTGAAAAAGACTCACTCCTAAAGAGGTGGTTCTCTAAGCTCCCCTTTGACATGAACTCGTATACGAGGAGTAGCTCCCTGTCCTCCCAACAATAGCCCAAGAGCTTTACGAGATTCGGATGCGAGAGCCTCCCAAGAAAATTAACTTCAGACTGCAATGCCAAGATAAAAGGGGGAAAAAAGGAGAAAGGAATTAAGCAGAGGTTAAGAAACAAACTTAGGATTTAAACCATCATACAGTGAATCGACAAAAAAACATGCACCAGATAAAAAGAAATCAAAGAAAGTTTCTTTAAAGTTTTCAATTAATACCTTCTAAAAGATTCTATAAGAACATTACATTCTGGATACTTAAAATTCAATTCCAGTTGAATTATACAGAGAAATATTGATCATATTATAGAGAGCTAAGCAAGTGTTGTATGGTTCCGCTTCCTCGTTCAAGAATGCTATGCAAAATCTGGTACGAAACGAAGTACTTCCTCTACTAAATCTCTCGATGATTATTATGATAATGCCATTATGAATGTTGCTACTTCTTGCGGCTAGTGACGGAGCCAGGATATCAACTCAGGTAGGACGAAAAATTAAGGTCATAAAATGTTACAAGAAAACACGAAATTTGAAGAATTTCAAGAGTACACATCAAAATTTGAATAAAAAATGTCTAAGTTCATAATTGTTTAATATTTTTCATTTATTTGTTAAAATAGCTATTATTAATTTAAACTTTTACAAATAATTTAAAGAAAAAACAAGCAAAGAACAATAAATTATGAAATACTAGCCATCAAATTACTAGTCCGCCTATCGCTTGTATATGTAAGACAAAGCAAATGATAATAAAAAAAGAAAAAATAAATCGATTAATTAACTTTCTTTTATTATATAATTGGAGAATCTAAGCTTTGGTATAACAAGGTTAGAACATATGTTAACACATGCCTTAATGTCCTAGGCATAGTACATTTTTTGAATATATGGAGAAACATTACAAAATAATTTATTTGATGAGCACTTGTTTTCAATTTTATAATATAATTTTACATGAAAAAGTTACTTTCTTTTATCTTTCTAGTTTTATGGCCCTTAACAAAGTTTTCAAATCATGATATGAATCGTATATCATTTGTGCTTCTATATCGTATCGTATTATCGTAAGATATGATGATTACGTGTGTAATAACTTAAGCAAATAAGTATATAACTATATTTTTTACAATTATATGATTAAATTAGTAGCATGGAACAGTATATTAAAAGAATAATAAAAAGTAGTATATTCCTAGTCACACAACCAACACAATATATATAAATTTCAAACCGAAAATAAATAAAACACAAGTCATTTGAACAATCATAACTCATAAATTACTTAGATAATTAAGTAAAATGATACTATAGTCAAAAGGTGTAACTCACATGACATACACATAAATTTCACAAGTATCAATATTTTCTGACTAAGTCCACACATCATAAACTAAAAACTTTTAAAAGATAACAAAACAAAACTACTAATCGATCAATAGTCTCTTATCAATTCATTGGCCATCATCGTCGATAAAGATGTTTTTATCTTCCTCATCTTCACTTTTGTATTCTATGAACTCTTCTTTCTTCACTTTCACTATCTTCTGTTGTTTTTCTTTTGCAAATTTTTTTGGAATAGCATTCAAAATTTCGAGGTCCTATCAAAAAATAGTTTTAAAATATTAAAAATTTTAACAAAAATTAACTAGTAAATATATTATCATTATACCTCATTTCTTCTTTTCATACAACTTGGTCCTCCGTCAATTTCAAAGTATTCATGAATATCCATCCAAGAAGCGTCTTCCAGTAAGTAAGGACCTTTTTCTCTATAATCCATTATTAGATTCCTTATCCGATAAACAAATCGGACGATATGCCTCTCGTTTTGTTTTCTTTTCTTCTGCTTTATTTCTGGGTGCAAGTAATACATAATATAAACTAAGGTATTGAGTCTTAATTGTTCTAATTCCTAATATATTTCTTTTTATGGGTGCATGTGAGGACGAGACGAGAGTTTCTAAAAGTATTGCGTTTTGCAGCTCAAATTAGTTAAGACTTGAGAGATGGGATATTTTGTATTTTTAAGGTCTTTAAACCCGGCCTGGAAGATGTAGGCCTGACCCAATAACAAACGGAGCCTTTAAATATTGTATTGTTCATATCTTATATCGTATCAGAATGTATCATATCTTACGATATATATCGTAAAATATAATAGATTTTCTTATACAGAGGGCCGATATGCATCAGAAACATTTCGTATCGTATCGTAAGATATTAACAACTATGGTCCTTGTAACACCCGAGCCCAATAATACTATGTATATTACTAGTTGAGGGTTATTTATTGCTCTTTCCAATTTTCCTGATTTTCTGGTGTTTATTGCTAAATTTTACCCGGTTAAGTCATTTTGGCACATAACAAATTTTAACTCCGAAAATGAAATTTAAGATGTCCATGTTAGCCTACTCGTCGCCACTAGTCGCGTGGTAGCATCCGCGTGTCGAGATTCCGTTCCGTTTGGCTAAACGGGCAAGTTTGGGCGACTACGCGCGCGTGCAAGTGTCCGACTTGGGGGCATACATTTTAATCACTAAACACCTATTTTCTAAATTTGGAACCCGCTTAAAATCTTATAATTTGAATTTGGAACATTTGGGCGCAATCCGGGCGCGATTTGGAAATGTTTCATTTCGCGCCAAAACGGCCCATTTCAAGTTAATATCTTAAACTAATTTTATACGAATATATATATATTTTTACCTAACTAAAATCATTCAAATCCTCAGAATCTTTTCTTCTAACTGTTCTCTACCTCCTGCAGCCAATCGCGAGGGGGGGATTGCCTCCTCGTGGGCCCCGCCTCTCCTTTCACCAGCTCTCTCTCTCTCTCTCCACTCTATCAACAACTCTCTCTCTCTTCCTCTATATATTCACATGCAACAGCCGCCTCCTCCCCTTTAACCCACCACGAGCGAACCCACGCGAAACCCTAACCCTAGCCCTCGCGATCCCGTCGCCGACCTCCTCGCGACCTCGCCGTCGCCGCCCTCACCACCACGACCTCCACCGCACCCACCTACATTCCTCCTCCCGTTCTCCCGCTCCTTCCCGCGCCTGCAACCCATCTCCCCGACGCCTCCATCCCCTCGCAACCTCACCGTCGACGTCGCCCATCGTCGTCGACGACCCCACGACTCCCTTTCACCCTACTCGACCCGACCTCGTCGTCGTTCCCTCCTCCCCTCGCCGGAAAAGCAAACCCGAGCCTTCATCCTTCGCCTGCACCTTCCCTGTTCGCCGGAGAAGCGCGCCGGCGACCTCGTCGACGCCACCTCCGACCACCTCTCTCTCCCACGACCACCTGAGCCGACCACACCCTTCTCCAACTCGCCGCAGCCCACTACCCTGCACACCCGAGGCCCTTCCCCTTGCTGCAGCCGCCGCCGTCGCTTCGCCGGCGATCCAGTGCCGTCGAGCCATCGTGTTTGCACCCTGTTTCTTCGCGGTGAGTTTCCTTGTGCTTCCTCTTGGTACAATTCCTTCGCTGGTCGTATTTTGGCGTATATCGTATCTTTGTTGCTAACTTTGCTACTTTGTTGTTGCCGGAATCCGACCGTGCCGTCTGACGAACCCGACGCTCCAGCGAAGCCCCTGGTCCGTGTGATCCCGTTGTCCGCTGTTGAGACCTGATCCGTGGCTCGTGCTAGCTTATCGTGCTTTTTCCCGACATCGCATCCGTGTTTCGGTTTGCGGAACCGCCGAGGCAAGTATCCGAATACTTGCTTAACATGCTACAACTTAATCATCATGTCATAACCACACAACTAATATAACATCGATACCTTTTATAACTTAGAATTGCTAGCCACGATTATCCGTAACTTTAAATCAATGAAATCATTGCTCGTATTAACCGGTCTGTTATTAATTCATACTTAACTAATCAAACCAAGTAGATCATCCCCACTTCATTTGTTAAAATCACTCATGAGACAATTATTGTGCTTAGTTCAGATTCATGTAACTCCATTACGTATATTATCGATATTGTTCGTCTTGTGGCTTTTGCACCTCAAAGGTGCGTGAACCGGATTAATATGAAAATACAAACATCACTGTGTTCACGTAGAATAATATTTGCTATTTACTATTTCCTGCTACTGTTCATTACTTGTTACTATACCTGTTATCATCATATACCTGATTGCATTACATATTGACCGATCTTGATACACCTGACTCATGTACTGATACACCGGACACAACACCCTGTACATATCGACTCTACCTGTTGAAAGTAACCTGACCTGTTACCTGATCTCATGCCTAATGCCGACAAACCTAACCATTCCTGCTGTCGATCCAGACAGACCTACCTTTACTTGACTTGTGTTGGCATTAGTTCTTGACTACTGAATACCTGACTGACATACATAGCTTGGGGGTATGGGGAAATCAAAGGTGAAACCGACTTGTAACTCAACAGTTCGACACATTGTTCTGATCAGTCTTACGGGCTTGGCCAGCTCCGGAGTGTTGATGCTGATATCACTCATCTATCCTACTACCTATTACTGCTTAGCGGCACGTCTCGGATTCAGCCCCGAGAATCATGACCGTGGTCCCGGGCACGCACGGGATACTATTGAGTTACATCGACGATTCATCAATTGGTTTCAAAGACTATAGAGTAGAAAACCTGATAGGACAGTTTAGTCACCACTGCACCTTACCCTGCTTGTTATCTCTTATTACTGCTTTATTCATGTTCATGCTTGCATTGTTTATTACCATGTTTATGCTATATACTTGATATCTTGACGCGCTGACGTCTGGGTTTTGCATGGCCCAGATTCCGTGCCCTTGACGTCGACCGAGCAGGAGTACTTCAGCCAGCAGGCTGAACTGTGAGTTCTTAAGAGTTTAGTTTATTTATGTCATTTCATTTCCTGATGTGAGCCCGCATTATGGGACATACTGATTATTCATTGTATTGGATCATTAGCTTCCGCACTTATTGTTTATTGATTCTTGTTATTATGGATTTGGACATGTATTAGTTTAGTTTAATTTTACTGTTCTTGATACCTTTACAACCGTAATGCGACTGTGGATGGATACTTCCTACCCACAGGTAGCATGGTTGGCTATGTCACGTGCCCAAATCTTGCGTACTCTGGGAAGCGGGGCGTGACATGGTTTTATGGTATCAGAGCCATAGGTTAATTGGGTTGATTCTTTGTAGTTGGGTATTGCACCCGATACGCGAATCATGATACCCGTGATTAGGAAACATGTCCTGCCACCTTGACCGTTTTACCGTCCTTGAATCATTCTTCCAGATCATGTCGACATGCAAACTTACTTTGCATTGTCAATTCGAAAACCCAATTTCTTGTTATCTCTAGGACTTAGGCGACTTGGGTGGAGTTAAGTAATTGCGGCTATGATACCGCGGCATAGCTACAATGCGGCACTCTATTTAAGTATCTTGGAGTTCTAGCCTTGATCTATACTCGAAAACTATCATCATGCTAATGTTGGGTACTTTGATTTCCAGGATTCATGGCAGGTACGAATTTGAAGATGGACCAAAGAAGTGCGGTCTTAGCCGCCAGGCGTAGAGTGATAAGGAGATTGCTGGAGAGTCTAAAGGAACAGATCGAGCTGGAACCGGCTTTTGCACTGAACCAAACGTCGGTACGTAGAAGTATTCCAGTGAACAGGCGCAGCGTAGCACCGATGAAGAAAATGATTGTGGGTGATCGAAAGGGGAGCGTGATCTGTAGCCACTGCCATAAACCCGGACATGTGCGAAGGGAGTGTCGTTTGAGGCTGGGACTCTGTTTGAGATGTGGAGCGGCAGATCACACCGTTAATGTTTGTCCGTCGAAGCCTCGCACAAAGGATGATACACAGAAGCCTCCGCAGGGACCGTTCCAAGGACAGGAACCGCTTACTCAAGGACCACAGCAGGCTCGAGCGTTCGTGTTGGCAACGGAAGAAGCTAAGGCATCGGGAGAAGTGGTTTCAGGTAATTTTACTCGTTCATGGTTTTTCCCGCTTTGGCATTACTTAATTTCGGAGCATCCCATTGTTTATGTCATCCAAATTTATAACTACACACTCGATCACCTGCACGACCCTGTCTAGTTTCTGGGATATACACACTGGGAATGGGAAAATTATAGCTAGTAAGGATGGTAGAGATTGTACAGTTGTTGTTTGCGGACGGGAGCTTTTTGCAGATTTCTTGTGATAGATACGGGCAGTTAGGAGGTTGTCTTGGGGATGGATTTTCTTGGCACTTTCCACGCCCACATTGACTGTAGGGCGAGGAAGGTAATTCCAGATTCCCGGACATCCTAAGCTTACTTTCATTGGAGGAAGCATTTCTGTCGGGCCAGTCGAGTTTAGGGCTAGGCCGACGAACAGTGTTCTTGCGGCTATGGTAGTGGAGAGTATTGAAGAGCCGGCAGTTGTTCGCGACTTTGTGGATGTGTTTGAAGACATTTCGGGCTTACCGCCGAAGCGAGATGTGGAGTTTGCGTTTGACCTTACTCCTGGTGCAACGCCAGTATCAAAAGCTGACTATCCAATGGCACCAGTAGAGTTGGAGGGAGTTAAGAAACAAGTGAGTGAATTACTCGAGAAGGGATGGATTCGAAGCAGCAACGCACCGTGGGGAACTCCAGTTCTCTTAGTGAAGAAGAAGGATCGCACTGCCGACGCTGAAACAAGAGGAATTATTCGCGAAGACGAGTAAGTGCGAATTCTGGCTGAAAGAAGTGAAGTTTCTACGGCATGTCGTGTCGGGCGATGGAATCGCCGTTGATCCCGAGAAGATTGCAGCAGTTCGAGATTGGCCTGTTCCGAAGAATGTTGCAGAGATAAGAAGTTTTATTGGACTCGCCGGTTACTACAGAAGATTTGTGGAGAACTTCGCTCGTTTAGCTGAGCCGTTAACCAAGCTTACGCGTAAGGAGGTACCGTTTGTTTGGACAGATGGATGTGCATTGGCCTTCGAGACGTTGAAGCAGAAGTTGATAACCGCCCCTATCCTGACCGTACCGGATGATTCAGGAGGACTGGTGATTCACAGCGACGCATCTGGAAAAGGATTGGGATGTGTTTGATGCAGAATGGGAAAGTCATCGCTTACGCGTCGAGACAGCTGAAGACTCATGAGCAGAACTATCCGACTCACGACTTGGAGCTTGCAGCCGTGATCTTCGCCCTGAAGATTTGGAGACACTACCTTCTGGGCGAGAGAGTTGAAGTCTTTACGGATCACAAGAGTTTGAAATATGTGTTCACTCAGAAGGAGTTGAACATGAGGCAACGCAGATGGTTGGAGCTGATGGCCGACTACGACCTTGATCTTAAGTACCATCCGGGAAAAGTTAACGTCGTGCCAGATGTGCTAAGTCGGTTACCAGCAATTCAGTTATTGATTGCACAGAGAGAGATCATTGAGGAGTTTCGGAGATTCGACTTGGAGGTTGTGCTACCGCGTGCTACAGGACAGTTGATGCAGTTGCAAGTACAATCGTCCTTAGTTGAGAAGATTAAAGCGGCGCAATCGCAGGATCCTAGACTGCAAAAGTTTCGAGAGCAGGTTGGAGCCGGACTACGAACCGATCTACTGATCCATGAAGATGGTTCGTTGAGATATGGTAGCCGTGTGTGTGTGCCAAAAGGAGATGTGCGTGAAGAGCTTATGAAGGAGGCACACAGTTCAGCTTACTCTGTACATCCAGGAGGGACAAAGATGTACCGAGATATTCGACAGCATTTCTGGTGGGAAGGTGTGAAACGGGAAATCGCTCGCTTCGTAGCTAAGTGCTTGGTATGTCAGCAAGTCAAGGCTGAACACCAAAGGGTTGCTGGTTTGTTGCAACCACTTCCGATTCCTTAATGGAAGTGGGAACATATAACCATGGATTTCGTGACGGCTTTACCGCGGAGTCCAAAGGGCAACAATGTTGTATGGGTGATTGTCGATCGGTTGACCAAGGCAGCTCACTTTATTCCTTTTCGGGTTGGTCAATCGACGGAGACTTTGGCAGAGCGGTACATGCAGGAGATTGTCAGATTGCATGGAGTACCGGTAAGCATCGTGTCCGACCGGGACACTCGGTTCTTGTCGCACTTTTGGAGGAGTTTACAAGAAAGTTTGGGGACTCGATTGAAGTTTAGCACAGCTTATCATCCTCAGACTGACGGACAATCAGAGAGAACGATCCAGACCCTTGAAGATATGTTGAGGGCTTGCATGTTGGACTTCAAAGGTTCTTGGGAAGATCATCTACACCTGGTGGAGTTTTCGTACAACAACAGCTTCCAAGCAACTATTCAGATGGCCCCGTTTGAAGCACTGCATGGTCGTAAGTGCCGTTCACCGGTTTGTTGGGATGATGTTGGTGAACGAAGGTTACTAGGACCAGATTTGGTGGTGCAGACAGTCGAGAAGGTGAATACAATCAGAAAGCATATGAAGGCAGCTCAAGACAGACAGAAGAGTTGGGCCGACACGTCAAGAAGACCTCTAGAGTTCGCCGTGGGCGTTTTGGTATTCCTGAAGATATCACCGACTAGAGGGGTGATTCGCTTTGGAAGTCGGGGAAAGCTTAGTCCCCGGTTCGTTGGACCCTTCGAGATTCTGGAGCGTGTTGGATAGGTATCTTACAGGTTGGCGTTACCACCGTCATTAGCAGGAGTTCACGATGTGTTTCATGTGTCTCAACTACGGAGGTATGTTCGTGATGAGACTCATGTCTTGGACCATTCGGAGTTGACCGTTCGGGAGGACCTGACTTTTGAGGAGCGACCAGTCGAGATCAAGGATCGAAGAGAAAAGGTTCTTATGAACAAGGTTATCCCCCTTGTGCTAGTTTCTTGGAGTAATCGATCGCATGGAGAATCCACTTGGGAGCGAGAGGACGAGATCCGGCAGAAATTCCCTCATCTTTTCCAGTAGTTAGCTATCTTGTATTCTTGGAATTTCGAAGACGAAATTCTTTTGTAGTTGGGTATGATGTAACACCCGAGCCCAATAATACTATGTATATTACTAGTTGAGGGTTATTTATTGCTCTTTCCAATTTTTCTGATTTTCTGGTGTTTATTGCTAAATTTTACCCGGTTAAGTCATTTTGGCACATAACAAATTTTAACTCCGAAAATGAAATTTAAGATGTCCATGTTAGCCTACTCGTCGCCACTAGTCGCGTGGTAGCATCCGCGTGTCGAGATTCCGTTCCGTTTGGCTAAACGGGCAAGTTTGGACGACTACGCGCGCGTGCAAGTGTCCGACTTGGGGGCATGCATTTTAATCACTAAACACCTATTTTCTAAATTTGGAACCCGCTTAAAATCTTATAATTTGAATTTGGAACATTTGGGCGCAATCCGGGCGCGATTTGGAAATGTTTCATTTCGCGCCAAAACGGCCCATTTCAAGTTAATATCTTAAACTAATTTTATACGAATATATATATATTTTTACCTAACTAAAATCATTCAAATCCTCAGAATCTTTTCTTCTAACTGTTCTCTACCTCCTGCAGCCAATCGCGAGGGGGGGATTGCCTCCTCGTGGGCCCCGCCTCTCCTTTCACCAGCTCTCTCTCTCTCTCTCTTCACTCTATTAACAACTCTCTCTCTCTCTTCCTCTATATATTCACATGCAACAGCCGCCTCCTCCCCTTTAACCCACCACGAGCGAACCCACGCGAAACCCTAACCCTAGCCCTCGCGATCCCGTCGCCGACCTCTTCGCGACCTCGCCGTCGCCGCCCTCACCACCACGACCTCCACCGCACCCACCTACATTCCTCCTCCCGTTCTCCCGCTCCTTCCCGCGCCTGCAACCCATCTCCCCGACGCCTCCATCCCCTCGCAACCTCACCGTCGACGTCGCCCATCGTCGTCGACGACCCCACGACTCCCTTTCACCCTACTCGACCCGACCTCGTCGTCGTTCCCTCCTCCCCTCGCCGGAAAAGCAAACCCGAGCCTTCATCCTTCGCCTGCACCTTCCCTGTTCGCCGGAGAAGCGCGCCGGCGACCTCGTCGACGCCACCTCCGACCACCTCTCTCTCTCCCACGACCACCTGAGCCGACCACACCCTTCTCCAACTCGCCGCAGCCCACTACCCTGCACACCCGAGGCCCTTCCCCTTGCTGCAGCCGTCGCTTCGCCGGCGATCCAGTGCCGTCGAGCCATCGTGTTTGCACCCTGTTTCTTCGCGGTGAGTTTCCTTGTGCTTCCTCTTGGTACAATTCCTTCGCTGGTCGTATTTTGGCGTATATCGTATCTTTGTTGCTAACTTTGCTACTTTGTTGTTGCCGGAATCCGACCGTGCCGTCTGACGAACCCGACGCTCCAGCGAAGCCCCTGGTCCGTGTGATCCCGTTGTCCGCTGTTGAGACCTGATCCGTGGCTCGTGCTAGCTTATCGTGCTTTTTCCCGACATCGCATCCGTGTTTCGGTTTGCGGAACCGCCGAGGAAAGTATCCGAATACTTGCTTAACATGCTACAACTTAATCATCATGTCATAACCACACAACTAATATAACATCGATACCTTTTATAACTTAGAATTGCTAGCCACGATTATCCGTAACTTTAAATCAATGAAATCATTGCTCGTATTAACCGGTCTGTTATTAATTCATACTTAACTAATCAAACCAAGTAGATCATCCCCACTTCATTTGTTAAAATCACTCATGAGACAATTATTATGCTTAGTTCAGATTCATGTAACTCCATTACGTATATTATCGATATTGTTCGTCTTGTGGCTTTTGCACCTCAAAGGTGCGTGAACCGGATTAATATGAAAATACAAACATCACTGTGTTCACGTAGAATAATATTTGCTATTTACTATTTCCTGCTACTGTTCATTACTTGTTACTATACCTGTTATCATCATATACCTGATTGCATTACATATTGACCGATCTTGATACACCTGACTCATGTACTGATACACCGGACACAACACCCTGTACATATCGACTCTACCTGTTGAAAGTAACCTGACCTGTTACCTGATCTCATGCCTAATGCCGACAAACCTAACCATTCCTGCTGTCGATCCAGACAGACCTACCTTTACTTGACTTGTGTTGGCATTAGTCCTTGACTACTGAATACCTGACTGACATACATAGCTTGGGGGTATGGGGAAATCAAAGGTGAAACCGACTTGTAACTCAACAGTTCGACACATTGTTCTGATCAGTCTTACGGGCTTGGCCAGCTCCGGAGTGTTGATGCTGACATCACTCATCTATCCTACTATCTATTACTGCTTAGCGGCACGTCTCGGATTCAGCCCCGAGAATCATGACCGTGGTCCCGGGCACGCACGGGATACTATTGAGTTACATCGACGATTCATCAATTGGTTTCAAAGACTATAGAGTAGAAAACCTGATAGGACAGTTTAGTCACCACTGCACCTTACCCTGCTTGTTATCTCTTATTACTGCTTTATTCATGTTCATGCTTGCATTGTTTATTACCATGTTTATGCTATATACTTGATATCTTGACGCGCTGACGTCTGGGTTTTGCATGGCCCAGATTCCGTGCCCTTGACGTCGACCGAGCAGGAGTACTTCAGCCAGCAGGCTGAACTGTGAGTTCTTGAGAGTTTAGTTTATTTATGTCATTTCATTTCCTGATGTGAGCCCGCATTATGGGACATACTGATTATTCATTGTATTGGATCATTAGCTTCCGCACTTATTGTTTATTGATTCTTGTTATTATGGATTTGGACATGTATTAGTTTAGTTTAATTTTACTGTTCTTGATACCTTTACAACCGTAATGCGACTGTGGATGGATACTTCCTACCCACAGGTAGCATGGTTGGCTATGTCACGTGCCCAAATCTTGCGTACTCTGGGAAGCGGGGCGTGACAGTCCTTAAGGTCAAGTAAGAAAAAAATTTCAAAATATATGATGTTTGGGATTCAAACATCATCCCTTCACCACAAAAACACTACACATCCACCACCATGGTGTGTCGTTACAATTTGTTCTCGTGTCATAACAACATACTAATACATTATACACTAAGAGTGTGTACATATGATGTGAAACTTGCGACCAAGATGGGGCGGCCGTCTAACCTTGGCTATATGAAGATCCGCTCATACTTGCGGCATTTTTGTTAAAGATGAAAATATTATTAATAGTATTCGTCTATTGGATAAGAAGAGAAGCAAGGAAGAATCTTAAGCCCGAATTTGCAAAGCATTCAATCTAGCCACCGCCAATATTTAAAATAAATAATAGCAGCTCTTCTTCTTTTGCATCAATAACTTTTATACGATGTATCGATGATTTTTATTATGTGATGTAGAACTTACATCTTATGATTGCATTTGTGAGAAGATAATGACAATGATCCGTTGCTCGTTCACAAATAAAAGCATAAGATATTAGTTCAAATGCTTGCTATTTATCTTGAGGAACAATCTTGTAAATATTTTATTTTAATTTAATTTAATTTATTGAGTAGGGCGTCTAGCCTTGCTTTTTTCTTCAGTTAATGAATTCTTTTACCGATTTAGCAAGGGCGATGTGTTTATATCCATTGGTTTTCATGAGTAAGCAATAGGTGACGACCAAGATCCCTTCCCCTATTTTTCATCTCTTTATATATAGTGTATCTGGGACCAACATAATCAATTGATTTTTGACCAAGCTAAATCCTGTTATCTGTCACCCTTGTATTTCCCCTAAAATCATATTTGATTATATATTTATTTATATTTTTGTGAGTAGGGTGATGTAGGTTGTTTCCCTTCTTTTTTCCTTCAAAAAAAGGGGAAAAAGAAAAGGTTTAATGGAATATTGTATAATGTACTTGATGATGAAAGCAGTAATTCAAATGACATGAATATGTGGAAAAGTTAATATGCATTTTATTGTGTTCTGATTGTGGTATTGAACTTTTTAATCACCAATGGTATTGATCAACATTATGACATATTAATGTATTATTTTAATATAATTTTGTTTATCATTATGAATCAGCACAAGAAATGCAGCTGCCCATATCGAGGGTAATATCGGCCAATACTGCCCGTATCGGATTAGATGTACATACTACGAGTGTAAAGAATAGGACAAACTCAACTACAAACTACCACTCTTTTAAAACCTGCAACACTTCCATTAAGTCAAGATTATTATGTCCAAGAATACCCCAAAAAGTCTATAATTTTCTGTAAATATTGTTTCATTAACTTAACTTTGGGGGTATTTTCAGAACAAAAATTTGACTCTTTAAAAAAACATAACCGTTGTCGGACTGGGGGACAAAGCACAAGTTTTGAAAAGTCAAGGGTATTTCCTGCTATACGGTGTGTTTATTGCGATTTAGACAATAAAATAAAATTTAAAGAAGAGAAAAAAATCACCTGCCATTCTTCGAATCCTTGCATGCTCTCAGGATTCAATTTCTTCACCGCAACCACCATCCTGGCACCACTCTTTGTAGGATTCAAAGTCTTCTCATCGACCCATCCCTTAAATACCCTCCCAAATCCTCCTTCACCTAAAACCATTTCCGGCTTAAAACTCCTCGTCGCATTCTTCAATTCCGAAAACGTAAATATCCGAAGGTTCGGGTACTCAAGAATCCGACCCTCGGGGAAGACATCATCAATGCTCATATTGCTGCTGCCCGTCGATTTCCCGAATGTGCTGCTGGTGCTTGTGTTTGATAGCTTGCCTGTTGTGGTTGTGCTACTGCTAGGCATCGATGTTGAAAGTCCTGTTTTTATTAAATTTTTAAATCAAAATTACTAAAGGACAAATTTATTATTCTTATCCTTATCCTTATTTTTAATAAGAGTCAAAATTGGAGGGGAGAATAGAAAATTTAGTGGAAAGTTTGAATCCAAGACCAGAGTTCAACTTATTCCACAATCTACTTCTGAGATATTTTTAATGAAAGTAATACAAAAAAAATTAATGGGGTCGAACAAATGAAGATAAGAAGTTTACACTTTTTTTTATATTTTTATTTTTGGAACAGGCTCGTAACTTGTAAGTCTCGTCCAAGCACCCATGATCACTGCACACAACACACTCGCATCCATGGAACCCACAAATTTGCCCCGAAAGGGTTAATTTGTGGCCACTTCTCTTCCTGGATTCAAACCCTGCACTCTCCCTGGAAAATGACATACCAACTGAACTATTGCTAGTGCAATTTCATTCAGGAGGAAACTTTAATCTAAATCAAATTGGGAGTGGTTTTTATGAGGGTTCAAGCTATAATAATAATAATAAGAAGAAGGGAACAAAATTGCAAACATATACATTCTACTAATTAAAATAAGACAAAATTTTACTCAAAATTGGAAAGACCCATTCCAGGAATTACATGCAAAAATTCTTTCTTGTTGATATTCAAGCAACAAAACTAAAATACACCCAGGTTTCATTTCATTCAAAGATTGAGCTTAGCCTCACAAAAGAAATTAAAAGATACAAAATGAGAAAGGCAGGCAGATACCTGGGCTGCTTGGGCTTGTGTTTGCTGGGTTCATAGACTTGCCATGTGAAGCAAAGCAGTTCCCCATCTCTCTCTCTCTCTCTCTCTCTCTCTCTCCCTCCTCAAAGATTTGTATTTCTCTTTCTCTCACTTCTCTCTAAAGAGACTCAAAGATGAGCACGACTTGGGAGGAAGGAGAAGGAGCAGAGAAGGTGCAACGTCTTTGAACGAGGCAACTGCCCAAGTCATTGAACAAGACTGCTTTGGGTTTGGCTAAATTGCAGGAAAACCCCTCCTTTTTGTTGATTAGCAACTTGTCAGTCAATTTCTTTGTTTATTGTTTGGGCCAGTGCCATATTGGCTCTCTCCCGTTTCCATATTGGTATTTATAAAGAGACGCGGATCTTTTGATCATCTTGGTGAAAAGACATAAAGTTGGAGGAAACTAATGTAAATCAACTTATAAAGACGGATTTGTCTTACAAAACGATTAGCTGAACAGTTTTTTTATATTTCGCCTCAAAACTTTGATACTACATGTTCCATCCGCAGAACTTTTTTTTTCATATTCCACCCCAAGACTTTGATATTTTCCTTTTTATCTCCAAAATAGTGTGCCGTACGTATTTCACCTCCAATCTTTATGTTGTTTAAAAACCTTTTACCGATTTATAAATATGAAGGGTAATTCTGTTTTCATTACAGTATGTTTTTTTAACTATCCTAAAGATGTTAGCATTGAATAAATTAAAACAAAATTTTGGATATGAAATATGGAAATATTAAAGTTCTGGGAGTGGGAAAATACGGAGATACAAAGTTGGTTAGGGGATGAAATGTAAAAAATATACTTTAATTGAAATGCATTTTAGGAGGGGAAATACGAAGAAAGAAAGTAATATTTTATCTACGGGTTTGAAATCCTACTCAAATCTATCCAAGAGACAGTGGTGGGAACCACAACATCTAGATATTGGTGTCCAACGTGTTTGTTTTTGGGGTAGATTTTGGTAGAAATTACGGTTGCAAGATTAGGATTGGATTTGACACTATTTGGATTCTTGAATCCAAAAAAGAGTTTGGATTCTTGAATTCTTTGTTTGGTTGTAGGATTTTGGTTGTTTTGGATTTGCTTGTTTTTTGTAAGCGGCCCACCGTTTTTTTGGATTCTTGAATCCAAGAAAAAACTATAGATTTCTATGGATGTGGCACTGTTCACATAGGTCTCATGTACTTATTATTAAAAAAAATCCCTCTCTCTCTCTATCTCTCTCTGGAATCCTCAAATCCAAATCTCACTTTATTTTTCCTAACCGAATAAGAATTACAAGAATCTACAAATCCAACACTTGGAATTCAATACTAACCAAACATAAAATTAGTCAATCCGGATTTTTTCAATTGTACTATTTGGAAATCCAAATTTCAAAATCCTGCAACCAAACAGACCCTTTGTTTGGTCGCACGATTATAAAATTTGGATTCCAAAATAGTTCGGTTGAAAATTTCTAGATTTGGTAATTTGTTATTTGGTTGGTATTGGATTCCTAATATTGGAGTTGTAGATCCTTATAATTTTTGTTTGGTTGGTGAAATGAAAGTGGGATTTTGATATGAGGATCTTAAAGAGGGATTGATAGAGAGAGGATTATTAAATAAATAAAGTACCTGACTTTCATCTAAAAGTATAATGAATAGTGTCAAATCCTTGCAAATTCTCCAAATTTTTTAGGATTCAAGAATCCTTGTTTTGTGGTGGACCCTCCATAAAAAACATAGGAATTCTACTAATCCCACAACCAAATACAAAATTATGGAATCCTCTCAATTTTTTGGATTCCACAATCCAATTCTTTCATAATCGTACAACCAAACATACCCTAACTAAAGCATTTTTCAAAAGAAGAAAAAACCCAAAAGAAGGTGGAGTCATAGGTCAAACTTGGCTCTTTGGTTGCAAGATTATGAAATTTGGATTCCAAGTAATTTGTTGATCGGTTGGTATTGGATTCCTTGTATTGGATTTGTATATCCTTGTAATCTTTGTTTGGTTGGTGAAAATAAAATGGGATTTGAATTTAAGGATTTAGAGAGAGATGGATAGAGAGAGGATTATTAAATAAATAAAGTACTTGGGTCCCATCTAAAAGTACAGTGAATAATGCTAAATCCTTGTAAATTCTTCAAATTTTTTAGGATTCAACAATCCTTCTTTTGTGGCGGGCCCCTCATAGAAAACAAAAGAACCCTACAAATCTAAATTTCAGTAGCAAACACAAAATTATATTATGCTCTCAAATTTTTGGATTCAAAACTTTCATAATTCTGCAACTAAACAGACCGACACAAACTTAGGTGGTTTATTGCTGTTTAGCCAGCTGATTTCCCGATGAAAACACAATCTACTATTAGATTTCAATCTTTTCCATCTCACTTGTCAGATGTCAAGGCCATGTGGAAACTTTGAATGGGCCAATCAGCGTGGAGCCCATGTAAAATTAGAGTTCTTGTTGAGAAAAATGCATATTAATGTGGAATTAAATTTAGATCCTCATCAATTGCTAAATTAAGATCCTCATCAATTGCTTAAATCCATATTCAAGTTTGGCTTGCTTATTTATCAAAAAGGTCCGAACCGAGCCCTCATCGAACCTGAGCAAGCCTCGAATTTTATTGAGCGTATTTTTAAATCTAGAAAAAAAAATAACTATAAATAATTACATCAACATATAAAAGAATCATATCAATGTTCAATATTCTATCTAACAAAATGAGCAGCGGGGAATGAAGCAATTATAATTACATAAACGAGTTTAAAAATTGTTTTGAACTTTGTTAACAAGATTTAAATTTAAAGTTATTAATTTTCAATTATTCAATATTTAATTCAATATTTATCATGATGTAAGTCCCGGTTAACATCAACAAGTTAATGCTTATAATCTAAATTTAAGAATGAGTAACCATATATTTATTCGTAAAGGATACCAAATAAGATACAAATTATTCAACTTTACTCGAGCCTTGAACAAGCCAAGCTTAAACATGAGCTAAGCTTAAGCCTGATGTGTTCGTGTCTGTCCGTTTATTCCATCGAACTTAGATTTTTGTTCAAGTTCGATTCATGGAGCCGAGCTTAATTTTAACATGGTGATCCTAAGTCGAGCTTTTTTATCCACCCTTATGGTGTCTGGAATGCCTCCTATATTTACAAAGATAAAAAACAAATGACACATGATGGTTGATCTTATCATTTAAAAAAGAAAAGAAAACATTTTTGGTCGTAGACGCAAACATGACGCAAACATTGCTCTCTCTCTCTCTCTCTCTCTCTCTCTCGATGTTAAATTGCACTCGAGCTTCTAAAAAGTAGTTTCTTTGTGCACTCCATCTTAACTGCGCATTTATTTACATACAGAAAAAGATAAATACCGCACGCAACAACTGGATGAAGAAGCATGTGGCTTCAAAATTCAATAAAGTTTTTCATGGGATGTGCTTCCTTTGTGGCCTCCTGCATGATCTTTTCGTCAAAAAAGAATAAACAGTTTATTTGTTGAGGGAGTTAATTGGGTGGAAAGAGGCCACGTGCTACGACTAGAGATTATGTTTAGAAGACTGTATAAATAATAAAATATTATACGACTTCGGGAAAAATTTTAACAACCACTGAAAAACACATTGATATCTGAGAACACAAGCTGAATAAATATATAAATTTAATAAACTCTTCAAAGACATAAGCCTGACTATATATATGCTTGACAGCTAGACCACCAAACATACATGGAATTATATTCTCTCACTATATCTATCTCTATCACAGTGTATATATATATATATATATATATATATATATACCAAACATACATGGAATAATATTCTCTCTCTCTCTATCTATCTCTGGCACAATAAATAAATAAATAAATATATATATATATATATATATATATATATATATATATAATCACACATGCACACGAGGAAAAGGGAAAAGGAAGAAAGAAAAATCAAGAAGTTGCTACTTTTGCGGAAAAGTACCGCAGACTCAGGAGGGTCACACAATAAATTAACCTCCAATTTGAAATTATAATAGTAGAGATTTCTAACTAATAACAAGGAAATGAATTGTCATCATAGATTGCAAATGATGGTTTAAATATGATTAATTAAAGGGTAAACTACACTCCAATACCCTCAATTATCAAAATCTTTCCCTACCTGAAACTATGGTTTGTAAAGGATTTTTCCCACTAAAATTCCCTTAAAAGTAGCACTTAGATTTTGCTGTAATAAAAAACGTTATGTTTTTTTTAAAGAAAAGAAATAAAACAGCAGTTTAGGGTATTTTAGTGTAATTTTCTCTTAATTCAAAGAATGAAGGAGGAGTTATTAGTTATGTTCTTTATATTACATAATGTTTCTTGAGCAAGGTTTTTTCCTCTCGCCTCAAAAATATACGCCGCTGCCCTTCAATGAATATTTAAGAGACATAAAAGGGTTTTTTTACTAAAAAGTTTTCTCATACTTTGCTAATTACCAAAAATCCTTTTTATACTTTATATTTACTTAAAAAAACTTCCATACATTTAAATTACACTAAAAAGCCCCCCAATAGATGAAAAAAATAATTTTTTGACATCTTCTATCACTCTGTTAGGAGGCTAACGGTGAATATCGGTTAGGATTTTAAAATCTTTCCAACCCTTTCGCTTTTCCCAAAATTCCTCAATTTTTTCCCAAATTGACTTTAGCATTAAGGTTTCGATCAAAGATGTTTCAAATTGATCATGAAAACCGACTCGTTCTTCTCAATCTTCTCCGGCAACAAGCCGACCGAGTGTCGTTGTGCCTTCAAATGCAAGTTTTGAGTTCGTAGGCAACCTCATCTGAAAGCAGAGCGATTCTTTAATTGCGCTAAATCCCAATTTTCAACTAAGCAAGAATGTGAGTTCTTTTTATGGCAGAAATACCCATCTAAATATTTATAAGGTAAGAGAACAACTCAAACACGAGTTTCAATTCCATCTTTCCAGCGGAGAGTTAACTTTTGATGTAAAACTTGAGGGGGGCTTTTCAATACAATTTAAATGTATGGATGGTATTTTAAGTAAATATGAAGTATGGAGGTGTTTTTTAGTAATTAGCGAAGTACAAGAGGCTGCTTAGTAAAAGGCCCTTAAGAAAAAGAGTTTAATACGGCTACAGTCCCGTAGCTTATTAGCCATGAGCAACTCTAACGGCCACAACGATGGGCCTTACCCACTTGTATTTCCCAGCTAAATGCGCACAAATCGAACGATATCTCTTTTGTAGCCGATATTCATATCTATAATAGTATATTAGTAAATCTTACACTCAAGCATCGTCAAAACAATTAATCGCGTCTTTCTATTCGGTTATTTGGGCACGGACATATTCTTGTATAGATTCATTGTCTGGCATAATCCCAGCTGAAATTAATCAGATGCTTGGCTTTCATTACCATCGATCCTTGAGTAAGGCATAGGGAGTTTCGAACCCGTGCCTCATGCGTAAGGTTGGGATGCGACGTGTTGGATTGCGCTTGCCACGTCACGGCTCGCCGGACGAATGTTGGGCTGCTCGTTGAGGCACATCGTGGTGATAACCGTTAATTGGTAGAAGGCGCGGACTGGGTAGCGGCCTTGGAGTAAAGGATCGGCTAGTTGAGTGAACCGCTTTCGATCCTTGAGATAAGGTTGCGACTGCAGTGAAAGATGAAAGAAGATTTTAGATATCGGTCAAGATATTAGAAAATGCGAAGAAAATGTCAGAAGAGTTATTGCATGAGGAATTTTAGCGAAATCCCCGGCCGACAGGAACAAAGTGGGGGCGGGCACCACCCACCTGAATGGTGCATTGCTCATGAAAGCCCAAGTATAATTACGAAATGCGCACACACGGAAAAAAATGATTGAAAGCAAAAAAGGAAACGAAAAAAAGAAAAAAAACAAAACATAGCAATTACTAACCCAAACAATCAAATTCTGCTCCCCCATTCTTCCTTGGTAATTAAATGCTTTTCTTCCAGTGATGAGCTCCAAAAGCACAACCCCGAAGCTATAAATATCCGATTTCACTGTCAATTTCCCGCTCATAGCATAGTCAGGAGCGCAATAGCCGTAAGTTCCCATGACTCGCGTAGAGACGTGTGTATCATCACCGGTCGGACCGACCTTTGCGAGACCGAAATCAGAGAGTTTCGGATTAAACTCCTCGTCCAACAAAATGTTTGCGGATTTTAGATCGCGGTAAATAACCGGAGGTTCTGCTACGTCGTGCAGATACACAAGGCCTTTCGCTGCACCGAGAGCGATCTTCACCCTTGTGTTCCAATCTAAGGGTTCTTTGTCAGGAGGAAGGTCTAAAACAATGAAGAAAGTTATGTTTAGGCTAAATTTCACTAAAATACCATGCACTCTTAGGGTTTTCTTTCAGATAAATACCATATATTTTATGAAAATATACATGAAGGGGTATAACTCATTAATTGCTTCAAATAATGACAATTTGAGTCAAAACTAAAATATGTATTTAATTTCAATCTCAGAAATATTAGGGAATCTCAATCCCGGTTGTATTGCATAATGGCAAAAGGGACGCTATGCAACACGCTGAGCAACAGACCTTGCGAGCATGGCCCTGCACTTAAGGGCGGGGACCCCACACTCCCATGCTAGGTGTATTGCACAGCGGAGTATAGCGCACCTTTGCTCTTATATGATTTAACATGGAAAAAGAATCGAAATTAAAATGGATGAATGAAAGGTGTAGCAAAGGTAAGGAAAGAAGAAACCTACCAAACAAGTGATGTTCAAGGCTTCCATTAGCCATGAACTCATAGACCAAGAGCCTCTCATCTCCTTGTGCACAATAACCAATCAAAGTAACAAGATTGACATGGTGAAACATAATCAACATGAGACATTCCACAAGAAACTCTTTGCTCCCTTGCATCCCTTCTCTATTCAATTGCTTTATCGCCACAACCTGCTCATAATATTTTTTTTCCAAGGAGAAAAAACCGCAAATTTTTCGGTCGATATATCATCAAGGAACAAGCCTTAAGAAGGGTTTCATTTAAATTTTACCTGCCCGGATTCAAGACGCCCTTTGAAAACCCTCCCAAACCCTCCTTCTCCAATCAAATTAGCCTCTTTGAAATTTTGGGTCGCCTTCGAGAGCTCATGGAGAGAGAATTGTTGTGTGTCGCCACACTTTTCTCTATCGGGAGTGGACGGTAGCCCTTCGGTCTCTCCATCTCCTAAACATCAAGTTTTCGATTGATCGGAAAATAGCGAGAAAATTATAAATAATTATGAATCCAAAAAAAGAAATCCTAATTATTTTTAACTCAAATGAGGAGAGGCAGGATGACACAGGATGAGAAAAAAAATCATTTACAGCTATTAGAATCCTAAAAAAACATTTAAATTGATCTTTATTATGCTATCTAAAATACAATTAGAAAAACAACTTTTCAAATATCTGTTCATGATATATGAACATGCGCCCGCATTGCCCTTGCAAAATACTAGTCTAATAAATCGGAACGATAGAAAGAGTACCAAATGTACTAATGAAGCTAGCCAGAGATCGGGGTCGCGGAATGGGGGGATCAGGCATTCTCCTTCGGGTATCATCTCGACGAGGACTCATGCAAGAAAAGCAACTCATTTTTTTCTCAAATTTTTTCATACACCGAATCCGAAACCGAAATTCCAAAAATTATTAAAAACGAAGCTACAATATAATTATTGTCTCCCCCTCCCCTTAGGTGTAATCAAAACCGGGGAGGGGAAGAATTGGGTCTCTTTGTTCTCTAATGACAAAGGCCAACAAGAGAGAATTAGAAAAGAGAAACGATGACCATTTTTGGGGAGATTTGTAGATTATGAGGACATTGAGGGGTGAAACGTAAATAGGGAGGGAAATGGTGAAGGGCCATTGAATTAAAACAGAGTGCTCTGTTTATTTTGGGAGGAAACAGAGTGCTCTGTTTATTTTGTTGAGTATGATGTCTCTTTTTGGGCCTTTTCAGTTATAAAAAGTGCGGGAATTTCGCTGGTTGCTTGGATCTTTATTGGGTTTTAATTGAAAAGGTCTTAATTGTTTCTGTCATTTCTTTCTTTATTTAAAATATCATAAAGTATTATAGATGCGATGTCAGGGACAAATGGCATTAAATCCTAAGATAATTTTGGCTAAGGCCCTGTTTGGGAACGGAGTTAAGTTTTGTAAACTGTGGTTTCACAAAGTTAGCTAAAGTTAACTCCAAAATGCTAATTTCGGTTTGTTTGCCGACCATTGAGATAATTGCAATTTTTCAGTCTTAAACTGCAGCTATCTCAACTCCAATCGGATCTTGGAGTTTAGGGTATGTAAACCATATTTTACATGTCTCTATCTCCACTTTAAAATAAACCATGGTTATTCTAACTTTGTATCCAAACAAGGCATAAAATGCAGGAAGCTTCGTTCACTATTGCTTGAAAGCAAAAGGCATTTCTTAACTTGAGAAACATGCACTTTAGCCATTAAGCCCTTGAGTTCAATGCAATCACGTTTTTCTGACTATTTTTCCAAAATACCCTTTCAACCTTTTTTGACTATTTTCTCCTCTAAAATTTTCTCCCTCCGAATCTCTTTCCCATCTATTTTTTTTTTAAGAATCTCCTATTCAATTAATCAATTCTACATTCCACTTATCTCCTCTCCTCACACCCAAAAGAACAAACAGAAGATAAAAATAAAGAGATAATTGGATTAGTAAAATAAGATTTTTATGGAGGCATTTTTCTTATAGGAAAGTCCCATCCATAAATAATTGGATTAGTAAAATAAGATTTGATATATGGACATTTTTCGGTACACAAAAGTCGCATGGATAAAAATATTAACATCATTAGGATTTATGGAAATGTTCTTCAGATTATAAAAAGTTCTTTCTTATCCTGCAAAAGAGATGGGATATTCTGCATTTCAACCAATAATTTTAGTATGGATTTAGAGAAATTTTTTTTTGGGCACTAGCTCGTAAGCGTTATCCTATGCACACCCATGCACACAACACACCCACACACAATCACGCAACACACATCCAGGGACCATGAATTTGCCCAAAAAGCGCTAATTTAGAGAATAAAACTTAATATGGATAAAAAAATGAATTATAGATTCCTATGGATAAAAGGGTTAATTGTCAAAAAGACCCTGGCCAACTTTTCCCATTATCGACCCCATTGAGCCCAAAACTCTCATAAAAACCCCTCTAGTCCATTAATGCTTTTTCAAAATCCCAGCCCGCAAGTGTATAAGGAAGCTTTGGCTTTCTTTCTTAGATGGGTTCCCCAAAATACCCTCCCATGTTCTTTCCACTCTACTTGCTTGCGGTATCTAATTTGTCTTGTAAGACATTTGTTAGGATTTTTAGATTCCAAGCAATTCAAAAAGTTCTTTGAGAAGAAAAGAAAATATAAAACACAATCAAACACAAAGAAATAATTATCTTTAAATTTCTCTTCTTTATTCAACTTCAATACAAATTACAAAAGCTCTATTTCAATACTTCTATTCAACGCTTTTTCTTCTTCCTCCTCTTCTCTATGTATTTATAGGCCTACTTCTATTCAACACTTCTTCTTCTTCTTCTTCTCTATGTATTTATAGGCATAGACAATGATATTTAGAGATAATATTGATTTAATTTGAATTTATATCTAAATAACTAATTAAATCTTATCTCTAAACAAATCTTTAAATATCTTCATAATTAAACTCATCCAACTAACAATTTAAATTTAGATATAATCTAAATCTAAATACGTAACTTTCTCTCCTAAAAGATTTGAATGTATGACAAATCTTAACAAGTTCCACCTTGGCATGCATTCAACAAGCTATTTTCTATTTACTCTTCACAACTTCCACCCACGATATCTTCTGAGTTTTGCACAAAGCTCCACTTTGACTCAAGTTTTCTCCACCTTGCTCCAAAGTTGTTCTTCTATATACAGGCTTTCCTATAACTTAATATATATTGCTTGAGGTTTTGACTCTTTTCATCACGATTCAGTTCTTCTGGCACACCTTCATTTCTCCACCTTGAGCAATAATTGTGTAATCTCTTATATCCAATCTCCCAAGCGAAATTAAATTTCTCTTCAGTTTTGGGACATACCTGATATCACCAAGAACTCTCTGCTTCCCATCGAACATCTTCATCTTCGCGGTGTCTACTTCTTCTACTTCTACTTCAGAATCATCCGCTAACATCACCGTCTCTTTTTTCTCCTTGATTTCATCGAACCACTCCTTATTTGAAAATACGTGAAAGGATGCTTCCGAATCCACGTACCACATATCTTCCTTCTTGATTTTATCATCACTAGTCATAAGTAAATCGTGCTCTATCTTGACACCGTGGACTACATTCGCTTACTCTTCCTCTCTACGTCTCTTCAGATCATCTAAGTCCTTTTTCATCTTGAGGCAATCAGACATATAATGACCCATTTTATTGCAGTAATGGCATGTTATCTTTGAAACATCTTTTACATGCCACGATCTCTGATTTCTTCCATAGTTGCTATGTTCTTTCCTCTATTTTGGATCCTCTCTTGTAATAAATGCAGATGATCAGATTATCTACTTAATGATTTACTTCTTAATTCTTCATTTAGGAGACACTTTGTTGCTGCGCTCATAAAAATAATTCCGCCAGGAGATGAATTGCTCAATGAAACTACCAGAGTTTCCCAACTGCTCGGAAGGGAACTCAATACGATAAATACTTGCATCTCGTCTTCAATCAGCATCTTCATGATTGTAAGTTAATTCGCAATATTCTGAATTTCGTTCAAGTGCGCTGCTATTGAGGAATCTTTCCGGAAGTTCAAATTCATCAATTCTCTCATTAGAAAGGTCTTGTTCATAGTCGTCTTTCTCTTGTAGAGATCTGTCAATTTCTTTCATAAAGTTTCTGGAGTACTTTCTGATGATACATAGTGGAACACCGAATCTTTTATCCATCCACGAATAAGACTCCTCGTCTTTCGATACATCCTCGTCCAATTTTTGTCAGACATTTTCTCTGGTTTGGCGCTAATCCCATAAAGAAGCGCATCTAAATTTTTTATGCACAACAAGTCCTCCATTCTCGATTTCCATATCGATCAATTTGAGCTATTCAAACACACCATCTTTGTTGCGATTTGAGTTGTTTCCATTTTCGTCGTTCTTCTCTCAACCAAACTCTTATACCAATTTGTTAAGATTTTTTGGTCTCAAATAATTCAGAAAGATCTTTGAGAAGAAAAGAAAATATAAAATACAATCAAACACAAAGAAATAATTATATTCAAATTTCTCTTCTTTATTCAACTTCAATACGAATTACAAAATCTCATTTTTTTAATACTTCCAGTCAACTCATTTTCTTTTCTACAAAATACCCTAATCAATTTATATTTATAGGTATAGACAATGATACTTAGAGATAATATTGATTTAATTAGAATTTATTTCTAAATAACTAACTAAATCTTATCTCTAAACAAATCTTCAAATATTTTCATATTAATCTCATTCAAAATTTAAAACTAATCAAAATCTAAATCCGTAACTTTCTCTTCTAAAAGATTTGAATGTATGACAAATCTTAACAACATATGTCTACTTACATGTTGTATCTAACTAGTTATTAACATATTTGTCTAGTTGTATGCAGTATCTATCCAGTTAGCTGAGATCTTTGTTTTGATTTTTGTATTTCTGTTCGTCCCCATCAAAAAATGAGTAAAAATTTTACTTTTGCCTAAATGTTCGATTTTTATTTCATCCAGGTGCCTAAATTTCTCTGATTTTTTTGGATGATTTTTTTCTCCTTATTTGAATGATTAAAGAATTTAAGGTTGGTGAACTAGTTGAGACTAGTTTTGGTATTTATGTTTAATGTGTATACGGCACTTTTAACTTCTGTTAATTTTGGATAATTGCTTGTTTTGTTAACTATATACATGCTGCAGAAAACTATATATATGTTGAATGAAACTAGTTACATATTGTATGAAACTATGCAGATATTGCATGAAACCTGCCAGATATGTTAGTTAACTAATTACATATTTGTGGATAACACTAATTTTATCAACAAAAAAACTAACCACATATTGCTTGAAAATAATACAAATAGTTAACTGCTTAGATATCGCATGCAAGTATATAATGGCTCATGGATTTTTGTAATCCTACTATTTAGTTTTGATGATATTATACAATGTTAATAGATATATACATGTGTTTCATATTGCATATTTCATAACACTGTATATGAGCTTGGTAATATTTGAGAAAGATTTCAGAATATCAAACAACGCAAGCCTTTGATGGAGGATGGAGGAATATGAGTTTAAACGACAAATCAATTGTAGGTTGGAGGTTAATGGACTAGAGCTTCGCAAAGATCAAGTTCAAGCTCTAAGAAGCCAAAGTACAAGTTTAAAGAATCCAAGAATCGAAGAAATCGAAGAATTCAAGAGTTCGGGCTACAAGTGCAATCTCTAGGAAAATCAATATAAGTATTTCGTGATTTATGAGATTAGTCAATAAGAGCTCAAGCACACACACAATTGCATGTATGAAACATTTGGTTTTTACCTTGTAAAGATTTTGGACCAAAAACGTTTTCATTTGAAAAAGGTAAAGTTTTCTGCTTTTCAGAAGGTCAGACGTCTGCACACTGTAGCGTACATATTTTCATGTTCAAATATCTGTTTTTGAAGCAGTTCATACGTCTACAGTTCTACTAGGAAGACGTCTACAGCTCTACTGAGCAGACGTCTGAAGAAGTTTCTTGAAAACCATATTTTTGACCTTCAGACGTTTGCCTCTTAATATTCATATGTCTGGTTGCAGTCTGGCCTTTTGTCCAGAATTGTCAAACGTCTGAAACTCTTGTCCCTAACGTCTGAAGTATATTTTATAGCCAAATATTTTTGTATTCAGATGTCTGCCCATTTTACCCCTCAGACGTCTGACCTCGGAAAAGTTTCAAAAAAAGTTATCGTTACAGTGCATTAAATGTTGTAACGGTTCGATTTTTCCAAGGGGTAGATGTCTGACGCTATGACCTTCAGACGTCTGACCCCACTGTCAAAGGTGCAATTCTTTATTATTTTGAAGTGTTTTGTGTGTGGGCTATATAAAGGAGTTTGGCGAGAATTTATTGGTTGAATTTTCTTAGCAAAAAATTAAAGTTTCTGTTTCGCCCAATCAGAGCAAAACTCTGTTTGAATTCAAAATTCAAATTTTGGAAGCAACGCTTCAGTTGCACTGCGCTCTGCGCTCGCACCCAATCAGAGCAAAGCTCTGTTTATAAGAAGCAACGATTCAGCTGCGCTGCGCTCTGCGCTGCGCGACACGTGTCAGCGCAGATGCGCTAGCGCACTTGCGCTGCGCTCTGCGCTGCGCGACACGTGTCATGCGCTGGGGCATCTGCGCCAAACTAATTTAAGATTTAATGAAATCTTTTCTGTTCTTTCCAGAACCAGAAGATTTGTTTCTGCCTTTGGATCAAAGATCCAGCGGTGGGAAAATTCCCAAAATCACTCAGGAAAGATCTTGTTAACAAATTCAACAAATTTGTGGGCACTATAAATAGGACCCCAGACCTCATTCGAAAGGGATCAACATTTTTCTGGAGAACTCAAGAACTTTAAACAGAGAGAGAGCTCTGAAGATTTCAAAAAAAAAAAGGTAAAAAACCTTCATGGATTAGAAGAAATTCCTTCTAATAGACCATTAGTCTAAAAAAATATAAGATCAATGATCTTTATATAAAAAGAAAACAGTGCTTTGCACTTCTTGTGAACCTTCGGTTCTTTAAAAACGATAAAAAAATAAAAGAATAGTGCTTTGCACTTTTATGAACCTCTGGTTCTTCAAGTAAAGAAAAATTTATTTTTCTTTGATCTATTTCAGATCAAGAAACTAAACAGTGCTTTGCACTTCCCTTCTTGAATCTAAAAAGATTCTTAGTGCTTTGCACTTCCAAGTTGCGCCGCTGCGCTCTTAAGAGAGCGCCACGTGTCGGCCATAAAACCACTTGCGCTAAGCGCCCTTAAGATAGAGCTTTGCTCTTTGGAATTGGCGCAACTCGCTGAGAGCGTGCCACGTGTCAGCAACGCAATAGCGCAGCGCAGCAGCGCATTGCACTGCGCTAGTGCGCTTGCGCTCATCAGAGCACGACACGTGTCATCACCATATGGACTTGCGCTCATTACTTAGCGCAAAGCGCAGATGCATTAAAAAGGGCCAAGCCCAATTAAGAGAAGGCCTAACAGGCTCAATAAAGCGCAAATGCATTATTTTAAGGGGCAGAGCCCAAACAAGAACAGATGCTTTGCATCATTTATAAATGGGCAGAGCCCAAACAAAATATTCAGAATGCTATGCATTTTAAAAAGGGGCAAAGCCCAAACGAAGTAGATACTTTGCAAATGGGCAGAGCCCAAAATAAACTGATACTCTATATCTTTTGTGGGTATAGCCTAAATAAAAAATGCAATGCAAATAAAGTGTTGAAATGGACTTAGCCCAATCGTGGCCATAAGTCCTTAAATTAAATTGACTGAGCAAAATGGCTCTCCTAAATCAATTCACGTCCGGTTTGAGGGTACATCTCCGAACTCCTTTGACATCCATCGTTGTAATTCCTCAACGACGTCAAAGAGGTGACGGGTCCCAATAACCACAAACTAATAACGGACCGAAACGTCCCTAAACTAACATCGGACCGAAACGTCCCTAAACTAACATCGGACCGAGACGTCCCTAAACTAATATCGGACCGAGACGTCCCTAAACTAATATCGGACCGAAATGTCCTTAAACTAATGATGGACCACTACGTCCTTAAACTGGCGACGGACCGAAACGTCCTTAAACTAATAATGGACCACCACGTCCCTAAACTGGCGCAATAGAGCCCGAATGCTCTTTCGTCGGATCTAAACGGTCCCGCCTAAGTTGATCTTAGCCCCAAATGTGGTTAATGTGTCCTTAGATATTTAAATAAACAATAAAACTCCAAATCAACTTTGGTTCAAGGGTACATCTCTGAACTCCTCTGACGCCTGTCGTTGTAATCCCTCAACGACGTCAGAGAGGTGACGAGTCCCGACGGCCAGATAATTAAATCAATCACTACGTCAAGTTGATCTTAGTCCAAAACAGGACTAACGTATCCTTGACGAACGTTTAAGCTGATCTTAGCCGCAACGCGACTAATGCATCCTTAAACTGAAAACACCAAACCCAAATCTAAGCAAACACGGATTTGGACTAATCCACGTCCTACGGGCGACGGCATTACTCAGTCTCCGTATACAATCCACGGGCAACCACAAATAAAACAAACATACACGACACGAAGTGAAATTCTGGAGAAGGAGAAAGTTGTTACCGCGATGCGGTAGCGTAATTAACTGTAGGGGCTTGCGCCTGCAGGGAAGAGCGTCCCCACAATCAAAAACCCCTCACCCTGAGGGGGAATCTGACGAAGTCTGCTATATCGGCCGCATCCGTCTAAACCTCCGATACACGGTGCCATAAATCAACTTGGCATTTTCGGAGAGATAGACGGATAAAACCAAATAGCATCTGCCCCGAACCTCAGGCACGGACGCGCAGTCCGGGCCGCCGTTCGGAGGGGAACAGATTCTGGCACGCCCGGTGGGACCTTTTCCTCTTTCCACTCCACACTTCGTGTGTCGTCTTCGCGAACCCATCGCGGTTTGTTAAATGGTTGCCTTCGGATTTCAAATTGCTAAGATTTGGTTTTTTGTCTGGCTCAGAACTCAAGCATCCATGGATTCCCACTGCACCAAATGCGCGAAGCACCACTGCAACGGACGCTCCACCTCACCGAGAGGTGTAACATATGGGCCCCAAGCGGCCTCTTTCCTTACTCTGCCGGTAGAGCAGGTGACCCAGGCCACCACCGGCCTATTTTTCGGGACCATGGTCCCCCCTGCAAGCTTCTCTATGCCGATATCCGCACCAGAAGCGAACAAGAAGTCGGTATTTGACCGGCTCACTGCTACCACGACCCCTGTCAACGGGTCGCCTGCTACTAAACCGACAGCCTCCGTTTTCACCAGGCTAGGTCAGAACTATAAAGTGGCCGTCCCAAAGAGGGCAACGGCCGCTGCTTTGGAAGTCGTTAAAGCGGCTTCTCCCATCAGAGAGTCGGTCTTCACAAGATTGACGGTTCCCACTCCTCCCCCAGTTGGTCAAAAAGCATCAGTCTTCGATAGGCTGACGTCGACAGTTACCCCACACCCAAACAGGGGGCAACAAGAAACTATCTCGATTTCCGAGCCAGTCCCAACGGCTCGTCGTGCGCGACGTCGCCATTGGCAGCGAGTAAGGAAAGCAGGGGGCAACTCCCCCTCAGGGCTAACCCCACCTGCTCCAGCGGTGGAGGTCAATGCTGCTGTTCCAACTGGGAACAGCTTCGAATTGCTGAGGAAGGTGAGAAAGAACTCTCCGGTTGCTACATTGAAAAGGTCTCCTCCGCCCATGGAAAAAGCTCCGGAGACGAAGCAGGAACAGCCCCCTCAATGGCTGTCGTCAAAAATTTATAAAGTTTGGCGGAGGGTTCAAGACTCCGTGATTGACTCAGACCACTTCCGTCGCCAGAAAAGGGCAAAGGTGGAAAAAGACAAGAACCGTCCCATTAAACAGCAGGGGGCGACAAATGCTAGAATGCCCGCTTCAACGGCTCCTTCAACCTCAAAGGTCCATAAAAGGAAGAGGCCAGAAAAAGTTCCCATGACACTGACAAAGTTTAAAAGCGGTGAACCTAAACGCCCCAAGTCAGGGGACATAACAGTTCATACGGTCTATATGGCTTCGGGAAAGGAAGAAAGTCGTACTTCTACGGGTCACCGACCGCTTACCCGGTCAGTGACCAAGTCTCAGGAGCAGCAACAAAAGCTCCAGGAGATGATGACTACAATGGCTGCACTCACGGGGCCAAAAGAGAATCCTGAGACGTCCTTAGATGAACGCCAAGAGGAAGAGACCGACGCTGAGTTCCTCCGCCGAATATTGGAAAAGAGAGACAAAGAGGCTGCTGAACAAGCAGCCAATATACAGCGTATGGGCCTCCTCTTCCAGGACATGATAGGGATGATGATACAACCAGATCCCCCAACTGAAGAACCCCCGATTGTCCTTGGGGATGATAAGGGAGAGACATCAAACCCTCAGCCCGTTCTATCAACGGCTAAAGAGGATACCATATCAAAAGCTGATTTGGATGAATATATTGCCCAACAAATACGGGTGCATCAGGCGACTGAAGCAGCCGGTCAGATCGTGAAAACGGGGTGGCCATATCCGGGCTGGTATGACCAAATCAAATACCCGCCAGGTTACACAATTCCCAAGTTTCATGTCTACAAAGGGACCGGCAATCCCCATCAGCATGTTGCCCAGTTCAGGGCGCTTTGTGGTAACACCGGAGGCGACGACAAGCTTTTGCTGCGCCAGTTTGTTGGAAGCCTATCAGATACGGCTTTCGAATGGTATTCCGAGCTCCCCAACGACTCTATTAAGACCTTTGCGGAGATGGAGCTGCTCTTCACCCAGCGTTTTGCAAGTGCCAGCGAGCGTACCTCGATGACGGCACTGATTAACGCCAGGGTAAAACCCGGCGAGACATGGGTTCAATACGCTATACGGTGGCGTAATCTATGGTCTAAGTGTGAACAGCGCATAGAAGAAGCTCCAGCGGTGGGAATGTTTATTGGAACACTCGATCCACAAGCAACCATCTCACAGTTTATGATGTTCTTCAAGCCGACTTCCTTCCAGGCTTTGATCGACAAATTGGCGCAGATGGACCAGATGGGCCATAAACCCCCTCTCCCGAAGCCGGACTCCCGAAACGATAAAGGAAAGGGAAAAGCGATCATCGTCGCTAATGCCCAACAACAACCGAACGACTCGAAGCCGGTTGCTCGTCCAAACAATACGCGCCCATACGTACCCCTTGAGGACAGGATGGGACGTGCTTACTCCTTCCCCCGCGATAAAACGAGGAGGCTATTCGAGCTGGCGCTGCGCAACAGACTCATAAATCTGCCAGATCCAAAATGTCCGTTGCAACCGAACGACGCCAACGAGCCCAATTACTGCCCTTATCATCGAGTGCTAGGCCATCCAATTGAGGATTGCTACGTTTTCAAGAATTGGCTTGAGAACCAGTACCGTCAGGGCAAATTTGCGCTATCTGACAAATGGAAGGTGAATCCTCCGCAGCCTCACACCTCTAAGGGGACGAATACGCCAGGGGCAACATGCTCCGTTATTGAAGAAACCCCCTGGGAGGTTGTATTATCAGCCAAAACGAGGAGAATGCTAAATGATCTTCAGACCTGTCCAGCGGTCAAGTGGAAGAACCCCTTGGAACCGCAGGTTATTGAGGGGATGTTGAAGCCACGACCGATTCCGAAGACCGATGGTGGCAGTTCAAGTGCTCACAGTCAGCCGTCAAAATCTTCGAAAAAGAAGAAGAAGAAATCTAAGAAGCCCGTGAAGCCTGGTGACAAGTGCACAGACTTACAAAAGCAAATCGATGCGCTGGATGAATATAACCAAAAGGCGCGGACTCCCATTACGCTCCAAGATTTTCTTGATCACGTCTTCCGAAAAGAAGATGAGGGAGAGAGTTCATCGGACGAATCCGAGGGGTATGTGGCGAGCTGTCATATGATCTCTCATTCAGTCACGAATGATGAAGAGACCTCTGGCACTGAGACGCTGGGGGCAAATGCCGAATCAGGAACCCCAGGGTTACCAGTTGAAATGATTAGCGCGTTTCTTAATGAAGCTCGGTTGAAAAGCAAGGCTGATCGAGAACGCGAGACGGCTATATTCGAAAGGGCCAAGCGTCAGCGACTTGAGGAAGGAGCTGAAATGATCCCGCTGGAGCAAAATGCCTTCAACGCTGACAAAAGCCAATTCAAGATAAAAAAGAAGTTTGCTAAGGCCATATCGATGGGCATGAAGCTACCACCCTCTGAAGAAAAAGTTACTGGCGTGGTAGAAATGCACCCCTCTTATTGCTTATATCATCAGAAGGTCTCGCATTCCACCCAAGATTGCAAAGCTTTCAATGGATGGTGGCAAGGATACGTCGCCAATCGACAACGCTTTAAACGGGAAAAGCGTAAAATTCGTCGGGAGCAAAGAAACACGACCAAAGAGCTTGAAAGAACTGCCGGCAATTGTCACATGGTTAACACTACCGGGTCACAAGTGCCTACATTCGGGAGCGACTCTGATGAGGAGCTGGAGCTTGGCCCCCTCTTCAAAGAATCCACTTCGGGAAAAGAAGAAGAACCGAAGTCTTGCGAAAACATACAGCTGCGCAATCGAACATTACCCGAAAAGAACCTCGGACCCTTGAACAGAAAAGACAAAGGGAAAGAGAAGGTCTCTGAAGATATCGCTTTGGATGACCAAGTTGCGGAAGAATTAACCGCCAAGAACCCGCCGAAGAGGAGTAAAGTGGATTACAATGTCTTGGCGCATTTGAGAAAGCTACCTTCACAACTCAGCATTCTCGATGCCCTATTACTATCAAAAGAGGCGAGGGATTCTTTGATTAAGGCCCTACAAGATCCGGACCAGTTCCAAGCCTTCCTAGCTGAACAAAAGATGAAGGATGAATTGGAAGAGGTGCACACAGCCGACGTCGCTTTTGGTGATGAAGACCTTTTCCTTGGAACGTGTGAACACAATCGTCCCCTTTATGTCTCAGGATATTGCCATGACATAAAGATAGGCAAAATCTTGGTCGATAACGGATCATCTGTCAATTTACTCAACGTGCGAGTGTTAAAGGAGATTTGCATGAGCGTCCAACACCTCGCCCGAGACAAAATTACCATCTCCGGTTTCGACTCTCAATCCTCAAAGACTCTTGGATCTGTGATATTGACGCTACGCTTCGGGTTGCTCGTCACAGACATCAAATTCCATGTTATAGACGCCAAGACGTGCTACAATGCTCTGCTCGGCCGACCATGGCTACACGAGTATAATATCATCCATTCTACACAGCATCAGTGCATGAAGTACTCTAGGGACGGCCTCGAGTACACTGTGGCGGGAGAGTTGAATCCGTTTTCCGTGAATGAAGTTCGTAAGTATGAAGATGCCAAATACTTCTTACCGAGTTTCGAAGACACGGAAAGGTGTCACAAACCGGAGAACAAGACTAACGCCACCATCCCTGTCTTCGGCAGTGACACCGAGGAGGAGGAGGATATAATTTATTCAGGTCCATCCCAATCCACCAGGCCAGGACCATCCGTTCCTTCATTGATCTTCGGGAGTGATTCAGAGGATGAAGTTCATGCTGTATTCCCCGCTCGGCCTTCAATACGAGTCTCCGCTGATGAAGGGCGAAGTCTACAGATAACCATGGTGCCGCTTGAACATTACAAAGAACTGGATGCACTCGACACCAACAGCGTAGAAGAATTGCACACATTCTATATTCCTCCTGGACGAAAAGGCGAGAAGGCAATCCTATTCTACCGTTCTGAAGAAAACAAGATGGAAAAAGAAATTTGGCATGGCACAGATCCCACGCTCGACGGGCTTCAGCCTATCCGTCTTCCCAGATATTATACCGAAGGTTTGAAGAAACTACTGAAGCGCCAGGGGATGTCCTTCACACAGACCGTTAGAAAAGCCAAATTCTATGACAAGGTCTGGAACGTTCCCGGGACTCAATGCAAACTGCCTAATGGGAGAACGGAAACAAAAGGGCTTGGGTACATCCGGCCAAAGAAACGGGAGCTAGTAAACAGCTGTTATGCCATGTATGACTTCGATGAAGAGGCTGACGCTCAATGAGAGGACGCTAATCCTGAATCAGCAAAAGTTCCTGACACAAAACCGCCCAGTCCATCGTCTGAAGACCAGATGAGCAAACTTATAAAGGATGCGAGTCAAAAAGCCCGAGATGATCACGATCGTGAAATGGCAATCTATGAGAAAGCCAAGACACAGCGTCTCCTTCGACAGGCAGTAAAGAACGAAGATGTTGCCCCACGTCAGCCTGCTACAAAAAGGGTTCGACGCGAAAGCAAAAACAAGTCGAGGGGCCGAAAAGGTGCTCGACAACCACAAGACAGAGCTAAGAAGCCACGCATCCGAGAGTCGAGCGTTATTGACCTAGCCCTTATGGAGAAAATGGGTCGAGCATACTCATTTCCTCGGAACAAAACAAGGAAAATACTTGATCTTGCTCTAAAACATCAAATGCTTACTCTGCCAGAGTCTAAACACCCTGAGCAAGCAGGCGAAGTCTCCAACCCAAATTATTGCTCTTACCATCGAGTAGTAGGGCATCCGCTTGAAGATTGTTTCACCTTTAAGAATTGGGTTGAGGACCAATATCAGCTTGGCAAATTCGCGTTGTCTGACAGTTGGAGGGTATCGCCGCCGCAAAAGCACGAACCCGAAAACAAAAGGATAAAACCAACTCTGCATTGGGATTGGCAGAAAATTCGCACCTGCCATGTGATAACAATATTGAAAGAAGGGTCCGAGGACATGAACAACCTCCCTTGGTGCTTTGAAAGCGGCAGCGATGAGGTAATCTCAGAATTTCCCCCAGCTCCGAAAGAACTGGAGGATGGAATCCATACTACTGCAGATAACCTCAAGAAAATCGAGTTAGGGACAATAAATGATCCGCGACCGACATTCGTCAGCGAGCTGCTGTCGGAAGAGAGGGTGGCTGCGTTAAAAGATGTCCTTGTGCAGCATAAAGATTGCTTCGCATGGAACTATTCTGAGATGTCCGGGCTAGATCCAGAAGTTGCTGTACATAGACTAGCAATATCCCCAGACGTCAAGCCGATCAAACAGGCGCCGAGAAGAATGCGACTCGAGCTTGAGATGAGCATAAACACCGAAGTCAAAAAGTTAATCGACTCTGGCTTCATCCAAGAAGTTCAGTACCCCGAATGGATCGCCAACATCGTCCCAGTGATGAATAAAAATGGGACAGTGCGCATATGCGTAGACTTTCGGGATCTTAATAAAGCCTGCCCAAAGGATGATTTCCCAGTGCCAGTCACTGAACTTATGATAGACAATACATCCACTCATGAGGTTTTCTCCTTCATGGACGGCTCGTCGGGGTATAACCAGATAAAAATGCATCCCGAAGACCAGGAGCACACAGCCTTCAGGACTCCTCTTGGTATATTTTGTTATAAAGTGATGCCCTTCGGTTTGAAGAACGCCGGTGCTACTTATCAGAGGGCCATGACAAAGATCTTCGACGAACTTATACACGAAATCGTTGAATGCTATATCGACGATCTCGTGGTTAAAAGCAAATCATACGAAGAATATCTTGAACATTTGAAGACCGTATTTCAACGCCTTCGGCAATACAATTTGAAGATGAATCCTCTTAAATGTGCGTTCGGGGTTTCCTCGGGCAAGTTCCTGGGATTCATCGTCCGACACCGAGGTATTGAGATAGATCCGTCTAAAATCAAGGCGATCATGGAAATGCCTCCGCCGAGAACTCTTAAACAGCTGCGGTCTCTCCAAGGAAAGCTCCCATACATTCGGCGGTTTATCGCTAATCTTTCAGGAAAGTGCCGTCCTTACAGTCACCTGATGAAGAAGGGAACCCCGTTCGTTTGGGATCAAAAATGCCAGGGCGCACTAGATGAGATCAAGCAATACCTATAGAACCCGCCGGTGTTGGCTGCTCCGGTTAAGGGGAAGCCTCTTATTCTTTATACAACCGCCCTCGAAGGTTCCTTAGGCGCATTATGGGCACAAGAGAACGATCAAGGGAAAGAAAGAGCACTCTACTACTTAAGTCGAGTCTTGCTGGGGGCAGAAAGCAACTACTTTCCCATTGAAAAACACTGCCTGGCATTGATCTTCGCAATAACAAAGCTTAGGCACTATGCGTTGGCGCACGAGGTCCGTCTGATTTCAAAAGTGGACCCTCTCAAATATCTAATGTCAAAGGCCATATTGACGGGACGACTCGCTAAATGGGCTCTGCTATTGATGGAATTTTCGATAACATATCAACCTCTCAGGGCAGTAAAAGGCCAGGCCATCGCCGACTTCCTTGCTGAGCATCCCATACCTGCCGATTCTCCTTTAAATTGCGATTTGCCAGACAGACATGCGTTTGACGCAATCGACAGTGGTGATACCCGTTGGGAGCTTTATTTCGATGGAGCATCTTCCATGAAAAAGCACAAACAAAGTACGCCAATGATCAAATCGGGGGTAGGACTCATCTTTGTGACTCCACAAGGGGGAATAATGCGCTTCGCCTTCTCCTTGACAGAGCCGAGAACGAATAATGAAGCTGAATATGAGGCTCTGATAGCAGGCCTCGAGATCGCCATTGATATGGGAATTGAAAGCCTCCTCATATATGGGGACTCCCAGCTGGTCGTCAGTCAAGTGAACGGCGATTACCAAACATGCAAACCGGAATTGGTAAAATACGGTGAAAAAGTGCAGCAACTGCTAACCCGAATTCCCTCCTACATGCTGGAAAGTATACCGCGTGCGGAAAACAGCAAAGCGGACGCACTGGCCAAACTTGCTAAAGAATTGGCTGACGAGAACCTCGATGACGTTAGAATCGTGGTACAAAGCCGTCGAGTGCTCTCCCCAGCAGAAATACCCCCAGAATCATATAAAGAAAAGGGAGCAACTGAACAGGCAACCCTACAAATAAAAGACCATGAGAAGACCGAAGACTGGAGAGAAGTTTTCACAGATTACTTCAAGTTCCACCGGATGCCTGAAGCAGCGTCCATAAGACATCAGCTCGTGAAACGAGCTCTGTCTTTCGCCTTCGTTAACGATACTTTATACAAGAGGACATTCGATTCTCTGTGGCTGAGATGCCTAGGACCTGACGAAGCGAGAAGGGTCGTCCAAGAAGTTCACGATGGACTCTGCGGTTCCCACCAAGCAGGCCCTAAGATGAAGTTGAAGATAAAACGGATGGGCTACTACTGGCCCACGATGATGCAGGATTGCCTGGAATACGCGAGGCAATGTCATTCATGTCAAATTCATGGGGACTTCATCCATCAGCATCCCAATCCACTGCATCCAACAGTGGCTAGTTGGCCGTTCGAAATGTGGGGAACTGACATAGTCGGCCCCATCGAACCAGCATCGTCAAAGGGACATCGTTTCATATTGGCGACGACTGATTACTTCTCCAAATGGGCAGAGGCGGTGCCGTTGAGGGAAGTAAAGACGGAGAACATCCTCTATTTCTTCAAAACGCATGTCATATACCGGTTCGGAACTCCGCGACGGATCGTCTCCGATAATGGGCCAGCCTACCGAAGTCATAAAATTAGCCGCTTCGCACAGCAGCACAATATAGACTGGAGATATTCCTCAGTTTATAATCCGCGAGCTAACGGCCTGGCTGAGGCCTTCAACAAGACCTTGACAAAGATCATGAAGAAAACAGTGTCCCGAAATAAGAAAGACTGGCACGAGAGACTGCAAGAAGCTCTTTGGGCGTATCGGACCACGTTCAAGACAGCCACAAACACAACGCCATACGCGTTGGTGTTTGGGACAGAAGCAGTGCTCCCTCTCGAGATAGAATTACCCTCTCTACGAGTGGCAGTCCACTACGAGTTGACTGACGAAGAAAATGCTCACCTTCGTTTTGAAGAGCTTGACGCCCTTGATGAAATCCGACTTCTAGCACAATAAAATCTGGAGGCTTATAAAGCAAAGATGACACGCTCATATGAAAGATTAAGCCGGCCGAGGACATTCCACCAAGGCGAACTCGTGCTAGTGGTCAAAAGGCCTATGATCCCCAATCACGCCAAGCGAGGAAAATTCGAGCCAAACTATGAAGGCCCGTACATCATTGATAAGGTCTACCAGGGTGGGGCCTATCTACTCATCGACATGCACGGTGAAAGGCCTTTTAGACCAATAAACGGTCGCTTCCTAAAGAAATACTATGCTTAATGAGCCGCAGCCTAGGTCAATGGTAGATGACGACGACTATGTCCGCTCGCTATCTTCCTAAGCTAGAACTTTATAAGCAGTAGCTGGCCTTCTCCGTGATGGACCGAAATGTCCTTAAACTAATAGCAGATCGAAACGTCTTTAAACTACTACCGCAGCATCTTTAGGCTGACGAGATATATAAAAAAAACATATAAAAATAAATAAAAAAATAAAAATAAAAAATAAAAAAATAAAAAAAAATGGTATGTCCATAAGCAAGATGGGCACGGATGAAAACCCGAAAGGGCTCCGTGAGTAAAAACAGCAGGACTACCGGCGAATGTTTGTGAAAACCCGAAAGGGCGCAACTTCGTTAAAGAACCCTTACAGGGTCCTCTCGACCCTGTAAGGAGAAACCACCCGTGTGAGATCCTTACGACTTACAAGGGAACAACACACTTAGGAATCCCCACGATTCCTAAGGAGAAAACACACTTGCGAGATCCTCACGACTCGTAAGGAGAACTCTCTTATGGGACCCTCACGGCTCATAAGATTTGAAAGTCTTAAGTTACGGAGACCTAAACCTGTGCTTAAGCAAACCCCCACAAACTTCCAATATTGCCCTACAAGTGGCTCAATACTGACCCTTGTATACAATCTACGGGCGCGAATAAACATTTCCCCAACCAAGGTCCATCCGTGACTGGGGATATGTTCGCATAACCCTTGTAAGTCCTCTCGATTTACAAGAAGAAAACCCTCTTGTAGGATCCTTACGACTTACAGAGGAACAAAACACTTAGGAACCCTCACGATTCCTAAGGAGAAAATACACCTACAAGATCCTCACGACTTGTAGGGAGAAATACCTTTATGAGACCCTTACGGCTCATGAAGTTAAAAGCCTTAGCCGACAGGACCCTAACCCTGGTCGCTAAGCCTCCTTTGTTCGACAACGACAAAGGCAAATGATGATTCGCTCCTGGTAATATCCCAGTTGTAGCGGTGCTGATGCCGAAATCGGTGTCCAATTTCAGGTTTACAGCGAAAAGCCAGTAGGCTGCACATGCATACGAAATAGCCGAAATGATGGGGGCGACTTGCAATAAAAAGCAGCAAGTAAAAATGTATGCATGCTAAATAGCCGAAATGATTGGGCAACTCGCAATAAAAAGCAGCGAGTAAAAATAAAATAAATAGCCGAAATGATGGGGCACCGCGAAAAATGGCCGAAATGATCGGGCAATCGCGACCTTCGCGATATAAAAGCTGAAATGATAGAGCATCGCGGAAATAGAATAAAATAAAAAGAAGAAATGATAAAACTTTGGCCCTACAGTTAAAGATCACATCGATCCCTGTATACAATCCAAGGGCGCAAACAAAGAAAGGAACCATACTTCCCCAGCGGATTCCGTCAAACGACGAAGCCAAACCTCAACGGTTCATTTCAACCGAAGAAGCCAATGACTTCAACAAAAACTTCTCAACTCACGGATACAAACACTCCTTGACGAGAGCCTTCTGATCCGCGTCGACTTGCAGAGCCACCAGCGCCTCCGTGGGAACCATCGACTCGTTTCAAACCCCAAGGACACAAATAATCCTTGGCGCTTGGGAAACAAATAATCCCTCGCAAAACTTCTCAACTCACGGATACAAACACTCCTTGACGAGAGCCTTCTGATCCGCGTCGACTTGCAGAGCCACCAGCGCCTCCGTGGGAACCATCGACTCGTTTCAAACCCTAAGGACACAAATAATCCTTGGCGCTTGGGAAACAAATAATCCCTCGCAAAACTTCTCAACTCACGGATACAAACACTCCTTGACGAGAGCCTCCTGATCCGCGTCGACCTGCAGAGCCACCAGTGCCTCCGTAGGAACCCTCGACTCGTTTCAAACCCCAAGGACACAAATAATCCTTGGCGCTCGGGAAACAAATAATCCCGGCAAATTCCTCGACTCACGGATACAAACACTCCTTGACGAGAGCCTCCTGATCCGCGTCGCCCCGCAGAGCCATCAGTACCTCCGTAGGAACCCTCGACTCGTTTTAAAACCCCAAGGACACAAATAATCCTTGGCGCTTGGGAAACAAATAATCCCTCGCAAAACTTCTCAACTCACGGATACAAACACTCCTTGACGAGAGCCTTCTGATCCGCGTCGACTCGCAGAGCCACCAACGCCTCCGTGGGAACCATCGACTCGTTTCAAATCCCAAGGACACAAATAATACTTGGCGCTCGGGAAACAAATAATCCCTCGCAAAACTTCTCAACTCACGGATACGAACACTCCGTGACGAGAGCTTCTTTGACTCACATCTCGGGCAGTAAGGGTTCAAAAACTTGCTTCCTGAACAATGGGACCCTGCAAGTCAATCCTAAATGGTCTCTTGCATACTATTCACGGGTCTCACTCTCCGAACTCGATTCTCGACGAGGAGGGAAACAACCACTTACGAATCCTCTCGACTCGTAAGAGGGAAAATTCTCTTATAGGATCCTTACGACTTATAAGAGAAAACCACACTTAGAAATCCTCACGATTCCTAAGGAGAAAACCCACCTACGAGATCCTCTCGATCCGTAGGGAGAAAAGTCTCCATAAGACCCTCACGGCTCATGGAGTTGAAAAGTCTTAGGCAGCAGATCTGAACCTGCCACCTAAGCCATCGCTGATTCTTAGGGAAGTCAAGATGCATGCCCTACTATCCGTCAACCATGTTCGTTAAGGTGATATGCTGATAATAAAAAAAAAGCGAAGAAGTGACACAAGACATTACGAAAAGGCGTATCTTTTATTCATAAACTTGATTGAATACAGGATACATCATGTCAAAGGATAAAAAAAAATATACATATATATATATATATATACATTCTTTACAAAAATGGATAGCTACTGATGAGGAAGTGTCTTTAGTAAGTTCACAAGCCGCTCTCGCACTTCCTTCAGCGCTCCCTCTCGAGTGACAGCTGCGGCCACCTCCGCCTCCACCTGAGCCCGCTGCTGCAAGAAAGATGAAAGTTGCTCCTCTACCGCCTTCTGGGCTGCTTCCTGGCTGGCTGCAGCTCGCTCGACAAAGTCAAGTCTCTGCCTCAATGATAACCCTTCGGAGAGGCATTGCAGGAGGCCCTCAAAGATAACCTTCAGCCGTGCGGCATTGGCCTCCACCCGAGCATGCAGTTGAGCAGACTTGCTTGAAGCCTCACCACGCTCCTTACGCCTTGAAATGACTTCTTGTTCGAGATGGCGGAAGTAAGGAGCGCTTTGCTCAATCCACGCTGTCCTCTGATTATTGGCAGCCACGGTCTCGGGAGCGGGACGCAGCGACTCCAACTGATATAGGCGACCCTCGATCTCCTTACAATGGTTAACCCAGGATGCAATGATGCCCTCATCATGAAAGTTCACGAGTATTGCTAGCATCGGGTTAACCACCATAGCGAAGTCTGCGGCAGAGGTAGGAGTTTCAACGTCGAGTTCCTCGACATAGTCACTCAACATGCGCAGACTATTCGCGGCGCCTTTTAAAGACAGACTCCTCAGATAAGGACCCGCTGGCATTGTGACGCGAGGTTCGAAGGACGCCGAAGCCAGAACGACAGCTGAAAGAGACAGGATGCGATCAGATAACAGTACAGAAAATAGAGAGAGGAAAGCTACCAATATGACGGTCATTGTACCAGTCGAGACAGGTGGCAAGGTCGGAAGGGCTGGTGGCGCAGCTGATCTTTCATCCCCTCCTTCAATCTGTAGCACTGCAGTTGAGATAAGAAAAAGAGGTTAGAGACAATTCCGTCAATAAGAAAAAAGAAAGGAAAGATGTCAACGGAAATCATACTCACCAACGCCACTAGAAGAAGAAGCAAGCTCAGATGGGAAGGAAAAGTGTGGGAGCAACATCTGATATACGTGATCAAAAAGCACTCCTGAAAACACGACAGTGTCATTTTAGTACGAGAATTATATGTCTGGAAAACAAGATTAATAAGCCATAAACATATACCTTCCAACATCTTCGAGGGTATGAGAGAAGGTTGAGTGGTGACCACCGCCAAAGCAGTCATCGAAGGCGTTCCCTCGAGCGGTGGGGCATCAGCACTAGCTGCACCTGCATTACGAAAAGGTGAACTTGTCAGAAATGGTTGTAAAGTAAAGAAAAGCAGTCACTTAGGGTTTACCTGAGGAGCTCCCGGCTGAAACGGAGGCGGCTTCCTCCTCTACTGACATAAGACCACCGCCTGTAGCCTCATCGCCCGACTCGATGGGGACCGTTGTCGTGCTCGCGAGACCTGGAGACGGTGGAGGACCATAGATGGGGAGGGCAATGACTGGAGTATTGCCAGATTCCAGAGAAGGAGCGGTTGGTTCATCTTCGGGAATCATGGCCTCCTCACCCACTACTCTCTCAGGTTCAATAGTGGCGGTCGTATCGTCCACCATCGCCAGGGGATCGCCGGCCTCGAGCGCTTCATTCGCCACCACCCTGGACTCAGCTATGATGATCATATCATCTGCCCCCGCTTCAGGTTCGGCATCAATGACCTTCTCAGCGGTAGGCCCCTCGACCTCCACTCCAGGCTCCATGGCCTCAACAATATTACCTACTGTCGGCTCGAGTTCGGCAGGCACCACCTCCTCCGCTCCCCTAGGATCGACGGCCTCCGCCTCTTCCTCGATCGGATTTGGCCCTGCAAAGATAAAAGATATAAGGACCAATGATATTAAAATCCTCATAACAAAAAAAAAAAAAAACCTGAGAGAAATGTTACCTGAAGCGGATTTACCATTTGCACTCCGAACTGCTCGAGCCACCTCCCTGCGGGCAGTGTATAGGGCGACAGGGGCCTCTTCAGAGGGAGTATCAGCTCGAGGGGCGGTGCTGGGTCCCGCTCCCATAGCCAAGGCAGCCCTGCGCGCCTTCGCCTCACGCCTCAACCGCTTCCTCTCCTCCCGAGCGGTTACGAGGGACCTCTGTGACGCCTCCTTCAAGGCGTCATCATCTTCATTCAGGGATGCCTCCAGAGCCTTTAAGGCATCTCTCATCGGCTCTTCAAGACGAACCTCCTGTGGTAGCCCAAAAGAAGCAGGAATGTCGGCAGCTGGTAAGACGTCTGCGTCGCTAGGAGGGAGCGGCATTGAGGTCCCTGCAATTAAAAGGGAAAGGTTAGATCGACCATAACACAAGGGAAAAAAAAATTGATGAGTCGAAACTTACTAAAGCCCATAGAGGCCCTGAGACGTTCCTCCTCCTGAAAAGTCTTCAGGGAAGCAGCAATGGCTTCTTCATCAGTGACGCCTGTTGAAAGAAAAGAAAGAAAAGCGTTAGTCAGAAATAATGAAGAGGATATGTTGCAATAAAAAAAAGGCGACTAGTCGTTACCTGATTGCGCAAGCTTAGCCAGCCACGCGTCACGTTTCACCAACCATGCCGAAGCTCTGAGAGCAGCGTCCAAGTCTGTATCGTCTGGCGGTGGCATCACTAATCCTGCGTTAGTCCCGTATTCGAGCAGACCTTCGGAGTAGGGAGCATGGGGTTCCTGACCGAACACAACGTCCGCGGCGAGGAGCGACTTCTTTTTCTTTTACCCTCCGACCCTGGGCCTGCGAGGGATCGACTTCCGCTTAGCAGCCACTTTGGGACGACGAGTCCCGATGTCCGCACCCACGCCAGACTCCGGCGAGGGTACGACCATTGTTTCCACCTGAGCGCGGGGCGCGGGAGGTGCGTCTGCGATATTAGGGAGTGGCAACTCACGTGGAGGGCTTGGCGCACGTGATAGTCTACCCCTAGTATCTTTTAGAGGAGGAACCACCAGGAGCCTTGTCGCTAAGGGAGCGTTACGATTGGTACCAGGAGGTACTTCTTTACGGTCAATCAACACTCGCCTCTCTTCCTTTATAACAGCCCCCGTCGCGTGATTGTACCACTCTCTATATACATTAAGGAGTCGTGGAGCACAGGCCGGCGTGTTAACGAAAAAACGAGAACCCGTGTTCAGGCGCATGAAATGGTGTAACGCGTTCTCCATCCCTTCTTCATTTACAGCAGGTTCCAGTAAGAAAGCTTCTAAGGGTACCCCTTGATCGTAACTCAGTTGTCGAGCAAAACGATGCGGGTTATATCTCATAAAGATCGCTGCACCGCCCTGCCTGAAGACTAGGAAACCCGGTCTAATAGAATACAAATGGAGGATCTCCCGGGCTGTTAACACTGAAACTCCATCCTTGAAGGAGTCCTGTAGTGGTCGCACTGCAGTAGTGGACGCTTTACCAATGGTTAATACCTTATCAATAAAGGACATCCCAACTCCAACGGTGTGAAGGCGAAGCAGTAAAGCTCTGGCGTCCCGTGGTGAAGGGGTCACGATCGATGAGCCAATCAGCTGTAAAATGCGAGGAAAACCGCACTTGTCAAAGAATGAAGGCCTTTTATGCATACCGAAGACACCCGCCGTGTGTAGCTCGAGCCACGATGCAAAGTAATGCATCGGGAAGACCACGTGCAGTACCCCGGGCTCGTTAGCATCCGCTGCTCGGCTGAGGCCATGATATAGGTGTGCCAGGCCGGCAATCCCCACGGCCACCTTTATCCCGATGACCATGCGGTGGGCTGGATAAAAGACAGAGGGCCGCATGCGATGAGAATGCATTGGGATCTCGAACCAACTCAGCCACAGCCCGAGAAATCCTAAGAAGAAGGCCTCCTCATCCATCCCAGGGGCTGCAATTTCCGCGAAAGATATGGTAGGAAAGTCTGGGAGGAAGAAAGCCTTTTGGTCTATCTCCTTTGTCGGCAGGTTATCCAAACCTAGGCCAAAAGGATCATCCAGGATAGCAGATTTGACGGCTCCTGGCGAAATAACGCTCGGATGGAGGAAGCGAGCAATGAAGTCCTCAAAATTAACTCCTCGGCTCCCGTGTTCGATGAAGAGGGACTCGTAGATGTTCAACACCTTGATTAGGCTCGGGAATTGGTGTTGAACGGCATTTTCCGGCGTAAGCTCCCTTACCATCGGCTTAGCACCGAAGACGTACTCATCTGTCGGGAGCAGCTCTTCATAGTGTTCCCCCATGACCGGTAGGCCGGATACCTCCGCGAATTCCTCCAAAGAAATGGACACTTCCCGATCCATGGCAAGGAAAGTGTTGGTGGGAATATTCCATTGCTCCAAGAAAGCCTTGAACCACCAGGTGGGGAGCGTAGGATATTGGAAGAGAGAGACGTAGACCGCGGTGTACAGTCCTAGTCTGATCAACTGCGACTTCCTCGTCGACAGGATGTACCGGGCCCACGGCAGATAGCCAATCGGGTGGCGGGGAATCAAACCAAGGTTATATGATTGCCCCCAGGGTCGTGCTTCTCCTTGACAAATACGGCGTCCTAGAATATCCAAGACCATAGGACGCTGAACCGGAACTGCATCCATAGCCGGATGAAGAAAGCTGTTCGCGGTCCAGTCTATCAACTCCACAGCATACTGCACTGAAGGTGGGGTAGCGTAGTGAATTGCCGTGATGGGTTCTGACGGTACCGCGCAGGTGAAGCTCCGTCGGCCCATAATAATTTGGTTATACCAAAACCCCCAAAGATGGAGTTTCTTGTACTCCGGGTCATGTTCTCTAATCATGGTCAGGACTTCACGGTCCAAGGGTGCCTCAGGAAATCCCCCCTCCGAGCGGACGAAAGGGAATGAAGTGTCTTCAGACATGATCGCTGCAAAAAGAGCAATGTAGCTGTCAGTGTCGTAATCCCGACGTTTGACATTGAAAAAAGAAAATGCATTAATTAAATGAAAATCAAAATTAATTAATTACACCGCACCACAGTGTAGTGAGTAGGGGACCAAAGAGGGACCCATGAAATCCAAATGACAATACGTCAATTAAGGAGACAAACTCATCTTTGGATGAGATTGTCTGATGAGTTTGTCAGTTGGCCCCTGGGGAGAACATTCCCATAATAAAAAAGGGGGGGAAAGAATCACTAGAGACAAGGAGAAGATCTCCTCTTTCAGAGCAAAGCTCTGTCACAGAATGACACTTGTCAAATTCTGGTCTCAAAAGAATAAAATTCCTTAAAAAAGAGCTTAGCTCTATAATATTCCATCAAAAAGAAAGTTTTGAAAAGAAATTTAAAATTAAAATTTCTGGAATCTTAAAAAAAAAAGACCCATGAAAGCTTATAAAAAAAAATAAAAATTCTTCATCTTTTTTCAGATCTAAAAGATCTACATTTGATTCAAGAGCAAAGCTCTGTTCATGGGTTAGAGCCCATGAACAAGATCTCTGTAGATCTATGGATTTGTAAGAGCAAAGCTCTGTTGGTTAAAGTTGACTTAAATTAATTTAACTTAAGGTCAAATTAAATATTACCTAAAGTTTTCTAAAAAACTTTGGGAGATGAGAGCAAAGCTCTAGAGTTCTGAAAGCAAGAGCAAAGCTCTGAAATTCTTAAGCAAGAGCAAAGCTCTGAAAATCTAAAAATAGAAAATGGTGGAGAATTTTTAAGGACCATAGGCCCTATTTATAAGGCGCTTGCGCCTCTTGAGATTCCCCCTTGATCCAACGGTCAGGGGGGTTGCCACCGCTGCACTCACGTGTGCGCCACGTGAGCGCAACGGTGGGGGGGCATTTGTTTCGCCCAATCAGAGCAAAGCTCTGTTTGAATTCAAAATTCAAATTTTGGAAGCAACGCTTCAGTTGCGCTGCGCTCTGCGCTCGCACCCAATCAGAGCAAAGCTCTGTTTATAAGAAGCAACGCTTCAGCTGCGCTGCGCTCTGCGCTGCGCGACACGTGTCATGCGCAGATGCGCTAGCGCACTTGCGCTGCGCTTTGCACTGCGCGACACGTGTCAGCGCAGATGCGCTAGCGCACTTGCGCTGCGCTCTGCGCTGCGCGACACGTGTCATGCGCTGGGGCATCTGCGCCAAACTAATTTAAGATTTAATGAAATCTTTTCTGTTCTTTCCAGAACCAGAAGATTTGCTTCTGCCTTTGGATCAAAGATCCAGCGGTGGGAAAATTCCCAAAATCACTCAGGAAAGATCTTGTTAACAAATTCAACAAATTTGTGGGCACTATAAATAGGACCCCAGACCTCATTCGAAAGGGATCAACATTTTTCTGGAGAACTCAAGAACTTTAAACAGAGAGAGAGCTCTGAAGATTTCAAAAAAAAAAGGTAAAGAACCTTCATGGATTAGAAGAAATTCCTTCTAATAGACCATTAGTCTAAAAAAATATAAGATCAATGATCTTTATATAAAAAGAAAACAGTGCTTTGCACTTCTTGTGAACCTTCGGTTCTTTAAAAACGATAAAAAAATAAAAGAATAGTGCTTTGCACTTTTATGAACCTCTGGTTCTTCAAGTAAAGAAAAATTTATTTTTCTTTGATCTATTTCAGATCAAGAAACTAAACAGTGCTTTGCACTTCCCTTCTTGAATCTAAAAAGATTCTTAGTGCTTTGCACTTCCAAGTTGCGCCACTGTGCTCTTAAGAGAGCGCCACGTGTCGGCCATAAAACCACTTGCGCTAAGCGCCCTTAAGATAGAGCTTTGCTCTCTGGAATTGGTGCAACTCGCTGAGAGCGCGCCACGTGTCAGCAACGCAATAGCGCAGCGCAACAGCGCATTGCACTGCGCTAGTGCGCTTGCGCTCATCAGAGCACGACACGTGTCATCACCATATGGACTTGCGCTCATTACTTAGCGCAAAGCGCAGATGCATTAAAAAGGGCCAAGCCCAATTAAGAGAAGGCCTAACAGGCTCAATAAAGCGCAAATGCATTATTTTAAGGGGCAGAGCCCAAACAAGAACAGATGCTTTGCATCATTTATAAATGGGCAGAGCCCAAACAAAATATTCAGAATGCTATGCATTTTAAAAAGGGGCAAAGCCCAAACGAAGTAGATACTTGCAAATGGGCAGAGCCCAAAATAAAATGATACTCTATATCTTTTGTGGGTAGAGCCTAAATAAAAAATGCATTGCAAATAAAGTGTTGAAATGGACTTAGCCCAATCATGGCCATAAGTCCTTAAATTAAATTGACTGAGCAAAATGGCTCTCCTAAATCAATTCACGTCCGGTTTGAGGGTACATCTCCGAACTCCTTTGACATCCATCGTTGTAATTCCTCAACGACGTCAAAGAGGTGACGGGTCCCAATAACCACAAACTAATAACGGACCGAAACGTCCCTAAACTAACATCGGACCGAGACGTCCCTAAACTAACATCGGACCGAGACGTCCCTAAACTAATGATGGACCACTACGTCCTTAAACTGGCGACGGACCGAAACGTCCTTAAACTAATAATGGACCACCACGTCCCTAAACTGGCGCAATAGAGCCCGAATGCTCTTTCGTCGGATCTAAACGGTCCCGCCTAAGTTGATCTTAGCCCCAAATGTGGTTAATGTGTCCTTAGATATTTAAATAAACAATAAAACTCCAAATCAACTTTGGTTCAAGGGTACATCTCTGAACTCCTCTGACGCCTGTCGTTGTAATCCCTTAACGACGTCAGAGAGGTGACGAGTCCCGACGGCCAGATAATTAAATCAATCACTACGTCAAGTCGATCTTAGTCTAAAACAGGACTAACGTATCCTTGACGAACGTTTAAGCTGATCTTAGCCGCAACGCGACTAATGCATCCTTAAACTGAAAACACCAAACCCAAATCTAAGCAAACACGGATTTGGACTAATCCACGTCCTACGGGCGACGACATTACTCAGTCTCCGTATACAATCCACGGGCAACCACAAATAAAACAAACATACACGACACGAAGTGAAATTCTGGAGAAGGAGAAAGTTGTTACCGCGATGCGGTAGCGTAATTAACTGTAGGGGCTTGCGCCTGCAGGAAAGAGCGTCCCCACAATCAAAAACCCCTCACCCTGAGGGGGAATCTGACGAAGTCTGCTATATCGGCCGCATCCGTCTAAACCTCCGATACACGGTGCCATAAATCAACTTGGCATTTTCGGAGAGATAGACGGAGAAAACCAAATAGCATCTGCCCCGAACCTCAGGCACGGACGCGCAGTCCGGGCCGCCGTTCGGAGGGGAACAGTTTCATTATCATCTTCACCAACCAAAATACACTTCTTCTTGAGTTCATAATTGCAAATCTCATACTCCATTGAAGTATATTTAGAGGTTTGATTGTAAAACTCTTGAAAGAGTAATTGGGTTGTAATTTTCTCTTCTTCTTTTGTGTAAGGTATCTTTAGTGTGAGAGAGCCTTTGTAAGGAGGAAGATCATCTTGTTGAGAAGCAAGCCACTCATGTTTCGAGTGACGTGATTGTAGTTGCTAGTGTGCAACACAAGCATCTCATCGGAGATGTGTTAGTGGAACGGGCTCATACGTCTAAAGAAAGTGGACTGTGGGATTTACCGAACCACTCTAAAATCACTTGTGTCTGCATCTCTCTATCTTTTTAGTTTACTTGCTAATTATTATTGTGATTTGTTATTTGCAAGTAGAAATTTTAATTTATGATTTATGCTAGTATAATCATATTCACCCCCCTCTAGGATTATTTCAATTGATATCAGAGCGAGGTGCTCTTATTTTTTAGGATTAACACCCTAGAGAGATCCTAACGCATCATCTTCTTCACATAGTACGGGACCCTCCCAATCCATCACCAAACCACTATATTTTGATGGTATTAATTTTACCGTTTGGAAAGTGTAACAACTCCAAATTCTATGTACATAAAATTCATTTGGGTTATTTATAATTCCTGTGAGTACTATAAGTATTTGATTAAATTTAGAACAGCAAAAAAGAGCATGTAGCTCACTGGTAAGATCTTGCACTGCTGAACCAAAGCACCAAAGTTCAAATTCCATCAGTCACATTATTTTTATTTTGTATTCTTTTAATCTTTTTAGAAGCCCAAAAGATTACACGTAAATTGAAGAGTCACAGATAATTTAAACATGTGCACTGTAGAATACCAAACGACCCCGACCCATTACCCTAACACCAACCCCAACCGTCGGAATTGGGCCGACGACATTAACAAAAAACCTGGCGCCGTCGGTCATAACCGTCCCAAATGCCTTCATCGTCTGCCCCCTGCAACGTTTGGCCTACCCTACTACTCTCTTATTGCTTGTTTACTCTGAATTAATATGGAGAGCAATAAAATCCCCATTTAACCTCATTTTAATGCATATTTCAATGCATTTTTTAAACACCCTAAACCCTAATTTTTCCATATAAATGCCACCCTCATTTCATCCCTCCTCACTCACAATTCTCTGCCAAAACTCTCAAGAAATTTTCAAGTTCTCATAGTGTGCAAATGGAGTTAACAAAGGGCGAAGCTCCGACGAAGTTCCGACGACGATACAAGGAGTTTCCGGTAACGAAATGAAGCACCGACGAGACCTCCTCCTACTTTCCCCCTCTCATCAAAGCCAGTAAGTCCCATTCTTCTCTCTCATCTTGATCTCTAAAAAGTTCTATTTCTAAAACCGGACGGAAGCGGAGTTAATCCGACTTTCGATTTGGTTTTCCTTGAAAACTAGATTTTTCTTAATCAAGATAACTTCATATTCTCACATTTTGTTAAGCAAACATTAACAAAACCAGTAAATTAAGTTTCACCTCAAAATAATTATTGTGGTAACTTCTATCGCATTTTTCAATTAAAATACCTTCATGTTTCTGTTCCCTGATAAACTATCAGGAAATTCCCCAATGGGGTATCACGTGCTCACAGGTGACCAAGGGTCACGTGCTGACACGTGACAGGTTCCCATGATCTCTACTTTATAGAATTAAATTCTAGTTAAACAAAAATGCAACAAAACAGCTAAGGAAAAACCTCAATGAGGCATCACGTGCTCACACGTGACCAAGGGTCACGTGTTGACACGTGATGATTCATTAGCTCTGTTAAAAAGCAGAATTAAATTCTGAATGAAATTTTTAACCAAGAGGGTCACGTGCTAACACGTGACAGGTTCCTAAACTCTTTAAATGATAGAATTAAATTCTATTTCAAATGATCAAACATTGGGATCACGTGCAAACACGTGATGGGCTTTAAAATCCTTCTGAGCTAATAGAATTAAATTCTAATTAAGGGAAATCAAAGACCCTAACTGGGAAAATACTTCTTTAAATCTTTCCAAACAAAAAAGATGGTGCTCTGTAAAATAGAGCACCGTTAGATTAAAAAATCCAATGGTGATTAAAAATCACCAATTTATGAAAAGATTTTATACAAGAAAAGATTTCCCTGAAATTCACCAAGAATAACAAACAGAATATCTTCTGGATTAAAAATCTAATGGTAAATAAAATTCACTGAGTGATCTAAAAGATCATGTTGGTTAAAAAAACAACCAAAATCTTTCAATGAAAGATTCACTAAACAAAATTGATTCTTTTCTTTCTCCTATAAACGGGAGCCAAGAAGAGGAGAGGAAAAAAAAGGGATTTCTGGATCTTGGAATTTTGATTTTCTGGAGAAAAAACAACAGCAGAGAGAAAAGAGAGGAGAATTTAATTCTCAAGAAAAGAAACCCTAGGTGAGAAAGGGGAAAGAGATCTATGCTTCAAAAAAACAGAAAGAGAATTTAATTCTCAATCTAAGAGTTTAACTCTTCTGCAAAAGAACTTAGTTCTTCCTCTGGTTGAATATCTGCAAAAGCAAATCTCCCCACAAGTTGAGAATTTAATTCTCATCGGGGAGATTCTGCCATGCAGATCCAAAACTTAGAGAGAGAATTGAGTTTAGAGAATTTAATTCTCCCAAATTCACAGGAATTTAATTCCTCCCAAATTCACAAGAATTTAATTCCTCCAAATAAAACTAGGGTTTAACCCTATATGAGAATTTAATTCTCCCAAATTCATAGGAATTTAATTCCTCCAAATAAAAATTAGGGTTCAACCCTGCATGAAAATTCAATTCTCCCCAAATTTCATAGGAATTTAATTTCTCCAAGACAGAACTAGGGTTTAACCCTATATGAAAATTTAATTCTTCTACATACATAGGAATTTAATTCCTCTAAAACAGAATTAGGGTTTAACCCTACCAGAGAATTTAATTCTTAAAACAAGAGACTTAAAGCTCCCCATACACGTAAAGAGCTTGGTCACGTGGTGACACGTGCCCCCTATTCTCAATGATCAGGAAAAAAAAGAAGAAGGAACAGAACTAGGTCACGTGCTCTCACGTGACCCCCTGAAACAGATCCCTTAAAATGAGAAAGAAAAACTTGGAGGCAATGCCTCACGTGTTCCCACGTGATTTTCATAATAAAGGGAACAAAGCCAAAGGCAGAACTATTTTTGGGCACCCTCACGTGTCCCCACGTGACCCCTAATAAACACTTTAATAAATCAATGCATGGGTGCCTATCACGTGCCCATACGTGATGGCTGTGAAGACTTAAGTGTTTGACACCTTTGAATACTCTGAGAACAAAACAAAAGAAGACTGGTCCCACCTTCAGAGGCCTCATATGGCTCCACGTGACCAATTCAATTTTAGTGTTTAACACTATTTTTGAGCGTTTTGTCCTTAGTGTTTAACACTATTTTCAGCACATCACGTGGGAGCACGTGACCATCAAATATATGTTAGTGTTTAACACTATATTCAAATCAATCCTAGCCTAAATTGGCTAAGTCCTTCTGAGGCAAGACTTCTCTTTTTACTGAGTCTCAAGTACATCCTTGCCTTCCAAAATTGATCATTCTATATGGTATATAAGTGCTTAGCACTCAACAAAGATAAAATGTTGTCAGAACCCCTGTTTAGCAGTGCCAAATAATGGGGGGTTGAACCTAGACAAATATTTAATGGTCTAACAAGGGGCCAATATTTCAAACTTAATTGGACTTAGCCCAAATTGGCTATAAGTCCTCAATTCAGATTTAACTAAGCCAATGTGCTCATAATCTAATTAATAGATCTTAGTTCCAAATTGGACTACAGATCCCCCAATCAACTTCGGTTCAAGGGTACATCTCTTCACTCCTTTGATATTTGTCGTTGTAATTCTTCAACGTCTTCAGAGAGGTGACGGGTCCCGACAACCACACATTTTACAGACTATGACGTCTTTAAACTGGACTGTGGGGTCCTTAAACTCATGGACTATGATGTCCTTAACCTTGGACCGGGATGTCCTTAAACTAACAATCGACCGTAATGTCCCTAAACTAAACAATAGAGTTCAAATGCTCTTTTGTTGGATCTAAACGATCCTGTTAAGTTGATCTTAGTCTAAAAATTAGACTAACGTATCCTTAACATACGTTTAAGTTGATCTTAGTCCCAAATGAGACTAACGTATCCTTAAATCCAACCCCCAAATCCAAATTTAAGAATATACGGATTTGGACTAATCCACGCCCTACGGGCGACGACATAAATTAGTATCCGTATACAATCCACGGGCAACCAAAAACAAAACAAACACCCATGACATGAAGTGACCATCTGGAGAAGGAGAAAGTTGTTTTCACGATGCGGTAGCGTAATTAACTGCAGGGGCTTGCGCCTGCAGGGAAGAGCGTCCCTACAATCAAAAACCCCTCAAATGAGGGGGAATCTGACGAAGTCTGCTATATCGGCCGCATCCGTTTAAACCATCGATACATGGTGTCATAAATCAACTTGGTATCTTCGGAGAGGTGGACGGATAACACCAATTAGCATCTGCCCCCAAATTCAGGCAAGACGTTTGTCTTCCCGGTTTTCGGTGGGGAACAGTTTTATTTCGAAATTATAATTTATTTTCCTTGCTATACGTTTAGGTAGTTCATGAGATAATGACCTACCTCATCACAACACACATCTCTATCATAGCACGATAAAATTTTGGTACAATATAATACGGGAAATACGACCTTGCAAATAAATCCCTTTAACTTATAAAAATCGTTTTCTTTAAAAGATATATTAAAATATTTCTATGCAATTGTGCCTCTACAACCCAATTTGGGGACCCCGTTTGGGATGGTGCGGATTATCGCATATTCTCGGGTTTAGTAGAGCGAGATGCAGACCTCCGTAAGGAGCATTCGATCTCGATGGAATTTTTATACATTTTTCTTTAGAAAATGAGATTTTTACAAGAAAACAGATAAAATTATTTTCATTTAATATGTATATATAATTATTACCAAAATACTTATTTTAAATATATCTATTATTCCATGTTTCCAAAACTCAAGAAAAGAATTCCAATATTACATGAAACTATCATGATAATTCAAACAATATCCATATTACAAATAAATACCATATATTATGAAACTAGGTTCTATTCACTAGAAATTTCACATTTATAAAATATACACCAATGAAAAACCTAAAGACAATAATTAAATACTTGAGGTGTATTTGAAATTATACCAAAACTATTTTTGCATAAACCCCCATAAAGTTATACTAAATTACAATAAGGACCCTGGTAAACATAGATTTAAGCGGGATCAGTCTCTTGAGCCTCAGGGAGCCGGAGATATGGGTGCTTGCCTATTTAAGGTAGACAACCTAACAAACGGTGTTATCAAAACGGTAATTGTCTTGGAAAAAGACACAAATCCTGTCGTCCATGTGCAGCAGTTACCGATAACATCAAAACAATCAGGATTTCAAGTTCTTCTTAAAATTGTCTAACTCAGACTGAGTCTAAATATTATCAAACTGACTTGAATATGATTCAAGTATAAAACCACAATTCAATATGAATCCATATATTCAATCTATTCAATCTATACAACTTGACCGAACCGAACCATGGATATGCTCCATTTACATGTTCATCCATTATATCCGTTCCATTACTGATATCATGGTTTCGGCAAGTCATCCATTTATACAATTTACAAGATAATACAATACAATCAATACAATCAAGATATCGCGGGGTTTATAAGGGGTAGATTGGTACGGAAGATATTAGAAGTGGCACGAGACTGCAACCATAAGACACATAGCCTGAATCTCCATTGCCATTGTACCGTGGCTGAACGGTTCCTTGTACTCTGTATACCGTAGTCTCTGGTATAGTGAGACTCCTCTCGTATACACTGGCCTCTTCTGTACCAAGCTACAAATAACAGCGTTAACAATATAATACAACTTTAAAAGTTGCACTCTCTCTCTCTGTTTATTCTGTTTCTCCCTCATCTTTGGGACTTACCGAGCGATTGTTCGCTGACGACATTCCTTTTCTTTCTTCTTTGGAATGTTGTCAGGTGGATCGGACCTTCAGCACATCGAGCCCACCAGCGAGGACTTGGACCAGCTAGCTTTCGACCCAGAGCTTTAGATTCCTTGTATATATTTAAATTTCTGTATTTTTCATTTCTGTTATGTCACTGTTTAGGCATTGTTTTCCATTTCATGTATTTACTTTTCAGATGTTTTGTAAAAATAATGTTAATAAATAAAGTTGTTGTTCATTTACATTTGTCTCTTGTGTACATTTACTTTTATATTGCTTAGATACGCTTAGCGTGTTTATTTCTGAGTAAATACGTAGCGGCATCATCGCGTCCTCTGCCTGTACACTGGGAAGCGGGGCATGATAGAAAGTTAAGATAGAGTCATTTCTAAAATCACAAGATAGAGATGCGTGGAGATACACCTTATTGAAGGAATATTTATTACCCACCATCGATGAGGAGAGTTGGACCGTAGATCGTAAAAAGGTTTATGAAGCTAATCATAAGGCCAAGTTTACTTTCTTTTCTTGTCTCAATGAAAATGATTTGGCTCGTGATATTAAATGTAAAAATGCTTATTCTATGTGGAAAGCTTTAGTTATTGCTCATGAAGGTAGCTCTAATATTAAGAGGGCAAAAATTGATCTTTTAAAACGGAGTATGGAAATTTTTGAATGTTGCGCGATGAAAACATTGATTAAATATTTAGTAGATTTATTTGCACGTTCTTAGGATCATCATCAGTCTCTGGTGTGCATTACTAATCCACTTGATTCCTTGCTAGAAGTTCCCATGAACAATGAAGAGAATGTGAGAAAGATCCTATGTTCTCTCACCAATAAATGGCAAATAAAGGCAACCACTCTTAAAGAGATAGCCGATATCAATGTGATGTCTTTTGAAGAGCTCCAAGGGAATCTTAAGACTTATGAGATTGAACTTAAAGCCTACGACTTGAAGGATGAAAAAGTGGAGAAGAAAGACAAGCTCAAGAACATTGCTCTCAAGGCTACATCCAAGGCGCCATCAAAATCCAAAGCTCCATCCAAACCAAGTGAAGATGAAGAGCTTAGTGGAGATGATGAGGACATCGTTCTTATGACAAGGCAATTCAACAATTTTCTCAAGTTTCGAAGAAATTTCAAGAGAGGAAACTTTCCAAAAGATCGCCCCTGGAACAACAACAAGAAGGAAGTTGGCCTTTATTTCAAGTGTAGAAATCCTAGTTATTGCGTTGCCGATTGTCCTCTCAACAACGAAAAGGAAACTCCTCAAAGACCCAATTGAAGAGCATTCAATACTAGAACACGGGATGATTCGGAAAGAAGCTGTTTTCCGCTGAAAGACAGAGACCCAGGCGTTGGGACGTCTAGCCTGAATTTGGGTGCAGATGCTATTTGGACTTCTCCATTCACCTTTCCAAAGATACCAAGTTGATATATTGCACCATATATCGGAGGTTTGGACAGATGCGACAGTTGTAGTAGACTTTATCAGATTCCCCCTCGTTTGTGAGGGGTTTTTGATTGTGGGGACGCTCTTCCCTGCAGGCGCAAGCCCCTGCAGTTAATTACGTTATCGTATTGTGATAACCACTTTCTTCTGCTCCGGCAGTTCACTTCATGTCGTGTATATTTTTGTTTGTTTTGGTTTGCCCGTAGATTGTATATGGAGACTAATTTATGTCGTCGCCCATAGGGCACAGATTAGTCTAAATCCGTATGTTTGAAATTTGGGTTTAGATCAAGAATTTTGCTTGACGAGACCCACGTTGGTAGCTTGGTTTGCTAACGGGAATGAACTTAGGACGCAAATCTCGCATTTGTGAGGTCCATCGGTTCATGAGATATTTGGGTTTGATCTAAGGATCATTAGCCATATTTGAGATTAAGATCGACTTATGAGCAGTGAGCATATAGGCTCAACTGATCATTAGATCATATATGAATAGCCTATGGATAGTATACGGTAGTCATTATAAAGACAGTCTGCAGGGCAAAACATATTAGTTTAAGAATGTCGCGGTCCAACATTCCCTATTTGTGACGAATGTTAGTTTAAGGACATTTCGGTCCAAACATCCATCTTGCGCGTACGTGTATTTGTTACGTGGCGGAGTGAACGATGGTGACATGGAATGCACCCAATTTAGGGTGCGATCCGATTTGAGGTGTGCACGTCAGTTTGGAAGCGCATCAATGTGGGATGAAAGGAGTTGTTAGTTGTCGGTACCCGCCACCTATCTGAAGACGCTGAGGAATTACAACGACATATATCAAAAGTGTGGAGAGATGTACCCTTAAACCAAATCCTGTATATGAGGGGGAAAATGGTTGTGGTGGACCTAAGAATCATTAGTCATATTTGGGACTAAGATTACCTTAGGAGATATGGGATGGATATCATTTTAGATATCATCAAAGAAAGATCATTAGTCATGTTTGAGACTATGATCAGTTTGGAAATCACGAGCATGTAGGCTCACTTGAAGAATTAAAGAGGTTTAACCTCAGGAAACTTAGCCAATTTACTGGGTTTCTGTACTATCCAGCAGTGCTAAGCACTCAGTTATAAAACACTCATGCGTGTTTCATATGAGGCGCTGAAATAGTGCTAAGCACTAGTTTTTTTTAGCGCCTGCGTGTGTTTCACGTGAGGCGCTGCACTAGTGCTAAGCACTAATTTTTTGTGGTGCCCACATGTGTTTCACGTGAGGTGCTTCACTAGTGCTAAGCACTAATTTTTTTGTGGTGCCCACGTGCGTTTCACGTGAGGCGCTTACGTGCGTTTCACGTGAGGCACTCACGCACGTTTCACGTGAGGCGCTATATAACTTGGCCTTGAGCGCTCACGTGCTTTTCACGTGAAGCGCTGGGTTCTTTTGGAGATTTAATTTCTGCTGATATTTTTAGAGAAATTAAATCTCTGTTAATGGTATTTTGACTATTAACGATCACCAAGATCATTATTTTGATGATCTTGGATCGGGTTATTTAAGAACTAAGTTCTTGATTTAAAAGAACTAAGTTCCTGGAGTATTATGAACTCCATGTTCTTCATGTTTAATCTTGTTCTTCCCTGAATCTTTGATTCACTAAAACAAAATTTGCCCGATGAGAATTAAATTCTCAACTTGTGAGAGACTTGTCTTGTGGATCTCAGATCCAGAGAAAGAATTAAGTTCTTTGAGAAGGGTTAAACCCTTAGATGTGATATGATTGGTAAAGGAGATATTTTGATATCTTTTTTTTTCTTTACCTAGGGTTTCTAAGAGGGAGATCTTCTTTTTTGAGAGAATTAAATTCTCTGTTGTTTTTAGAGCCTTTTGTATTTTTACAGAAGCTTATGGGGGGTTTCCTTTCCTTTTTTTCCTCCTTCTCTTGTTCTCCCCTTTTCTTCCTCTCTTCCTTGATTAATCTCTTTGCTCCTATTTATAGGAGAAGAGAAAAATCAATCTGTTAAGGCATTAAGAGATCTTGATTGATTTCATGATCAATCAAAATGATCTTTTAGATCAACCAGTGAAGTTTATTCACCGTTGGATTTTTAATCCAAAAGCTATCTGTTTAATAGAGAAGATTTCTTGTTTGTTTAACAAGATTAGGAAATGTTTTCCTAAAATAGAATTTTATTCTATCATATGAATATCTTGTTAGTTTAGCAAGATTAGGAAAATATTTTCCTAAGATAGAATTTTATTCTCTCAGATGATTTACTTGGTGATATTTTATCACCATTGGATTTTAAATCCAAGATTCTTTGCTCGGGAAAAATCTTTCTATATTAGAAATATCAAGAAAAATATTTTCTAAATAGAATTTAATTCTATCATTTGATGATTTATTATCACCATTGGATCTTGGATCCAACAGCTCTGTTTAAAAGAGAATATCCCAGATTTTAGGAAAATATTCTCCTTGTAGAATTTAATTCTACCCTCTTTAATTTGGACGCTGACACTCACGTGCTATGCACGTAGGCGCCGCCTAAGAATTTAATTTTTTTATAAATAGTCACTCACATGCTTTGCATGCCGGCGCTCACGTGTGTTCCACGTGAGACGCCACTATAGGATTTAATCCTAACAGAGGCTGGCGTTGGCGCTCACGTGGGGAGCATGTGAGGCGCTGCCTCGTTAAAATTTAACAGAGCTTAGCTCTTTCTATTATGTTTAAATATTAGGGGAACAGGCGTTCCTGTGTTTTGCATATTGACGCCCACGTGAACTTCACGTGCGGCACCATCATAGGATTTAATCCTATCTGAGATGATAATTACATGCTTTGCATGTGGGTGCACGTGTTTAACACGTGGAGTATTCCCTTTATTTTTATAAGGGAATAGCAAGCTCTGAGCCAAAAATTTTGTCGGGAACAAATGCCCTCCACTATTTTGCCCACGTAAGTATGTACGTGAGTAAAGTAGTGCAGAGTTATGCACGACCATAAAATTGATGGCTTAGGAGACAAGTTTAGGATCCTTATAGCCTAAGGCTTTTTTTTATCTTCATGAGCCGTAAGGGTCTCCAGAAGGGTTTTCTTCTATAAGTCTTGAGGATCTCATAGGTGTGTATTCTCCCTAGAAATCGTGAGGATTTCTAAGTGTTCATCGTCTCCGTGAGTCGTAAGGATCTCACTCGGGTAATTTCTCCTTACGAGTCGTGAGGACCCGTAAGTAGCTTCTTCATTTCATTGGCAAGTAACTTTGGCGAATATTGCCTGTGGATAGTATACAAGAATCAATCTTGACCTCCTTGTAAGACAGCGATGGCTTAAGAAACTGGTTTAGATTTGTCGCCTAAGATTTTTCAACTTTATGAGCCATGAGGGTCTCATAAAGACTTTTCTCCCTATGAGTCGAGAGGATCTCGTAGGTGTATTTTCTCCTTAGAAGTCGTGAGGACTCCTAAGTGCATTTTCTCTTGAGGGTCGTAAGGATCTCATAAGAGAATTTTCCCATTATGAGTTGAGAAGACTCGCAAGTGATTTCTCCCCCTCGTCGGTATGCGACTTTGGAGAATGTGGCCCGTGGATAGTATACAAGATTCATTTTAGACCTACTTCTAGGGCCACAGTGCTTAGGAAACAGGTTGATACCCCCGTCGCCTAAGGCTTTTCACCCTTATGAACTGTGATGATATCATAAAGATGTTTTTTCCCTGCGAGTCGAGACAAGTCGAGAAGATCTCGCAGGTTTATCCTAACGTGAAATATAGATAACCCCCTTTTTTGATAGGGGTCCGTTAGTTTTGTGGTACTAGGATTTTAGTCCGTGGTACCGTCGCGTTGGCTGATATATTCCTCAATATGCAGTCTTTAAGCCACTGTTCGAGTAGCCCCGCGACTGTCGTGTCTTTGATCCCTTCTGAGGCTGGACATGACGTTTTCAAGTAATCTTCTTGGGTCATATTACCGTCGGAAGAGCAAGCGTTAGGAATTTTCCATGACGCTTTTTACTTGAGGTTAGGCTCAATTTGGAGCCCCGATGAGTCATAACCACTCCGCTCTGGTGTGGAATGATCTCCGATAGTCTTTTAGGCTTTACATGAGTTGCCTTCAAGACCCGAAACTGGGAATATTCCGTAGCTTCATTTTTTTTAACGATGTCGCGCCGATTCTTTGCTGAAATAGGGTATACATCTGTATGACCTCTATGCTGTATGCATTGCAATTGAAGTTCGGAGCTAGGAAAATGCCATCGCCCCACGACTGTCGTGTCTCTGATCCCTTCGGAGGCTGGACAAGATATCTTTAAGTAATCTCCTTAGGTTATATTACCGTTAGAAGAGCAAGCATTAGGAATTTGCCATGACGCTTTTTACTTGAGGTTAGGCTCAATTTGGAGCCCCGATAAGTCATAACCGCACCCTTCTGGGGTGGGATGGTCTATAATGGTCTTTCGGGTTTTATATGAGTTGCCGTCAAGACCCGAAACTAGGAATATGCTGTCACTTCGTTTTTTGCTTTGACGATGTCGCGCCGATTTTTGCTGAAGTAGCGTAGACATCTGTAGGACCTCTATGATGTATGTATTGCAATTGAAGTCCGGAGCTAGGAATATGCCATCGCTCCAATTTCATTTGATAGTTGCGTCCGCATCTCCATTTTTGTTCGACCCTTGGGTTTTTGTTGACTTTGCGTCTGCATCCAGCTGGCATGAGAAGCACGTTGAGCTGGAGTTAGGATTTTGCCGTCACTCCTTTTTGATTTGGCTCCTTGGAGCCTTTGTTGATGTCGCGTCTGCACCGAGAAGGAACGTCGAGCTGGAGCTGGGATTTTTCCATTACTCCTTTTTTGTTTGACCCTTGGGTCCTTATTGACGTTGCGTCTGCATCCTGCTAGCATGAGAAGCACGTCGAGCTAGAGTTAGGATTTTGCCGTCACTCCTTTTTAATTTGGCTCCTTGGAGGCTTTGTTGACGTTGCGTCTGCTACGAGAAGGAACGTCGAGCTGGAGCTGGGATTTTGCCATTACTCCTTTTTTATTCGACCCTTGGGTCTTTGTTGACGTCGCATCTGCATCCTGCTGGCATGAGAAGCACGTCGAGCTAGAGTTAGGATTTTGCAGGCACTCCTTTTTATTTGGCTCCTTGGAGCCTTTATCAACGTCATGTCTATATCTTGTTGGAAGGAGACGGACGTCGAGCTGATCTCTAGGGCGTAGATGTTGCCGTCGAGATATGTCTCTCCCTTCGATGGAGTCTGGTGGGAAAATATGGTTCCCTTTTCATTTGCGCCAATGGATTGTATACAGGGGTTAGTGTGGAGTCACCTGCAGGGCAGAGGAAATTTTATTTTATATTTTTAAATTATTTTTCCGCGATGCTCTATCTTTTCAGCTTTTCATATCGCGAAAGTCGCGATTGCCCAATCATTTCGGTTATTTTTCACTGTGTCCAATCATTTCGACTATATATTTTTTATTTTTTCACTGCTTTTTATTGCGAGTTGCCCAAACATTTCGGTTGTTTCATATGCATATATTTTGCTCCCTGATTTTTATTTTGAGTTGTCTCATCATTTCGGCTATTTCATATGCATTTTTTCTCACTGATTTTGTTGCGAGTCGAGGACTTGGGTCCTGATACCAATTTTGGCATCAGTATCGCTGTGACTGGAATATTGCCAGGAGCGAATCATCATTTGTCGTGAGAGAACTTGAAGTTTGATACCTTTTTAGGAATCAGTATCGCTACGACTGGAATATTGCCAGGAACGACTCATCATTTGCCTTTGTTGACTTGAACAAAGATGGCTTAGCAAATAGGGTTAGGATCCTTTCGACTAAGACCTTTTGACTTTATGAGCCGTAAGGATATCATAAAGATATTTCTCCCTACGAGTCGTGAGGATCTCATAGGTGTATTTTTTCCTTAGGAATCGTGGGGATTCCTAAGTGATATTCTCTCTTGTAAGTCATAAGGATCTTCCAAAAGTACTTTTTTCTTATAAGTCGAGAGTACTTACAAGTGTCGTTCACCATATCGGAACATTTCTTTCCATTGGTAGATCTTGGTAAGGGAAGATTTATTCGTGCTCGTGGATTGTATACAAGAGTCAATGTGGACCGCCTGTAGGGCAATATTAGGGGAATCTGACGGCTTAAAAACAGGTCTAGATCCCTGTAACTTAAGACTTTTGAATCCTACGAGACGGCAGGGTCTCATAAGGGAAATTCTTCTTACGAGTCATGAGTATCTCGCAAGTGTAATTTCTCCATAGGAATTGTGGGAATTCCTAAGTGTGTTGCTCCTTTGTGAGTCGTAAGGATCTCACGCATGTATCTTCTCCTCACAAGGTCGAGATCACCTTTCAAGTGCACATGAATTTTTTATTTTACTAGTTTGCGCCCTTTTCGGGTTTTCACAAACTCGCCGGCAGTCCTGCTGTTTTTACCCACGGAGCCTTTTCGGGTTTTCATCTGTGCCCATTTTGCTTGTGGATATACCGTTTTTCTTTTCTTCTTTTTCTTCTTTCTTCTTTTTTCTTTCTTCCTTTTTTTAAACTATATTGCGCCCTTTCGGGTTTTCACAAACTCGCCAGCAATCCTACTGTTTTTTCTCACGGCACCCTTTTGGATTTTCATCCGTGCCCATTTCGCTCGTGGATATACCATTCTGCGCGAAAGAGCCCAAGCTATCAAATGGCGGCGACACGTTTAAGAAAATGTGAACCAGTATTTTCCGGGCTGTATTTTGACAATCTTCCGAATGTGAAACGGCTAAATTCTAATGGTATCGAAAGCGTCTCGAAAAAGCCTTCGATTTGATATATTATGGGCCTCATAATTTATCCGGAATCAAAAGTTATGAGGCATCACGTGCTCACACGTGACCGGGCATCACGTGCAGACACGTGACCATTTACAAGTAAAGCCTGTAGGCACTGAATAAAATAAATAATTGAAAATAATTAATCAGTGGGGTCACGTGCCAACACGTGATGGGCCTTTAAACCCACTGAAAAGAATTAAAGATATAATAAAATAATAAGGAAAAACCCCAATGGGGCATCACGTGACCAAGGGTCACGTGCTGACACGTGATAATTCCTGAGTTCTTTAAAACAACAGTGTAGGGTGTTTTTCGTCACCCCATTGAGATGGGAATACACGCGCGCTGGTCGGGCGCAATACAGATTCCCCCTGCCTAGGGTAGGCTGGGGTTTATTGATTATGGGGATCCGAATCTCCGGCAGCCGCGAACTAAGCTGCCGTTAATTACCCCTCGCATTTGGAGCGAAGGAACCTCCGATTAACGGGTTAAACTGGTCATGCGAACTCAATATGCAGTGTGTTGGTGCGTGTGTATTTTTTTGTTTTGTTCTACTTGTAAAAAAAGAGATATATACATACATATATATATTTTCTATATATGAAAACAAAAATAAATAAGTAAATAAATATTTGGAGAATTTTTTATTATTATTATTTTTTTAATTTTAAAATATTATTTATAATTTAATTTTATTTATTTAATATTTTTTTAAATAAAAAAGGGATTAAATAAAGAAAAGAAGAAAAGAAAATAATTATGTTTTTTAAAATTTTTTTAAATATTATTTATAATTTATTTTTATTTATTTAATATTTATTTATTTTTATTTTAAAATAAAATATAAAAAAAAGGAGGAAGAAAGAAGAAAAGAAGAAAAGCGAATGAGGTCACATGTTAGCATGTGACCCCTCATATGAGGAGGGTCACATGCTAGCATGTGACATGGAAGGTCACATGCTCACATGTTAGCATGTGACCCTTCATGTGAGGGGGGGGGTCACATGCTAGCACGTGACCCCTCACATGCTAAGGGAGAGTCACATGCCCGTCACATGCTCAGCATGTGAGGAGGCCATCACATGCTGAGCATGTGACCCACATCACATGTTAAACATGTGATTGGGCTGCTTTAGCATGTGACCCCGTCACATGCTTTGCATGTGACCCGTCACATGCTTAGCAGGTGACCACCACCTTTTTTTTTACTACGTGGAGTTCAACTCCAAAAGAATTTTATATGGCTAAAAAAATATAATGTGGAGTTAGATTCCCCAAAAAAAAAGTATTTTTTTTGTGGAGTTAAACTCCAAAAGAATTTCTATAGTGGAGTTAAACTCCAAAAGAATTTTATTTATAGAGTTGAACTCCAAAGGAATTTTATTTGTGGAGTTGAACTCCAAAAGATTTTTAAATGCGGAGTTGAACTCCGAAAGAATTTTATATGGAGTTAAACTTCTAAAAAGATTTAATATGGAGTTAAACTCCAAAAAAAGATTTTTACTGTGGAGTTAAACTCCAAAAGAATTTTTGTAGTGGAGTTAAACTCCAAAATAATTTTTCTGGTGGTGGAGTTAAACTCCAAAATAATTTTATTTGTGGAGTTAAACTCCAAAAGATTTTCTCTTTTCTCTTTTGAGAAGAAACCCAAAATGGGTTCTCTTGAAACTCCAAGATCTAGATCTTGGATGATAAAAAAAGAGACCCTTTTTCTTCTCTTGATGGAGTCTTAGGAGGCGGGTTTATGGTAAAACTTTATTTAGTTTTTAAAAAAAAAGAGAGCTAAGCTCTTGATTTGTTTGGAAAATAAAAAGGAAGAGGAAGAACTAGAAGAAGAGAGAGTGGAGGCACAAACCCTAGTTTTTTTTGGGAGAATGAAAAGTGTTTTTATTCATCATCATGTTGCCTTATATAGGCTTACACATTTACATATAGCCCCTTGGGCTTCACAAAATGGCATTTTAGCCATCCCATGGCTCATGTGCCATTTCATTTTTGCACATAAGCCATGGGCTTACAAGAATTTGGCTTTATGCCCATTTTGTTTATATTCATGCATAAAAAATTACATAAAAATTATTTATGACATGATTTCGTTGTTGGCATGGGGTGGCTGGCCGCCGGCTCGACTTGGGCATGGGCCCGATTGACCTGGGCTTGGGCCCACCTAGCTTGGGGGTTGACCTTGACTTTGACTCGGTCAACCGGGGTGTAAATTTTTACCCCAACAAATTGCCCCCCATCAATAAATGCACACAGCATATGTGGGTCGTGTGCATGAAATTGATGGATCTTCTTTTGCGTGGAGGCGACTTGATTTAGTTCCCACTTTTTGGGATGCACTGCCCTTTTTACGACGTGGACGGTCGACGCTTAACGCGTCTCCGAGACGGAGTGTCCGTGGTAGACGTTTTCCTGGCCCGGAGCGATCCGGTTCCTGCTTTGTAGGAAGCCTGCACTGCCCTTTTTGTGACATGGACGGTCGACGCTCTGATCCGGAGCGATTTGGTAGACGTGTCCCCGGCACGGAGTGTCGCTGTTGGACGTTTCCCTGATGCGGAGTGTCTGTGTTAGACATTTCCCCAATGCAGAGTGTCGCTGGTTGACGTGTCCCCACGACGGAGTGTCTGTTGTCGATGTGCCCCCGGCACGGAGTGTTTGCTTGACGTTTTCCCGAGGCGGAGTATCAGCTGGTTGACGTTTTCCTGATGCGGAGTGTCTGTGTTGGACGTTTCCCCGATGCAGAGTGTCGCTGGTTGATGTGTCCCCGGCACGGAGTGTCGCTGATCGACTTTTCCCCGGCGCGGAGTGTCGGGTTGACTTTTTCCCGGCACGGAGTGTCGCTGATGGACTTTTCCTCGGCGCGGAGTGTCGCTGGCAGACGTTTCCCCGAGGCGGAGTGCCTGTTGGTTGAGGAGTACCTGTTGTAGGGCGTTTCCCCGAGACGGAGTGCCTGTGGTAGGGCATATCCCCGATACGGAGTGCCTGTGGTAGGACGTTTCCCCGATACGGAGTGCCTGTTGTAGGGCGTATCCCCGAGATGGAGTACCTGTGGTAGGGCATATCCCCGATACGGAGTGCCTGTTGTAGGACGTTTCTCCGATACGGAGTGCCTGTTGTAGGGCGTATCCCCGAGACGGAGTGTCTTTGTGGGAATTGTTTTTTTTTTGTTTGGCATCTGCATTGCTGCACTGGAATAATGCCAGGAGCAACTCATCATTCGCTCCGGGAGGATTTGGGAATTGGTTTTACGCCTATGGATTGTATACGGTTTTGCAGGATGTATGATCCAGACCGTAGGGCCAGGAGAATTTTGAGGAATTGGATTTTGGTTGGCGTCTGCATCGCTGCACTGGAATGTAGTACCAGGAGCGACTCATCATTCGCCGTTGGGGTATGGGATATAGAATTTGGTTGGCGTCTGCATCGCTGCACTGGAATATGGTACTAGGAGCGACTCATCATTCGCCACTTGGGGATTTGGATTTGGAATTTGGTTGGCGTCTGCATCGCTGCACTGGAATATGGTACCAGGAGCGACTCATCATTCGCCACTTGGGGACTGGGGAGCGATGGCTTAGGAGACAGGTTTAGATCCCTATCGCCTAAGGCTTTTCAATTTTATGGGCCGTGAGGGTCCCATAAAGGTATTTTCTTCCTACGAGTCGTAAGGATCTCGCAGGTGTATGTTCTCCTTAGGAGTCTTGAGGACTCCTAAGTGTGTTTTTCCTTTGTGAGTCGTAAGGATCCCACAAAGGTTTGTTCTCCTCATGTATCGTGAGGACACATGAGTGGATTTCCCTCGTTCCCAGTTTAACGACTTAGCGGTCCTCTGTTTCCAGTTTTAAAGACGTGGAGGTCATTTGTTTCCAGTTTAACGACGTGGTGGTCATCTGTTTCCAGTTTAACGACTTGGAGATCATCTGTGCCCAGTTTAACGACTTAGCGGTCCTCTGTTTCCAGTTTTAAAGACGTGGAGGTCATTTGTTTCCAGTTTAACGACTTAGAGGTCATCTGTTTCCAGTTTAATGACTTGGAGGTCATCTGTGCCCAGTTTAACGACTTAGCGGTCCTCTATTTCCAGTTTTAAAGACGTGGAGGTCATTTGTTTCCAGTTTAACGACTTAGAGATCATCTGTTTCCAGTTTAAAGACTTGGAGGTCTACTGGATTGATTTGGAATTTCGGGATAGGGGCCGGAATCAGCGTTGCTAACACTGAAGCATATGTGCCAGGACACATGAGTGGGTCTTCCCAATGAAGCACAATTCCAAAGGTAGAGACCAGCTGCGTAACTGGTGGTTGCGGTGGGGTATGTGTATGCTGAGGATTATTTGAGCCCGTGGATTGTATACGGTAGTCAAGTTGGGGACTAACCGTAGGGCCGAAAGAATTTTGGGAAACTGGATTTTTGTTGGCGTCTGCATTGCTGCACTGGAATAATGCCAGGAGCAACTCATCATCCGCCGTTGTTTTTTTTTTGTTTTTTTTGTTTTGCCGTGATAGCTCTATCATTTCAGCTTTTATTATCGCGAAGATCGCGATTGCCCTATCATTTCGGCTTTTATTCGCGGTTGCCCCATCATTTCGGCTTTATTTTCATCTTTATTTTACTCGCTGATTTTTATTGCGAGTTGTCCCATCATTTCGGCTTTTCTTTATTTTTCTTTTATTTACACTTTTTTTTTTGTTTATTTACATTTTTTTACATTCCCAGTTTAACGACTTAGAGATCGATTATTCCCAGTTTAATGACGTGGCGGTCGATTGTTCCCAGTTTAATGACGTGGCGGTCGACCGTTCCAAGAGAAAGGTGGGTGTTTGAGAGAATCAGGTCCCTGAAGGACATCGGTCCCCGTATGTATGAAGTTGGCGGTCGCAGCTTGATTGTTTGTTAACACGCCAGGGGACAATGATATTTCTCCCGCCTTATATTGTTTCTCGACCCAATCCTTGAAGATGCAACAGTCTTCAATAGTGTGCCCCAGCACTCGGTGGTATGGGCAAAAGTTAGGATGATCGGTCCTGTTCGCTTCACTTAGCCTTCTTGGTTCTGGTAGCCGCAGGCCATTCTTCAGAGCATCTTTAAAAATTTTGTGAACCTTATCCCTTCGGAATGAGTAGACCTTATTTCTTCTTTCCTCCAAAGTTGGCTCTCGAGACTGGTCAGTTTTTTCTCCGCCCGTTCTCTGCTTATTTGGAGAATCAGTGATATTAGAACTTCCGCCTTTTCGGTTGTCGTCCCTCCAAGGTTTCGGTCTGTTTGTGAACTGAAGATCCTGAGCGGACTCGGGCTTTGAGCATTCCAACGTTTGGACCTTTTTGGTCAGCTCTTGGAATGTTTTGAGACCCGCGGTACATAGAAACGGGGTCATCCAGTTGTTGAGATTTCCGACAAGGAGACTGACAGATTAGTTCTGCTCTATCGGCGGTTCGCATTTAACGGAGAGATTACGCCATCGGGTTATAAAATCCATGCTGCTTTCGTCGCTCTTGGGCTTGGTCCTTACGAGCTCGGCAATGGTAATCTTATCGCTGACGCTCATGAACCTCTGCCGAAACAGAGACTCCATTTGGACAAAAGTTGTGACGGAGCCATCTGGTATGCTCGCGTACCAGTCGAAAGCAACATCGGTCAGGCTATTAACGAACTGGCAGAGGAGAAGCGCATCATTGCCCCCAGTATTCCCGCATGAGGCTTTGAAGTGGGCGATGTGCTGATTCGCATTTCCCGTCCCGTTGAATCTTCCGAATTTGGGGATGACATAGCCGCTAGGAAATTCTACCAGATCATACTGAGCAGGATATGGTCTCCCACTACTGCTGACATCTTTTTGCGCTTCGGCTTCGGCTACCAAGGTTTTGACTTTGTCGGTAACCAAATCCATGATTTGATCTTGAGTTAGCGGGCTATTGTCATCGGTAGCCAAGACATTTGCCGAGATAGGATGCGACTGACTTTCGTGCGGTCCGCCCACCCTTGGATTTGAGGGAATAGGCACCGGCTGTCTCGGGTCAACGTTTCCCGGTTCATGAGCAGAGCCCTGTGCTTGATTGGGCGGCTGAGAGGCAAGTTGGGCCGTAAGCCGTAAGACGACATTTGTCAAGTCGTCGATCTTTGAGTAGAGCTTGGCCACCTTGTCTTTGCTTCTGAGCTGCTTTCGGAGCTCTTGAAGCAGCTCTTGCTCTGCGGTCCTAGGGCGGAAAGTCGGCTCTTCTTCGCTTTCCGAGCCCGACTCCTCATGGACCGAAGGGTCTTTCTGCTTATCAGCCTCACTGGGAAGGTCTTCATTACCTTCCAAAGGAGGCTGGCCTTAGGATGTGGCAGCCATATTCACGCCAGATTGGATTTGGGATGTAGTGGCCCCGTCCTTGCTCTTGCTGCGCGTGCCCACCATGTAGACAGTGTGGACCTCATATCCAGTCGTCTCTTTCTCACTGGCGGGGAGCTTAGAGAAGACACCCGATCGAGCAGTGGTCAATGGCACCGCTGGAGCTTGCTCGGGACGCGTTGTAGCTTTATTGGTGCCGATGGCCTTGCCCCCAGCTGGGGTCATGGAGAGTCGTTCGGAAACGGACTTGCGCTTGGGCTGAGATGCCCTCGCGACCACCACATTTGGTCTCCTGCCTTTCGAGACCGGTTTGTCTGCCACCGGGGCTTGAGGAGCTGGGATGGCGCCAACTGGCATGAACATAATAGAGCCGAATGGTAGCAGCGGCTCCTCCCATTGTCGCCCGATACTGGCCGGAAGGACCGTCCTAGAGTCTATCCTCATCGTGTAGGAGATGGGAGCTGAGTTCATTATCGAAGACATCGTTGAAAGGTGATTGCTTGAAAATCTGCATGAAAGAGCATTATTTTAGTATAAATACAGGTATGTATAATGATTGAGTTCGCATGAATGCTTAACCCGAAATATGGGAGGAGAGATTCGAGTCCCACCGGGCATGCCAGAATCTGTAGGGTGTTTTTCGTCACCCCATTGAGATGGGAATACGCGCGCGCTGGTCGGGCGCAGTACAGATTCCCCCTGCCTAGGGTAGGCTGGGGTTTATTGATTGTGGGGATCCGAATCTCCGGCAGCCGCGAACTAAGCTGCCGTTAATTACCCCTCGCATTTGGAGCGAAGGAACCTCCGATTGACGGGTTAAACTGGTCATGCGAACTCAATATGCAGTGCGTTGGTGCGTGTGTATTTTTTTGTTTTGTTCTACTTGTAAAAAAAGAGATACATACATACATATATATATATATATATATTTTCTATATATAAAAACAAAAATAAATAAGTAAATAAATATTTGGAGAATTTTTTTTATTATTATTTTTTTAATTTTAAAATATTATTTATAATTTAATTTTATTTATTTAATATTTATTTAATATTTTTTTAAATAAAAAAGGGATTAAATAAAGAAAAGAAGAAAAGAAAATAATTATGTTTTTTAATTTTTTTTTAAATATTATTTATAATTTTTATTTATTTTAAAATAAAATATAAAAAAAAGGAGTAAGAAAGAAGAAAAGAAGAAAAGAGAATGAGGTCACATGTTAGCATGTGACCCCTCATATGAGGGGGGTCACATGCTAGCATGTGACATGGAAGTCACATGTTAGCATGCGACCCCTCATGTGAGGGGGGGTCACATGCTAACGGGGAGTCACATGCTCAGCATGTGAGGAGGCCATCACATGCTCAGCATGTGACCCGTCACATGCTCAGCATGTGACCCACATCACATGTTAAACATGTGATTGGGCTGCTTTAGCATGTGACCCCGTCACATGCTTAGCATGTGACCCGTCACATGCTTAGCATGTGACCCGTCACATGCTTAGCATGTGACCCGTCACATGCTTAGCATGTGACACCACCTTTTTTTTTTACGTGGAGTTCAACTCCAAAAGAATTTTATATGGCTAAAAAAATATAATGTGGAGTTAGACTCCCCAAAAAAAAAGTATTTTTTTTGTGGAGTTAAACTCCAAAAGAATTTCTATAGTGGAGTTAAACTCCAAAAGAATTTTATTTGTGGAGTTGAACTCCAAAGGAATTTTATTTGTGGAGTTGAACTCCAAAAGATTTTTAAATGCGGAGTTGAATTCCGAAAGAATTTTATATGGAGTTAAACTCCTAAAAAGATTTAATATGGAGTTAAACTCCAAAAAAAGATTTTTACTGTGGAGTTAAACTCCAAAAGAATTTTTGTAGTGGAGTTAAACTCCAAAATAATTTTTCTGGTGGTGGAGTTAAACTCCAAAATAATTTTATTTGTGGAGTTAAACTCCAAAAGATTTTCTCCTTTCTCTTTTGAGAAGAAACCCAAAATGGGTTCTCTTGAAACTCCAAGATCTAGATCTTGGATGATAAAAAAAGAGACCCTTTTTCTTCTCTTGATGGAGTCTTAGGAGGTGGGTTTATGGTAAAACTTTATTTAGTTTTTAAAAAAAAAGAGAGCTAAGCTCTTGATTTGTTTGGAAAATAAAAAGGAAGAGGAAGAACTTGAAGAAGAGAGAGTGGAGGCACAAACCCAAGTTTTTTTTGGGAGAATGAAAAGTGTTTTTATTCATCATCATGTTGCCTTATATAGGCTTACACATTTACATATAGCCCCTTGGGCTTCACAAAATGGCATTTTAGCCATCCCATGGCTCATGTGCCATTTCATTTTTGCACATAAGTCATGGGCTTACAAGAATTTGGCTTTATGCCCATTTTGTTTATATTCATGCATAAAAAATTACATAAAAATTATTTATGACATGATTTCGTTGTTGGCATTGGAAGGCTGGCCGCGGGCTCGACGTGGGCTTGGGCCCGCTTGACCTGGGCTTGGGCCCACCTAGCTTGGGGGTTGACCTTGAGTTTGACTCGGTCAACCGGGGTGTAAATTTTTACCCCAACAAACAGAATTAAATTCTGGTCAAATGCTTAATCAGGGGGTCACGTGCCAACACGTGATGGGTTCCTAAAAATTTATGAAATAATAGAATTAAATTCTAATTAAGAGGGAATCAAAAACCCTAACTAGAAAAATATTTCTCTAAATCTTTCCAAACAAAAAAGATGGTGCTCTGCAAAATGGAGCACCGTTGGATTAAAAATCCAATGGTGATTAAAAATCACTAATTTATGGAAAAATTTTAGATAAGGAAAGATTTTCCTGAAATTTGCCAGGAATAACAGATAAAAGATCTTTTGGATTAAAAATCCAATGGTGAATAAAATTCACTGAGTGATCTAAAAGATCATGTTGGTTACAAAATCAATTAAAATCTTTCAATGAAAGATTCACAAAACAAATTGATTCTTTTCTTTCTCCTATAAATAGGAGCCAAGAAAAGAAGAGAAGGGATCTACATTTTTGGGAAATAACAACAACAGAGAGAAAAAAGAGAGGAGAATTTAATTCTCAAGAGAGAGAGAAAAGATCTCTTCAGAGAAAAGAAACCCTAGGTGGGAAAGGAGAAAGAGATCTAAGTTCCATAAAACAAAGAGAATTTAATTATCAATTTAAGAGTTTAACTCTTCTGCAAAAAAAACTTAGTTCTTCCTCTGGTTGAAGATCTGCAGAAGCAAATCTCCCCATAGGTTGAGAATTTAATTCTCATCGGGTTGAGATTCTGCCATGCAGATCCAAGAGTTAGAGGGGGAATTGAGTTTAGAGAATTTAATTCTCCCAAAGATAAAACTAGGGTTTAACCCTATATGAGAATTTAATTCTTCCAAAATTATAGGAATTTAATTCCTTCAAGACAGAACTAGGGTTGAACCCTATATGAGAATTTAATTCTCCCAAAATTATAGGAATTTAATTCCTCCAAGATAAAACTAGGGTTCAACCCAATATGAGAATTTAATTCTCCTAAATTTATAGGAATTTAATTCCTCCAAATAAAATTAGGGTTCAACCCTGCATGAGAATTCAATTCTCCCAAACTCATAGGAATTTAATTCCTTCAAGACAGAACTAGGGTTTAACCCTATATAAGAATTTAATTCTTTCACATACATAGAAATTTAATTCCTCTAAAACCATAATTAGGGTTTAACCCTACAGAGAATTTAATTCTTAAAAATAAAGAGACTCGAAAGATCTCCATGCATACAAAGAACTAAGGTCACGTGGCCCCACGTGACCCCTAAACAGATCCCCCAAAAAATGAGAAGAAAAAGCTTTGAGGCAATGCCTCACGTGCTCCCACGTGACCCTCATTATATAGGGAGAAAAAGCAAAGGCAGATTCTAACTTGGGCGCTCTCACGTGTTACCACGTGACCCCTAATAAATGTTTTAATGAATCAGGGCATGAGTACACATCACGTGCCCACACGTGATGGCTATGAAAATTAAAAGTGCTTAACACTTGTTTGCAGAACAAAGTAAAAGAGATCTGGTCCCACCTTTGGGCGCCCTCACGTGTCCACACGTGACCCCTCTTTCTTTAGTGTTTAACACTAATTTGGGGATTATATTTCCAGTGTTTAACACTGATTATTTTCTAGTGTTTAACACTAAATTGAAGATTATATTTCCAGTGTTTAACACTGTTGTTCTCTAGTGTTTAACACTACTTTTAACCAAATTGGCTAATTTTCCAGAGGCAAAAGTTCCCCCTTAAATGAATCTCGAAATTAAGGAAATCAAAGATAAAAATGTTGCCAAAACCCTCCAACTCTCGTTTAGCATTGCTAAATAATATGGGCTCGAATCCAGACAAATGTCTAATGGTCCAACAGAGGGCCAACACTTCAAACTTAATTGGACTTAGCCCAAGTAGGCCATAAGTCCTCAATTCAGACTCAACTGAGCCAATGTGCTCATAATATAATTAATTGATCTTAGTTCCAAATTGGATTACAGATCACTTAATCCACCCTGGTTCAAGTGTACATCTCTTCACTCCTTTGATATTTATCGTTGTAATTCCTCAACGTCTTCAAAGAGGTGACGGGTCCCGACAACCATACATTTCACGGACTGTGGGGTCCTTAAACTCATGGACTATGATGTCCTTAACCTCGACTGTGATGTCTTTAAACTAACGATGGACTGTGAGGTCCTTAAACTCACGGACTATGATGTCCTTAACCTTGACCGTGATGTCTTAAAACTAACAACGGACTGTGGAGTCCTTAAACCCACGGACTATGATGTCCTTAACCTAGACCGCGATGTCTTTAAACTAACATTGGACCGTAATGTCCTTAAACTAATTATCGACCGCAATGTCACTAAACTAAACAATAGAGTCCAATTGCTCTCTTGTTGGATCTAAAAGATCCCGTTAAGTTGATCTCAGTCTAAAAAGAGGCTAACGTATCCTTAACAAATGTTTAAGTTGATCTTAGTCTCAAATGAGGCTAACGTAAACCCCCCAAACCCAAATCTAAGAAAGATGCGGATTTGGACTAGTCCACGCCCTACGGGCGACTACATAACTTAGTCTCCGTATACAATCCACAGGCAACCAAAAACAAAACAAACACCCACGAAGTGACCATCTGGAGAAGGAGAAAGTTGTTACCGCGATGCGGCAGCGTAATTAACTGCAGGGGCTTGCGCCTGCAGGGAAGAGCGTCCTCGCAATCAAAAACCTCTCAAACGAGGGGGAATCTTCTGCTACATCATCCGCATTCATTTAAACCTTCGATACATGGTACTATAAATAAACTTGGTATCTTCGGAGAGGTGGACGGATAGCACCTATTAGCATCTGCCCTAAATTTCAGGCGAGACGGACCAGCCCGGTAGCGTCTCCGTGATTCGGTGGGGAACAGGAACACCTTTGAATTTGGGTCAAGGGTAGCTATGAACATTCCCACGGCTACAGCTTCGTCGATGCGTTGCTCGCATTTTGACCAGAGATTTCGCCATCGAGTAACATATTGAACCCAGGTCTCATTCGGTCCAACCGTTTCGTTGACTAACACCACTACGATAGTGTGTTTATTCACACTAGCGAACCTCTGACAGAAGAGCATATCCATCTCGTCGAAGGTCTTTACGGAATCATTATGGAGTCCCACGTACCATTCAAAGGCGATGCCTGTCAAGCTGCTGACGAACTGTCAGATGAGCAATATATCATTTCCTCCATTGTTGCCGCACATGGATTTAAATCGCGTAATGTGCTGTCGAGGATTCCCAGCTTCTTTGTACATGTAGAATGTTGGAAGTGTGTACTCTGGCGGGTACTGTATTTGATCGTACCAGGCCGGATATGGTCGACCAGTCTTGATTGACCTATTTTCAGCTTCACTGACATAGTGAGCTTTGATTTGCTAAGCGATGTAGGGTGTTTTTCGTCACCCTATTGATATGGGAATATGCGTCGCTAGTCAGGCGCATTACAGATTCCCCCTGCCTAAGGTAGGCTGGGGTTTATTGATTGTGGGGATCCGAATCTCCGGCAGCCGCGGACTAAACTGCCGTTAATTACCCCTCACCTTTGGAGCGAAGGAATCTCCGATTGACAAGTCAAACTGGTCATGTGAACTCAATGTGCAGTGTACGTGTGTTGTGTTTTAAGGGGGTCTTGGGTATATCGGGGGCTTCGCAGAGTTTACGAGGGTCCCGCTACCCGGATAGCGGGCTGGGGGTCAAGGGGGCTAGCAACCCCTTACGGGGTGCGGGGCAGCGCCCCGTTAGAAATTTTTTCTAACGGGAGAAAGTGTTGTGGAGTGTGTGTATATATATAAAAAAAGGGAAAATAGCGTCCAAAGGACGCGTGGGTGCCAGCGCTTCACGTGTTTGGCACGCGGGCACTGGGCGCTAGCGGGAAAAAGGGGCTTATCCCCTATTGGGAGTTGTACTCCGAATTGACTTTTGGAGTTAAACTCCTAAAAGGACAAAAGGGCTTAGCCCCTACACTGGGAGTTGTACTCCCGATTGACTCTTGGAGTTGAACTCCTAAAAAGAAAGATTTATTATATATATATATATATATATATATATATATATATATATATATATATATATATATTGTGGAATTAAACTCCCGGTAGATTTTCGGAGATGATGAAAGGGGACCCCTTTCTTCTCCCTTGAGCCCTAAATCTTCTCTTGAGCCTTGGATCTTCCCAAAGTAGAGTTTTTAGAGATGGGTCTCATTCTTCCTTCTCTCTGTTGGCTGGATCTTGGAGAAAAATAGGGGGGTAAGACTTAAAAATCATCCATTTTGGGGATTTGATGGAAAATCCGAGCTCCCCTTCAAGGGTTTCATGGTAAAAAACTACTTCTTTTTGGAAAAAGAAAAGTTAAACTCTTGATTTAATTCAAAAAAAAAGAAGAAGATTTAGAATCTTGAGGAAGGAGAAGGAGGCACAGAAACCCTAACTTTTGAGGGGAATGAATTCTTTTTATTCTTTTTCATTATCATGTTGCCTTATATAGGCTTACAAATTTACACATAGTCCCTTGGTTTTACAAAATGGCATTTTGCCCATCTCATGCCTCATGTGTTCATTTCTTTTCCACATGAGTCATGGGCTTTACTAAAGTTTGGCTTTATGCTCATTTTTCTTACATTTATTCATAAAAATTATATCAAAATTATTTATTACATGATTTCCATTTTGTCATGTGAGAGGCCGGCAGCGGGGGCTTGACTTGGGCATGGGCCCATTTGACCTGGCTTGGGCCCGCTTACTTGGGGTTGGCTTTGACTTTGACTTGGTCAACCGGGGTGTAATTTTTGACCCCAACAAGCGATATTTTCGTCCAGCTTTGCTTTTGGAATCATTTCTTTTTCGGCCGTTGATGAGACTTGCAGAGGATTTGAAATGTCACCCTTGTCTTTAAGAGCGACTACCGGCGGTTTATTTTCCAGTGGTTCCGATTGAACCATCATTCCAGCCATGTTCTGGATCAGAATGGCCATCTGGTTCAATTTAGTGGACATTTCTGCCGCTTCTTCATCTCTCTTTTCAAGAGCGCACTTTAGGAAATTAATGTCCGACTCCTTCCCTACTCTTTCTTCCGGTGTGTCCTCGGGATTTTCCTTAGACGATTGGTTAGCGATCGCTGCCTCCTGAGTGAGTGTCTCTTGCAGCTTTTCACGTTACGGTTGAACTTTTGTCAGGAACTGAGTTTGAGATCGATGACTAGTAGAAACTCGAACTTCGTCTTTGAAGTTCACCACATAGACTATATGAACTACCATGCCCTCAGACTTGGGGCATCTGGAATCTTGACCCTTGGAGTTTGCCTCAGGCATTTGGATTTTATTAGGCATCTTTTTTTTTGTGAGAAGCCGCTTTGGCTTTGGGAGGAACCGTTGTATCAAGAACCGTCTTAGGATGAGCCCCCTTGTATCTGAAAGGGGATTTTTCAGAATTTGGCCGACGTTTAGAGGAAGTTCTGTTGTTGGCGACTGAGTACTTCACCCGCTTCCACAGCTTATATATAGATGAGGAAAGTTCTTTTAGGGAGCAAACTGGTTTCTGCTTTCGTTGGATTTCCATGGGTTGCGGAGATTTCTTCAATATTGTGGTGGGAGAATTTTGTCTGACCCTTCGCAGCAGTTTGAAGCTGTTCCCGATTAGAAGAGCAGCATTCATCATCTGAGTTGAAGCAGGTGGAGTCAATACTGATGGAGAACTGCCCTAAGCTTGTTTGTATGGCGCCGATATTGACGTCGCCCGTTTCTTACGGACGAAATTTGATTAACCTCAGGATTTTACCGAGCCTTCCCCCTGTTTTCTTCGAGAGCTTGAGTATTCTGTCCCCTGCGTCGACCGTGGCCTTTGGAAGGTACCAGTTGTTTGGAGACTGATTCCATCGGCAAAGCAGAAGCTTGAAGAGCCAGCTTATGGAAGACAAACTTCTTCTGGGATTCCTCTTTCGGCGTTGAGGTACCGAGGGTGGGAGGTAGGAGCATAGACCCGAAGATGATCCCATTGATTTCTTGAAGAGCCGGATTGCAGAGATTTGAGACTGCAAGTAGCCCATACTTGACTCCACCAGATATGACAGAGCCTGAGTTGCGGTAAATGGAAGAAAACGCCATCTTGCATTGAGACGAAATGCTGGCTTCAGTATCCCATCACCCAAGGGTTACTACAAATATCTATACCGCAATTATTTGATCGCGGAAAAACACGACACACGAAGTGTGGAGTGGAAAGAGGAAGAGGTCCCACCGGGCGTGCCAAAACCTGTTCTCCGCCGAAAGACAGAGACCGAGACGTTGGGACGTCTAGCCTGAATTTGGGGGCAGATACTATTTGGACTTCTCCATCCACCTCTCCGAAAATACCAAGTTGATTTATCGCACCATATATCGGAGGTTTGGACAGATGCGACCGTTGTAGCAGACTTTATCAGATTCCCCCTCATTTGTGAGGGGTTTTTGATTATGGGGACGCTCTTCCGTGCAGGCGCAAGCCCCTACAGTTAATTATGTTATCGCATCGCGATAACCACTTTCTCCTGCTCCGGCAGTTCACTTCGTGTCGTGTGTATTTTTGTTTGTTTTGGTTTTCCCGTGAATTGTATATGGAGACTAATTTATGTCGTCGCTCATAGGGCGTGGATTAGTCCAAATCCGTATGTTTGAGATTTGGGTTTAGATCAAGATTTTTTCTTGACGAGGCCCATGTTGGTAGCTTGGTTTGCCAACGGGAATGAACTTAGGACACAGATCTCACATTTGTGAGGTCCATCGGTTCATTGGATAATTGGGTTTGATCTAAGGATTGTTATCCATATTTAAAACTAAAATCGACTTATGAGCAGTGAGCATATGGGCTCAGCTGATCATTAGATCATATATGAATAGCTCATGGATAGTATACTGTAGTCATTATGAAAACAGTCCACATGGCAAAACATATTAGTTTAAGGACGTTGCGGTCCAACATTCCCATTTTGGGGACGAATGTTAGTTTAAGGACATTTCGGTCCATCATTCCCATTTTGGGGACGAATGTTAGTTTAAGGACATTTCGGTCTAATATTCCCATTTTGGGGACGAATGTTAGTTTAAGCACGTTTCGGTCCAACATTCTCGTTTTAGGGACGAATGTTAGTTTAAAAACATTTCAGTCCAACATTCCTGTTTTAGGGACGAATGTTAGTTTAAGGACATTTCGGTCCATTATCCATCTTACGTGCACGTGTATTTGTTACGTGGTGGAGTGAACGATGGTGACATGGAATGCACCCATTTTGGGGTGCAATCCGATTTTAAGTGTGGACATCTGTTTGGAAGTGCATCAATGTGGGATGAAAGGAGTTGTTGGTTATCGGGACCTGCCACTTCTCTGAAGACGCTGAGGAATTATAACGACATATATCAGAGGTGTGGAGAGATGTACCCTTAAACCAAATCCCGTATTTGAGGGAAAAAGGGTTGTGGTGGACCTAAGAATCGTTAGTCATATTTGGGACTAAGATTACCTTAGGAGATATGGGATGAATATCATTTTAGATATCATCAACGAGAGATCATTAGTCATATTTGAGACTAGGATCAGTTTGGAAATCACGAGCACGTGGGCTCGCTTGAAGAATTAAAGAGATTTAATTTCAGGAAACTTAGCCAATTTGGGCTAAGACTGGGTTTCTGTACTACCCAGCAGTGCTAAGCACTCAGTTATACAACACTCACGTATGTTTCACGTGAGGCGCTGAAATAATGCTAAGCACTAGTTTTTTTTTGTGCCCACATATGTTTCACGTGAGGCGCTGCACTAGTGCTAAGCACTAATTTTTTGTGGTGCCCACGTGTGTTTCACGTGAGGCGCTGCACTGGTGCTAAGCACTAGCTTTTTTATGGCGCCCACGTATGTTTCACGTGAGGCGATACACTAGTGCTAAGCACTAATTTTTTTGTGGACGTGAGCCACTGCACTAGTGCTAAGGACTAACTTTTTTAGGCACTCACGTGCGTTTCACGTGAGGCGCTATGTAACTTGGCTTTGAGCGCTCACGTGCTTTTCACGTGAGGCGCTGGGTTCTTTTGGAGATTTAATATCTGTTGATATTTTTAGAGAACTTAAATCTCTGTTGATGGTATTTTGACCATTAACGATCACCAAGATCATTATTTTGATGATCTTGGATCGGATTCTTTAAGAACTAAGTTCCTGGAGTATTATGGACTCCATATTTTTCATGTTCAACATTGTTCTTCTCTGAATCTTTGAGATAAGAATTAAATTCTCAACTTGTGGGAGACTTGTCTTGCAGATCTCAGATCAAGAGAAATAATTAAGTTCTTTGAGAAGGGTTAAACCCTTAAATGTAATATGATAGGTAACGGAGATATTTTGATCTCTTCTTTTTTCTTTACCTAGGGTTTCTAGGAGGGTGATCTTCTTTTTTGAGAGAATTAAATTTTTTATTGTTTTTAGAGCATTCTGTATTTTTACAGAAGCTTATGGGGGGTTTCCTCTCCTTTTTTTTCCTCCTCTTGTTCTCCCCTTTTCTTCCTCTCCTCCTTAATTAATCTCTTTACTTTTATTTATAGGAGAAGAGAAAAATCAATTTGTTGAGAAAATCTCTCATTAAGAGATCTTTATTGATTGCATGATCAATCAACATGATATTTTAGATCAACCGTTGAATTTTATTCACCGTTGAATTTTTAGTCCAAAAGCTCTCTGTTTAACAGAGAAGATTTCTTGTTTGTTTAACAAGATTAGGAAATGTTTTTCTAAAATAGAATTTAAATCTATCATATGAATATCTTGTTAGTTTAGCAAGATTAGGAAAATATTTTCCTAAGATAGAATTTTATTCTATCAGATGATTTAATTGGTGATATTTTATCACCATTGGATTTTAAATCCAAGATTCTCTGTTAGGGAAAGATCTTTCCATATTAGAAAGATCAAGGAAAATATTTTCTAAATAGAATTTAATTCTATCATTTGATGATTTATTATCACTATTGGATCTTTGATCCAACGGCTCTGTTTAACAGAGAATATCCCAGATTTTAGGAAAATATTCCCCATATATAATTTAATTCTACCCTCTTTAATTTGGACAATGATGCTCACGTGCTATGCACGTGGGCGCCGCCTAAGAATTTAATTTTTTTTATAAATAGTCACTCATGTACTTTGCACGCCGGCGCTCATGTGTGTTCCACGTGAAGCACCACTACAGGATTTAATCCTAACAGAGGCTGGCGCTGGCGCTCACGTGGGGAGCACATGAGGCACTGCCTCGTTAAAATTTAACAGAGCTTAGCTTTTTTTATTATGTTTAAATATTAGTGGAACAGGCGCTCCAGTGCTTTGCACATTAGCGCCCACGTGAACTTCACGTGCAGCGCCACCATAGGATTTAATCCTATCTGAGGTGATAGTTAGATGCTTTGCATATAGGTGCACGCGTTTAACACGTGGAGATTTCCCTTTATTTTTATAAGGGAACAATAAGCTCTGAACCAAAAAATTTGGCAGGAACAGAAGCGATAATGAAGATCGCCCATCCGATCAAGAAATAGCTAATATGTGCTTCACGACACATGAGAATGATGCAATGGATGATCTAGACTCTTCTTCCTTTGAAGAATTACTTTACTCGTTTTAGTCATTGCATGATGCTTATTCAGGAGTTAGAACTAAGTATTCCATCGCAAAGAAGAAAATTGTTTCTTTTGAAAAAGAAAGCTCATCTTTAAAATCTTGTGGTTGCGAAAGTTTGAAACCTGAGAACGAAAAACTTCCAAGTAAAATTATTTCTTTAACTAGTTCTCTCGATGATGCTAATTTCAAAAATGAGAGACTCGCTTCCATATTTACATCTCTCAAAGCTAGGTATGACTCTTTGACTAACACACACAATGCTATGTTAGTGGATGTTGATAAGATTAAGATTAATGATCTTGATTCCACTCTTCAGAAGTTTGCCAATAGCAAGATTTCTCTTGATACCATGATAGAAAATTCAAAATTTTCAAATAAAAAGAATGGCCTTGGTTTTCAAAATGCTTCTCTTTCTCATGCTAGTAGCTTCAAACCAACTTATGATAAGTCGTCCTTAAAGACTACTTTTGTTAAAGTTACTTCTTTACATGCTCTAACCTTATATGACCATCATGTCAGAAATGCTCATGCTTCTATTTTTAGAAAATCTTTTGCTAGAACTACTTATGTGAAAATCCCATCTTCACATCATCATCATACCAAACATATGCATGCTCATTCTCATTCTAGATTTACTCATGTTGTCTGCAATTATTGTAGTCATGTTGGGCATATTTCATATCATTGCAAAGCTAAATCTTCCAAGAATTTGATTTGGGTTCCGAAGACTAACCTCCGAAGACCCACTAAGACTTAGGTACCAACAGTTACATTTATTGTATCTTCTATAGGCACCCTACAAATCACGATGTGAAGATCAATGGTACCTTAATAGTGGTTGCTCAAGATATATGACCGGCAAATATAAGAGCTTTGCAACCCTATCAAGAGAGGAAGGTGGCATGGTCACTTTGGGAGATGATGGTAAGGATAAAATTATCGGTAAATATAATATCAAGTTTAACGCTACCACCTTAGAAGATGTTCTTCTTGCTGGTAGTTTAAAACATAATCTTTTAAGTATTAGTCAATTATGTAATAAAGGCTTTAAAGTTGTTTTTGATGAAAAGTTTGGAAAAGTTCTTGATTCAAAAGATGAGGTGATACTTTGTGGGAAAAGAAGTGATAATATTTATTTTATTGAAGCATGTGATATTTCTAATGAGAATTTTGAATGCTTAAGTGTTGTAGAGAATGAAAGTTGGTTATGGCACCGACGGCTTGGACATACTTCCATTGACCTACTCTCAAGCATCACAAACAAGGACTTGATTATTGGCATCCAAAGCTCAAATTTGCAAGAGACAAGTTGTGTGATGCATGCCAAATAGGTAAGTAAGTCGAGAGCTCTTTCAAGTCAAAGGTTATGGTATCGACTTTGTTCTCCGCCGAAAGATGCGACCGGGACGTTGGGACATCCAGCCTGAATTTTTGGGGCAGATGCTATTTAGATTTATCCGTCCACCTCTCCAAAGATGCCAAGTTGATTTATGGCACCATGTATCGAAGGTTTAGACGGATGCGGCCGATGTAGCAGACTTCGTCAGATTCCCCCTCATTTGAGGGGTTTTTGATTGTGGGGACGCTCTTCCCTGCAGGCGCAAGCCCCTGCAGTAATTACGCTACCGTATCGCGGTAACCACTTTCTCCTTCTCCAGATGGTCACTTCGTGTCGTGTATATTTGTTTTATTTTTGGTTGCCCGTGGATTGTATACGGAGACTAAATCCTCTCTTACAGTCAGCTCCGAATGATCCAGCACGTGTGTTTCATCTCGAACATACTTACGGAGTTGAGATACATGAAACACGTCATGAACATTCGCCAAAGATTATGGTAACACCAATCGATAAGCCACTTCTCCAACACGCTCCATAATCTCGAAAGGCCCCACGAATCGAGGACTAAGCTTGCCTTGACTCCCAAAACGAATCACTCCTCTAGTCGGTGATATCTTTAAGAATACTAGATCACCAACAGCGAACTCTAGAGGTCTTCTCGATTTATCGGCCCAACTCTTCTGCCGATCTTGTGCTGCCTTCATAAGATTTCGGATAGTATTAACTTTCTCCACGGTTTGCACAATCAAATCCGGTCCCAACAATCTTCGTTCTCCAACATCGTCCCAACAAACAGGTGAACGACACTTGCGACCATACAATGCTTCGAATGGAGCCATCTGAATAGTCGCCTGAAAACTGTTGTTGTACGAAAACTCCACTAAGTGTAGATGATCCTCCCACGAACCTTTGAAGTCTAACATACAAGCTCTCAGCATGTCTTTAAGAGTTCAGCATGCTCTTCAATACTCCTTGAGTAGACCAGAATATCATCGATGAACACTACTATAAACTGGTCCAAGAACGGTGGAAAGATTCGGTTCATCAAGTCCATAAATATTTCCGGTGCATTCGTGACTCTGAATGGCATCACTAAATGCTCGTAATGTCCATATCGAGTTCGGAACGCAGTCTTGCAAATATCATCTGATTTAACTCGGACCTGATGATATCCGGATCGCAAATCCAGCTTCGAGAATACCCTCGCGCCACAGAGTTGCTCGAATAATTCGCCAATGCGAGGGATCAGGCTTGTTCTTAATAGTCACCCGGTTTAATTCTCGATAATCGATGCACATTCTCCTTGTGCCATCTTTCTTCTTTACTAGAAGAACTGTAGCTCCCCAAGGTGAATTGCTGCTGCGAATCCAATCCTTTTCAAGCAATTCGGTAACCTGCTTCTTGACTTCTTCCAACTCCACTGGTGCCGTTGGACAGTATGCTTTTGAGATTGGCACTGCACCAAGAACAAGATCAATCGCGAACTCCACATCTCGTTTTGGCGGTAAACCCGGGATGTTCTCGAACACGTCCATAAACTCTCGACTACAACTGGCGCTTCCTCCCTATCAACTTCCATTGATGGAAGACCAATGTTTGTCGGCCTAGCCCTAAACTCGACTGGCCCGACAGAACAACTTTCTCCTGCGAAAACAAACTCTGGATGTCCGGGAATCTGGAAAATCACTTTCTTTTCCCTACAATCAATGCGAGCGTGGAAAGTGCCGAGAAAATCCATTCCCAAGACAACATCATAACTGCCGGTATCGGTCACCAAGAAATCTGCAAAACATGAACTGGTAAGTAATGAAACTGAGAGAACCAAGGAAATTTCACGACCATGAATCAATGAAATGAATCAAGACTAGGACTCCAAGTTACTTAAATAGAGTACTGCATTGTAACCATGCTGCAGTTCATAGTTGCAATCACATAACTCCGTTCAACTCGCCCAAATCCCAGTATCAGAATGAAAGAAATAGGATGGGAGAAACAATAGGGAACCAAAAGGTTTCAAGTCGAGATGCAAAGTTGTTTGCATATCGTCAAGAAAAGGGTCCAGAGAAAGATATGATTCAAAATCACGATAACAATGTGGCAGGACATGTTCCTAATCACGGATTTTTCGATTCGTGTATTGGGTCCAATACCTAATTACAAAAGAATCAAACCCGATTAACCTAAATCCTATGGCTCTGATACCAAACAAACTCTGTCACGCCCCGCTTCCCAGAGTGCGCTAAGATAGGCACGTGACAGAGCCAACCATGCTACCTGTGGATAGGAAACATCCCTCCACAGTCACATTACGGATGTCTATAGATATCAAGAACAGGAAAATAAAATAAACTATCTAGTACATGTCCATATGCCAGAATAAACGAGTCAAGAAATAATATGCGGAAGCAATAGATCCAATAAACAATAACAATCTGGAAAGTAAAACATAACAAAACTGGATACTAACTGGATTCTCACTGCTCGGCATGACAGCGGAAATACTCCTGATCAGCCTGCGACAAGGGTAGAGGATCTGGGCCATGCAAAACCCAGACGTCAGTACGTCATAATATCAATAATCATATAATCAAGGGGTAGCAGGACATGCAGGTCGGGTATGAACAGTAACAAGTCAACAGGAATATATAGCAGTGAAGTATATCAGTACAAGTGACGTGCAATGATCAATCTAAGCTGTGCTACTAGGTTATCTATTCTAAAGTCTTCGAAATCAATTAATGTAATCCTCATCGTAACACGTCGGTGATTATTCTGTAACGCCCGGAAAAACGATAAACAATAGGTATTCCATAACGCCCGGAAAAATGGCAAACAATATGATAGCCCTTTGAGTTACGTTCGGTTACATTCTTGATTTCCCCATACCCCCAAGTTATGTATTCAAGTCAGGTATTGATAAATCTGAAGCTAATGCCAACACAGGATCAAGCAGGAACATGTTTGTCTATACAAACAACAGGATATGTCCATCGGGACAACATGTCAGGATTGTCGGCATTAGAAACAGGATCAGGTAACATGTCAAGTAGTGATATATCAGGTCATGTCAGGTAGTGTACATGTATCAAGCATGTCAAGTAGTGGTGTATCAGGTCACGTCAAGTAGTGCATAGGTATGAAGTGGGTGCTCATAATCAAACTGTAGCAAGTACGGGTGCACAAATAAAAGCATGGATACACAATTATCGATCAGGGATTACATCATGACTAAGTAGGGTGTACAATATCAAGCATGGGGTACTAATGTATTAATAATATGAGTTAATGTAATATGGGGTGCAACTAGTTATGCAGAATTAATTGTATGGATACACAAATAAATATGGATGCATAAATAACTATCAGGGGTTACAACTATAGCTTCATGACTATGTAGGATGCACATTATCTAGCATGGGGTGTTAATATAGCAGTAATATGAAATAACGTGTTATGATATTCAACTAGCTAGATATGTAATTAATTGTATGGATGCACACAGATGTTCGAAGACAGTAAAATAGTAAAATGGTAATGTGGGATGCATAGTTAAACAATGAGTAATGTTATTATTCACATGTGTGCAATATATTGTAGTATACCACGTAGCAAGATTAACTTGCATGCAACTAGATATGAAATAAATTGTACGGATGCAAACGGACGTCGTAAAACAGTAAAATGATAACAGGGTATGTACAATACAGTAAACATTAAATATTATTATTAATATGGATGTAACATATATCATAGCATGTAGCAAGATAAACTTGCCTCGATCGATCACGCGATGGATGCGTACGGCACGTCCGACGTCGGGTAAACGTCGCAAAACCATATACGCGCACGCGGAACGGGTCCAGGCAAGGCAAGAGCACGACCACACTGGTTGGGGTTGTTCACTGGATTGCCTGGATCGGCAGCAACGAGCACGGCTCCGGCGGGTGATCACCGGAAAAAGAACCGAGATCAAGAAAGAAAAGAGAAAGAAGAAGAAGAAGAGGAAGAAGAAGAGAAGGTTGTGGTTTGATGTGGCTCTGGGGTCAGAGAAGGGTGCGAGGAGGTGATGACGAGGTTGCTTGGGTTTTCCGGTGAGGTTTCATGGTCATGGGTAGTGAGTGCTAGGGTTCTTTTTGATTGCAGGGAATGGGCTCGGGTGTGCAGGGAACCGTGTTTTGGCTGGGGTGTTGGTGAGGAAATGGAGGAGGCGAGGTTAAGGAGAGGAGGCGACGAAGAGGGTGGTGAGACGGCGAGGGGTCGCCGGTGACGGGAGGTGATGGGTGCGGTTCTGTTGTGGAGTTTTGGTGTGCAGGGAACCGTGGTTTGGGTTTTTTTTTTAGGGATGGTGGTGGTGTTGGAAGTTGAAGAGGGAGGTCGGGATGGTGAGATGATTGTCGGCGAGGTGAGGGTGAGGGCGGTGCCGACGAGGGTTAGGGCAAGGGTGTTGGGTTCTTGGGTCGTCGGGGAAGGAGAGGTGAGAAGGTGGACGAGGAGGATGAGAGAGGTCGAGGAGAGGAAGTTGATGGTGTAAGGAGACGGAGGTGAAGGTTGATGCGGCGACGGCAGTGAGAGGCTAGGGTTAGGGTTGCGATGAGTTGTGGGTTTTCTCGTGGTGCTCGGGGTTAAATAGAAGAAGAAGAAGAAAAGAAAGAAGGGAGGTGACGCTAAGGAGAGGAGGCGGTGACGGGATCTCGTTCACCGCGAGAGGAGAGATAAGGGGATGCTAGAGGAGAGAGAAAGGCGAGAGAGAGAGAGAGAGAGAGAGTTGCGGGGAGAAAGAGAAAGAGAAAGAGAAAGAAAGAGAGCTGGGTGGTGGGGTCAGAGAGAGAGAGAGAGTTGTTAGGAAAAATTTGTTTATGATTTTAAAATTTTAAAAAAAGATCTGTTGGTTATATAAATTGTTAAACTGTTATCTAAGTTTTAATAAAAAAATATTATATTAAACAAAATTAGATTTTCCCGGTAAATACAAATTTAGTCCAAAACACACCCGGGTCAGGTCTAAAATTTAGTTTCAAAATATGAAAAATATATGCGACGACCAAAATTAAAAATAAATGTCCGGATAACGAAAATGGATACTCCCAAGAACGGATGCACGTACGCGCGCGTAGCCATCCAAACAAGTCCGTTTCACTGAACGGGATGAGAACAAGATGCGCAGATGCTACCACGGGGTTAGGGGTATCATGCAGGCCATGCAATGCATTTTTAAAATATTTTATGTGACTTTAAATGTTATATTTAAAAATGCAAATGCCGGATAAAATGCCAGTATGCAGTATGCAAATGAAAGTGCACGAGTCCACGTAACAAGTCAGGATAAATCATAAACATGAATCAAGACAGATTTCAAGCAAGTGGGTCGGGTCGGATGCAAATGCAGATGTCAGATATACTATTTGCACCCAAAACACAGTAAATCAGGAAAATACCATAAATAAAGAAATAATTGAACTAGAACTGGTATAAAAGAACTAGGGTGTTACATTATACCCAACTACAAAAAGAATTTCGTCCTCGAAATTCTCAAGACAAGAAAAGATAAACAATCATGAAACTACAAGAATAGGTGTGGAAACTTCTGTCGAATCTCGTCTTCTCGTTCCCAAGTCGATTCTCCGTGCAAGCGATTCCCCCAAGAAACAAGTACGAGAGGGATAACCTTGCTCTTAAGGATCTTTTCTCTTCGATCAACAATCGACATCGGTCGTTCCTCAAAGGTTAAATCCTCTCTTACAGTCAGCTCCGAATAATCCAGCACGTGTGTTTCATCTCGAACATACTTACGGAGTTGAGATACATGAAACACGTCATGAACATTCGCCAAAAATTGTGGTAACGCCAATCGATAAGCCACTTCTCCAACACGCTCCATACTCTCGAAAGGCCCCATGAATCGAGGTCTAAGCTTGCCTCGACTCCCAAAACGAATCACTCCTCTAGTCGGTGATATCTTCAAGAATACTAGATCACCAACAGCGAACTCTAGAGGTCTTCTCGATGTATCGGCCCAACTCTTCTGCCGATCTTGTGCTGCTTTCATAAGATTTCGGATAGTATTAACTTTCTCCATGGTTTTCACAATCAAATCCGGTCCCAACAATCTTCGTTCTCCAACATCGTCCCAACAAACAGGTGAACGACACTTGCGACCATACGATGCTTCGAATGGAGCTATCTGAATAGTCGCCTGAAAACTGTTGTTGTACGAAAACTCCACTTAGTGTAGATGATCCTCCCATGAACCCTTGAAGTCTAACATACAAGCTTTCAGCATGTCTTCAAGAGTTCAACATGCTCTTCAATGCTCCTTGAGTAGACCAGAATATCATCGATGAACACCATTATAAACTGGTCCAAGAATGGTGGAAAGATTCGGTTCATCAAGTCCATAAATATTGCCGGTGCATTCGTGACTCTGAATGGCATCACTAAATGCTCATAATGTCCATATCGAGTTCAGAACGCAGTCTTGCAAATATTCTCTAATTTAACTCGGACCTGATGATATCCGGATCGCAAATCCAGCTTCGAGAATACCCTCGCGCCACAGAGTTACTCGAATAATTCGCCAATGCGAGGGATCGAGTACTTGTTCTTAATAGTCATCCGGTTTAATTCTCGATAATCGATGCGCATTCTCCTTGTGCCATCTTTCTTCTTTACTAGAAGAACTGGAGCTCCCCAAGATGAATTGCTGCTGCGAATCCAACCCTTCTCAAGCTATTCGGTAACCTGCTTCTTGACTTCTTCCAACTCCACTGGTGCCATTGGACAGTATGCCTTTGAGATTGGCGCTGCACTAAGAACAAGATCGATCGCGAACTCCACATCTCATTTTGGCGGTAAACCCGAGATATTCTCGAACACGTCCATGAACTCTCGACTACAATTGGCGCTTCCTCCCTATCAACTTCCATTGATGGAAGACCAATGTTTGTCGGCCTAGCCCTAAACTCGACTGGCCCGACAGAACAACTTTCTCCAGCGAAAACAAACTCTGGATGTCCGGGAATCTGGAAAATCACTTTCTTTGCCCTACAATCAATGCGAGCGTGGAAAATGCCGAGAAAATCCATTCCCAAGACAACATCATAACTGCCGGTATCGGTCACCAAGAAATCTGCAAAACATGAACTGGTAAGTAATGAAACTGAGAGAACCAAGGAAATTTCACGACCATGAATCAAGGAAATGAATCAAGACTAGGAATCCAAGTTACTTAAATAGAGTACCACATTGTAACCATGCTGCAGTTCATAGTTACAATCACATAACTCCGTTCAAGTCGCCTAAATCCCAGTATCAGAATAAAAGAAATAGGATGGGAGAAACAATAGGGAACCAAAAGGTTTCAAGTCGAGATGCAAAGTTGTTTGCATATTGTCAAGACAAGGGTCTAGAGAAAGATATGATTCAAAATCACGATAACAATGTGGCAGGACATGTTCCTAATCACGGATTTTCCGATTCGTGTATTGGGTCCAATACCCAACTACAAAAGAATCAAACCCGATTAACCTAAATCCTATGGCTCTGATATCAAACAACCCTGTCACACACCGCTTCCCAGAGTGCGCTAAGATAGGCACGTGACAGAGCCAACCATGCTACCTGTGGATAGAAAACATTCCTCCGCAGTCACATTACGGCTGTCTATAGATATCAAGAACAGGAAAATAAAATAAACTATCTAGTGCATGTCCATATGCCAGAATAAACGAGTCAAGAAATAATATGCGGAAGCAATAGATCTAATAAACAATAACAATCTGGAAAGTAAAACATAACTAAACTGGATACTAACTGGATCCTCACAGCTCGGCCTGACGGCGGAAATACTTCTGATCAGCCAGCGACAAGGGTAGAGGATCTGGGCCATGCAAAACCCAGACATCAGTGTGTCATAATATCAACAATCATATAATCAAGGGGTAGCAGGACATGCAGGTACGGGTATGAACAGTAACAAGTCAACAGGAATATATAACAGTGAAGTATATCAGTATAAGTGACGTGCAGTGATCAATCTAAGCTGTGCTACTGGGTTATCTATTCTAAAGTCTTCGAAATCAATTAATGTAATCCTCATCGTAACCCATCGGTGATTATTCCGTAACGCCCGGAAAAACGGCAAACAAAAGGTATTCCGTAACGCCCGGAAAAACGGCAAACAATATGATAGCCCTTTGAATTACGTTCGGTTACATTCTTGATTTCCCCATACCCCCAAGTTATGTGTTCAAGTCAGGTATTGATAAATCTGAATCTAATGCCAACACAGGATCAAGCAGGAACATGTTTGTGTATACTGACAACAGGATTTGTCCATCGGGACAACATGTCAGTATTGTCGGCATTAGAAACAGGATCAGGTAACATGTCAAGTAGTGATATATCAGGTCATGTCAGGTAGTGTACACGTATCAAGCATGTCAAGTAGTGGTGTATCAGGTCACGTCAAGTAGTGCACAGGTATCAAGTGGGTGCTCATAATCAAACTGTAGCAAGTACGGGTGCACAAATAAAAGCATGGATACACAATTATCGATCGGGGGTTACATCATGACTAAGTAGGATGCACAATATCAAGCATGGGGTACTAATGTATTAATAATATGAGTTAATGTAATATGGGGTGCAACTAGTTATGCAGAATTAATGGTATAGATACACAAATAAATATGGATGCATAAATAACTATCAGGAGTTACAACTATAGCTTCATGACTATGTAGGATGCACATTATCTAGCATGAGGTGTTAATGTAGCAGTAATATGAAATAACGTGTTATGGTATTCAACTAGATATGTAATTAATGGTATGGATGCATACGGATGTACAAAGACAGTAAAATAGTAAAATGGTAATGTGGGATGCATAGTTAAACAATGAGTAATGTTATTATTCACATGTGTGCAATATATTGTAGTATAGCACGTAGCAAGATTAACTTGCATGCAACTAGATATGAATTAAATTGTACGGATGCAAACGGACGTCGTAAAACAGTAAAATGATAACAGGGGATGTACAATACACTAAACATTAAATATTATTATTAATATGGATGTAACATATATCATAGCATGTAGCAAGATAAACTTGCCTCGATCGATCACGCGACGGATGCGTACGGCACGTCCGACGTCGGGTAAACGTCGCAAAACCACACGCGCGCACGGGGAACGGGTCTAGGCAAGGCAAGAGAACGACCATACTGGTTGGGGTTGTTCACTGGATCGGCAGCGATGAGCACGGCTCCGGCGGGTGATCACCGGAAAAAGAACCGAGATCAAGAGAGAAGAAGAAGAAGAGGAAGAAGAAGAGAAGGCTGTGGTTTGATGTGGCTCTGGGGTCAGAGAACGGTGCGAGGAGGTGATGACGAGGTTGCTTGGGTTTTCCGGTGAGGTTTCACGGCCATGGGCAGTGAGTGCTAGGGTTATTTTTGATTGTAGGGAATGGGCTCACATGTGCAGGGAACCGTGGTTTAGCTGGGGTGTTGGTGAGGAGATGGAGGAGGCGAGGTCGAGGAGAGGAGGCGACGAAGAAGGTGGTGAGAGGGCGAGGGGTCGCCGATGACGGGAGGTGATGGGTGCGGTTCTGTTGTGGGGTTTTGGTGTGCAGGGAACCGTGGTTTGGGGTTTTTTTAGGGATGGTGGTGGTGGTGTTGGAAGTTGAAGAGGGAGGTCGGGATGGTGAGATGATCGTCGGCGAGGTGAGGGTGAGGGTGGTGCCGACAAGGGTTAGGGCGAGAGTGTTGGGTTCTTGGGTCGTCGGGGAAGGAGAGGTGAGAAGGTGGACGAGGAGGATGAGAGAGGTTGAGGAGAGGAAGTCGATGGTGTAAGGAGACGGAGGTGAAGGTTGAGGCGGCGACGGCAGTGAGAGGCTAGGGTTAGGGCTGCGATGAGTTGTGGGTTTTCTCGTGGTGCTCGGGGTTAAATAGAAGAAGAAAAAGAAAAGAAAGAAGGGAGGTGACGCTAAGGAGAGGAGGCGGTGACGGGATCTTGCTCACCGCGAGAGGAGAGAGAAGGGGATGCTAGAGGAGAGAGAAAGGCTCGAGAGAGAGAGAGAGAGAGAGAGAGCTGCGGAGAGAGAGAGAGAAAGAGAAAGAGAAAGAGAGAGAGCTGGGTGGTGGGGTCGGGGAGAGAGAGAGAGAAGTTGTTAGGAAAAATTTGTTGAAGATTTTAAAATTTTAAAAAAAGATCTGTTGGTTATATAAATTGTTAAACTGTTATCTAAGTTTTAATAAAAAATATTATATTAAACAAAATTAGATTTTCCCGGTAAATACAAATTTAGTCCAAAACATGCCCGGGTCGGGTCTAAAATTTAGTTTCAAAATATGAAAAATATATGCGACGACCAAAATTAAAAATGAATGTCAGGGTAACGAAAATGCATACCCCCAAGAACGGATGCACGTACGTGCACGTAGCCATCCAAAAAAGTCCGTTTCACTGAACGGGACGAGAGCAAGATGCGCGGATGCTACCACGAGGTTTGGGGGTATCATGCAGGCTATGCAATGTATTTTTAAAATATTTTATGTGACTTTAAATGTTATATTTAAAAATGCAGATGCCAGATAAAATGCCAGTATGTAGTATGCAAATGAAAGTGCACGAGTCCACGTAATAAGTCAGGATAAATTATAAACATGAATCAAGACAGGGTTCAAGCAAGCGGGTCGGCTCGAATACAAATGCAGATGTCAGATATACTATTTGCACCCAAAACACAGTAAATCAGGAAAATACCATAAATAAAGAAATAATTGAACTAGAACTGGTATAAAAGAACTAGGGTGTTACAGTGCTCCACTTTACAGAGTGCAATCTTTTTTTGTTTGGAAAGATCAAGGGAAATATTTTTCCAATTAGGGCTTTTGATTCCCTTTAATTAGAATTTAATTCTATTAGTTCAGAGGGTTTAGAAGTCTATCACGTGTTGGCACGTGACCTCACTGACTAAGCAATTAATTAGAATTTAATTCTATTGGTTCAGAGAGTTTAGGAGTCTATCATGTGTTGGCACGTGACCTCACTGATTAAGCAATTACTTAGAATTTAATTCTATTGGTTCAGAGGGCTCAGAAACCCATCACGTGTTGGCACGTGACTCCACTGATTAATCATTTAATTAGAATTTAATTCTATTAGTTCATAAGGCTTAGAAACCCATCACGTGTTGACACGTGACCCCACTGATACAGTATTTAATTAGAATTTAATTCTATTAGTTCAGAGGTCTCAGGAACCCATCACGCGTTGGCACGTGACCCCACTGATTAAGCATTTCCAATTGTTTATTTTATTCAGTGCATATAGGCTTTGCCTGTAAAAGGTCACGTGTCTGCACGTGAGACCCGGTCGCGTGTGGGCACGTGATGCCCCTTTGGGGGTTTTCCTTACTGCTTTATTTATATATTTTATTCAGTTCCCATGAGGGAACAAATGCTTTTAATTCCTTTTAATTAGAATTTAATTCTATTAATTCAGTGGGTTCAAGAGCCCATCACGTGTGAGCATGTGACTTTATCAATTAGGCATTCAGGCGTAGATAGAATCTGCCCATAGAAAGGTCACATGTTTGCACATGAGGCCTGGTCACGTGTGAGCGCGTGATGCCCCATTTGTGGGTTTTCCTTGCTGCTTTATTTTTATTTTATTCAGTTCCCATGAGGTAACAAATGCCCCCACAACGTTGTCCTCACGTGTTTGCACGTAAGTGCAATGCTGTCATCTTTATGGCCGTTGGATTTGCCTAGGGGACGGGGCAGATGAACCGTTTCCTATCACGTCCTATAAATGCAGCGGTCTTATCAGTAACGCCTCTATTCCTTCATCTTCTTCCTTCTTCATTTTCTTTGAGAATTTAATTCTCTTACTCAGAGCTCAGTTCTCTGTTCAACAAAACAAAATCCAGAGTTTAACTCTGTCAACAAAAAAGAATCCTTTTTTCAGGTAAGGATCTTGAACGGTCGAGGAACTTTTTATAAAATTCTCTTTGGATTTTAAATCCACACCAAGGGTTTTTCCCTTTAATAAAAACCCATCTTTCCAAGTTCTAAAAATGCATGATCTTTAGGTAGTAAGCCCCCAATGTTAGGCGTTTTTCTGCTCTTAAGGGATTGATGATGGTACTTGTTTTCTTTTGGAATTTAATTCCATTCCAAAGAGCTCAGCTCTGAAAATTTTCTTGGAATATAATTCCTCTGTTCAAAAGGAATTTAATTACCTCAGAGAATTTAGTTCTAACAAGAAGACCTCTTGGGAATTTTATCCTCAGTTGTTCTTGACAAAAAAATTTAGGAGAGGTTCTGTTTGATTTGCACAGAGTTCATGATAGGCTTTTCCTTAGGGGAATGTGCAGAGATGTTTGAACTCCACTATTCATTTATTGAGAATCTATCTTTTGTTCTAATAATGATTACCCTGCCTCATTATTAGTGAGCCGCCATATTGATTTTGTGGGGCCCATGTGTTTTGCAGTCAATGGTCCCATAGAATAAGCTGCTTGTCATTTTCTTCCATTGTATGTATATATATATATATATATATATATATATATATATATATATATATATATGCACGTGTGAGTTTCATTAACAGTTTTCCCTTTCTTTATTTCAGGAACAATGGCTTCTCTTCCATACTTTCCTTTTACCCGCTCGGAGGCTGCTTTTCCTCAGTCACCGTCTGACGAAGAAGTGATGGCAATGATTAGGGTTCATGACCCGGATTGCACCAACCTACTTTTATGGGGAACCTGGTAGGGGCATATCATTCGGGGCCGCCGCAGCTTTCTTTGCGAGGTGCCAACAAAGCCTCTCCACCCATTCTTTCCGATGGAGCATCCGCAGACTGCCTTTGCCGTGGGGGTGCTGGATTGGACTCCTACGGGCCGGCTTGAGCCATCGACAACTAGGATACCAAACCACCCTTTGCCAGCCATAGACATCTTGGGGCGTCGTATTTGCCAAGGTGAAGCCCAGCCCTGGGGACAAGTCTATAAGATAGGGCTTACCCCTCGCCATCCAACGGGCTATCTTCTCTGGGCTCGTTATATCTTGTCTGCCCATCATGCGCGACTGTAGAAGGTCGGGCTTTATCAGGCGGTGTACGCGTCTCTCTTTTATTATCATTCTTCCCATGTCTGGTAGGTTAAAACTTTCCTAAATCAATGGAATCTTCCCACCAACACTTTCTTGTTAGGGGATCGCAAAGTTTCAATTTCTTTGGAAGAGTTTCGCGAGATCTCTGGTTTGCCGATCAGGGGAGCGCCCTATAAAGAATTGTTGCCTCCTGACGAGTATGCATTCGCAACTGTGCCTGCTACGCTTGACGGCTTGTCGACTGAAAATGCCGTCCGTCACAGGTATCCAAGTCTAATCAAGACTCTGGGTACTTTTGAGAAGCTGTTCACAGAGTCAGAGGAACAGGGCGTCACTTTTAAGAGTTTTATAGCCTGCTTCCTTCGTGGAGACGTCCTATCAAAGGAGGCTCCGAAATTCGTGAATATTAACGACCCCTTCGGGTTTAGGCTAAATAGGCTACCGGCCAGAGAAGAAGATTCGCCACAGTTTTACATCCCAATCTTGCCGGCCGTACCTTTTGAGTTGATTGCGGCTCCCGGTATGGATGAAGAAACTTTCTTCGTCGGTTTTATCAGCCTTTGGCTATGTTGGTTTGTAGTTCCAACGCATCGTCGCTTTATGAGAGCCTCGGTCATTTATCCTGCTCATCGCATTGCCGAAGGGACACGACTAGCCGTGGGCATTGTAGGGTTTTCGCACTTGTACCATGGGCTGAGTACTGCGGCCAATACCTCGACCCGGGGTGTGGATGTGATGAGTTTCTCTCTTCATTATTTTATGTCGTGGATTGAGATGCACGTGTTAGGGGCATTCGCTGTGCACCAGAGACTGGGTTTTTATGATGCTTATACCTTCCCGCGGCTCATGAGGTTAGTGGACGCTTCTGCTCCTGATCCGACTCAGTTAGGGGCTCTTCGTGTGCTGCTTAATCCTTATACCAACGAAGGCGGGATGGTATTCAATGATCGAGTCCTCTCTGCTCCTTCAGGACCTATTCAGCAGCTGTTTGATTTATCGAAAGAGGGAGCATCATCCTTGAAGCCTAGGGAAGCCATGCACTTGTATTCGATCAAACCGGGTTATTTGGTGTTCCGTCGAAACGATGCGGTTCTTTTTATGCGGTATAATCCACACCGCTTTGCCCGGCAATTGGGTTATAACCAGGGTGTTCCCTTTGAGGCATTCATAGTGGAGCCCAGCTCATCTTTAGAAGTTGTTCGTGACGCCACTCATCACTTCATGCGGCTGAACACCGGCTCTCGCTTCATGATCCCTGAGGCCGACTACTTTCCAAGGTGTGTGGGGGCTTTTACGGGTTAGTACCGCCACCGAGTTGGTCCCATCATTGCTGAGGAGAAGAGGATACTTTTTGGATATAGAGCTCCCGCCCCGATCCAGGCTTTGGGAGTCCCGCCGCGACCACGGACAATGGTTCGCCCTCCCTTGAGGGGTACTGGTGCCTTACTTATTCCTGAGGCGGTGGATGCGAGCCTTACTCCACCCATAGTTGGTATGTCGATGCGCACTAGAGCTCAGACAAGGGCTTCTGATGAGGCGTCGGTAGCAGTTCCATCAGTTGCGGCGTCATCGATGGCAGTGTCATCATCGATAGCACCGCTAAAAGAGGATACTGGAGGCGAGGTTGGGCAGCGTCGCACCAAAGCGCCGAAGGGAAGGAAGCGATCATCTTCCAGCGCTAATTCCGGGTCGAAGCGGAGGAAGAAGACAGTCACCGGTCTGCTTGACCTTTTGGTGGATTCCGAGCTTATCGTTCAGGACGAACCCATATCCATGCAAGAGCCGGGTGATGGTCTTCTTTTTCCTAATTCATCTGCCGAGGAAGCCGCACAATTGGCTGAGGCTATAAGGTATTCCCAGAATGAAACCGAGAATGTGCGCATCTCGAAGAGTTCCTATCCTGCCGTAATATTCTACGAAGATCCTCCATCTATACGGCGAGTATTTATAGGTCCTCTGGAGCAGGGGGCGAGATAGCCCTCAAAAAGCCTATCTCAGCCGCTTCTGAAGATGAGTTGTCGTTGTGGACCGGCGGCCATGAATCTACCCTAGAACCCCGGCGAGCATACCTTCTTAGGAAGGAACATCGGCTTGAGAAAGCTATACTCGATGCATCTTGGCGTATCGGTATGCACGTTTTCTGTATTTTTCTTTTGGCAAGTAATTTGTTTTGCTTTCTATGTCTTCTTATCTTCGTAAAACTTTGCACGGACTTCGGCCATGGCAGAGAATCTGAGCTCGAGTAGCGTCTTTACTGTGGACTCTGTAAATATCCCCGATGAGACACCAGTAGGTGTGGAGGGGGTCTCTATAGTTGCTATTCCTGCTGCAGAGCTTCCATTGGCGGCTTCTGTTCCCCTTGTACCTGTTCACCCTGAAGAGGTGTCCCTTCCGGCCGTAAATTTAATGGACCTTTCTGGTGATGGCCTGGAGATGGTGGAACAGGTAACTGAGATTGCCGTCTCTGAAATGGTGGCCGCTGCCCCTCGACTGATAGCCGTCACACCAGCAAATGTTTCCGATGATGTGTCTGAGGGTATGGAGGAGGCTGCCGAAGCTGCTATCCCTCCTATCAAAGCGGAAGGAGTATCAAAGGTATTCTTCTATCTTTTGTTTTAATGATCTCTTCATTATCTGAATCCTTCCGTCTTTTCAGAATTACACGGATTGGCGGCGTCTATCGCGGATCTATCCTCCGGAAAGTCTTTCCAGCGTTTGCTCGAGATGGCCGCTCCGCAAGCAATATCCCTGCAATGCATCGTCCTCTCTTCCGGGCAAGGTTAGTGTTATTTGCCCCTCCTAATGGCATTATTATTATTTCGTATAACGATGCTAATGTCTTCTGTAGTTCTGGAAGCTGACGACGAAGTTGAGATCCTTAACGGGCCTGGAGATCTTTTAAACCCTTCTTGCATGACTGTGGGTAAGTAAAGTTTTGACGTTGTTCCATCTGCTCTTTGTTTGTAAATCTCGCTGATTATTTATGAATCTTGATGGCTTTGCCCGTTCTTATCCCGCTGGAATCTCACATCCTTATGCCACCTGGCCCTTATGCCCTACGCGCATCTGAACGGATGGCGAAGCAAAGCCTTCACGCTTTGTCGGCTCTCATCGAAGATCTTCATGCTGGTAGCTTGATCATGGCCGAAGAATTTGCTGCTGAAGCCAACATTTCTCCCCCTTTCTTGCTGCTTACCATGATGTAACATTGGTGCATGTTTGGGTCGAGTTTTGTTGTCGGGTGGAGGCTTGCTTACATAGTCTTGAGTGCATGCGCCTTCCTTCAGAGGTCGTGGCTGCAAAGGCGAGCTTGCAGGGGCTGGTTGAACAGTGCGCCGCAAATCTGCAGTCATGTGAGAAGAGGCTCAACCGAAAGTTTTCGGAGAGAGAGTTGGCTTCCAATGCGCTGGGGGAACTTCAAGCTGAACTCACGGTCAAGACCACTCGTGCGTATGAACTTTGGCGGGTGCTTCAAGAAGCTATCGGGGAGGTGGTAGCTATTGATAAAGCCGTCATTTTTACTCGCGTGATGGTTGAAGCTCACAAAGTTACCGAAACAGAGCTTGAAAGTCGGATCGCCTATACCAGGCCTAACAGTCTCAAGTGGAGACCCGTCTCATAGCAATAGCAAATTATGAAGCCGAGACCCAGCGGAAGACGGATGAACTGACGAATCTGTTAAACCGTCCGCCGGCTTAAACAAATGTATATGTCTCTTTTTATTCTCCTTTTGTACATACTCCTGAATGAGAGTATTTTTTTATTCTTTTATAGATTGTACTTTGTATTCATTTTGATTCATGAATAAAAGACATATTTTGTTTCATGGTGGTGTGTCCCTTTTAGCAAATGCATTTTGTGGATAATCTATTTTGATATCTTTGTAGGACAGCGATGGCTTAGGAGTCAGGTTCAGATCTACCTCCTAAGGCTTTCCAACTTTATGAGCCGTGAGGTTCTCATAAAGATTTTTCTCCCTACGAGTCGAGAGGATCTTGTAGGTGTATTTTCTCCTTAGGAATCGTGAGAATTCCTAAGTGTGTTTTTCTCTTAAGAGTCGTAAGGATCTCCCAAGAGAATTTTCTTCCTTACAAGTCGAGAGAACTCGTAAGGGATTGATGAGTTGACCTGCTCCCGAATCAAAGCATTGCTTTGACGGGGAGGTTGAGGGTTGACTTTGGTCGTTTTCCACGGGGTCAGGATTGACTTTAGCCGCGTTTCACGGGGTCAGGGGTTGACTTTGGCCATATGGGGTCAGGATTGACTTTAGCCATACGGGGTCAGGATTGACTTTAGCCATACGGGTCAAAATTGACTTTAGCCATACGGGGTCAGGATTGACTTTAGCCATACGTGGGTCAGGATTGACTTTAACCATACGGGGTCAGGATTGACTTTGGCCGTATTCCACGGGGTCAGGATTGACTTTGGCCGTGTTCTACAGGGGTTGACTCTCGGTTGTCTGTGCACCGCCGAGTCCTGGAACTGGGAACTTTGCCGCTGCTCCGCTTTGCCAACGTTGCGTCTACTGTAACGAGACGAATGTCGAGGTGGTCTCTAGGTTGTCTGTAAACCGTCGAGATTTGGAACTAAGGACTTTGCCATAGCTCCGCTGATTGATTGTTGCGTCCGAATCCTGCTGGAATGAGGAGGAACGCTGTTGTGGGTCTGCAGGCTGTAGATGTGGCTGTCGAGACTTGGAACTAGGGACTCTGCCGTAGCTCCGAGATTGATTGTCGCGTCCGAATTCTGCTGGAATGAGGAGGAACACTGTTGTGTGTCTCCAGGCTGTAGCTGTGGCCGTCGAGACTTGGCTCTCTTTCTGATGGAGCCTGGTGGGATGATATGGTTCCCTTTTTTTTTGTGCCCATGGATTGTATACAGGGATCGATGTGATCTCACCTGTAGGGAAAAAGTTTCATTTTATATGTATTATATTATTTATTTTTGTTTTCTTTCCGCGATGCTCTATCATTTCAGCTTTTTGTATCACGAAAGTCGCGATTGCCCAATCATTTCGGCTATTTTTCGCGGTGCCCAATCATTTCGGCTGTTTTTTTTCCTTTTTTACTTGCTGTTTTTTATTCCGAGTTGCCCAATCATTTCGGCTATTTTGTATGCATATATTTTACTTACTGATTTTGTTGCAAGTTGCCCTATCATTCCGGCTATTTCATATGCATTTATGGCTCACTGAATTTTGCCGCAAGTATGAAACTCGGGATCCAATACCAATTTAGGCATCAATATCGCTACAACTGAGATATTGTCAGGAGCGAATCATCATTTGTCTTTGTCGGTTCGAGCAAAGGTGGCTTAGCAATCAGGGTTAGGATCCAATCGACTAAGGCTTTTAACTTCATGAGCCGTAAGGGTCTCATAAAGGTGTTTCTCCCTACGAGTCGTGAGGATCTCGTAGGTGTCTTTTCTCCTTAGGAATTGTGAGGATTCCTGAGTGTATGTTCTCTTGTAAGTCGTAAGGATCTTGCAAGAGTGTTTTCTCCTTGTAAATCAAGAGGACCTACAAGTGTTTGTCTATCAAATGAGGGCATTCATCGTCGTTGGTGGGACTCGGGAAGGAAATGATTATTTGTGCCCGTGGATTGTATACAAGGGTCAGTATTGAACCGCTTGTAGGGCAATCTGGGAAAGGTGATGGCTTAAGAACAGGTTTAGATCCCTGTAGCTTAAGGCTTTTGAATCTTATGAGCCGTGAGGGTTTCATAAGAGGGTTCTCCTTACGAGTCGTGAGGATCTCGTAAGTGTAATTTCTCCTTAAGAATCATGGGGATCCCTAAGTGTGTTGCTCCTTTGTGATTCGTAAGGATCTCACGCAGGTGTTTTCTTCTTACAAGGTCGAGAGGACCTTGCAAGTGTCTTTTAACGAGATTGCTCCCTTTCGGGTTTTCACAAACTCGCCGGTAGCCCTGCTGTTTTTACTCACGGAGCCCTTTCGGGTTTTCATCCGTGCCCATCTTGCTTATGGACGTACCCCTTTTTTCTGAGTATGGAACTCAAGATCTGATACCAATCTTAGCATCAGTATCGGTGCGACTGGAATATTGCCAGGAGCGAATCATCATTTGCCGTGAAAGGACTTGGAATTTGATACCAATTTAGGCATCAACATCGCTACCACTGGGACATTGCCAGGAGCGAATCATCATTTGCCTTCGTTGGTTCGAGCAAAGATAGCTTAGCAAACAGAGTTAAGATCCTGTCAACTAAGCCTTTTGACTTCATGAGCCGTAAGGGTCTCATAAAGATGTTTCTCCTTAGAAATCGTGAGGATCCCTAAGTGTGTTGCTCTCTTATGAGTCGTAAGGATCTCATGCAGGTATTTTCTCCTTACAAGATCGAGAGGACCTTGCCAGTGAGCATGAATTTTTTACGAGTCTGCGCCCTTTAGGGTTTTCACAGACTCGCCGGTAGCCCTGCTGTTTTTACTCACGGAGCCCTTTCGGGTTTTCATCCGTGCCTATTTTGCTTGTGGACGTACCCTTTTTTTTGCATCAGCTTTAGGATGCTGTGGTCCGTAGTAGTTTATAGACGTCTCGGTCAGGCGTAGTATTTCTTCAAGAAACGGCCATTTATTGGCCTGAAGGGTCTTTCGCCATGCATATCCACAAGCAAGTAAACCCCACCCCGGTAGACTTTGTCTATGATGTACGACCTTCATAGTTCGGCTGGAATTTCCCCCATTTGGCACGATTGGCGATCATAGGTCTCTTGACCACTATTACGAGTTCGCTCTGGCGGAATGTTCTCGGCCTAGTCAATCTCTCATATAAGCACGTCATCTTTGCTTTGTAAGCTTCCAAGTTTTGCTGCGCCATGAGCCGGGTTTCGTCAAGGGCGTCGAGCTCCTCAAGCCAAAGATGAGCATTGTCTTCGTTCGTTAGTTCGTAATGAACCGCCACTCGTAAGGAGGGTAGCTCTATCTCTAAGGGGAGTACTGCTTCAATGCCGAATACCAATGCATACGGCGTTGTGTTTGTGGCCGTTTTGAACGTAGTTCGATACGCCCAGAGAGCTTCATACAATCTCTCGTGCCAGTCCTTTTTATTTTTGGACACCGTCTTTTTCACGATCTTCGTCAAGGTCTTGTTGAAAGCCTCAGGCAGACCGTTAGCTCGAGAATTATAGACCGAAGAGTATCTCCAGTCTATATTATGTTGCTGCACGAAGCGGCTGATTTTGTGACTTCTGTAGGCCGGCCCGTTATCGGAGATAATCCGTCGCGGAGTGCCGAACCGATAGATAACGTGTGTCTTAAAGAAATGGAGGATATTCTCCTTCTTCACTTCTCTTAGTGGTACCGCTTCTGCCCACTTGGAGAAGTAATCAGTTGTCGCTAGTATGAACCAATGTCCTCTGGACGATACTGGTTCAATGGGCCCGATTATGTCAGTTCCCCACATTTCGAACGGCCAGCTAGCCACCGTTGGATGTAGAGGATTTGGATGCTGGTGAATAAAGTCCCTGTGAATCTGGCACGAGTGGCACTGCTTCGCGTATTCGAGGCAGTCTTGGATCATTGTGGGCCAATAGTAGCCCATCCTTTTGATCTTCAGTTTCATCTTCGGCCCGGCTTGGTGAGAACCGCAGAGTCCGTCGTGAGTTTCTTGGACGACTCTCCTTACTTCTTCAGGTTCCAGGCATCTTAGCCATAGAGAATCAAATGATCTCTTATATAGAGTGTCATTGACGAAGGCGATGGATAGAGCTCGTTTCATGAGCTGATGTCTTGAGGACGCATTTTCAGGTGTTCGATGGGATTTGAAGTAGTCTATAAAGACTTCTCTCCAATCCTTAGCCTTTTCCTGGTCTTTTATTTGTAGGGTCGTTTGCTCCGTCGCTCCCTTTTCTTCGGACGACTCTGGAGATATTTCTGCCGGTGCAAGAACCCGACGGCTTTGCACAACGATCCTTATGTCATCGAGGTTCTCGTCGGCCAGTTCTTTAGCGAGCTTGGATAATGCATCCGCCTTGCTATTTTCCGCGCGTGGTATGCTTTTCAGGGCGTAGGAAGGGATTCGAGTCAGCAGTTGTTGCACTCTCTCACCGTACTTTACCAACTCGGGTTTGCACATTTGATAGTCTCCATTTACTTGACTAACGACCAGCTGGGAGTCTCCGTATACGAGGAGGTTTTCGATTCCCATGTCGACAACGATCTCAAGACTTGCTATCAAAACTTCATATTCGGCTTCATTGTTTGTCCTCGGCTCTGTCAAGGAAAAGGCAAAGCGCATTATCCCTCCTTGTGGAGTCACGAAGATGAGGCCTACCCCTGATTTGATTATGGGGGTGCTGTGCTCTTGCTTCTTCATGGAAGACGCCCCATCGAAATAGAGTTCCCATCGGGTGTCACTCTCTCCTTTCTCCCCATCGATCGTGTCAAACGTGTGCTCGTCTGGCAATTCGCAATTTAGGGGTGAATCGGCAGGTATAGGATGCTCAGCGAGGAAGTCGGCGATGGCCTAGCCTTTCACTGCCTTGAGCGGTCGATATGTTATTGAGAATTCCATCAAGAGTAGGGCCCATTTAGCGAGCCGTCCTGTTAGTATGGCTCCTGACATCAAATATTTGAGAGGATCCACTTTTGATATGAGGTGGACCTCATGCGCCAAAGCATAATACCGGAGCTTCGTTATCACGAATATTAACGCCAGACAGTGTTTTTCAATGGGGGAGTAATTGTTTTCTGCCCCAGGAGAACTCGACTCAAGTAGTAGAGGGCTCTTTCCTTCCCTTGATCATTCTCTTGTGCCCATAGCGCGCCTAAGGAACCTTCAAGGGCAGTTGTATACAGGATGAGAGGTTTTCCCTTGACCGGAGCGGTCAATACCGGCGGATTCTGCAAGTATTGCTTGATTTCGTCCAGTGCACTCTGGCATTTGCGATCCCAGACGAACGGAGTTCCTTTCTTCATTATGTGACTGTAGGGGCGGCATTTGCCGGAGAGGTTAGCTATGAACCGTCGGATATATGCGAGCATTCCTTGGAGAGACCGCAGTTGTTTCAGAGTCCTTGGCGGAGGCATTTCCATAATCGCCTTGATCTTCAACGGGTCTATCTCGATGCCCCTGTGTCGTACGATGAATCCTAGGAATTTTCCTGAGGAGACTCCGAACGCGCATTTGAGAGGGTTCATCTTCAGATTGTATTTCCGAAGACGTTGGAACACTATCTTCAGATGCTTTCTCATGCGATTTGCTTTTTACCACGAGGTCGTCAATATAGTACTCGATGATTTCGTGTATGTGGTCATCGAAAATCTTCGTCATGGCCCTCTGATAGGTGGCGCCAGCGTTCTTCAAGCCGAAAGGCATCACTTTGTAACAAAATATTCCCAGGGGGGTCCGGAAAGCGGTATGCTTCTGGTCCTCTAAATGCATCTTTATTTGGTTGTACCCTGATGAGCAATCCATGAAGGAGAAGACTTCGTGAGTGGACGTGTTGTCTATCATCAGCTCGGTAACCAGTACGGAAAAATCATCCTTCGGGAAAGCTTTGTTGAGGTCCCGAAAGTCTACGCAGATGCGCACCGTCCCATTTTTCTTCATCACTGGGACAATGTTGGTGATCCAGTTAGGATACTGAACTTCTTGGATAAAGCTGGAGTCGATTAGCTCCTTGACTTAGGCGTTGATGCTCATTTCAAGTTCGAGCCGCATTCTTCTTGGTGCTTGCTTGACTAGCTTGACGTCCGGAGATATCGCCAATTTATGCACCGCTATTTCCGGATCTAGCCCCGGCATCTCGGAGTAGTTCCATACGAAGCGGTCTTTATACTGCATGAGCACGTCTCTTAGCGTAGTTACCTGTTCTTCGGACAACAGTTCACTGACGAACGTAGGCCTCGGGTCGTTTGCCGTCCCCAAGTCGATTTTCCTCAGGTTGTCCGCAGTAGTATGTATTATATCTTCCAGCTCTTTTGGCGCCGGTGGAAGTTCTGAGATAAACTCATCTTCACCCTGATTTTTGAAGCACCAAGAGAGGTCATCCACATTATCGTGCTTTCTTTCTTCCGATATCGTTATCACGTGACTGGTACGAGATCGCTTTCAAGACCGATGTTGATCCGGCTCTACTCTCGCTGCATATATGGCTTTCGGTTCATGCTTCTGTGGTGGGGTTGCCCTCCAACTGCTGGATAGAGCGAACCTGCCTTTCTGATATTGATTTTCAACCCAGTTTTTGAATGTGAAGTAGTTTTCGAGAGGATGTCCTATCGCTCGGTGATAGGAGCAATAGTCTGGGTGATGAACCTCACTTGCTTGTTCGAGGTGCTTGGACTCTGGGAGGGTAATCATCTGATGTTTAATGACAAGGCTGAATATCTTTCTTGTCTTGTCTTGGGGAAAAGAATATGCTTGATCCGTCTTCTTTATAAGAGACGAATCCCGGCTGCTCAATTTTTGATCGCGAGGCTTCTTGGACCCGCTTTGCTGCTGCCGAACATTTTTTTCATTCTTCAGTTTATTTTTTCTTCCGCGTCGAGTCTTCCGTATGACGGGCTGGCGATGAAGGGCATCGTCATTTTTCGTAGCTTGCTGAAGGAGGCGCTGCGTTCTGGCTTTTTCATAAATGGCCATTTCGCGGCTATGGTCATCCCGGACCTTTTGACCCGCTTCCCTTATTAGCTTGTCCATCTGTTCTTCGAACGACGGACTTGGGACTTTCATGGCGAGACCTCGTTTTGGTTCAGGGTTAGCGTCTTCTAACAAAGCATCTCCTTCTTCATCGAAATCATGTATAACGTAGCAGCTATGGAATCGCTCCCGTTTCTTGGATTGAACATATCCAAGCCCGATCGTTTCCATTCTCCCGTTGGGCAATTTTCGCTGAGTTCCGGGGACGTTCCAGATCCTGTTGTAGAACTGAGCTTGTCGAGCAGTCTGTTTGAAGGGTACGCCTTGGCACCTCAACAGCCTTTTTAATCCTTCTGTGTAGTATCTGGGCAGACGGATGGGCTGGAGCCTGTCAAGCGTAGAATCGGCGCTATACCAGATTTCTTTCTCCACTTTGGTTTCCGCGGATCGATAAAAGAGGATCGCCTTTTCATCTTTTCGCCTAGGAGGGACGTAGAACGTCTGCAGTTCTTGCATACTGTAGGTATCAAGTGCGTCGAGCTCTTTATAATACTCTTGCGGAACCATGGCGATCTGCAAACTCTGATCATCTCCAATGAAGGCTTACACTGATGGACGAGCCGAGAATACCGCGTTGACCTCGTCTTCAGAGTCACTGCCAAAGACCAGAATAAGGGTAGATGGTCCCGGTTTGTTGTATCGGGGAGGTCCTGAATAGACTATCTCTTCTTCCTCCTCGGTATCGCTCCCGAAGACCGGAATGGTGGTGATAGCTTTTTGCTTATCCTCAGGTTTATGGCATCTTTCCGTGTTTTCAAAGTCTTGTAAGAAGTACTTTGCATCTTCGTACTTTCGGACGTCGTTTACGGAGAATGGATTTAGCTCCCTTGTCACAGTGTATTCAAGCCCATCTTTGAAGTACTTCATACACTGATACTGTGTAGAAGGGATAATGTTGTACTCGTATAACCAAGGCCGGCCGAGCAAAGCGTTGTAGCAAGTCTTGGCGTCAATGACATGGAACTTGATATCAGTGACGAGCAGCCCAAAGCGTAACATCAGTATCACAGACCCGAGCATCCGTGATGACTGGGATTCGAACCCGGAGATAGTGATTTTATCCTGAGCGAGGTGTTGAACACTCATGCAGATTTCTTTTAGAACCCTCACATTTAGGAGATTGACAGAGGACCAATTGTTAACTAGGATCTTCCCTATCTTAATGTCATAGCAATACCCGGAGACATATAGGGGACAATTGTGTTCACACATTCCGAGGAGGAGATCTTCATTGCCGAAAGTGATGTCAACTTTATGCACTTCTTCCAGCTCGTCCTTCATCTTTTCTTCGGTAAGGAAAGCTTGGAATTGGTCAGGCTCTTGTAGTGCTTTGATCAGAGAATCTCTCGCCTCTTTGGATAGCAGAAGGGCATCGAGAATGCTTAGTTGCGAGGGTATTTTCCTCAGGTGTGCCAGAACGTTGTAATCCATCTTGTTTTTCTTAGGCGGGTCCTTGGCTGCCAGCTCTTTGACGACTCGATCATCGAAGGCGATATCCTCAGGGACCTTTTCTTTCCCCTTACCCTTTTTGTTCGATCCCTTGTTTGCGGGTCCGAGATTCTTTTCAGGTAGCGTGCGATTGCACAGCTGAATGTTCTCGCAGGTCTTCATCTCTTCTGTTTCAGAGATGGATTCCTTGAAGAGAGGGCCGATGGCTATTTCTTCATCAGAATCACTCCCGAAGGTGAGAACTTGCGATTCCCAGGAATTAACCATGTGACATTCACTGGCAGTTCTTATATGCTCATCTGTCGTGCTTCTCTGTTCCCGACGAGCCTTGCGCTTCATTCGCTGAACGTGTTGTCGGTGGGCAATATATCCCTGCCACCAGTTTTTAAAGGCCATGCACTCTTCGGTAGGGTATGCAATCCTCTGATGGTATAAACAGTAGTTTGGATGTGTATCCTCTTCGTTAAGGTGTATCCTATCATGAGTGTTTCCTTCGGAGGGTGGCAGCTTCATTCCCATTAACAGGGCTCTAGCGAATCGTTTCCTTGTCTTAAGTTTGTTTTTGTCTGCGGCGGACGTGCTTTGATCTGGTTGGCGTGCTTCAACCTTTTCATTCAGTCGCCGGTGTTTGGGTTTTTCGAATATGGCCAGTTCGCACTCTTGATTGGCTTTACTTTTCTGACGGGCTTCATTCAGGAATACGCCAATCATCTCGTCTGACGGTCCCAGGAGTTCCGGTTCGGGATCTGCCCCCAATTTCTTTGCATCAGGAGCTTCTTTGCCATTTATCGAGTAAGAGATCATGTGGAAGCTTGCCACATAGTCCTCAGGCCCTTCTGAAGAATTGTCTCCTTCGTCGGTGTCATCATCTTCATTCTCAAGAAAATGCTTAAAGAATTCCTCCAATGTGATTGGGGTCTGTGCCCTCTGGTTATATTCTTCCAGTGCATTGATGTATTTCTACAGACCTGTACGGCTATCGTTGGGTTGGACAGGCTTCTTGACCTTCTTCTTTTTCTTCAAAAACTTTGGAGGCTTGACTTGAATGTTTTGTCCACCATCACCAACTTTCAGCGTTGGGCACGGCTTCAACATTCCCTCGATAATCTCGGGTTCTAGCGGGCTTTTCCACCTAATCGCCGGGCATGTTTGGAGATCCTTCAGCATTCTTTTCGTTTTGGCTGAAAGAGCGACCTCCCATAGAGCTTCTTCTATAAAAGAGCATGATGTCCTCGGTGTGTCCCCCTTTTAAGAGCGTGCGGCTGAGGCGGGCTTACTTTCCAATTCTCGGACAGTGCAAATTTTCCCTGTTGGTATTGGTCCTCAATCCAACCTTTGAAGACGAAGCAATCTTCGATTGGATGACCTACCACTTGGTGATAGGGGCAATAATTGGGATTATTGGCCTCGCCGGGTTGCAATGGACGTTTTGGATCCAGCAAGGTGATGAGCCTGTTGCACACCGCCAGCTCGAACAGTCTCCTAGTTTTATCTCGGGGAAACGAATAAAGGCGCTTCAGTTTCTCATTGAAGAATCGCTGTCTATCATCTTGGCGATCAGTTGGTTTTGGACCACTGGGCTGCTGCTGAGCATTGGCGACGAAAGTCGCTTTCCCTTTCCCTTTTTCGTTTCGAGATTCCAACTTCGAAGAAGATGGTCTATGACCCATCTGATCCATTTGGGCCAGCTTGTCAATCAAGGCCTGGAAAGCAGTTGGCTTGAAGAACATTATGAACTGGGATATGGTCGCTTGCGGATCAAGAGTACCCACGAACATGCCTACCGCAGGCGCTTCTTCGATGCGTTGCTCGCACTTCGACCATAGATTCCGCCACCGTATCGCGTACTGCACCCATGTTTCACCTGGCTTCACTCTGGCATTAATTAATGCGGTGATCGGGGTGCGCTCGCTAGCGCTTGCGAACCTTTGTGTGAACAGTAACTCCATTTCTGCAAATGTCTTAACGGAGTCGTTCAGGAGCTCGGAGTACCATTCAAACGCTGTCTCCGACAAGCTGCCAATAAACTGGCGAAGCAATAGCTTATCGTCACCTCCGGTGTTGCCGTACAGAGCCCTGAATTGAGCAACGTGCTGGTGTGGATTCTCCGTCCCCTTATATACATGGAATTTAAGGATCGTATATCTCGGCGGGTACTTTATTTGGTCGTACCAACCCGGATATGGTCGTCCAGTCTTAACGATTTGGTTAGCCGCTTCGCTCGCCTAATGAGCTCATATCTGTTGAGCTATATAGTCATCCAGGACGGCTTTGGAAATGGTCTCTTCCTTGGCTACTGAATAAGCCGGAAGAGGGTTCGATGTCTCTCCCCTATCGTCTTCAAGGATAATCGGAGGGTCTTCAGCTGGAGGATCCGGCTGTAACATCATCATGACCATGTCTTGGAATAAAAGCGCCATTCGTTTTATGTTGGCCGCTTGTTCCGCGGCCTCTCTGTCTTTCTTCTCGAGGATTCTGCGGAGGAACTCAGCATCGGTTTCTTGTTCTTGACGCTGTTCCGGCGACGTCTCCGGACTTTCTTTTGGCCCAGTGAGTGCGGCCATCTGTGTTAGCATCTCCTGGAGCTTTTGTTGTTGCTCCTGAGCTTTTGTTACCGATCGAGTGAGTGGTCGATGACCCGTGGAAATACGGCTATCCTCTTTCCCGGATGCCATATAAACAGTGTGCACCACCATGCCCCCAGACTTGGGGCGTTTGGATTCAGTGCCTTTGAGCTTTGTCGCAGACACGGGAATTTTCTCCGACTTTCTTATTTTGTGGGCAGTCAAAGTTGAGGGAACCGTTGCAGCGGGCACCCAAATAGATGACATCTCTTATGGTATGATAGGGTGGTCCTTCTCTTGCCGAACTTTCATCTTTTTCGGTTGGCGGGAGTAGTCTTGGTTGATCACCGAGTCTTGGACCTGTTGCCAAATCCTGTGAATTTTGGAGGACAGCCGCTGATGGGGTTGTTATGGCTTTGTCTTGGTAGCATTCTCCATAGGTAGAGGAGATCTTTTCAGGACGGCAGTCGGAGAGTTCTTGCGGACCCTCCTGAGTGGTTCAAAGTTGGTCCCAGTTGGAACATCAGCGTCAACTTCCACCGTTGGAGCCGGCGGGGTAAGTCCAGATGGGGAATTGCCCCCAGCTTTCCTCACTCGGCGCCAGTGGAGACGTCGAGCGTGTCGAGCAGATGGTACTGGCTCAGCTATGGGGGTGGCTTCGTCATGCCTCTTATTCTGGCGGAGGGTTGCTGCCGGCGTTAGCCTCTTGAAAACTGACGTCCGTTGAGTGGGGATGGCCAATCTATCGAAAGCAGACTTTCGCGCAGGGGAGCGGTTTTGATGACTTCGCCTGGAACGGGAGCTGAAATGGTCAGTTTTGCAAAGACCGACTCCTTAGCAGGGGAAGTCGCTCTGATGACTTCAGGAACAGGAATGATTATCTGCTTTGGGATGACCGCTTCAGGTATCGCGGGCTTCTTCATGGGCCCACTTGAGCTTTGGCCCAGTCTGTTGAAAACTGAAGCACTGGACTTGGGCGACCCATTGAGAGGGGCCGCGGTAATTGTAAGCCGATCAAAGACCAACTTCTTCGGAGCTTCTTGCGAGGGCAATGGGGCGTTGAAGCTCATTGGTGGGAGCATGGTCCCAAAGAATAGCCCTGTGGTGGCTTGCATCACCTGGTCCACCGGCATCGTGAAAAGGGAGGCCGCTTGAGGCCCGTAGGTCACTCCTCCGGCGAGGACGGAGTGGGAGTTGTTGCAATTAGTGCAGTTTGAAGCCATTGATCTTCTGTTTTTCTGTACGGAGCAAGATACCAAATCTTAATACTTCACATCTAAAGGCAACCGTGTCAAACCGCGACTTGTTCGTGAAACACGACACGAAGTGTGGAGTGGAAAGAGGAAAAGGTCCCACCGGGCGTCCCAGAATCTGTTCTCCACCGAAAGACGCGACCGGGACGTTGGGACGTCCGGCCTGAATTTTGGGGGCAGATGCTATTTGGATTTATCCGTCCACCTCTCCGAAGATGCCAAGTTGATTTATGGCACCATGTATCGAAGGTTTAGACGGATGCGGCCGATATAGCAGACTTCGTCAGAATCCCCCTCATTTGAGGGATTTTTGATTGTGGGGACGCTCTTCCCTGCAGGCGCAAGCCCCTACAGTTAATTACGTTACCGCATCGCGGTAACCACTTTCTCCTTCTACAGATGGTCACTTCGTGTCGTATATGTTTGTTTTATTTTTGGTTGCCCGTGGATTGTATACGGAGACTAATTTATGCTGTCAAAAGAGCATTTGGGCTCTATTGTTTTAGTTTAGGAACATTGCGATCCAGTTTAAAGACGTCATAGTCTGTAAAGTTTAAAGACATCAAAGTCTATGAGTTTAAGGACCTCACAGTCCATGGTAGTTTAGAGACATCATAGTCTATAAAGTTTAAGGACATCATAGTTCATGAGTTTAAGGACCTCACAGTCCATAAAGTTTAAGGACATCTTAGTCCAGTTTAAAGACATCATAGTCTGTTTGGTTTTGGTTCAACCGTTTGGGGACACACCAAAAGTTATCGGTTATTGGGACCCTCCACCTCTCTGAAGACGTTGAAGAATTACAACTGTTAGTGTATATGCCCTAGAGGCCATTACTGTATCATACTAGTTTGTATATTACTTAATGGAAGCTTGGGATATTCACAGTTGTATATACACAATCTTGCTCAAAATAGTAGTATGCTACTTGGTTTGTTTCTAATTCAATGTGTACATGTGTTTATTTTATTATATCACCTATACGCATTAGTGGAGCCCTTAGGATCTTTGCTTGATTACCGGCGTTGTGATGGCAGTCACACTAGTGGGGGCTGGGTAATCTATAAGCACATCCTTATGCAGGTCCCTAGTCGCAGGACTATCGAGACAGGGCATCGATACTCCGGAGTAGACTAGCGTATGCGCTTCTCATCCCAGCAGGGGAGACGGTCTGTCCCACAGCCGTCAGTACGTCGTACTTGAGATAGTATGCGGGTGCTCGTTAGGTTACGAGTACACTGGACAGGACTCGTCGGGGACTGATTGGTTGGTATTATACCTATCGTCAGTTATCAGTTTCCAGGTGACATGAGTACAGCTTAGTCCGCTGACTTGACACTGTCACTTCGCCTCGAGTGTGTTCCCACTGTACTTTGATTACTACCCTACCACGGCTCAAAGGAGTCGTGCAAACAGGTAGTAGTTGGGTGCAGTCCCGAAACACTTGGAGGCGGTGACGGTTAGACAGGATTCGTCTCTCCCGGTATTGGGGGTTGACATCGCGCCGTGTCTAGGAGAGCCATTACACGTGTAGTCCCTGGCCAAGGCAAGCGAGATATACTGGTAGGCTTCCAGTGTTATCTCAGGGTGTTTTGGGCTTCACTCCGACACGACTTGTACCGCTATTAGGGGACCGACGTTTACCGCCCCTAGGCCCGCCATGCGATGTATCAGACGAACAGACCGGACTGTATGGAGACTGTCACAGTCAGACTCAGTAGGAGTTCAGATGGGTTTCACCTCGTCGGTCTTCTTGTCGGCATCTACCTGGGGACCGTTACGCACAGCTAGTGCCGCTTGCGGTCTGTGGTTAAACCCACTGCCAGTGTAGTGTCGAGTCTTTAGAGTCCCACACAGAAAGCTATTCGCCTTTAGGCAAAAGGGTAGAGGTCGCATGGTTTTGCGACAGGGTTCGGTCACATCCGTGCACTTGTGCACGTACAGTGTCCGGACAGTTAACACTAGCGGGCTTTGGTTTAAGCCAGATCCTAGTGTACGTTTTGGGATTGGTTTTATCTCGTTTGTATTCGTGTTCCTCGGAACGCGGATGCGGGTGTGTATTCACAGTTGATAGAGAGACAGGGGCAGAGTATTCTCATTGGGGTTGTTGACTGTTGACTGTTGACAGTTGACTGTTGACCATTGACTTTTGCTTAACCCTAATGAGAATAAGATATATGATTAACATTAATATTAATTAAGTATTATAATGACATGGTTGTTGAGGGGTTGACTTTGTTGACTTGTTGACTTTGTTGACCGGTTGACTAGGTTGGACTAGTTGACCATCATCATGACAATGGCTTTCATTCCATGGCAAAGGCTTTTGCTTGCTTGTTTATTTATGCAAAATGAGTGCATGAAATGATATAGCCATTTTGACTTAAACTATTTACACAATACTTGATTACTATTTTTGTTATGATGGCTTTTGGATTATGAGAGGTAAGAATGAGAGGAGTATGGTTGATTTTTTCTATCATTTTGCTTTCTCTCTCTTGAGCTCTCTCATTCTCAAGCTCTCCCTCTTCCTCTTGCTCTCTCTACCTCAAGGCAAACCATTCTCATGTGTTGAGACTCATTGTCTTAGAGATAAAAAGACACCAAAACATTTCTCTACTCATTCTAGTTCACAAGGCCTAGCAAGCCAAGTGATCTAGTTTCTTCAAAGTTCGAAGAAGAAGCCAAAGGTAGAAGCTTTCGGGTGGATCCATTTTCGGCGCAAGGAGACGACGAGGTGAGGCCGATCCGTACACCGGGAGGAGTCGAAGACGAAGGAGTTCAAGAAAGGTATAGCCCCCTAACCGAGTAGGTAAACTCTTGTTAGGTTGTTAGTTAGTAGTTTAACAAAGATTCGTATTTGTAGTCCATGTTACCACCCACTTGAAAATCGTTTTTCACCAATTCCGCAACCCTGTAAGAACCGGGGAAGGGTAGCATGGACTTACAGTGGTATCAGAGCCAAGTTAAACACTACCTAACATGTTAGCATAGTAACTAGAAATTCGATCGGAGAAAAAGTCGCGAAATACACCCTGATATCAAGCTTGCCGTCGATTTTCAAAGTTCTGTAAAAATAATAAATCATGCTTTAAAAATCGACTCAGGGTTTTTATAGTCTACTGTAGAAAAACGGTCGAGAGATCCCACCAAACCACCGCGGAAACGCGGCAATAGCTAGCTATTGCCGCGATTCCGCGGCCGATTAAGCTCCTCTCTGGATCGTCTTTACTGCAGTTTGTTCTATAGGGTATTTTGGGATTTTTGGATGTTTTTTCAGCCCAGATTTTCCAGAAAGAAAAATTTGTTTTGGGGCTTTAAAAACCGTATTTTGATCGAGTTTCTAAAGACTTAAGCTGACGGGTATTTCTGTGATGTGATATTTGTATTGAACGTCTGCTAATCGCTATATGTCGATTAGTGGGGGTTATACAAATCTGTGATCTGTAATGTTGCTGGAATGTGTATATGAATTCATTGGATTGTCGCGGGTGAATAGCCGGGGGGTTGTGAGACGAGAGTTTTCTTTTCTTTCAATTCATGTAAATTTGTAAATTGATATAAAAATTATTTATATGGCCGCACAACCGGGTCGGGGTTGTAGCCGTCATTGTATAATTTCTTTTTACTGTTTTTGCTCCTAGGATAGACCCATGGAGGGGGTGCACAAACTACCGGGTATCCCGAAGTGCCGAGTGGCCTACTCACGGAGTTGAGGGAGGTTGCTTCGTTTCGGATACTTGGCGGGTAGTTTGCCGCACCTGTAGGGGTCTTGGGTGGGGTATTGGCTATTCACCGCGACCGTGTAATCTGCTTTTCGTTACAGGCTCGTACGAATTGCGGGTTCCTAGTATATCCAATATGTTCATCTGTGATCTGAAATTGCAATATATCTATATATGATATTATTTAGGCGTTGTTTATGTTTTACAGACGCGCTAGCCCAGCCCCCGCTCTGTCGTTAGTTAAGTAACCTAACGGGTAATGACGGGGCCCCGTGGCGAATGCGAATGGCATAAGCGTACGTCATATTTTGGTTGTTTTCTGCAATGGTAGGATTAAATGACGGGACGCATTAAAAGAACTAATGCAAGAATATCACGCATTAAAAGAACTAATGCAAGAAAATAAACCAAGTAAAAGTCGTTGGAACACTTTCAAAAACCACTCGGTTCTTTTCAAAACCAACTTTTAAATGTGGAGTTTGAGCCACTCCTTTTAAAAGCTATCTCGTTCCATCGATTATATCAAGTTCACTACGTTCACGGTTTCGCCAAAACCATTCGTAGCCCTCCGTCGTTTCACATGAATGGTCAATAGTATTCAAGCTATGTATGTTGGCCAAAGTCAAGGCATAGTGATTGGTAGCTATTGGGTATTCATGTGCAGCATAGATAGATGCGTTGGTTTGGGACAGTCGTACTGCCATTTTGGCCAAAGTCAAGGGTAGGTACGGGTGGGTCCAAATTAACCTGGAGAATGATGGGTAGAACTTGACATGTGACTTATGATATTTTGGCCAAAATCAAGGTCATAAGAGCATGGGGCAAAAATCCACATCGGGAGTTTCATAAGTACTGAAACTTGCTAGCGCTGCATACCATTTGGAGTGTGATGATTCTGGTAGGATTCCTTCAGTTTTGGCACGCGATGATATTTGGATCCCGATCCTACTGTGAGTATATGCTACTCCTCGGGAAATTTCTCACTTAACGATCAATGCTATAAACTAAGTAGGTGTCTAGAAAGGTGTTAGCGGGGCTACGCCCACAGGGAAAAGAGGTTTTTTAATTAAGGAACTTCGCGAAAGCGTTGGAAAACCTCCCTCGAAGTACCGACACCAGCCTGGCCGAACGGTTAAGCAAGAATTGTACAGTGAGATTGATCCTGACTAATTCTTCCTTTTTGGTTTGAGGAGGGATTCGAGAGACAGTGGGAGCCATTCTGTTTAGATAAACTAAAAACCACTCTAAACTTGCAAGAGCATCATGCTGAGTGTTTCTTCTCTCTCTCCTAATTGCAGCGACCAATCGACATGACTGGACTTAAGTTACTTCTAGATAAAAACATACTGACAGGGCCAAACTACAAAGATTGGCTCAGGAATGTCAAGATGGCAATCACTTATGACAAGCTGGGGTATCTTCTTACCACCAAAGCTCTCCCTGTCCCAGGTCCCAAAACCAGCGTCGCGGATAAGGAAATCCGTAAGACCTGGGAACTAGACTGCGCGAAGGCCAAGTGCCTCGTGCTTGCCTCTATGGACAACGAACATCAGAGGAAGCACGAGAATATGGACCTCGAATCCATATTTCTTCATACAAAAGAACTGTATGGAGAGCAATCTCGTATCGCAAGATACGAAGTGTCGAAGAAGTTATTTTCGGCAAGATTGGTTGTCGGATCATCGGTAGCGGAACACGTGCTTAAGATGATTGGCTACATTGAGGAGCTCGCGGACCTTGGGACTGTAACCCCGCGGGGGCGCCCCGGCCGTCGATCCGACGCCGGAAAACGCGGAAAACAAAAACTTTGCGAACTTTGCAAAACGGCACCACCGCGGACTTTTTACCCGGATCGGGCCATTAACCTAGCTAGCTAGCAAAAAGAAAAGAGTAGAGATGCTATACCAAGCGATCCGTGTCCTTCGGTCTTCGTCTCCACTCCGATCTCTTGCGGAATCTCCGTCACCTCCTCGCTCGTCGGAAAGGGCACCACGTAGCCGGAATCTTTTACGGGCTCCCGCCTCTTGACCGAGGCAACTCGGGCGCGAAGTTGGCTAGCCGACGCGTCCAAGACTTGCTATAGAAATAGTGTAGAAGCTTGTCTCTTTTGGGGTTTTGAGGTTGCCATGATGTGGAGGAATTTAGCACTAAGATATTCATGGATGCTTGAGGGAATTTGGAGCTTGCAAAAATGATGATGGAGCTCGGCCAAGAAAAAGGCTTGCTGGAAAAAACTTGCAAGCACAAGCAACTAAAGAAAAATGTGTGCATGAATTAAAAACCAAGGAGAAAAGGAAATTTTCCTTTTTAAAATCAACAGCACACACACACACTTCTCAGAGGGGGGGGCCCACGAAATGAATCATGCAAGTAAGAATTTCCCTTTACCAATTAAACCTCTCTCCACAAAATAAACACATCCATTCTCCCCTGCTGGAAAAAATGGCCGGCCCCACTACAATTGGGTGGAGAAAATGGATGAGTGAATTTTCAAAGGAGAAAAGGAAAATCCAAAAAGAATAATGGTCACAACAAATTCCTTTCACAAACCATCAAATGAAAAGCCATGGAATGGACCAAAAGGGAATCTCATGATGAAGCAACAATCATGATGCCACAAATAAGCAAGAAAGCCCCTCCACAACAAAGTTAATTGCAAACTTGCAATTAACCCCCCTCCAATGGAAAGTCCGGCCGGGAAGGAAAAAGGGAAAACCGGCCGGAACGGAATACAAACTGGCAACCCCAGAAAAACCGATCCCGTAATAAATTACAGGAAAACCCCGCTACTGCAAATACACGCCCGCATTCGTATTCCCACTGAACACAAATGCAAAAGAGACAAACTACACTATCAAATACTAGAATCCGGCTTAAGCCAAAGCCGGCTAGTAAAAACTGTCCGATCACGATCCGTGCAATACCGCACGTATCTGATCGAACCCGGCCATATCTCCATACGGCCTCTACAGCGTTTCGCCCGAAACTTGAGTAACTGTCTGTGGTGGACTCTAAAGACTCGTCAATACCTTGGCTGTGGATTTAACCACTAGCACGTCAGAGGTATAAGCCAATACGTGACGGGCCACCAGGTATTGACCAAATGGGACGTCGATGAGGAAGCTCACCCCGACACCCAACTGAGCCTGTCAGTGACAATATCCGTACAGTCCGGTCCGTTCGTCTATGAGTATCGCATGGCGGGCCTAGGGGGTTGGTAAAAGTCAGACCCCCAAAAGCGGTACAAGTCGTGTCGGAGTGTAGCCCAGAACACCCTGAGATACTACTGGAATACCTACCAGCAAATCTCCTGCCTTGGCCAAGGACTTTTCATGTTCTGGCTCTCCTAGACACAGCACGACCTCACCCCCAATACCGGGAGAGACGAACCCCTGCAGATCCGCTCACTGCCTCCATGTGGCTCGGGACTGTACCCAACTAAAACCTGTTTGCACGACTCCTTTGAGCCGTGGTAGGGTAGTAATCAAAGTACAGTGGGAACTCACACGAGACAAATGACGATCCCAGGTCGATGAACTAACCTGTACACATGTCACCTGGGAACTGCTATCTGACGTCTGGTATATCCCAACTAGCAGGTTCCCGGCGAGTCCTGTCCGGTGTACTCATAACCCAATGAGCACCTGTATACATCTTAGGTGAACCAACTGACACCAGTGGCTTGTGAGACCGGCCACCGCCCCTCGTCGGGGTCTCGACTGTATACACTAGTCTACTCTGGAGTATCGATGCCCTGTCTCGAAACTCCCTCGACTAGGGACCATTTAAGGATGTGCTTATAGACCCCAGCTCCCACTTATATGATCGCCCTCATACTGCTGGAAGTCAAGCAAGAATCCTAGGGGCTTTATCAACGTGTAATAGCGACTCGTAAGGTCACCTAAAGCAGTACACGATGATAAAGATAAACCAGATAGCATACTATCATCTCGAGTAAGACTGTCCTACTGGGACAGGTCCTCCCCTCAATCATTGCAATCACGTGCCTGTGACTCAATAATTGACTCTGAGGGCACTATCTCCAACAATCTCCCACTTGCACTCAAGGCTAATTATTGCAATGTCGCATACTCACAGCCCGTGTGATACCGAACACCCAACTCCTCTACTAGTCAGTCTCACAAAGCTCGTTTGCGAAACTATTGCGTTCGAGAAATAGCCTCAGTGAGTGGATCCGCTTTGATGTTTCTTTCTATGTCTCTCTATATCTCAAGTTCGCGGAGAAAGCCATCTCCCGAAATGAGCAATACCTGTCTTAGAATGTCTGGATGTCTGACGGGACCTAGCTCATAAATGAACTCCAAATCCAAACTTCTTAGACTGTATCATCAACTGAACTTAATCAGTATCCTGCGCCATGCCTTCCCTCAGTATCCACCTGGACCACCAGTCCAAAATACTGCCCCTCGTCAGAGGGAAAACTATAACTCTGACAGCCACTCTGCCATCCAGGTCACCTTGGAAGCTTGGAATGATAACCGTCTCCTAAAGGAGGCTGCCGTCATCAATTCCCTAGAACATCAACTTATGTTCTAAAACTGCTTCCGACTGTTTCTCCAGGATTGGATCAATATCAACTTATTGCACCTACTGCAAGAACAATATCTGGTGTGGTACTTGACATCTCATGATTGACTCAGTTGCCTAAGCAAGTGATCTGTCAATCATGCGTGTCCTTCTCCCCTTTAGTCTGTAAGACACCTTTAGAGAGGGTGACTCCATTACCTGCAGGTTCACTACCGTGCCAGGAGTCGTCCATTCTAAATACTCATAGAATGCGGTCAAAGTACCCAGATTGGGAAACCACCCAAATCTAGATCTAAAATCATAGATCTAGTAACCAGTATGTCAGACATAAAGTCCAAGTCCTTTGTGGAGAAACTACTGTGTGACGACCAAAGTATAACCGATCGTAGTATAGGAATATCACTTCCTACTCTGTGTATGTCATCAAACACCAGGACATCACACCCTACTACCTTCTTAACAGATCCATCCCTTATTCTGATGAAGTCAAACCTCTGACTGTCACATCAGAAATAGATGATCTATCTCCGCTATATCTGCTTAAGTCTATAAATAGACATAAGCCTGATATCCACCAATGCTTCCGCTGCTCCCACTGACTACGACAACCCTCTGGCAGAGTCATATACACGTACGCTTATAAAGCAAGTTTAGAACGACGCTATACTCATCCTCCCGCCGGGTCTCGCAGCCTGGAACAACAGCAATGGCAAGTCTGGGTAAACAAGAACCTCCCTGCCACCGTCCTTGAGCATACCGAAGTACCTCTCGAGTGCCTGAGGTTACCCACCTTATCTGCGGAGTGGCCAATGGAATGTCAAACCAGATTGAATCTTTAGGTTCTTATGAAATCTTCAGTAATCGTTTGTGGTTCTGGAATCACTTCCAGTTCTACCATACTCCCACTACTGTTTTCTGAAAAAATCCATTTTTGATAAAACTGTGGCGAGTCAAGAACAATATCACTATTGATCTTCCAGATGGTAGAAAGTCAACCCTCGTCATAGCCCGGGTCAACCCACAAACAGCCATTACTGAAACGTGCCATGAGTTGTCCAGAGTCTGGTTTTAAGCATAAGCCAGACAACTCCCCGTATCTTAACAATATCAAGATATGAACTGTTCTATATCCAAGAAACAGAGGCACTGATTTAATTGAACCAGATTCAAATCATGCAGCTGTCTCCAGTGCATGTCAACTAAATGGAAGAGAGGCCGATCAGCGTAACTCAACTTAGGAGTACTTCCAATTATGAGTAACCTGAAAGAGAAGCTAGTTCTCTTAATCATTACTATCAACTGAATACTATTCACAAGTATCTACATCTTCGATCTCCTTGAAGAACCCGATACTTGCAACACTTGGTTCTCTACTTTACTCTTATACCTATAACTCCTCAAAACTTAGACCCTGTGTTTCTACGAAACACATGTCTAAGAACTAGAGAAGTTAAAAGTAAACAGAATATAGTACGAGAACCTACCCCTCTGTCCTAATGGACACTGGACAATATACAATACTCTGTATAAGTCCGCTGAGTCTGGTGACTCATTCACTGTGTGTCGTAGGTTGAAAACTGTACTTTTGGTTAAGAAGAATTACACCGTTGTTCAATGCTCCTTATCTAACCATCCACTGGTATAGGTAAATGTCATAGACATAATTTCAAAAAGATATGTCTCACTCTATAAAAATAGACGTACAGATATATCAATTTGAAATTGGTGCACAACAACGGATATTCAAAACCAAATATTTGCCGACCGGCAAACAACCCAGGTGACTTCCTCAAATATCACCAATTACAACGAATCCTGATATAATGAGGATGGTCACCTAATTCCCAATAACTTACTCCCACTCATCGTCTGTAAAACCATACAGATGTGAGAATCCAACCTGGTAAATACATACCCTGGAGTAAGTGTCTAATCGGGAAATCAGTTTTCTTTTAACAGTACACAGTGAAACTGAAACATTGAAATGTTTCGATGGGGTATGCTGGTATTCCTAGTAATGCCTCTTCCATTATCCAGATTCACAACTATAACTGTATAATTCTTTGCCACCTCTCCAAATCCCTTTACATGTCTTTAGTCATTACCTTCTGTACACCCCTTTAGGCCAAATGGTTTTCTTCCTTCCCTACCGTTCGGCACCAGCCTATGGTTTGGAAGAAGACTATCCAATAAGCATAAAGGGTGTACTGTCCTAATCCGAGGAGCACTCGCAATGCGAGAGAAGGTGAGGATAAAAGACAACCGAATGTACTTAATTCATAGGTGATTTAGGATTGACAAAGAAGTACATGGTTTGGTCGTGAATAGCAGTCGCAATTTACTTTGCCCTCTTACTAATCCCTTGCTTTGTCTGAACTTAATACCTTCTGTACACCGTTTAGGCTAATTGGCTTTCTTCATTCCCCACCGTTCGGCACCAGCCTAAGGTTTGGAAGAAGACTATCCAATTTGCGTAATAGGTGTACTACTCCTAAACCAAGAAGTACTCGCAACCTGAGAGAAGGTGAAAAGAAAAGACAACTGAATGTACTTTATTCCTTTTTCTCCAGAACCAGAAACCATCCTCGAAGTCCTTCGAGTTCGTATATAACCATACGATGGTTTTGTCCAATGGAAGTGGACGTTCGTAGTAATACGGGGTGTCCCGGAGAAAAGGGTAAAAGTAGGAGTGGCAAAGAGGTTTGCAACTCTGACAATCCAAAAGCCTGTGTTAAGTAGGTTCGGTCAACTTGGTCACTGAGTCATAGTCTAGGGTCGGGTCAATGGTCGCTGCCAAAGAGAGAGAGAAAAGAAACACTCAGCGTGCACTCTAACCTAGATCAGAATGGTTATCACTTTATCTAATCTGGAAACCTCCCACTGTAACGTCAAATTCTTCCCCAAACCTGAAAGAAGAATTAGCCGGGATAACCCGAGGAGTAAACCAACTCATCAGTAGGAATCGGGATCCAACTCTCATCGCATGATAACGTGACGGAATCCGCTCACGTTATCACACTCCAGAAGGTATGCGCATATCTGGCAAGTTTCAGTACTTTTGAAACTCCCAATGTGGATTTCTACCCCATGCTCTTATGACCTTGACTTTGGCCAACATATCATAAGTCACATGTCAAGTTCTACCCGTCATTTTCCTGGTTAATTTGAACCCACCCGTACATACCCTTGACTTTGGCCAAAATGGCAGTACGACTGTCCCAAACCAACGCATCTATCTATGCTGCATATGGATACCCAACAGCTACCAAACACTGTGCCTTGACTTTGGCCAACATACACAGCTTGAATACTATTGACCATCCATATGAAACGACGGAGGGCTACGAATGGTTTCTGGCGAAAACCTTTAACGTAATGAACTTGATATCGCTGAAGGAACGGATAGCTTTATAAAAATATAGTGACGACAACCTTTGCTAAAGAGGTCACTCCCGGTGAAGGGATCTCGGCTCTTTCCCCGTAGAATGAGGTGCAGGATATTCCAAATGAATACCACGATGCAAAGCAAAAGTAATCGGCTATAGTGAAGTTACTGCCCTGACGCAAACTTTTGTCCAAGGGGTCACTCCCGGTGAAGGGATCTCGGCCCTTGCCTCGTCGACTGAGGAGCAGGATATTCCAAATGAATACCACTGTGCAAAACAAAAGAGAACGCCCTTGCAATAACAGCTTTTTGAAAAAGTGTTCCAACAACATCAGATTAGGTTTGTTTAACTTGCATTGATCCGAATCAACGCAGTCCCATCAATTGATCACACCACAAAGAACGAAAATATACTGATGTACGTATATGCCATCCGCATTCGCCACTGGGTCCCGTCATCACTCGTTAGGTTAGCTTACTAACGACAGAGCGGGGACTGGACTAGCGCGGATGAAAAACATATACAACATCTACTAATATATATAATATATAATTTTCGCTCAAGGCGTGATAAAAGCAACACAGAAATGTATAGCAACACAGATCAATACAGATATCTGGGATCCCCGGGTTTCACAGAGCCGCTGAAACCCGACGTTCCCCTGGTCGTGTGGATAGCCTGTGCAATGAAATCCTAGACCCCTACGGGCGCGGCAAGTCACCCGCCAAAACCTGAAGCGAGGCAGCCCCCTTCAGCTACGTGAATGGACCACCCAGCACTTCACGGAATCCGGTAACTTGGGCACCCCTCCTGGGTCAACCCTATACCCCCTACGAGTGCGGCGAATAGCCCGCCAATCCTAGAGTGAAGCCCCCTCCGTCTCAATGCCATGAGATGCGGGCTTGTTGCCCTCCAGAACCCGGCTACACGTGCACCCCTCCGCGGGGTAAACCTAGTACAGAAAGTAAAATATACATACAACGGGTACATCGACCGCAACCAGGTCGTGCCCCAAAAGAATAATACAAACGGGCAGTGACGGCAGTCCACATGTCGGACGCTCGCCCCGCAATATCAAATGTACATAATACAACCACAACTGTACTAGCATTGCATCCAGGCTATCCTCCACGACCGATCCGCAACAACACAGTACAATCACAGAACATCAACGTGAAAGTCACGTTCGCAAATCCGTCTAACCGGGCTATAGCAGTTAGACGGGATTTACCGATCAAGTGACATTCACGGTCGCAGATATAATGTAAAAACTGTGAACTGGCATGTTTAAAAATTCCGATAGAACAAATTTATCAAAGTGGGCCCCAAGCAGTACTGTAGCACTTACAGAAAATCTGGGCCCAAAAATAATATCCCAAAAGCCCTATTTCCAAGTCCAAAGCCTACTGAGAAATTTTGGTGCAGTGATGAAACCTTCCCACCGCGGAACCGCGGCCAAACCATGGGTTTAGCCGCGCTTCCGCGGCCGTACTAAGAGATCAGTGCACCAAATTTCACCAGATGTCTTAGAATTTTATGCTTGTGTTTCTGCAGTGACCTGAAAAATTTTTGGAGCTTGAAAAAATTTCGACAGAAACATATGCATGGAAAATACGGATTTTGGGGATTTTGTTCGATCTGGTTTTAAACACACTAGACCATGCTAGGCTAAGTTAATGGCGTGGCTCTGATACCATTGTAACCCCGCGGGGGCGCCCCGGCCGTCGATCCGACGCCGGAAAACGCGGAAAACAAAAACTTTGCGAACTTTGCAAAACGGCACCACCGCGGACTTTTTACCCGGATCGGGCCATTAACCTAGCTAGCTAGCAAAAAGAAAAGAGTAGAGATGCTATACCAAGCGATCCGTGTCCTTCGGTCTTCGTCTCCACTCCGATCTCTTGCGGAATCTCCGTCACCTCCTCGCTCGTCGGAAAGGGCACCACGTAGCCGGAATCTTTTACGGGCTCCCGCCTCTTGACCGAGGCAACTCGGGCGCGAAGTTGGCTAGCCGACGCGTCCAAGACTTGCTATAGAAATAGTGTAGAAGCTTGTCTCTTTTGGGGTTTTGAGGTTGCCATGATGTGGAGGAATTTAGCACTAAGATATTCATGGATGCTTGAGGGAATTTGGAGCTTGCAAAAATGATGATGGAGCTCGGCCAAGAAAAAGGCTTGCTGGAAAAAACTTGCAAGCACAAGCAACTAAAGAAAAATGTGTGCATGAATTAAAAACCAAGGAGAAAAGGAAATTTTCCTTTTTAAAATCAACAGCACACACACACACTTCTCAGAGGGGGGGGCCCACGAAATGAATCATGCAAGTAAGAATTTCCCTTTACCAATTAAACCTCTCTCCACAAAATAAACACATCCATTCTCCCCTGCTGGAAAAAATGGCCGGCCCCACTACAATTGGGTGGAGAAAATGGATGAGTGAATTTTCAAAGGAGAAAAGGAAAATCCAAAAAGAATAATGGTCACAACAAATTCCTTTCACAAACCATCAAATGAAAAGCCATGGAATGGACCAAAAGGGAATCTCATGATGAAGCAACAATCATGATGCCACAAATAAGCAAGAAAGCCCCTCCACAACAAAGTTAATTGCAAACTTGCAATTAACCCCCCTCCAATGGAAAGTCCGGCCGGGAAGGAAAAAGGGAAAACCGGCCGGAACGGAATACAAACTGGCAACCCCAGAAAAACCGATCCCGTAATAAATTACAGGAAAACCCCGCTACTGCAAATACACGCCCGCATTCGTATTCCCACTGAACACAAATGCAAAAGAGACAAACTACACTATCAAATACTAGAATCCGGCTTAAGCCAAAGCCGGCTAGTAAAAACTGTCCGATCACGATCCGTGCAATACCGCACGTATCTGATCGAACCCGGCCATATCTCCATACGGCCTCTACAGCGTTTCGCCCGAAACTTGAGTAACTGTCTGTGGTGGACTCTAAAGACTCGTCAATACCTTGGCTGTGGATTTAACCACTAGCACGTCAGAGGTATAAGCCAATACGTGACGGGCCACCAGGTATTGACCAAATGGGACGTCGATGAGGAAGCTCACCCCGACACCCAACTGAGCCTGTCAGTGACAATATCCGTACAGTCCGGTCCGTTCGTCTATGAGTATCGCATGGCGGGCCTAGGGGGTTGGTAAAAGTCAGACCCCCAAAAGCGGTACAAGTCGTGTCGGAGTGTAGCCCAGAACACCCTGAGATACTACTGGAATACCTACCAGCAAATCTCCTGCCTTGGCCAAGGACTTTTCATGTTCTGGCTCTCCTAGACACAGCACGACCTCACCCCCAATACCGGGAGAGACGAACCCCTGCAGATCCGCTCACTGCCTCCATGTGGCTCGGGACTGTACCCAACTAAAACCTGTTTGCACGACTCCTTTGAGCCGTGGTAGGGTAGTAATCAAAGTACAGTGGGAACTCACACGAGACAAATGACGATCCCAGGTCGATGAACTAACCTGTACACATGTCACCTGGGAACTGCTATCTGACGTCTGGTATATCCCAACTAGCAGGTTCCCGGCGAGTCCTGTCCGGTGTACTCATAACCCAATGAGCACCTGTATACATCTTAGGTGAACCAACTGACACCAGTGGCTTGTGAGACCGGCCACCGCCCCTCGTCGGGGTCTCGACTGTATACACTAGTCTACTCTGGAGTATCGATGCCCTGTCTCGAAACTCCCTCGACTAGGGACCATTTAAGGATGTGCTTATAGACCCCAGCTCCCACTTATATGATCGCCCTCATACTGCTGGAAGTCAAGCAAGAATCCTAGGGGCTTTATCAACGTGTAATAGCGACTCGTAAGGTCACCTAAAGCAGTACACGATGATAAAGATAAACCAGATAGCATACTATCATCTCGAGTAAGACTGTCCTACTGGGACAGGTCCTCCCCTCAATCATTGCAATCACGTGCCTGTGACTCAATAATTGACTCTGAGGGCACTATCTCCAACAGGGACCACGTTGGAGAATGAGCTCTATACGGACTTGATTCTCCAGTCCCTTCCTTCCACTTACGCCCAGTTTATACTGAACTTCAACTTACAAGAAAAGGAAGTTGAACTTTCAGAACTCCTCAACATGCTGAGGAGCGCAGAGGGCACCCTACAGAAAGGTAGGGAAACATCCACTTTGTTTGTAGGAGGATCTTCTTCTTCTAGGTCCAAAGCGAAAGCCAAAGGAAAGAAGAAGAAAGCCCCCGCCAAACCAAGGGGCGGTGTTAGTAAAGTGGATACGAAGGGAAAGGCAAAAGCAACAAAGAAAGTGGGAAAGCTTGTAGATAAAGAAGAATGCTTCTATTGTCATAAGAGTGGGCACTGGAAGAAAGATTGCAGGGCTTGAAAGGCCAGAACACAGGATCTGAAGCAGGTTGCGGCTTCAGCTTCAGGTATGTATGTTATTGAAAACTGTCTTTCAATAAACTCTACTTCCTGGGTATTGGATACCGGATCAGGATATCATATCTGTAATTCTTTGCAGGCGTTGAGAAACCGTAGGTTTTTTAAGGCAGGTGACATGACCCTCAAAGTTGCAAACGGAGCTAGCATGGATGCTAAGGCCGTGGGGGACTATCACCTGGGAATGTCAGATGGACATGTTTTGGTTTTGCGTAATTGCTTTTTTGTACCCAACGCAACTTGTAATATCATTTCTGTATCTTTGGTTTCTAAAGAAGGTTATGAATTTGCGTTTGTAAGCAATGTTGTAAACATTCACCTTAATCAAGTTCTGATTGGGTCAGGTACATTGAGCAATGGTATATACGTATTAAACCAACCACAGATTTTCAATGTCCAGAATACACACAAAAGAAAGTCTCCAGAAATCAATCAGACTTTCTTATGGCATTGTAGACTGGGTCACATCAATGAGAGAAGGTTGACTAAGTTACATACAGAAGGATATTTGAATCCGTTCGAATATCAATCGTATGCCACTTGTCAATCCTGTCTCAAAGGAAAGATGACAAAGACTCCGTTCACTGGAAACGGAGTAAGAGCGAGCGAGCTCTTGGGACTCGTACACAGCGACGTGTGCGGTCCAATGTCTACACATGCGCGAAGCGGTTATTCTTACTTCATTACTTTTACGGATGAATTTTCAAGGTACGGTTATGTCTTCTTAATGAAACATAAATCCGAAGCCTTTGGAAAGTTCCAGGAATATAAGAATGAAGTAGAAAAACAAACCGGCAAAAGTATCAAGATTCTAAGATCGGATCGAGATGGTGAATACTTGAGTGCCGAGCTCCTGGACTATTTAAAAGTGTAAGTGCACGGCGGCGCCCCGGCCGTCAATCCGACGGCCAAATGCGGAAGCAGTGATAAACTTTAATTTTTCTTGAACTGGCAAACCGCCGCGCACTAATACCCGGATCGAACCACTAACTAGTCCTAGCTAACAATAAGATGGGAAAGAGATATACCGACGATCCAAGTCCTCCGGTCTTCTCGTCATCGTCCCGATCTCTTGCGGAATGTCCCGTCTCCTCCTCGTCGCCGGAAGTGCACCACATCGCCTACTTCTTTTACGGGCTCCCACCTCAATGCCGAGGCAACTCGGGCACGAAGCCGGCTACTCGACGTGCCCAAGGTTCGCTGTAGAATATGTAGTCCTTAAGTCTCACTTTGGGGTTGTGGAATTGCCATTTGGTGGAGGAATGAAGCAAGAACAAATGTGAAGGAGCTTGGGGTATTTTGGAGCATGATATGAACCAAAATAACCCACCCAAAATTTTGGACAGCCCACTTGTAAAGTGGCCGGCCATGCTAGAGAGAGGAGGGGAAGAATGAGATGGTTGCCAAAAATGAGAGAGTCATTCTCATCTCAAAAACAAGAGAGAGAGAGAGGAAAGTCTATCATGCAAAAGGGAATGATCACAAGGTAAACTCAACACTCAACACCACCATCATCACCTCACAAAATCCAACAATCATGAACCATGATGACTCAAAAAGTCATGCCATCATGAAGAAATCAAGTCAAAGGATGGTGCTATAATCATGACATGATAAAAATGCAAAGACCCCCTTCCACAATTGCTTATTTGCAACAATGCAAATAAGCCCTCCTCCACCAAACTTCGGCCAATGAACGGAACAATGGAAATCAGCCGAAACGGAAAGCAAACTGGCAACTCCAGAAAACTGGTCCCGTAATAAATTACAGGAAAACCCCGATACTGTGCATACACACCCGCATTTGTATTCCGACCGAAATACAAATGCAATGAGACAAAATCTACACTGTACTTTACTAGGATCCGGCTTATACCAAAACCGGCTAGTAATATCTGTTCGATCCTGATCCGTGCAATACCGCACGTATCTGATCGAACCCTGCCATATATCCATACGGCCACTAGTACAAACTGTCCGATCCTGATCCGTGCAATACCGCACGTATCTGATCGGACCTTGCCATATCTCCATACGGCCTCTACAACCTTTCGCCCGAAAGCTGAGTAACTGAATGTGGGGGACTCTAAAGACTCGTCAACACCTTGGTTGTGGATTTAACCACTAGCACGTCAGAGGTATAAGCCAATACGTAACGGGCTACCAGGTATTGACTAAAAGGGACGTCTGTGAGCGAACTCAGCCTGACTCCCTACTGAGCCTGTCAGTGACAATATCCGTACAGTCCGGTCCGTTCGTCTATGAGCATCGCATGGCGGGCCTAGGGGGTTGGTAAAAGTCAGACCCCCAAAAGCGGTACAAGTCGTGTCGGAGTGTAGCCCAGAACACCCTGAGATACTACTGGAATACCTACCAGTAAATCTCCTTGCCTCGGCCGAGGGCTTCGTGTAATGGCTCTCCTAGACACAGCACGACCTCACCCCCAATACCGGGAGAGACGAACCCCTGAAGATACGCTCACTGCCTCCATGTGGCTCGGGACTGTACCCAACTAAAACCTGTTTGCACGACTCCTTTGAGCCGTGGTAGGGTAGTAATCAAAGTACAGTGGGAACTCACACGAGACAAATGACGATCCCCAGGTCGATGAACTAACCTGCACACATGTCACCAGGGAACTGCCATCTGACGTCTGGTATATGACCAACTAGCATGTTCCCGGCGAGTCCTGTCCGGTGTACTCATAACCCAATGAGCACCTGTATACATCTTAGGTGATCCAACTGACACCAGTGGCTTGTGAGACCGGCCACCGCCCCTCGTCGGGGTCTCGACTGTATACACTAGTCTACTATGGAGAATCGATGCCCTGTCTCGAAACTCTTACGACTAGGGACCTTTTAAGGATATGCTTATAGACCCCCAGCTCCCACTTATATGATCGCCCTCATACTGCTGGTGGTTAAACAAGAATCCTAGGGGCTCTATCAACGTGTAATAGCGACGTGTCAGGTCACTTAAAACAGTACACGATGATAAAGGTAAACCAGATAGCATACTATCATCTCGAGTAAGACTGTCCTACCGGGATAGGTCCTCCATCAATCATTGCAATCACGTACCTGTGACCTAATAATTGACTCTGAGGGCACTATCTCCAACAATCTCCCACTTGCACTCAAGGCTAATTATTGCGATGTCGCATACTCACAGCCCGTGTGATACCGAACACCCAACTCCTCTACTAGTCAGTCTCACAAAGCTCGTTTGCGAAACTATTGCGTTCGAGGAATAGCCTCAGTGAGTGGATCCGCTTTGTTGTCTCTTTCCATGTCTCTCTATATCTCAAGTTCGCGGAGAAACCCATCTCCCGAAATGAGCAATACCTGTCTTAGAATGTGTCTGGATGTCTGATGGGACATAGCTCATAAATGAACTCCAAATCCAAACTTCTTAGACTGTATCGTCAACTGAACTTAATCAGTATCCTGCGCCATGCCTCCCTCAGTATTGCCTTGGATCACCTGTCCAAAATACTGCCCCTCGTCAGAAGGAAAAACTATAACTCTGACAACCTTCCTGTCGTCCAAGTCACCTTGGAAGCCTGGAATGATAACTGTCTCCCGAATGAGGCTGTCGTTATCATATCCCTAGAACATCCACTTATGTTCTAAAACTGCTTCCGACTGTTTCTCCAGGATTGGATCAATATCAACTTATTGCATCCAGTGCAAGAACAACATCTGGTGTGGTACTTGACATCTCATGATTGACTCAATTGCCTGAGCAAGTGATCTGCCAATCATGCACATCCCTCTCCCCTTTAGTCTGTAAGACACCTTTAGAGAGGGTGACTCCATCTTCTGCAGGTACACTACCGTGCATGGAGTCGTCCATCCTAAATACTCTTAGAATGCTGTCAAGTACCCTGATTGGGAAACCACCCAAATCTAGATCTAATACCATAGATCCAGTAACCAGTATGTCTGATATAATATCCAAGTCCTGTGTGGAGAAAACACTGTGTGACGACCAAAGTATAACCGGTTGTAGTATAGGAGTTTCTTTTCCTACTCTGTGTATGTCATCCAAAAACCAGGACATCACACCTTACTACCTTCTCAACAGATCCATCCCCTATTCTGATGAAGTCAAACCCATGACCGTCACGTCAGAAATAGATGATCTATCTCCGCTACATCTGCTTTAGTCTATAAATAGACATAAGCTACCTGTCCACCAATGCTTCCGCTGCTCCCACTGACTACGACAACCCTCTGGCAGAGTCATATAGACGTACACTTCTAAAACTAGTTTAGAACGACGCTATACTCATCCTCCCGCCGGGTCTCGCAACCTGGAACAACAGCAATGGCAATTTTGGGTAAACAAGAACTTCCCTGTCACCGTCCTTGAGGCTACCGTAGTACCTCTCGGGTGTCTGAAGTTACCCACCTTATCTGCGGAGTGGCCAATGGAATGTCAAACCAGATTGAATCTTTAGGTTCCTTATCAAATCTTCAGTAATCGTTTGTGGTTCTGGAATCACTTCCAGTTCTACCATACTCCCACTTACTGTTTTCTGAAAAAATCCATTTTTATTAAAACTGTGGCGAGTCTAGAACAATATTACAATTGTTCATCCAGATGGTAGAAAGTCAACCCGCGTCATAGCCTGGGTCAACCCACAAACAGCCATTGCAGAAACGTGCCTTGAGTTGTCCAGTGTCTGGTTTTAAGCATAAGCCGGACAACTTCCCGTACCTTAACATCGTTAAGATATGAACTGTTCTATATCCCATATAGGACCAGAGGCACTGATTTAATTGAACCAGATTCAAATCATGCAACTGTCTCCAGTGCATGTCAACTAAATGGAAGGAGGCCGATCAGCGTTACTCAACCTAGGATGCTTCCAATTATGAGTAACCTGAAAGAGAAGCAAGATCTCTTTATCATTACTATCAACTGAATACCATACACAAGTATCTACATCTTCGATCACTTTGAGGAATCCCGATACTTGCTACACCTGGTTCTCTACTCTATTCAAATACCTATAACTTCTCCAAATTCGGACCCTGTGTTTCCACGAAACACCTGTCTAAAAACTAGAGAAGTCATAAGTAAACCGAATATAGTACGAGAACCAGCCCCTCTGTCCTGATGGACCCTGGACAACATACAATACTCTGTATAAGTCTTTTGAGTCTAATAACTCATTCACTGTGTGTCGTAGGATGAAAACTGTACTTACGGTTAAGAAGAATTACACCGCTGTTTAATGCTCCTTACCTAACCATCCACTGATATAGGTAAATGTCACAGACATAATTTCAAAAAGGTATATCTCACTCTATGAAAATAGACGTACAGATATATCAATTTGAAATTGGTGCATGACAGCGGATATTCAAAACCAAACATTTGCCGTCCGGCAAACAACCCGGGTAACTTCCTCAAATATCACTGATTACAACGAATCCCGATATAATGAGGATGATCACCCAATTCCCAATAACTTATTCCCACTCATCATCTGTAAAACCATACAGATGTGAGAACCGTACCTGGTAAATACATACCCTGGAGCAAGTGTCTAATTAGGAAATCAGTTCTCTTTTAACATTACACAGTGAAACTGAAACATTGAAATGTTTCGATGGGGTATCCTGGTATTCCTAGTAATGCCTCTTCCAGATTCACGACTGTAACCGTATAATTCTTTGCCACCTCTCCAAATCCCTTCATATGTCTTTAGTCTTTACCTTCTGTACACCCCTTAGGCCAAATGGTTTTCTTCCTTCCCTACCGTTCGGCACCAGCCTATGGTTTGGAAGAAGACTATCCAATAAGCATAATGGGTGTACTGTCCCAATCCTAGGAACACTCGCAATGCGAGAGAAGGTAAAGATAAAGACACCTGAATAAACCTTATTCCTATTTCTCCTGAACCAGAATCCATCCCCGAACTGGAACAAGTTCCTTTCGAGTTCGTATATAACCATACGATGGAAAATCCAATAAACTGTGGATCTTCGTAGTGATACGGAGTGTCCTGGAGAAATACAAAGGTGATTTTAGGATTGGCGAAGGAATACTTGGTTTGGTCGTGAATATCTGTTGCAATTTTCTTTGCCCTCTTACTAATCCCTTGCTTTGTCTGAACTTAATACCTTCTGTACACCATCGTTAGGCTAATTGGTTTTCTTCATTCCCTACCGGTCGGCACCAGCCTAAGGTTTGGAAGAAGACTATCCAATTTGCGTAACAGGTGTACTACTCCTAAACCAAGGAGCACTCGCAACCGGAGAGGAGGCAAAAGGAAAAGACAACTGAATAATCCTATCCGTTTTCTCCAGAACCGGAAACCATCCTCGAATAAATTCCTTCGAGTTCGTATCTAACCATACGATGGTTTTGTCCAATGGAAGTGGACGTTCGCAGTAATACGGGGTGTCTTGGAGAAAATGGTAAAAGCAGGAGTGGCAATGAGGTTTGCAACTCTGACAATCCAAAAGCCGGTGTTAAAAAGGTTCGGTCAACTTGGTCACTGAGTCATAGTCTTAGGGTCGAGTCAAATGGTCGCTGCCAAAGAGAGAGAGAAAAGAAACACTCAGCGTGCACTCTAACCTAGATCAGAATGGTTACCAATTTATCTAATCTGGAAACCTCCCACTGTACCTCAAATTCTCCTCCAAACCTGAAAGAAGAATTAGTCGGGGTCAGCCGAGGAGTAAACTAACTCATCAGTGGGAATCGGGATCCAACTCTCATCGCATGACAACGTGACGGAATCCGCTCACGGTATCACACTCCAGAAGGTATGCGCATATCTGGCAAGTTTCAGTTCTTTTGAAACTCCCGATGTGATTTCTGCCCCATGCTCTTATGACCTTGACGAAGGCCAACAAATCATAAGTCACATGTCAAGTTCTACCCGTCATTCGCCAGGTTGATTTGAACCCACCCGCACAAGCCCTTGACGAAGGCCAACAAGGCTATACGACTGTCCCAAACCAACGCATCTATCTATGCTGTAGAAAGGCATCAAGCAGCTACCATACACTATGCCTTGACGAAGGCCAACAAATATAGCATGAATACTACGTGCTACCCGTCTGAAACGACGGAGGGCTACGAATGGTTTCTGGCGAAAACCTTTAACGTAAAGAACTTGATATCGTTGAAGGAACTGATAGCTTTTTGAAAATATAGTGACGAAAACCGTTGCTAAAGAGGTCACTCCCGGTGAAGGGATCTCGGCTCTTTCCCCGTAGAATGGGGTGCAGGATATTCCAAATGAATACCACGGTGCAAGGCAAAAGTAATCGGCTATAGTGAAGTCATTGCCCTGACGCAAACTTTTGTCCAAGGGGTCACTCCCGGTGAAGGGATCTCGGCCCTTGCCTCGTCGACTGAGGAGCAGGACATTCCAGCTGAATACCACGATGCAAAGCAAAAGTGAACGTCCTTGCAATAACAGCTTTTTTGAAAAAGTGTTCCAACAACATCAGATTAGGTTTGTTTTTAACTTGCATTGATCCGAATCAATGCAGTCCCATCAATTGATCACACCACAAAGAACGAAAATATACTGATGTACGTATATGCCATCCGCATTCGCCACTGGGTCCCGTCATTACCCGTTAGGTTAGCTAACTAACGACAGAGCGGGGACTGGACTAGCGCGGATGCAAAACATATACAACATCTACTAATATATATACCAATATATTATATTCGCTCAAGGCGTGAATAAAATGCAACATCACAGAAATGTACAGCATCACAGAAACAATACAGATATCTGGGATCCCCGGGTTTCACAGAGCCACTGCTGAAACCCGACGTTCCCCTGGTCGTGTGGATAGCCTGTGCAATGAAATCCTAGACCCCTACGGGCGCGGCAAGTCACCCGCCAAAACCTGAAGCGAGGCAGCCCCCTTCAGCAACGTGAATGGACCACCCAGCACTTCACGGAATCCGGTAACTTGGGCACCCCTCCTGGGTCAACCTGTACCCCCTACGAGTGCGGCGAATAGCCCGCCAATCCTAGAGTGAAGCCCCCTCCGTCTCAATGCCATGAGATGCAGGCTTGTTGCCCTCTAGAATCCGGCTATCCGTGCACCCCTCCGCGGGGCAATCCTAGTACAGAAAGTAAAATATACATACAACGGGTACATCGACCGCAACCTGGCCGTGTCCCAAAATAATAATACAAACAGGCAGTGACGGCAGTCCACATGTCGGACGCTCGCCCCGCAATATCAAATGTAGATAATACAACCACAACTGTACTAGCATTGCATCCAGGCTATCCCCCACGACCGATCCGCAACATCACAGCAAAAACAGAACATCAACGTGAAAGTCACGTTCGCAAATCCGTCTAACCGGGCTATAGCAGTTAGACCGGATTTACCGATCGAGTGACATTCACGGTCGCAGATATAATGTAAATACTGTGAAAAAATGTGTTTAAAATATCCGATCGATCAAATTTTAACAAGTGGGCCCCAAAGCATTACTGTAGCAGATCAGGAAATTCTGGGCCCAATATTAATATTCCAAAACCCATATTTTCAGCCCAGAAAGATACTATAGAAATTTGGTGCAGTCAACTCATCATTGTGCGGCGGAACCGCGGCCCAAAGGGGGGTTTGGCCGCGGTTCCGCGCTCCCGTAGACGAATCACTGTACCGAATTTTTACAGCACCCTTAGATATTCCAGTACATCACTATTTTACAACCTGAAAAAATTTTGGACACCAAAAACTTTCAACAGAAACTGATGCAAACTAAAATGCAGTTTTGGAACATTCGATCGATCGAAACAGAAAAACACATTACACCAAGCTAGACTATGTTAATGGCGAAGCTCTGATACCACTGTAAGTGCACGGCGGCGCCCCGGCCGTCAATCCGACGGCCAAATACGGAAGCGGTGATAAACTTTAATTTTTCTTGAACTGGCAAACCGCCGCGCACTAATACCCGGATCGAACCACTAACTAGTCCTAGCTAACAATAAGATGGGAAAGAGATATACCGACGATCCAAGTCCTCCGGTCTTCTCGTCATCGTCCCGATCTCTTGCGGAATGTCCCGTCTCCTCCTCGTCGCCGGAAGTGCACCACATCGCCTACTTCTTTTACGGGCTCCCACCTCAATGCCGAGGCAACTCGGGCACGAAGCCGGCTACTCGACGTGCCCAAGGTTTGCTGTAGAATATGTAGTCCTCAAGTCTCACTTTGGGGTTGTGGAATTGCCATTTGGTGGAGGAATGAAGCAAGAACAAATGTGAAGGAGCTTGGGGTATTTTGGAGCATGATATGAACCAAAATAACCCACCCAAAATTTTGGACAGCCCACTTGTAAAGTGGCCGGCCATGCTAGAGAGAGGAGGGGAAGAATGAGATGGTTGCCAAAAATGAGAGAGTCATTCTCATCTCAAAAACAAGAGAGAGAGAGAGAGGAAAGTCTATCATGCAAAAGGGAATGATCACAAGGTAAACTCAACACTCAACACCCCCATCATCACCTCACAAAATCCAACAATCATGAACCATGATGACTCAAAAAGTCATGCCATCATGAAGAAATCAAGTCAAAGGATGGTGCTATAATCATGACATGATAAAAATGCAAAGACCCCCTTCCACAATTGCTTATTTGCAACAATGCAAATAAGCCCTCCTCCACCAAACTTCGGCCAATGAACGGAACAATGGAAATCAGCCGAAACGGAAAGCAAACTGGCAACTCCAGAAAACTGGTCCCGTAATAAATTACAGGAAAACCCCGATACTGTGCATACACACCCGCATTTGTATTCCGACCGAAATACAAATGCAATGAGACAAAATCTACACTGTACTATACTAGGATCCGGCTTATACCAAAACCGGCTAGTAATATCTGTTCGATCCTGATCCGTGCAATACCGCACGTATCTGATCGAACCCTGCCATATATCCATACGGCCACTAGTATAAACTGTCCGATCCTGATCCGTGCAATACCGCACGTATCTGATCGGACCTTGCCATATCTCCAAACGGCCTCTACAACCTTTCGCCCGAAAGCTGAGTAACTGAATGTGGGGGACTCTAAAGACTCGTCAACACCTTGGTTATGGATTTAACCACTAGCACGTCAGAGGTATAAGCCAATACGTAACGGGCTACCAGGTATTGACTAAAAGGGACGTCTGTGAGCGAACTCAGCCTGACTCCCTACTGAGCCTGTCAGTGACAATATCCGTACAGTCCGGTCCGTTCGTCTATGAGCATCGTATGGCGGGCCTAGGGGGTTGGTAAAAGTCAGACCCCCAAAAGCGGTACAAGTCGTGTCGGAGTGTAGCCCAGAACACCCTGAGATACTACTGGAATACCTACCAGTAAATCTCCTTGCCTCGGCCGAGGGCTTCGTGTAATGGCTCTCCTAGACACAGCACGACCTCACCCCCAATACCGGGAGAGACGAACCCCTGAAGATACGCTCACTGCCTCCATGTGGCTCGGGACTGTACCCAACTAAAACCTGTTTGCACGACTCCTTTGAGCCGTGGTAGGGTAGTAATCAAAGTACAGTGGGGACTCACACGAGACAAATGACGATCCCCAGGTCGATGAACTAACCTGCACACATGTCACCAGGGAACTGCCATCTGACGTCTGGTATATGACCAACTAGCATGTTCCCGGCGAGTCCTGTCCGGTGTACTCATAACCCAATGAGCACCTGTATACATCTTAGGTGATCCAACTGACACCAGTAGCTTGTGAGACCGGCCACCGCCCCTCGTCGGGGTCTCGACTGTATACACTAGTCTACTATGGAGAATCGATGCCCTGTCTCGAAACTCTCACGACTAGGGACCTTTTAAGGATATGCTTATAGACCCCCAGCTCCCACTTATATGATCGCCCTCATACTGCTGGTGGTCAAGCAAGAATCCTAGGGGCTCTATCAACGTGTAATAGCGACGTGTCAGGTCACTTAAAACAGTACACGATGATAAAGGTAAACCAGATAGCATACTATCATCTCGAGTAAGACTGTCCTACCGGGAGAGGTCCTCCATCAATCATTGCAATCACGTACCTGTGACCTAATAATTGACTCTGAGGGCACTATCTCCAACAAAAAGAGAACGGAATTCTCTCTCAGCTTACTCCTCCATACACTCCGCAACATAACGGTGTATCAGAGAGACGGAACCGAACCCTATTGGATATGGTACGGTCCATGATGAGTAACGCTGAGTTACCGCGATCATTCTGGGGGTATGCGCTAGAATCAGCTACATACCTTTTGAACCGAGTTCCCACTAAGACTGTGCCTACCACACCATATGAGATGTGGTGTGGGAAGAGGCCCCATCTTAATCACATTAAGACATGGGGAAGTCCAGCTTTTGTCAAAAAGCAGCATGCGGACAAGCTCGAGGCACGCTCAGTACAGTGCAAGTTTGTGGGATATCCAAAGAACTCCAAGGGATATTTTTTCTACTGCGAGGAGGAACAAAAGGTTTTTGTTTCTCGTCATGCCCACTTTCTAGAACACCAGTTCTTAGAAAAGGAAATTAGTGGGAGCGCAGTAGAACTGGAAGAAATTCCAGAACCACAGACTATTACTGAAAGCTTAGTGGAACCAGAGGGTTCAAAAGAACAGGACATTCCTACGCCGCTCCGCAGGAGTAGTAGGCAGTCTCATCCGCCCGAGAGATACTACGGTTTTCTCATAGACGGGGATAGAGAGGATTGCATCATAGATTATGATGAGCCTACTAGCTTCCAGCAGGCCGTTCAGAGCGTTGACTCGGTAAAATGGCTGGATGTAATGCGGACCGAAATGGAGTCCATGTACACCAACAAAGTATGGACGTTGGACATTGCTCCAGACGGGGTAAAACCCGTAGGATGCAAGTGGATCTTCAAAAGGAAGATTGGTGTAGATGGACAGGTTGAGACCTATAAAGCTAGACTTATTGCAAAGGGTTTTCGTCAAAGACCTGGTTTGGACTATGACGAAACCTTTTCTCCAGTGGCTATGCTGAAATCCATTCGGATCCTTCTTGCCATTGCTGCCTTCCACGATTATGAGATTTGGCAGATGGACGTAAAGACCGCTTTTCTAAATGGAAATTTAGAGGAGTGTGTCTATATGGACCAGCCAGAGGGTTTCATTCAGAGTGGGAGCAGCAGAAAGGTGTGCAAGTTGCTTAAGTCCATCTATGGACTAAAGCAGGCATCGCGGAGTTGGAACATCTGCTTTGATGAGACGGTCAAAGAATTTGGCTTTATCAAAAATCCAGATGAACCATGCATCTATAGTAGATTTGTAGCGAGAACTGTAGTATTCCTCGTTTTATACGTGGATGACATTCTCTTAATAGAAAATGACATTCCTATGCTACAATCTGTCAAGGGGTTCTTGTCACACAGGTTCTCCATGAAAGACCTGGGTGATGCCTCATACATCCTGGGGATCCGGATCCATCGTGATAGATCCAAGAGGATATTAGGACTTTCACAGTCCAAGTACATCGACACCATACTGAAAAGATTCAGTATGGAAGATTCCAAGCGTGGTAATCTACCGGCTTGTCACGGGATCACCCTTTCCAAAGAGATGTCTCCCAAAACTGATTTGGAGAGGGATCGCATGTCTATTATACCCTACGCTTCTGCGGTAGGCTCTATAATGTATGCGATGTTGTGTACCAGACCGGATGTAGCTTATGCACTTAGTGTAGTAAGCCGGTATCAGTCAAACCCTGGAGAGAAACACTGGATAGCGGTAAAGAACATTCTCAAGTACCTGAGAAGGACTAAGGAGATGTTCTTAGTGTATGGCGGAAAAGACCTCCAGATCGAGGCCTTTGCTGACTCCAGCTTCCAGAGTGACAAGGATGATTCCAAGTCCATGTCGGGTTTTGTCTTTACCCTCAATGGAGGGGCGGTGTGTTGGAAGAGTTCCAAATAGGAAACCGTTGCTGACTCGACTATGGAAGCGGAATACATCGCTGCATCTGATGCCGCAAAAGAAGCCGTCTGGATGAGGAAGTTCTTGAAAGAACTTCAGGTGGTTCCGTCCATTGTTGATCCAATACCTCTGTATTGCGACAACAACGGGGCTATAGCTTTAGCGAAGGAACCCAGGTCCCATCAGAAATCCAGACACATCTTGAGGCGGTATCACCTGATCAGGGAGATCGTGGATCGCCAGGAGATCGAGGTTCGGAGGATTGCTTCAGAAGATAACACTGCATATCCATTCACCAAGGCCTTGCCCCAGACTCAGTTCGAGCGGCTGATCGAGATGATAGGTCTTCGATACGCCAGTACATGGCCTTAGTGCAAGTGGGAGATTGTTAGTGTATATGCCCTAGAGGCCATTACTGTATCATACTAGTTTGTATATTACTTAATGGAAGCTTGGGATATTCACAGTTGTATATATACAATCTTGCTCAAAATAGTAGTATGCTACTTGGTTTGTTTCTACTTCAATGTGTACATGTGTTTATTTTATTATATCACCTATACGCATTAGTGGAGCCCTTAGGATCTTTGCTTGATTACCAGCGTTGTGATGGCAGTCACACTAGTGGGGGCTGGGTAATCTATAAGCACATCCTTATGCAGGTCCCTAGTCGCAGGACTATCGAGATAGGGCATCGATACTCCGGAGTAGACTAGCGTATGCGCTTCTCATCCCAGCAGGGGAGACGGTCTGTCCTACAGCCGTCAGTACGTCGTACTTGAGATAGTATGCGGGTGCTCGTTAGGTTACGAGTACACTGGACAGGACTCGTCGGGGACTGATTGGTTGGTATTATACCTATCGTCAGTTATCAGTTCCCAGGTGACATGAGTACAGCTTAGTCCGCTGACTTGACACTGTCACTTCGCCTCGAGTGTGTTCCCACTGTACTTTGATTACTACCCTACCACGGCTCAAAGGAGTCGTGCAAACAGGTAGTAGTTGGGTGCAGTCCCGAAACACTTGGAGGCGGTGACGGTTAGACAGGATTTGTCTCTCCCGGTATTGGGGGTTGACATCGCGCTGTGTCTAGGAGAGCCATTACACGTGTAGTCCCTGGCCAAGGCAAGCGAGATATACTGGTAGGCTTCCAGTGTTATCTCAGGGTGTTTTGGGCTTCACTCCGACACGACTTGTACCGCTATTAGGGGACCGACGTTTACCGCCCCTAGGCCCGCCATGCGATGTATCAGACGAACAGACCGGACTGTACGGAGACTGTCACAGTCAGACTCAGTAGGAGTTCAGATGGGTTTCACCTCGTCGGTCTTCTTGTCGGCATCTACCTGGGGACCGTTACGCACAGCTAGTGCCGCTTGCGGTCTGTGGTTAAACCCACTGCCAGCGTAGTGTCGAGTCTTTAGAGTCCCACACAGAAAGCTATTCTCCTTTAGGCAAAAGGGTAGAGGTCGCATGGTTTTGCGACAGGTCGCATGGTTTTGCGACAGGGTTCGGTCACATCCGTGCACTTGTGCACGTACAGTGTCCGGACAGTTAACACTAGCGGGCTTTGGTTTAAGCCAGATCCTAGTGTACGTTTTGGGATTGGTTTTATCTCGTTTGTATTCGTGTTCCTCGAAACGCGGATGCGGGTGTGTATGCACAGTTGACAGAGAGACAGAGGCAGAGTATTCTCATTGGGGTTGTTGACTGTTGACTGTTGACAGTTGACTATTGACCATTGACTTTTGCTTAACTCTAATAAGAATAAGATATATGATTAACATTAATATTAATTAAGTATTATAGTGACATGGTTGTTGAGGGGTTGACTTTGTTGACTTGTTGACTTTGTTGACCGGTTGACTAGGTTGGACTAGTTGACCATCATCATAACAATGGCTATCATTCCATGGCAAAGACTTTTGCTTGCTTGTTTATTTATGCAAAATGAGTGCATGAAATGATATAGCCATTTTGACTTAAACCATTTACACAATACTTGATTACTATTTTTGTTATGATGACTTTTGGATTATGAGAGGTGAGAATGAGAGGAGTATGGTTGATTTTTTCTATCATTTTGCTTTCTCTCTCTTGAGCTCTCTCATTCTCAAGCTCTCCCTCTTCCTCTTGCTCTCTCTACCTCAAGGCAAACCATTCTCATGTGTTGAGACTCATTGCCTTAGAGATAAAAAGACACCAAAACATTTCTCTACTCATTCTAGTTCACAAGGCCTAGCAAGCCAAGTGATCTAGTTTCTTCAAAGTTCGAAGAAGAAGCCAAAGGTAGAAGCTTTCGGGTGGATCCATCTTCGGTGCAAGGAGACGACGAGGTGAGGCCGATCCGTACACCGGGAGGAGTCGAAGACGAAGGAGTTCAAGAAAGGTATAGCCCCCTAACCGAGTAGGTAAACTCTTGTTAGGTTGTTAGTTAGTAGTTTAACAAAGATCCGTATTGGTAGTCCATGTTACCACCCTCTTGAAAATCGTTTTTCACCAATTCCGCAAACCCGTAAGAACCGGGGAAGGGTAGCATGGACTTACAACAACGACATATATCAGAGGTATGAAGAGATGTACCCTTGAACCAATGTTGATTGAAAGGCTCTGTGAATTACTTTGAATGTCATATGGGATGATCAATTTTGGAAGACAAGAGTATAGTTGGGGTTCAGTTTCAGGGGATCTTACCTCTTGAAGACTTAGCTAATTTGGGCTAAGATTGGCTCGAATATAATGTTAAACACTAGAGTACATTCGGCGCTCACGTTCTCCCACGTGAGGCACTTAAAGTAGTGTTAAACACTAAAACTGAAGCGCTCACGTGGGGTCACATGAGGCGCCTGAAGATTGGGTCTTGCTTCTTTTATTTTACTCTCAGAATATGCATATAAGTGTTAAACACCTGACCTTTATGACCATCATGTGTGGGCACGTGATGGGTATCCATGCGTTGGCTATTAAAGTATTTGTCAGGGGTCACGTGGGAGCACGTGATACACCCTAAAAGAGAAACTGTCTTGGTTTTACTCCCTTTTGTTTTAAGGAGCTTTTTACGGGTCACGTCGGAGCACGTGATACACCCTAAAAGAGAAACTGTCTTTATTGTTTTCCATTTTCCCTTTTAAATAAATGTTAAACACTTTGGGAAATCTCTTTTTCTGGTTCAAAGAAAGGGGGTCACGTGTTACCACTTGATCATCAGTATGCATATAATTCTGAGTTTCAAGTCCATTACTAACTTCTCTTCTTTTTTTTTTAGGAATTTAATTCCTGAGAATTAACTTTTCAATTTTATGGGGAGATCTGCTTCTGCAGATCTATCACCATGAGGAAGAACTAAGTTCTTGTATTAGGGGTTAAACCCTATCCTTATTGGAGAAATTAAATTCCTATATGTTTTTGTGGGAGAATAGAATTCTCTGAACTTAGGTCTTCCTTTAGGTTTTAGATCTGCATGGCAGAATCTCCCCGATGGGAATTAAATTCTCAACTTATGGGGAGATCTGCTTCTGCAGATCTTCAACTAGAGGAAGAACTAAGTTCTTATTTAGAAGAGTTAAACTCTTGGTTTTGAGAATTAAATTCTCTTTTGTTTTATGGAATGATCTCCTTCCTTCTCTTACCTAGAGTTTCTTTCTTCTCTGAAGAGATCTTCTTCTCTCTGGAGAATTAAATTCTCTTTTTCTTCTGTTTTTAGAGAGAGGTTTTTCTCTGTTCAATCCTCTCTTCTGTGTCCTCCTTTTCCTTTCTTCTTGGCTCCTATTTATAGGAGAGGGAAAAAGAATCAGTTTGTTTAGTCAATCTTTCATTGAAAGATTTTGGTTGATTTTATTACCAACATGATCTTTTAGATCATTCGATAAATTTTATTCACTATTGAATTTTTAATCCAAAAGATATTTTATTTGTTGTTCCTGACAAGTTTTAAGAAAATATTTCTTTGTACAGAATCTTTCTATAAATTGGTGATTTTTAGTCACCATTGGATTTTTAATCTAACGGTGCTCCAATTTACAGAGTGCAATCTTTTTTGTTTGAAAAGATCTAGGGAAATATTTTTCCAATTAGGGCTTTTGATTCCCTTTAATTAGAATTTAATTCTATTAGTTCAGAGGGTTTAGAAGTCTATCATGTATTGGCACGTGACCTCACTGACTAAGCAATTAATTAGAATTTAATTCTATTGGTTCAGAGAGTTTAGAAGTCTATCACGTGTTGGCACGTGACCTCACTGATTAAGCAATTAATTAGAATTTAATTCTATTGGTTCAGAGGGCTCAGGAACCCATCACATATTGGCACGTGACCCCACTGATTAATCATTTAATTAGAATTTAATTTTATTAGTTCAGAGGGCTCAGAAACCCATCACGTGTTGGCACGTGACCCCACTGATACAGCATTTAATTAGAATTTAATTATATTAGTTCAGAGGCCTCAGGAACGCATCACGTGTTGGCACGTGACCCCACTGATTAGCATTTCCAAATGTTTATTTTATTCAGCGCATATAGGCTTTGCCTGTAAAAGGTCACGTGTCTGCACGTGAGACCCGGTCACGTGTGGGTACGTGATGCCCTCTTTGGGGGTTTTCCTTGCTGCTTTATTTATATATTTTATTCAGTTCCCATGAGAGAACAAATGCTTTTAATTCCTTTTAATTAGAATTTAATTCTATTAATTCAGTGGGTTCAAGAGCCTATCACGTGTGGGCACGTAACTTTATCAATTAGGCATTCAAGCGTAGATAGAATCTGCCCATAAAAAGGTCACGTGTTTGCACGTGAAGCCTGGTCACGTGTGAGCACGTGATGCCCCATTTTGGGGTTTTCCTTACTGCTTTATTTGTATTTTATTCAGTTCCCATAAGGGAACAGACTTCTAACCCTTTAGAATTAATTCATATGGATTTATTTGGTCCTTCTAGAACTTTGAGTTTTTGTGGTAAATCTTATGCATTTGTGATTGTTGATGATTTTTCAAGATTTACTGGGTTTTTTTTCTTGCCAACAAGCGTGATGCCTTTCTTGCTTTCAAAACTTTTTTTAACAAAGTGCAAAATGAAAAACAACTTCCTATTGTTAAAATCCGTAGTGATCACGGAGGTGAATTTCAAAATACTTTCTTTGAAAATTTTTGCAATAATCACGGGGTTAAACATGAATTTTCTTGTCCTGGAACTCTATAACAAAATGGAGTCGTTGAACGAAAGAATCAATATCTTCAAGAAATGGTTAGGACAATACTAAATGAATACAGTTTACCTCACTATTTTTGGGCCGAAGCGGTTAATACCTCATCGTATTATAAATAGGGTTGTTATCCGTAAATTACTTGAAAAAACTCCTTACGAATTGTATTTTGGTAGAAAGCCCAACATTGATTACTTTAAGGTTTTCGGAAGCAAATATTATATTTTGAATACCAAAGATCCTCTTGATAAATTTGATGCAAAAAGTGACTTGGGTATTTTTCTTGGCTACTCTTCCACTAGTAAAGCTTTTCGTATTTTCAATAAAGTATTTAATACTATGGAAGAGAGTATGCATGTTAAGTTTGATAAAACTAACCTTTTTGCCAAGAATATTGTAGTACTTGAGGAGGAGGAAGATGAAGTGGCTCGAGCTCGCTTGGATGAACTTGACATTTCAAACGAAGAATCTAAGCAAAATCCTCCTTCAAGTGAAGTAGTAAAAGTGAATGATGAATCCGTGCCAACTCTTTCCAAAAGTTGGAGATACAACAAGAATCATCCACCTACTCAAATCATCGGTGATGTATCAAAGGGGGTAACCACCCATTCTCATAATCTAAATTTCTTACTAATATATCTTTCTTGTCTCATATTGCATCTAAGAATGCTAAGGAAGCTATCATGAATGAGAATTGGGTTTGTATTATGCAAGAGTAGCTTGTCCAATTTGAACGAAACAATGTGTGGATATTGGTTTCTAGGACTATTGATAGACACATTATAGATACAAAATGGGTCTTCCAGAACAAACTTGATGAATTTGGTGTGATCACTAGGAACAAGACAAGACTCGTAACACAATATTACAATCAAGAGGAAGATATTGATTTCGATGAAACTTTTCCTCCGGTAGATAGATTAGAAGGCATTCACATTTTACTCTCATATTCATGTTTTAAAATTTTCAAAGTTTATCAAATGGATGGTAAAAGTACTTTTTTAAATGGTGTTCTTGAGGAGCAAGTTTTTATGGACCAACTGTCCGGTTTTCAAGATTTTAAACACGCTAATCATATTTATAAGTTGCATAAAACCTTGTATGGTTTAAAACAAGCTCTTAGAGCTTTGTATGCTAAATTGTGCTCATTTCTTCTTGAAAAAGGATTTTCAAAGGGCAAGATTGACACCACACTTTTTATTAAAAAGAAAAATGATGAGATTTTGTTTATACAAATTTATGTTGATGATATTATCTTTGGTTCTGCAAATGAATCTCTATGCAAGAAATTTGCCCATAGCATGACAAAGAGTTTAAAATAAGCATGATGGATGACTCAATTATTTTCTTAGGCTACAAATCAAACAACTCAAAGATGGCATCTTCATCAATCATGCCAAGTACACGAAGGAGCTTATCAAGAAGTTTGATCTTAAGGATACAAAGCCAAGCAGCACTCCAATGACCACTATAATAAAGCATTCAAAAGATAAATTCGGTAAGGATGTGGACATCACTAAATATCGTGGTATGATTTGTAGTTTACTTTTTACTTAACTGGTAGTAGACCCGATATAATGTTTAGTGTTCACTTGTGTGCTCGTTTCCAATCGTATCCCAAAGAATCGCATCTAAGTGCTTTGCAAAGAATCTTTAGATATCTTAAGGGGACGATTGGTTTAGGTTTGTGGTATCCGAAAAATAAAATTTTCTATTTTAAATCTTATTTAGATGCGGACTATGCGGGGAGCCAAATAGACCGTAAGAGTACGAGTGGAACATGACAATTTCTTGGAAATTGTCTAGTTTCTTAATCTTCCAAGAAACAAAACTCGATTGCTCTTTCCACGGCCGAAACGGAATAAATTGCCGCGGGTGCTTGTGCTCAAATCTTTTGGATGAAGCATACACTAGAAGATTTTTTTGTGTTTGTTGATCATATTCATATTCTTTGTGATAACACAAGTACGGTTCACATGACAAAAAATGCTAACCAACACAGTCGCACCAAGCACATTGATGTCCGCTACCATTTTCTTTGTGATCATCATGAAAAAATGGGACATCATTATTGAGCACATATCTACACAATACCAATTGGCCGATATCTTTACAAAACCCCTCTATGCTACACGTTTTGCTTATATTAGGGGAGAGTTTAATATGTGTTCAATCAATTGATATTGTGCTTAAGTATCATCTTACCAAAATGGCCTCTGCAATCCTCTTTAGGGGAACCCAATTGTGGATTTGTTGTTTATGACATATCCTAGGGTCCAGCGGAGTGTGTTTAGGGCCTTCATGAGTTTGATGATACTAAAAGATGATAAAATCATATTTTGCATATTCTTTTATCTCATCTTTGTAACCATATGATATTAAAACTTGAATGTACCTTGCATATGGTTATTGTTGCATGTATCACTTACTTTAGCTTATCTTTTATACATGTTTGTTGATATGAGCCAAATGCTTATTTTGAAAGTTATTCAAACGTTTAATTTTAACTCTTACTCATATCAACTCCTATTAATCTTGTATACATACATTTATGGGGAGTTATTCAAACGTTTAACTCCTTATGACACTCTTTTTGATTATGTCAAAAATGGGAGAATAATAGGTCTTATCAATATATTGAAGTTACTCAATCATTTAACTTTAATATATTGGTCTTTTTATTGATGTATTAAAGTTATTCAAACGTTTAACTTTTAATATATTGATATCTTCGATTAATATTTTGACATCATCAAAAAAGGAAGATTGATGACTTATGGATTTTTGTAATCCTACTATTTAGTTTTGATGATATTATACAGTATTAATAGATATATACATGTGTTTCATATTGCATATTTCATAACGATATATATGAGCTTGGTCGTGTTTGAGAAAAATTTCAAAATATCAAACGACACAGGCATGTGATGGAGGATGGAGGAATATGAGCTTAAACGGCAAATCAATTGGAGCTGGGAGGTTAATGAACTAAAACTTCTCAAAGATCAAGTTCAAGTTTCAAGAAGCTAAGGAGCCAAAGTCTAAGTTTAAAGAATCGAAGAAATCGAAGAATTCAACAGTTCGAGATACGAGTGTAATTTCTAGGAAAATTGATGTAAGTACTTCATGATTTATGAGATTAGTCAATAAGAACTCAAGCATACACACACTTGCATGCATGAAACATTTGGTTTTTACCTTGCAAAGATTTTAGACCAAAAACGTTTTCATTTGAAAAAGGCAAAGTTTCCTACTTTTCAGAAGGTCAGACGTCTGCCCATAATACCTGCAGACGTCTGCCCACTGTAGTGTATATATTTTCAGGTTCAAATATCTGTTTTTGAAGCAGGCCAGACATCTGCAGTTCTACAGGGTAGACGTCTGAAGAAGTTTCTTGAAAACCATATTTTAGATCTTCAGACAACTGCCTCTTGATCTTCAGACGTCTGGCTGCAGTCTGGTCTTTTGGCCAGAATTGTCCGACGTTTGAAGCTCTTGTCCCAAACGTCTGAAGTATGTTTTATGACCAAATATTTTTGTGTTGAGACGTTTGACCATTTTACTCTTCAGACGTCTGCCCATTTTACTCTTCAGACGTCAGACCTTGAAAAAGTTTCAAAAAAAGTTACTGTTACTGTGCATTAAATGTTGCAACGGTTCGATTTTTTCAAGGGGCAGACGTCTGACGCTATGACCTTCAGACGTCTAACCCCACTGTCAAATGTGCAATTCTTTATTATTTTGAAGTGTTTTTTTTGTGTGGGCTATATAAAAGAGTTTGGTGAGAATTTATTGTAAGAATTTTCTAAGCAAAAAATTAAAGTTTCATTATCATCCTCACCAACCAAAATACACATCTTCTTGAGCTCATAATTGCAAATCTTATACTCAATTGAAGTATACTTAGAGTTTTGATTGTAAAGCTCTTGAGGGAGTAATTGAGTTGTAATTTTCTCTTCTTCTTTTATGTGAGGTCTATCTAGTGTGAAAGAGCCTTTGTAAGGAGGAAGATCATCTTGTTGACAAGTAAGTCACTCATGCGTCGAGTGACATGGTTGTAATTGCTAATGTGCAACATGAGAGTCTCATCGGAGATGTGTTAGTGAAACGGGCTCGTACACCTAAAAAAGTGGACTAAAGGATCTCCCAAACCACTCTAAAAACACTTGTGTTTGAGTTTGCATCTCTCTATCTTTTTAGTTTACTTGCAAATTATTATTGTGATCTATTATTTGCAAGTAGAAATTTTAATTTGTGGTTTGTGCTAGTATAATCCTGTTCAACCCCCTGGGATTATTTCAATATACAAATATGTCAATTATCTGATTACATATCTCAGGTAACTAGTTAGACATCTCAGGAAAACTAATTGCATATATCTAAGGAAAATAGTTAAATATCCCAGGAAACTGGTTACAGATAACCAATTCGATATCTCAGGTTACTAGTCACATTCTCTGGTTACTAGTTATATTTCTTAGAAAACTAATTACATATTTTAGCAAACTTGTTACATATCGAAAGAAACTAGATACATAAGTAAATGAAAGTAAATTAGAGCAAACGAAAGAAAATAAGGAATCTCCTCTGAAAATAGACAATTTGAAAGGAAATGAGTTTTGTAAGAGAAAACTACCAGCTTTGGGGATGAAAGGGAAGCTAGGGCACTAATTTGATGAAAATTGGTCAAACAACTCAAACAGCTGAATTGATATATCAAGAAAATGCATAAATATCTTTAGCAACTTTATAGATATAGCAATTTCAGTCATGGTCTGCACAAGTACATCGGTCATATGGGTTCAAAAGCATTATGGGTATATACGAAAATACATTAATGAGACTTTTAGACAGCAAGAGCATTGAAGGGGGGTTTTGCCAACAAGTGCTAGGGGATTTTTTAACAACGGGGAAAAGTAGTAAGGGGCTTTTGTCAATTTACCAATAAAAAAATGCAGCAAAAGTTTCAGCCCGGTGATGAAACCATAGAAGAGCTAATATATCAATCTTATACTGATCTGTTATATTAAAAACTGGAATTGGTTACAGAAAATAATCAGTTTAGTATTTACAACATGTAAAGCATTTTCAGACAATACGTGCCCTTTCATAATCAACTGACTTCCAGAGACAGAAGCGCGAGAAAGCTCTGATCTAGTGATAAATGTACCGATATCGACGCATTATCAAATGTTACAAATGAGTTTCCAGCTTCTCCCAACTCGAAGCTGCATATGCAACAGATTGATGAAACTGTACAGATCCCACCACCCACTTCTTCATACAACATGCAGAGTTTTTGGTGTGCAATGCCTACTACCCGCCCACATCATCTCAAATCTCCACCAAATTGAAGATGAATTACCCAATTTAAAAAAATCAGAAAAGAAAAAGGAAGAAATTATCACAATATATCTTCATAGCTGCAACGCCAATTCTGGCTGCGGCTGCTGCTGCTTTGAATCTGAAACCGGTGACCCCATAGATTGGAAGTCCACATTCAAATCCGGAGGAACTGAACCGTGCTTTGAACTCAACGGCGGAGCCCGCCACTGCCCTTCAAGGCTGTGGCTCGAATCTCGCAATGGGCTCACTGAGTTCAATTCATGTGAACCGCTTCTTATCACCTCAGGCGATCTTTCATGCATGATACTCTTTGCTTCTTGAGTTGCCGAGTCTAACCCATGCCTAGGGCTAAAGCCATTCATTGAGGGTTGCAGTCTTGAGTTCTGGCAAAACTGTAAGGGGCTCTTAGGGTTATTTGAGGTTGTTACTCGACTCTTAGGGATTGACGTTGTGGTTTCGCCCGAGATTTTTGATATCAGGGGACGAAATTGGCGTGTTGTTTCATTGTCCCCAACCCAGCCTGGGCCAAACTTTGTCCCTTGAGGAAGTACTCTTTCGATTCGTTTGGAGGCGATTTCCCAAGCAATAGGTCCGAGGTTTGCGGCGAAACGAGCCAAGCTTCGGGCGTATGCATACTCCATGTAAAGCCCAACCTAGAGTTTCAATAGAGAATGAAAATCATTTATCTCTATTTTAATCCAAAAGTAGGGAGGGTCTCTACTTGGATTCCAATTTATTTCTAAGCCTGACACGTGCAAAGAAAAATCCTCATAATTTTGAAGACAAAATACCATTAATAATCTTTTTAAAAATCTATACTAAAAATGTTTAACAGCATATGCTATTCTAACTAAAATATTTAAAATATTATCAAATTTTTTCGATAATGTGTAAGATATTTATACACGCATTTTACATGCAAATTACTAGTGGTGAATAACCACAAGACATCAAAAGAAATAATCCGAGTGCATCAATGAAGGTGAGGTATATTTGAATGCAAGATAGCAAGCACTAAGACGAGGGTCAGAATGATTTCCATTGAAATATTGGAAAAATCTTTGACCGGGTCATGTGCTTCTTCCATCCAACTGAAATTAATAACATTATCATTTATGCTATCCATATAATTATACAGTGCAACTTATGTTAATAGTTTGGTATCAACATCGCACTTACCGGCATTAGCAGCTTCTTTTCCCCATCAAAAGCTGACAAAATTGATGGTTCTTGAAAACAGGTGAACTGCAGGGGTTGGTTGTATGTATTTCTGCGGTTTTCATCTATAACTGAAAATTTCTTCCAATTTTTCATTGGAATCCCTTCCAGCGGCGAACCTAGGAAAAAACAATTGCACAAAAAGTATATTAATAAAATACTCAGAAAAACATACTGAATTCTAAATTAAGGCAAAGAGTTTTCTTTTGGATTGATTTCACTAAACCACGAATAACTTTATCCATTTTTTCACCAGATTACCAAAAACTTTAAATAATACTCAAAAATAATAATAAAAACTACAAAAAGGTTTCTTACTAACAATGCCAGTTTATTAATAAATTATACCGACAATTAACTAAACTAACATAATGGCAGCAACGAAATTCGTAAAATGTTGTTATGGTATTTTAGTGAAAAAAGGGTAGTGTTAATATGGGATTTAATATGGGACTTCTTGGAAGTCACTTGTAATTTATGAGGTCTTTGTTAGTTTAGTTAAATATGGGATTAGTTTTTGGTAGCTAGTCAAATTAAGCTTCTTTTTTTTTCCTTTTTCTTTTTAATCCATGCTTGGTTTGTGGGGCAGACCTGAATGTTCTTCATTTTTCTCAGATCTATTCTGAACATTCCCTTTAATTGCATCGATCAGGCTGGGTTTGTCTAAGGAAGATCCTTTCTTCAATAAATCACATGCCGAGTTAGAACTGTGAGTGCCATCTCTAGCATTAGCAAGTGTTGCATCAGAGGTGAAGTCAGGACCGGTTCGATCAGCCGGAGGTCTTCCGATTCGCTTCATTACATTCTTAATCGGAGGCCTACCCCTTCGTGCAGTCTTCAGTTCCGTCTCATTATCATCGCTTTCTTGCCTTAAATTCTCAAAGTCCTTTTTGGCAAGTTCTTGTATGGTCCTTGCCTTTACAAGGGTAGATTAACATAAGCGCTCATGAAGATATCAACACTTTCTATGAATCATCTCTGAATAGAATGCATGTGGTATATGCTAAATTACACTAAAATGCCTTTAACTATCGTTATTTTTCACTAATCTGCCTTCAAGCTTTTTAATACAATAAGCTCCCTTAAATTTTGGTTTCAAGGGGATTTTTTCCATTGAAATATAATTATATGAAGCACTTTGAGGGGGCTCACTGTAATTAAAAAAATTAAGGTACTTTGGTGGAAAACCGCGATAGTTAAGGATATTCTAGTGCACTTTAGCCATATCGTAAATAATGAAATTTGCAGAAAAAACAGAAGCTACCTGACGGAAGTAAATTGTATCACGCGCATTGTAGCGCATAGCGTTCGAGCTTATTAAGAAGACGTCACTCTGCCAATATATCATTAAATCAAGTCAAATGACAGTGAACTAAAAGCAAAAAGAAAAAATGGACCTAATGGACAAGGAAGATAACGATTTGATCTAGTGTTACAAGTACAAATTCAATATTTCAACTATAAAGAGTTATGGGTGCAAATTCATTCAATAACCTTGTTAGTACTGAACAAGAAAGTACTATTAAAAGAAATAAGAATCGATGGCATGAAGTTAACACAAGTACCAAGCAGATGACTAAGAAATAATTAATACAACATAACACCTTAAGGATGTGATCAAGCTATAGTAAATGCAAGCTCATTTATTTTGTTAAGCAGCAATAAAAGCTTTATTATTATTACTTTATTGAGAGAGAGAGAGAGAGAGAGAGAGAGAGAGATCCCCCACAACACTCCTTCTAGGGTCACAAATGCAACTGTAAACTTAACCTTTTCCATTCTTCTTATTTCTGATATTCTTGTTTATTGCTGGGCTTTGCATGCCACAGATACCGGGATGGGACCAAACGGTCATAAGAGGAGTTACATAACCAAGTCATTAGAAACTCTTTTAAAAGGTTTACAGGTTCCAAGACAAATCATGGAAAATTGCTGGAAACAAATGCTTGATTTCTTAATCCTCATATATTTCTCTAGTTCTTTCGGCAAAAGATTTGACCTAGACCTTTTCTCTCGACTTGTACACCTGATTCTAAGATGTGCAACAACAACAGCTTTCAGGGTGGGCTACATTTATCCTTATTTCATTTTGCTCTTTTAAGGATAGTCTCGATAAAATTGAAATAATATATCTTTTCTGACCGGTTCCATCCATGTTGGTTTTGAACCTATCTCCAGAGACTAGCCTTTGTTGCACATTCATTACAATTTTGTCATTTCACCTAACTAATGCATTTATTAGTCACCATCGCGCATATACACATTTTGTGATGTGCTGGCCAATAATTCCTTTAGACAATAGCAACTTCTGAAACAAAATAGCTGCTGTCAAACTCATGATCATCCAAGCTCTTTTCTATTGGTAACAAACACAAATGGAGCATAACCTATTTGAAGAAGACTGATTGGAACCTTGGCCAACTCTTAAGACTGTTAATCAAATGAAACCAATTTATATGTGCCGGTGCTAAACTCCATGCCCTATACATAAGTGTTGAGAATGTTGCCTTATTGGTGGGTTGTCCCATCTTTACATCTTATATACCCATATGCCTCTCATAGTTTTTCCAATATGGGACTATGTTATCCACACATTTCAACAGTAAGGAAGGGGCTTTTCAAATATCACTGAAGCACAAGAAGCCCACGTTATATGTCACAATGTTTGAGCTCATGCAAGGGTAGGCACCTCTGAAATTTACTTTGAGCGACAACATAGATACTATATTGAATGCATGTTTTGCACCCATAAGAGCTTCAAGCAACAAGATAAGTGCAATACTATGTAACAATATAAAGCCATCAAAAGGGACAAGAAAATGCAAAGTTTCCCAGAAAATAAATGATAGGAGCAGAAAACAAAAATGTAGTCACATTCAAATTCAAGAAAAAGCAAAGCAACAATTTATGATACAAACAGAAAATGACATGAAATGGAATAAAAATTCACGCATGTGTGGGTTTTTTTTTGGGGGGGGAGGGGAGGGGTGAGAGTTTCCTGTTAAAACAATTATATATAAAATTGATCAAAATTATATATTTTCTCTATGTCGCGTAAAAATAATACAATTCTGTAAATGGGTACACAATTGATATATGCTATATTTTAGTCGTATCTTTATGAAATTAAATGGTTTTCTTTTGGCAATTGTGGATGCTTTATTTTTACTACTTTTTTAATTTTGCATTTATCCTCCTCACCTCCCCCCCCCCCCCAAAAAAAAACCCCACAAATACAAAACCAGACCACTCCTGAAGGAATGTAGCTCATCCCTGAAAGGAAATCCCCCCCCCCCAAAAAAAAAATAACCCCCCCCCCACACAAATACAAAACCAGACCACTCCTGAAGGAATGTAGCTCATCCCTGCATGGAAATACAACCACCTACAATAAGTTAATAACATCATTCAACAACAATGTCATTATCTGAATCTGTATGCCATCCCAAGAAATAAAAAAACGCTACCAACTTGACTTTCCTTCTTTCTCCTATCTTCATCTTCACCCCTATCCAAGCCCTAACCAAACCCACCAGTATTCCCTTAGCAGCCTTCGAAGTGATGGCAGTGAATATATAGTAGGTTAAGGAAATTGACAATAGCAGAAGAGAATCAATAGCGGCGGCTCTGGAAAGGTTACTTAGCATACTAGTACCAAATTTCGGTTTAAGCTCATCTCCTCACTAAGATTTGTCTATTACTTCTGATTGGTGGTCTTTCCATCCAATTGTCGGTTATTATCCTCCACTTATAGCTTCAACTTTTAACGGATTTTAACTTTAATTTAGGGTTAATCGCTGATCAACAACAACTGGGCCTTTTATCCCAAGCATATGGGGTAGGCTACATGAACCAACATGAGAATCACGCCGGGTCCAGCGCATGAATCCTCCGCTTCCACTCACTCCTATCGAACAATATACTTTCATTGAGTCCTTTGGCAACCATATCGTTTCGTATCACCTCCATCCATGTTTTCTTCGGTCTCCCTTTTGCCCTTTTGTCATTGCCTATATCGAGAGTATCTATGCGTCGAACCAGTGCTTCCATAGGTCTGCGTCGCACATGACCAAACCATCTTAGCCGGTTTTCCTGCATCTTCTCCTCCACGGGTGCTACACCAACTTTTGCACGAATATCCTCATTTCGCACCTTATCTTTTTTAGTGTTACCACACATCCAACGAAGCATGCGCATCTCCGCTACGTGCATCTTCTTTGTATGATACTTCTTAGGAGCCCCGCATTCTGTACCATATAATAAGGCAGGCCGAATAGCGCTCCGATAAAACTTTCCTTTCAATTTTAACGGAAAGTTACGATCACACACAAAATCCCTGTTGCACTCCTCCATTTCAACCAACCAGCTTGGATCCTTTGATTAACATCACTATCGATCTCCCCATTCTTTTGGATGATGGAACCTAGATATCTAAACTGTCGCTCGATAAAATAGCAAACTAACAAGTAATCTGGAGTAGAGTACCTTAACATTGATGAGGCACAAACACCAGGCGTGGCAGGAAAATATATAAGGATACAGTCTCAAAGAGGAAGGTACGATCAAAGAAGAGGTAAAAATGGCGTGACCAAAGGAAGATAAATTCAGGGCAGTCTATTGCAAGCTCATGATGCAATGACTAAGGTCCACAAAGCTAAGCGCCAAAGGAAGATAAATTCACAACAGTTTTTCATAATAGCATTTTATACAAGCTTGATTTGCAAAAAGAAGGCCAGTTAGAGTTTTTCTAATTCATTATTTCTCCCTTTACAATGTTGTTCGGGTTTCATCCATTAATGTAGTTTTTTTTTTTGAAGAAAGAGCAGGACCCATAAAGAGTCCATCCCATTAAACTTTATTAAAATAACCAAGAATATACAAAAAGTACCAAGAATACACAAAAACGTACAAAAGAATACAAAAAATAACAGTGCCCCTACCATCATAAGAAAAAGGTACGAGGCAAGAAGAAAGAGTGCGAGGAGGGAGGGGAAGAAAACAAAGATAGAGCATAGTCTTAAAAGAAAAACAAAGGTACATACAGCAAGATCTTCATATTACATATACATATACATAGACTTTATCATTAAAAAAACCAACTCATTATTCTGGGGTATAACTACAGCTATTTACACTAAAAGAAGTATAAGTACTGTAACCATTAATAAGTGCAATCAGCCTAAATGTCTATTACAGCAAAATTAGTTCCAGCTAGGGAATTTCTACTATGCATCATAACTACAAGTTGTAAGCACAATACTACAAATATCTCTAAAATATCATAATCTCTACTATTATAGTGCTAAAAGGAGGGATTCCAAAATTGAAAATCCAATTTCAACCACAGCCTCACAAATGGCTGTGCAAATTTCTCCTTCTTCCTAGCCAAAAATTAAAAATAAAATTAGAATGCTAACTACTCTTTCTCTCTCTATATCCACCCGATAACTCTCTCTCTCTCTCTCTCTCTGAAAAGAATAATTGTCTTCAATTATAAAATTAATTGCTTATGAGGCTTAATCTATTTAAGATAATCAAAGAATAAAATATAAAATTTCCATTTCATAAAATTTGTTAGTTAAAAAACTATCCCCATAAAATTAGCAACAACCCACTAACCCACAAGCCCACTTGCTCTCTTAAAAAAGAATGCACTTTTCTTTCAACAACAAAACAAAGGAAAAAGAAAAGGGCAGCAGAAAAGGAAGAATTCAGGTATGACATTCTCTCTCACACACACATTAATGTAATACAACAATATGATTTTAGATTACTATTTACTTTAATATGAGTTATTATTAACTTAAATGATTTTATTTTGAATTTCCTAATAGGGCTAAGTGTGTTGACTAATCCAAGAAAAACACATCGTTCAGACGACTGTCGCTGCGACTCAAGATGACAAAGGTGATAGCCATCTATGTAACACATGTTTGGAAACAGATACATGATACGATACGGATTCGCAATTTTCCAAAAACCTAGGATACGGGATACGTTTTAATAGCGATGTTTAATTAGATAAATATAAAAATATATTAAGATATACATATAAATATATAATAATATAAATAAATAATGGCATTATTTAGATATTCAATGAACTTTCAAATTTTCGAGAGCATTAATTTTCGAGAGAGAGAGAGGAGAGGCATCGATTTAAGAGAGCTTGGTGAGACATGTTAACCTTGTTGTGTAAAATCTATCCTAGTTTTGATATTAGATAAAACGCTATTTAATCATTTTTTACACACTGACGATACTTGTGGTTAAGTTATATGATTTCAGTGTTTAGAAACATGAAAAGATTGGCAATGTCGAAAAAATCTAAAAATATAAACTATCAAGAGTAGAGATGAAGCCTTAAAGCTACTCAGAGAATGTGCTTCTAAAATGTAAAATTATATATTTTCTTTTTTCTTGAGTCGTAAGTCATATCTCGTATGTGTCAAAGTGATTTACAAGTCTAAACTATTTCTGAGTCTCAGCTTGAGCCAGCTCATATAGATGTTTGAGCCGTCTCATAAGTCCTTCAGAATAGTCATTTCTTCTCTGGTTCCCTGCGACGGCTCATAATTTTTTTAGTCGGCTCAAACCCTTTCCATGAGACGGCTCACAATCTTTTTGATCCGGCTCAAAATACGGTTGAAAAGTCGAATTCTTCTATGTTTTTTTGAGATGGCTCAAGAACTGTTTGAGCCGGCTCAAAATCTGACACTTGCGAATTTTTGAAATATCTTTGACCTGATATCTTTCCTAGTTTGTGGGATTCTCTCATCTATTAAAAGGGATTGCCTTGTATGAAATTTTTATCAGATCTATCACTATAATTTTCGAAATTCATTTTTTTTCCACAGAAAGCTCTAAAAACCCCATTTGATTCATCCTTCTTTGATTCTTCTTGGTTTTTAGAAATCTTTTAAATTTATTTTGCAAAGTATATTGTAATTTGTTTAATTATTTATCTTTGCAAAATCCATCTCCAATTCCAAAATCATTTATCAAATTCTCTTGAGATCTAAATCTTATTTTGATAAAATCATAAACCCTAATTCTCTTATTTTAAATTGCTTAATTCATACGAGATTAGGAGTAATTTGTTTTTAATTTCTTGTACTAAATATATCCGGCAGAGATTGTCTACCATATATATTACCTATTGGAGGTGGTCCATAAAACAAGTGTTGTAAATGTTTTCTTCACCTTAAGAATATTTTGCTATAGTGGATTGTTCCTGAGGAGAGACTTAGACGGAACGTAGATAACGTTGGTATCGAACTTCGACATCATTGCTTGTGTTCCTTAAGAATTTACATCTCTTTTTACTCTTATAAATTGCTTTATTATTATATTATTGTTAGTATAATTTTTATATTCCACACTTTTTATTGTATTAAGCAGTAAATTATCATTGTTAGCCGTAAGTCTTATTCATTCTCCTCTAGGACACTTTTCAATTGGTGTCAGAGGGTTAGCTCATTTTTAGCTTAAAAACCTAGAGCTCAGATCCTATGACTAGCAATAATAACACTCAAAACAATAGAACACTAAAAAGGCAAGTCACAAATAAGCCTCCACTTTTTTATGGAACTAACAACTTTTGGAAAATCAAGACGCGAATTTTCTTGCAATGTATTGATCTTGATATTCTAGATGTCGTAGAAATTAAATTTACTACACCGGCTAGACCCTATAGCGAAACTGGTCGTAAAGATAACGGCTTTAAATATTAAGGATATGAATGTATTACATTACTCGCTTGCACCTGATTCAACCAGGTCTCTATGTGCACCACTGCATATGAGATTTGGAACTCTCGAAACTTCTCACGAAGGGACGAGTCAGGTAAAAGAGAGTAAGACCATTCCTCATGAGTGAATATAAACAGTTTAAGATGAGCACTAATGAGACGATCGATGTAATGTATACCGAATTTACAAGATCATTATTGAACTGTTTAACTATGGCAAAAGTTTCACAGAAAAATAGTAGTGTTTGAAAATCTTGAGAATCCTCACGAAAGAATGGTAACCCAAAGTCATGGCGATAGAAGAAGCTAATGATCTAGATGAGTTAATTTTGGAGAATCTCATTGAAAAACTCAAAACACATGAAATGAAATTAAATGATATTAGGGCAAGACAAAAGGTTGAAGAACCGCAAAAGAAAAGAAACCTAGCTCTAAAGGCAAAGAGTACTCCAGTGGAAGAGTCGGAGAGTGAATATGATGAAAGTAAAAGAGACATGGCAGCACTTGCCAAGCAATTCACCAAATTCATAAAGTTCAGAAATTTCAAAAAGAAAGGTAACTAGAAAGGTTGAAGAACTTCAAATTCTAACAATTATCCTACTTGCTATGAATGTAATAAGCAAGGACACATCAAAACCGATAGCCCAAACTTAAACAAAAGCAAAAATAAAAACAAGGACAGAAACAAAAGGCATGAAAGGCGTAGAGTGTTTCAAGCTAAATGGGATGAATTGAATTCGGACACATCCGATGGAGAAGACAAGCTCATTGCCAGCATATGTTTTATGGCACATGAGGACAACGACGAGGTATATGATGATGACCTTGAAAATTTAGATAAAGATGATTTGATTAATTTATATGTTGATCTACAAGAGAACTTTCGAAAGTTATTTTCAAAGTACAAGAGTTTGAAAAAGAAATCTTCCACTACCACATGTAACTCTTGTACCATACTTAAAAAATGAAAATAATATTTCGAAAGAAAATATTGAGTTGAATACTAAACTCGAATCTCTTAATGTTCATCATGACAACTTAGCATCCTCTCTTAAAGATTTACAAACAACCAATACTAAATTGGAACACGAGAATGTTAGTGCTAAAGCTAATACCACAAAGTTAGAAGAGGCTCTCGTTAAATTCACCAAGGATAAAAACAAGCTAGACAAAGTACTTAGTGAGTATAGCGGGAACCGCAAAACTTTTGGACTGGTTTTAATCCTAATACATTAGCTAGTACTTCGACCAATAGTTTTCTTAGAGACACTACCTATCGATATGGTCATAGGCATGCTTTAACAACTTATCACTATTGTCTCTCTAGGCCATACCATTAGATATTGCCCACTCAAGAATAATTCCACATATAAATATCATTTTGTGCCTAGAAGTAGTGTGCCTAAAGTTAACTCAAAATCATCTACTTCTAGAGCACATACTCATGCAACTAACCCCTGTGGACCAAGAATGATTTGGATACCAAAGTCATACATAAACCTTCTATTTCAGGTACCCGGCTACAACGTAAAATCACGTGGTATCTTGATAGTGGGTGCTTGAGGCACATGACCGGCGATATCTTTAGCTTCAACACACTGTTAAGAGAGGAAGGTGGACGCGTCACCTTCGGAGATGATAAAAGGGGCTATGTAAAGGGTAGGATAAAATCGTGGTAAGCAATTCTACTACAATTGATGATGTAATATTAGTAGAAAACTTAAAACATAATTTGCTTAGTATAAGCCAATTCTGCGACAAAAGGTACACCGCCGTCTTTGATAAAACTAGTTGTAAAATTCTTAAAGATGATAAGTGTATTATTTTATGCAAACGTCGTTATAATACTTATTGTTGATTCTACTAACTTCGCTAATGTTAAAGTCAAGTGTTTAGTTGTTGAAAATGCAGATTCTTGGTTTAGGCTTCATAGACTTGGTCACGCATCCATGGATTTGCTTAATAAGATTGCGAAAGGTGACCATGTAAGAGGGATTAAGTTAAAATTTGAAAAGGACAAACTATGCGACGCATGTCAATTGGGTAAATATGTAAAGTCTTCATTTAAAATGAAGATCGAGATAACTGCTTCTAAACCCCTTCAACTACTACATATGAATCTATTTGGTCCATCTAAAACTTTAAGTCTAGGTGGAAAATCATATGTAAATGTAATAGTTGATGACTTTTATTGGGTATTCTTCCTTGCTAATAAGAACGATGCATTTAACATTTTTAAAATCTTTTCTAAATGTATTCAAAATGAAATGGGTTCGAAAATCTCCAAGATCCATAGTGATCACGGAGGGGAATTTGAAAATACTCTTTAAAGAATTTTGCGAAGATTTTGGTTTTAAACATGAATTCTCGTGTCCTAGTACACCACAACAAAATGGTGTTGTGGAGAGGAAAAATCGGTCGCTACAAGAGATGGCGAGAACCATACTAAAAGAAAATGTTTTACCGAACTATTTTTGGACGGAAGCATTTAATACTCCTTGCTATATTTTGAATTGAATTTCATTACGAAAATTTTTAAAGAAAACCTCTTACAAATTATTTTATGGAAATAAACCAACCATAAAATACTTTAAAGTTTTTTTATTGCAAATGCTTTGTTTTAAACACTTTATAGATAAGTTAGGAAAATTTGATTCAAAAAGTGATGAGGGCATCTTTCTAGGTTATACCCTAACTAGCAAAGCATATAAAATATACAATAAAAGGACTCAAAATATTGTAGAGAGTATATATGTTACTTTTGATGAGTCTAACATTTATACACGTTACTTTTGATGAGTCTAACATTCCCATCAAGAAAGTTGCTAGTGTTGATGATGCAGATATTGTAGATGAATTGCAACACATTAATATAAAAAATGATACTACAGAAAATCCAAAGGAAGACGAACCAAATGATGATAAAATTAAGAGCTTCCTAAGTATTGACGCTTTCACAGAGATCATCCGAAATAGCAAATAATAGGCGATATTGAACATGGAGTAATTACTAGATCCTCCAATTTCAAAACTTGTTTAAATTTGGCTTTCATTTCTAAAATTGAACCTAAAAATATTAAAGAAGCTAAATTAGACAATGACTGGATAATTGTTATGCAAGAACTAATCCAATTCGAAAAAGTTTGGGAACTTGTGCCTAAAACCAACGATATACCAGTTATTGGTACTAAATAGGTGATTAGGAATAACCTTGACAATTACGGTAACGTGGTTAGAAACAAAGCGCGTTTAGCTGCGTAAGGTATAGCCAGGTTGAAGGAATTGATTACGAGGAAACTTATGCTCCCGTAACCCGACTTGAAACCATTTGTATTTTATTAGCCTACGCTTGCTACAAGAATTTCAAATTTTTTTCAAATTGATGCAAAAAGTGCATTTTTAAACGGTAAAATAAAGAAGAAAATCTTCAATTCCCTAATCATGTTTCTAAACGCGACAAAGGCTTATACGGTCTTAAACAAGCTCCTAAAACTTGATACGAGCGTCTAAGATCCTTTCTACTTAATCTTGGTTTTTCCAAAGGATTTTTTTTATAAAACTCACTTTACAAAATATTTTGGTAAAGATATTTTGTTAGTGCAAATATACGTAGATGTTATCATTTTTGGATCCACTAACGAAGATCTTTGTCAAGAGTTTGCCAAGTCTATGCAGGTTGAGTTCAAGATGAGCATGATGGGTGAGCCAAGTTACTTTCTCGGACATTAAATAAGGCAAATGAAAGGAGTCGTTAAAAACCAGGCAAAGTATACAAAGCAATTAATTAAGAAATTTGGTTTAGAGAATTCGTGCGTAAGACACGCCGATGCCTACAAGGGTAAAGCTATCAAAGGATGAAATGGCAAGAGTATAGATAAGACTCTATACCGAGATATAATTGCTAGTCTTTTGTATTTAACAGCAAGTCGGGCAGATATTATGCTTATTGTCTGTTTGTGTGCACGTTTTCAATCCGGTCTTAAAGAATCGCACATTTCCGCAGTTAAATGGATTTTTAAATATTCGAAGGGTATGATTAATTTAGGACTTGGTATCCGAAGAACAACTTTTCTAACTAGTTATTATGCGGTGATTATGCGGGTAGCCAAGTAGATCACAAAAGCACTAGTAGCACTTGTCATCTACTCGGTAACCATCTTGTTTCGTGAATCTCCAATAAACAAAATTCCGTAGCTTTATCCACGGCCGCGGCAGAATACTTCGTTGCCGATGAGTGTTGCACACAAACTTTTTAGATGAAATATACTTTGAATGAATATGATGAAAAACTTACTAAAATTCCAATTTTGTGGGACAACACTAGTACCGTGTATATGACTAAAAACGCGGACCAACATTCAAAAACTAAACATATAGACATCCGCTGTCATTTCTTATAAGACCATTATCACAAGGGCAATATTATTTTAGAATGTGCCAACTGAATTTCAATTGGTAAATATCTCTACAAAACTTTTGGAAAAGGCTTGATTTATTTTTATCAGGAGCTCCCTAAATTTAATAGACATTGATGCATAATATTACAAGTTATGAATTTTTGATTGATTTATGATATTTAAATATTTTCAAGTATCTTAATATTATTTTTTTATAAGTTTCCAATGTTGAGAAGTTAAAAAACGAGCAAGAGTATTCTTAAATTTTCTTGATTTGTCAGTTTTCAAACTTTGAGCCGGCTCAACCAACTCTTGAGCTGTCTCATAAGTCCTTTCCTTTTATCTATTTTTCTCTGGAACTCTAAGCCAGTTCAATACAATTCTGAGCCGTCTCATCATGCTACCTCAGCATAAATAACCCATTTTTATTCAAGGGCTATAAATTAGCCCCCTCCTTTCTCTGTCTTAAGTTGTATCCACCTTTAAACCCAAAAACCCTAACCCCAAATCCTCAATTTTTTTTTAAATTTACACTTTATTTCTCCACAAATTTCTCCTCAAATCTCTTAAATCTTTTCAATTTGACCTGAGATCATACCTCCTGAATCAAAGAAACCCTCAATTTCTTCTCAAATTGGATATGTTCATAAGACAAGTGAAGAGGAAATATTGCCTCAACCTTCTAAGCATGCAAGGGCTTCCATAGGAGCTAATGGGAAGAAATGGAAAAAAACAGTCTCAAAGACACCTAAGCCCACTTCCAAACCCGACACCATTTATAGGTAATCCTCCTTCTATTCCTCCTCTTATTGTACCACTTACTCCATCTACTGAGTTTGATTCTCGATACCACAAACAAAAGTTCCGACACTTTTAAGAAAAATACAACTCATAAAGTTTTGACTAGATCGGTTATCACTTTTAAGGGATTAGAAAATTGGAATATTCAATCTCTTTTTGAACACCAAGGATGGATGGAATTCTTCTCTCTTAACCGTTCGACGCACCCTTACGTCGTTCAGTTTGTTTTTGCAAACTTCTCGAGTGATGTATTCACGCCTAATACAATCAAATTGTATTTCACATGTGAGCTTGAGTTTGACCCTGCACTTCTAAGTGAAATTTTGCATATTCCCAATAAGTGTCTTGACATTTATGATTATATTTTATCCACTTTTCCTGATTATCCAGAAAATGAAACCCCAGAGCCCGCTTCTCTTTTAATTCATAACGATGAAAAACACGTTCTTTCGGAGCAATCCGATCATTTTACTCATCGTGCCCGCCTTATAGCTAAATTACTTGGTTCTTGTATCCTTCCAAAAACGGATAGCCAGACTAAATATACTGGGTGCCGCAAACTTCTTACATATTGCATTCTTAAGAAATTTAGAGTAAATCTTCCTCTTCTCATAAGCAAACACATATAGACACTTATCAAATCTCGTTACACTCTTGCTTACGGAAAAATTATCACAAAAATTCTTGAATTCTTTAAAATTTCTGTTAGCTCCTTTCCTACACAAAAGTCCGACATGTCTTTCTCCTCTCGGAACGCAAATCTTATGCATCTCTCTCCCGACGACACTATTGTTTCTAAGTATTCCTCTTCTGATTCGGAGTCCGTCTTGGATTCCGAATCTAGACGTCGTTCGGATTCTATTCCTATTGGCACATTTTTATTGAAAAAAACGTTTCGACGTATTGATATTGTTTGATAAACGTCTTTTAGATAGGATGGACGTGTCCGATAATCGTACAATTGAGTCGGAGAACCATATCATAGCTTACATCGCCTTCTTACATGACGTGACTCCTACTGCGTCCTATCCTCCATTCTATCTTCTTCCAACTCAAAATGAACCCTCAATTTCCGATATTTCTTCTCCTCAAACTCGATCTGATCCACTTCCCACTTCTACTTCACATGATACAACTACTCCTGCTCCGTAGTTCTTCAATGATAAATATTGGAGGGTTAATGTCATTTTAGGTGTGATTAATTCTTTTTGTTTGGATATATATTGAATATGAAACGACGATGATGGTAAAACAATGTGATGTGATGTTTTTTTTAATGTTTGGATTCATGATATGGTTATGTTTTGAATGATATGGTTATGTTGGATTTGTTATGTTTGAATTTGAAAAGAATGGTATTATTGTTCTTATGCATGTACTCTAAGGAGGTTTTTCACCTTTTTTCTTTTTGACAAAAATAACTTTTATTTTCGACATATTTTTTAATTGGCAGAAAACTTTTCTTTTTGACATATTTTTGGAAAAACTTAAAACTTCTTTTTGAATTTATGCATATGGATATTGAATTCAAAGGGGTTCCATTAGTTATGTCTCAATTTCTTTAATAGTAAATAGGTTTTGTCAAATATCAAAAGGGGAAGATTGTTGACCTTGTTGGGTAAAATCTACCTTAGTTTTGATATCAGATAAAACAATATTCAATCATTTTTTACACACCGATGATGCTTGTGGTTAAGTTATATGATTTCGGTGTTTACAAACAAGAAAAGATTGACAAAGTCGAAAAAGAATCTAAAAAGATATGGATTATCAAGAGGAGATGAAGGCTTAAAGCGACTCAGAGAATGTGCTTTTAAAATGTAAAATTATGTATTTTCTTTTTTCTTGAGTTATAGATCATATCTAGTACGTGTCAAGTGATTTAAAAGTCTAAACTATTTCTGAATCTCAGCTTGAGCCGGCTCATAAATGTTTGAGCCGTCTCATAAGTCCTTTAGAATAGTCATTTCTTCTTTGGTTCCTTGAGACAGCTCATGATTTTTTTTTTGATCCGGCTCAAACCCTTTTCATGAGACGGCTCACAGTCTTTTTGAGCTGGCTCAAAGTATGCTTGGAAAGTTATATTCATCTCTGTTTCTTTGAGACGGCTCAGGCCCTGTTTGAGCCACTCAATCTGACAGTTGCGAATTTTTGAAATATCTTTGACCTGATCTCTTTTCTATTTTTTGGGATTCTCTCATCTATTAAAAGAGATTGCCTTGTACAAAATTTTCATCAGACCTATCATTATAATTTTCGAAATTCATCTTCTTCCAGAGAAAGCTCTAAAACCCCTATTGATTCATCCTTCTTTGACTCTTCTTGGTTTTCAGAAAGCTTTTAAATTTATTTTTGCAAAGTATCTCATAATTTGTTAATTATTTTATTTGCAAAATCTATTTCCAATTCCAAAATCATTTATCAAATTCTCTTGAAATCTAAATCTTATATTGATAAAATCATAAACCCTAATTCTCTTATTTTAAATTGCTTAATTCATACGAGATTATAAGTTATTGTTTTTAATTTCTTGTACTAAATATATCCAGTAGAAATTGTCTATCATTTGTATTACCCGTTGGAGGTAGTCCATCAAACAAGTATTGTAAAGGTTTTCTTCACGTTAAGAAGATTTTGATATCGTGGATTGTCCAGAAGAGGCTTAGACGGAGACGTAGACATTGTTGGTATCGAACTTCGACATCAATGCTTGTGTTCCTCAAGAGTTTGCATCTCTTTTTACTCTTATAAATTGCTTTATTGTTATATTATTGTTCATATAATTTTTATATTCCGCACTTTTTATTGTATTGAGCAGTAAATTATCATTATTAGCCGTAAGTCCGATTCGCCCCTTCTAGGGCACTTTTCAAGACATTTACAAGTCCGAGCGAATCCGAAAGAATCTGAGAGTTTCTGACTCCGATACACGATCGTGGACGATTCGTGAGGCATATACAAGTATCCGTGCTTCATAAATAGCCATTATATATGCAAAACGATTAAAGGCAGGTATATATGTCCTCTCATGTCAAGATTGATATACATTAGTTTTAGAACAATCGCCGTCGTCATAATTTTTTTTTAAAAATGAAATCTCATATTTTCATAAAATCACCGCACAAGAGTTCATAATCCAAAAAGGTTTGTTCTGACCGTAAAATCTTATAATATTTGGTGAAAATAGATGTATCATTTATTTTATTCATATATATTTTGAATGTGACAGAATAAGCTTGATAGTTTGTAAATTTTACGCTACGTCGCACGTGCAAAACACTAGTTTGTTTAAGGCTAAAAGAATACAAACATTTCAGATTTAAATTTCAAATAAGTGTGCCTTTGGAACTTGGAAGTATCAATAACGGGAGTAAAATTGGAACTGATTTTAGTTTATAAAACCAGTGGACGTCATTATGTAAGGGGGGCAAGCTCTAGATTTAGAACCATCTACGAAATATTAAAAAAGGAGGAAAAAAGCCATATGTGCAATTACAGACTAGGAAGCACAGCAAAAAGAAGCAAATAAACCATCAGTGCCAAATTACTAGTTTTAGCTTCTTTTTTTCATAGGAGACCCAAATCTTTGGTATTTAAAAAAAAAGGACACATAAATGTACAAATTTCTAAAAGCAACACTCAAATTTTCAAATTAAACTATATTAGCAAATAGCAACACCACTCCCCCCGGCAGGATAACTTCCATCCACTTATCAACCACGTTCCATAATTGCAGACGTTAAAGAGAGAAAAAATGACCCAAATACCCCCTCATGACTAGTACAAAGATTTTAAAGGGTTTAATATCTCTCCTTCTTCCCATTGCTCCATTTCCTGCTGATTCGGTGCTTCTCTGTGATCCTTGTGTGCCAATTGCTTACGTGGGGGTCCTTCATTGTTGTTGTAAGATGGTGAATTCATAAGGTGAAGCTCAAAATAATTGTATATTTGTTTTAAAAAAATTGTTTTGCTATTGTCGGTTCTCTTTAATTCAGTGACTAGAATGAGGGTTGTGGAGAAAAGAGGGAGGGTGTGGTCATTCCATAAAAAATTGAGAGAAAATGTTATTTGAGAGAAGGGGCTTGAAAGAGAGGAGGTAGTAAAGTATAAACTCCTCTAACTAAAGTTACTAAACCAAGGTTGCCTTAACTAACTAATCTAATACCAAGGTAACAAGGTAGCTTTTGTAGTTAGCAGAGAAGATTTTTTTATAAAAAACTTAAGACTTGAGTTTTTTTTTAATTACCAAAGATTTAGGTGTCCAGTATATAAATATAACCATTTTATTTATCTAAAATTCAGAACTATTGACAACTGAGAAAGTTGAAAACTTTATGAACCAAGACAGCAAGTCAGATTCTTATTTCACGAGCTAATGGAATTATAGGTAGGGGGTGTAGGGTTTGTATTCTCTGAAAGATGCGTCCACCAACAAATATGTAAACTTAAGGCAGGTATAGGGAGCCACCAACGGAGACAAACTTATCCGCTGCTTGGCTGCTTGCCATAGGTATTCAAAACAGAATTAACAAAAACGTAACCCTATAAAATTTACCCAATTTTTCTCACTTCAATCATACCACCCACACTTCTCCCATTCAAGAGAAGAACTACAGCTGGTTACCTAGAGTATTATATCTAACGAGAGATTTTAAATCTTAGTCTGGAAGGCAATCATTCAAGAATCCTCCAAACCATGAGATCTTCTATCATTAACCAATAACTATACACTTCTCCCATTCAGGAGAAGAACTACAGCTGGTTACCGAGAGTATTATATCTAACAAGAGAGATTTTAAATCTCAGTCTGGATGGCAATCATTCAAGAATCCTCCAAACCATGAGATCTTCTATCATTAACCAATAACTATTTTTTATTGTATAAAAAAGACATATAAATGAAGATCAAATACTCTGGCACTCTTCAACTTGTTAAATCACATCAAGTTCCATCCATAGCATACAAAAAGAACAGAAAAATTATGTAAGCACTCCCTAAGTCCGTAGACGAATGCAACTCATACCCTGAAGTTATGTGAGCAAGTACATGAAAGAGAATTGAGGGATTACAAAACAGCAGAAAGCAACAGATACTATAAGCTCTAACTGCCTTCTTACAGAGTATATACTTTTGACAAGTAATAAAGAGGGAGAACCAAGGACGTCCGTATGCAACAATGGATGTCAAAAACAACTTACTAAGATGCAAAAAAAAAATCACCACCCAAAACGAACAGATACCAATAAATGGGGGTAAACGTTTATTAAAACCATGAAAACTAAGGTACTTGGTAGCTCTAAAAATTGGTAAGCATACACAATGTTATGCTATTTTCTCATTACTCAGTTGTACAGTCTGCATTTCTCTTATCTGACATGAAACTTTAGAATCATGAACTAGCAAAGCACATATCAATTAGATAATGAAAAATATAACTGAATGATGAAAACATCGAATGTATTCCACAACCATAAGCTCTCAAATACTAAATGGAACTAGAAAACAGGAAGGACATTGAGGACTAAATGCAGGATGCAAAAGTGCATTTTATATGACCCACTAAATCACAAATTAAAAAACTCAAAGTAATTATATGCACTACCAGTTACCAACCTCAAATTGCTCCAAATTTTTATAAGTACCACTCTCCAGCTTCTTTCGAACCGTTCCAAAATCCATCGGATGTTTGATAATGTCATGGTAATCCGGTAACTTCATAGATCAACCACAACTCAATCAGTTCAGTTCAGTCAAAGCAGAAAAATCCCAACTCATAAATAGCTAAAAACTTCTGCATCGTTTACCTCTTCAGGATCCACAGGCTCGGCGAACACACCATAAGTATCCTTCCTGAAGTTAGTAAACTACAATAACACATCAAACGCATAAAAGATGCGTGGAAATCAAAAGCAAAGAAAAAGGGCATCAATCAAAATGAAAATTTTCTTCTTTTTTTCTGAGAAAAAAGAACAGATATCACCAAAGACGCACTTCTGAAGCCTGTCGAGGATGAAGACCAACAACTTTTTGTCAGGCAGAGGAGTTGTGGGCCCTGAATCTGATGGATCTCCTGTTCCAATAACAATTAAATTAATCAAAAAAAATACCCAATAATTAACCACAAAATCCCCCCTTTGTCGAAATAAATGCAACTATGCAAGAAACCCAAACCTTGAAGAGCTTCGTCAGTCGCTTTCGAGCTGGAATTTTGCTTCGCTGTCTGCTGACAAGGTAACAAATCCCCAAATCAGTCAAAAAAAATTCAAAGTAAAAGGCTGTAATTAGATCTATTACATCAAAATTAAGGCAAAAACTTAAAAGCAAGCGAAGGAAGTGGACAAAGTTTGAACTTTTCAAAAAATAACGGTTTATTTCAGAACAAAAGGTATGGGAAAAAACGGTTAAAATCAAATAAAAAAGCATTTTTTTTTCAAGGCACGATGCTGCTGTTGACCAAAGTCAAATCGCCAAGAAAAAAACGTTCCCAATTTGGAAACCAAATCGCATAAATTCCTGATCCATACACAGAACCGTACAAAAAACCTCCAGATCTCAACCAAAAACGACAACTTTTCGAATCAATGTCAATAAACCACACCTCAACTGCATCGATATTCCGCTTCTTCCGCGATCCCTTGCCGTCGGCAGCCGAATCGGTTCCCGATCCGTCCAAATCCGACCCGTTTGGGATCCGCAGCACGAGCTTGAGCTTCTTCTCCTTTCGCTTCCCATTCGCATCCTCTCCTTCTTCGTCATCTTCATCATCATCATCAACATCATCAGGGTCAGGGTTCCGCCTCGTGCTGCGCCGAGCTGGGAATTTGGTGTAGGGATTGGCTTTAGGTTTAGGGTTAGGGTTTGGATCGATCTCATCGTGTTCTTTCTGCAATCGGAGGCTGCGCTTTTGGAGATCTAAGAGAGAGGGGCGGCCTTTCTTCTTCCTCTTCGGCGCCTCCACTGCCTGCTTCTTGTTTCCCATTTCGGCAAAACTTTTCTCTCTCCTCTCCGTCTCTTTCTCTCTCTAGAACGAGGGGGCGATTTTTTGCGGGGTTGTTTTTGCAAAATAATTTTGGGGATTTTTCCGGGCTTGAGGCTTTTGGAAGGGGCGCGGCGTGCCTCACGTGACAGCCGCCTGCTGTGTTTTATGACCGTTGGTTTCGTTCGTTGAAGATTTGGACGGTGGATTTTGTTGGCCGTATAGAAGTCTTGGTACGGTGAGTTGTATAGATAAATTCTACAGTATAAGCTGTATTAGTTGCCTGAGCATGAAGTAATGTATCAGCGTCATTACTATTATTATATTATATCCCAAGCTTAGTGTATGATTGTGACATTATTAACTCATTTTGCAAAAAAAAATTTCAAAAACAAGAGAAAAATACATTCCCCGTGCTCCAGTGGTGGAAAATAAGCTTTGTTAATGCAAATGGAGTTTCGAATGCAAGATCTCCCACCAATTTGGGGAGTGTCGTTGTCGTTCGAGCAAAAACTTCTTGGCACAACAATTCTTCATTTAGACTTTCTTATTTTTCTCCGGCGATCAAGAACACTCAAAACCTTGCGATGCGATCTCCTCGTGTCCTGTAGACCATGATTTTTCTATCTTTTTTACGTCAGTTGTTTAAAAACTACTAAAGATAAGGTAATATATAGAAGAAGAAGAAAATAGCTCTTGTACAGATGTTAAAGGCAAACGTCAAGTTCTATTTACTTCTCGTTTTTCATAAAATTTCTCGAAGACTTGAGTGGTGCAAAAGCAAAGGATGGCCATTTTGATTATGATGAGATCATTTTCATTGCAGACTTTCCCATCATTTGTGATACTCGATTAATAAAAACTTATAAATTTTGAAACATATTCATTAAGCTTCTTATAATACTCTTTTTCCTTTTCAATTTGACTATACCAAGAAAGGAAAGGGGATAGGTTCATAACTCTTATCGGGTTGAGATGGGAATGGTTGAAAGGAGAAACTATTATGACGTGGAGAAACAAAGAAATTGGTGCTGGACAGTTGCTTACTTTTGGAAGGGTTTCAATTAGAGGCTTCATGGAGCAAGATGGTTTAGTGTGTGACAATGTGAGGAGAGAAATTAAGATGAAGAGCAAGAAAAAGGTGATGTGACTTTTTTCTTCTCTCTTTTCCCTATAAAAATAGAATGGAAAATTGTTTCCGAACCCGATTTAGAAAATTAACTTGTTTTTAAACCCAAGTATTCCTAAAATCATTAAAAATATCAAATACTTCGAAAATACAAAAGATCAAAGGCCAAAATGACATATACGTATAATAATCAGGATGTTTCTCCGAAAATTCCAATTTTACCCTTATTCTTATATGACAAAGAATTTTCTAAAAAAATACATATAATAAATGGAAGATCTCGTGCGTATCCTTTTCTTCTACCACTCTTTGTCTTTCTCAAATCACAAAAGGATCTCTCCTATTTTACCTCCGATAGAAAAATTGAATGTGGACTAAATTTTGACCCCTAATTATATTCTCCTTTCTCATATTGTATTTTTTCATTCCAAATTTTCAGTGACCCTAATCTCAACCTTTTATAGTCAAAGCTTAAAGCCTCTCAATCCCTTTAGGTTCATGATATTTCTTTGCCAATTTTTCTTCATCAACGAGACCTAGAAGTGATCATGTCCAAATTACTTTATCGATTTCGAATGAGATCACGAATTTCTTAACTTAAAATTGAAGATACGATGAATGAAAACTTTTTTCCTATAGGATTTAGAAAGAAGATGGGTTAAGAGAAGAAATTAGGGCAAACAATAATAAAGAAGAAAGATGATGGGTTAAGAAAGGAAATTATGGCAAATAATAATAAAGAAGAAATAATAAAGAATAACCAAAAATCTCATATTTTAAAATGTAGGGAAATCTTAAAAATCCTATGTTCTAACATTTTGGAAAATCTTAAAAAGGATATTATAGACAATTTACATAAAAATACATATACAAATCAGAGTTTGGATTTAAAATAATGCAAATTATATTTCTGGGGTTTTCCACAATTTTGAAGCTTCGTGGGTTTAAAAATAAATCAAATTATGAAATTGGGTCCGGAAACAATTTTCCCGAAGTAGAAATGGGCTGAATGATGATGGATAAGCAACAAAAAGGATTTGGATTCATTACCAAAAGTCAATGGAGGGTCAAGTAAATTGAAGTCGACGGTAGGATTTGATCTAACGGCTAAGAACCATTCAACAAAAGATAAGTCGAGGCCTTGGACTCCAACCAATTAAATACTACCATAAGAATGTCCACATCATCCATAGAAAAAAGACAAAATAACATCCAACTCATCTCTCTCACACCTCCCTAAATAAAATCAAAAAAATATCCTACTCATTTCTCTCACACACACACACACACAAATCAAACCCACCCTCTGCTCACTAAAAAAAAGATATGCACATAAACTAAAAAAAAATGAAACTTTTTATTAGTACTTACAACATTTTTATTCCTCATATATATTATATTTAACCAATATTATTTGAGAATAAAAACCGTGTTTTGTACACAATTTATTTATTTCCTTAAAACATATTTTTTCTTATAAAATCATACCGACCATCTTCTATTTATAGTATAAAAGTGCAACGCACGTGCATACGCTAGTCAAAGGATAATAAAACAGAAATTTTATGCATTTTCAAAACTTTTGATGGCCAGGTAAAAACTATTTGGGGTAATTCTTTAGTGCTTCCACAGTATAGTTTATTAACTGGTGCGGGTAAATCTGAACCATCTGATCAAAGAACGAAACTGGAAGATCAGTAATCCAGTTCACTACAAGACAAAAAAAATCACCCATGCGACCTTCTCTATCTCTCTGTCACGCCCCGTTTCCCGGTGTACGGGCAGAGGACGCGACGAGGCTGCTACGTATTTACTCTGAAGTAAACACGCTAAGCGTATCTAAGCAATATAAAAGAAATATACACAAGAGACAAATGTAATAAACAACAACTTTATTTATTAACATTCTCTTACAGTACATGGAAAAGTAAATACATGAAATGAAAAGTAATGCCTAAACAGTGACATAACAGAAATGGAAAGTACTGAAACGAAATGTACAAGTATCTAGAGCTCCGGGTCGAAGGCTAGCTGATCCAAGTCCTCGCTGGTGGGCTCAATCTCCTGAAGGTCCGAATTACCTGACAACATTCCAAAGAAGAAAGAGAAGGAATGTCGTCAGCGAACAATCGTTCGGTAAGTCCCAAAGATAAGGGAGAAGTAGAATAGACAGAGAGAAAGAGAGTGTGTGTAACTTTTAAAATGGTATAATATTGCTATAATGTTGTATTTAGTATTAATGCTGTTGTTAACGTAAGTTCAAGGGTGAATGTCAACCAATCTCAAGAGTGTTCTCGAACCCAACAGGCTGTAATCCAGGGGTAGGGAACCACGGGTTCGAATCAAATGTTAGTAACGGGACTTCAACCTAGTGTTGAAGTATTCCAAACTCAACAGGCTGTAATCCAGGAACAAAAAAACAAGGGCCCTCATGATAGCTTACTTGTGTCAGTAGACATGGATTCATGATCTAGGGGCACTCCTGAGATTCTGCTAGATTCATGCATGAACTATCCCAACACTCGTGTATTTATTGAATTGATAGTAATGATTGTACTAATGATATTGTGTTGTACTGTATTGTCTTGTATTATAGATTGTATAGATGGATGACTTGCCGAAACCATGATATCAGTAAATGGATGTAACTGGAGAATCATGTAGATAGATGTATATCCATGGTTCAGTTCGGTCAATACAGATTGATTAGATTGAATATATGGATTCATGGATTCATGTTGAATTGTTATATATATACTTGAATCTCATTCAAGTCAGATTGATTATATCGAGATTCAGTCCGAGTCAGACAATTAGAAAAGAAATTGAACTCCTGAATTAAGTTTTGATGTTATCGGTAATCGCTGCATATGAACGACAGGATTTGTGTCTTTTTCAAAGACGATTACCGTGTTGATAACACCGTTTGTTAAGTTGTCTACCTTAAATAGGCAAGCACCCATATCTCCGGCTCCCTGAGGCTTAAGAGACCGGTCCCGCTTAAACCTATGTTTACTAGGGTCCTTATTGTAATTTAGTATAACTTGAGGGGGTTTTATGTAAAAATAATTTGTATAATTTTCAAAATACACCTCAAGTATTTAATTATCGTCTTTAAAGTTTTCATAGATGTAGATTTTATATATGTGACATTTCTAGTGAATAAAACTTAATTTCATAATATATGGTATTTAATTGTAAAGTATTGAATTTGTATGGAATTGCATGGTATTTTCATGTAAAGCGATTCTTTTGATTCAGAAAAGTTGGAATATTTATATTATATCAAAAATTAGATATTTTGATGTACATATATATATATATATAATAATTTTAATTTATTATTTTTCTAGAAATCTCATTTTCTTAAAGAAAATTGTATTTTTAAATCTTTCGAGACTGTATGCTCCTTACGGAGGTCTGCATCTCGCACCACTAAGCCCGAGAATGTGCGATAATCCACACCATCCCGAACGGGTTCCCCGAAATGGGTTGTAGCGGCACATTGCAAAGATTTGTTAAAAATACATATCTTGTAGAAAAATGTTTTTATAAGTTGGAGGTGGTTTTGTGTAAATCGTATTTTCCCAAAACTATATTTCCAAATATCATCATGCTATGTTACATATGTATGTTGTGAGGAGGTAGGTTATTATCTCGTGAACTATCTTAGGTATAGCAAGGAATTATAATGATTTATGTCAAAACTAAACTATATGGTATTTTTCTGAAAAAATGCGATAAAAATTACAATATGAACTCTTTTGCTATGAAACTTGTTCAATATATTTTGTTAATATTTAATGGTCATGACGTGCAAGTTTGGTATCATGGTATTTAAGAAAATTAGAACTTTTTAAAGAAAACCAAATCGGAAATCGGATTAACTCCTCTTCCGTCGGGTTTTAGAAATACAAGTTTTGCGGTTAGAAAAGAGAAGAAGGAGGAGGGACTTACTGGATTTTAGATTAGAGAAGAGGAAGATGGAGTGTTAGGAGTGCCGGTGCATCGTTTCATCGCCAGGAGCTCCTAGGGTCGTCGTCGGAAGTTCGCCGGAGTTTCGCCATTTGCTAACTCCACTTGTATACAAAAATTCTAGGGATTTTTCTTGAGCGTTTGGGCAGAGATTGTGAGTGAGGGGTGTGTGAGATGGAGTGGTATTTATAGGAAAAGATTGGGTTTAGGGTTTGATAGAAAATGCATTAAAAATTATGCATTAAAAAGATTTAAATTGGTTTTTAATTGGCTCTGTTAATATGCATGGAAAATGAATAGAACAGGGGTTATGGGGAGGCCAAAAGACACAGGAGTCAAGAAGAAAATCGGCGATCCAACTCACCCGAACCGGCGGCGCCGGCCGATTCGGCCGAGTCGCCGGCCCGAGTCGGCCGAGTCGGGCCGGGACTCGTCGCCACGTGTCCTCCACCGATAGGTCTACCTCCTGGGCTCGTTTGTTTTATATGTGACTTTTGGTTTTTACGAGTTATGCACGTGTAGACTCTTGGGATTCTAAAAATTTAAAAGAAAACTAATTAAAAATTAATATGGCTAATGGGATTTGAACTCTGGTGCTTTGGATCAGCAGTGCATGGTCTTACCAATGAACTACAAGCTCCTTCTTGCTATTAAAAAGCAAAACAAATTTATAACTTGTGCTCAGGCAAAAGTACTCATTTCTGTATTTTTGAAAAAATTTACAGAAAGTTTAGGGTTGTTACATTCTACCCTCCTTATAAAAATTTTGTTCTCGAAATTTATAAAAGAAAAGTGTAACGGATTCAAGGAAAGTTTGATGATAAAAATACTTGATAGCGTATGAATAATTACAAAGTGATGCAAAAGTTTGAAAAGGTTGAAGAGAATTACCAGGATTACCCTAGCCAACCATCTTAGCTGTTACGGCTGCCAAAGTGTAAGCCTGGTGTCTCGGCACATTTCTTCGTGCATGCTGGTACATCGATGGTTGTTGAGGTAAAGGTGGTCCACGTGGAGGTGGTGCAGAAAGAGCTAACCGAGTAGGTGGAGCTTGGATAGCTGGTCTAGCTGCGGAATTAGGTCAGTTCGGTTGTGTGGGCAAGTTCCTATGGTATGTGAGAATGATCCACATATCAGGCAAAGACCGTTTGCTCGTCAGCAATCTTTCATCAGATGTATAGCTCTTTTGCAGTAGGTACAAAAGGCTGGTGATTGATCTTATTTTCCGTTGTCGGTTTATAGAAACTTGTAAGAAATCACAACCAAAAATATTTTGACCGCAATCAATAACGGTGTCGGATTGTAGCGCATTAGTGAGTGCGGATCGTCCACAGGGATTGCACGATTCGTTCGTATCTTGTTTTGTTTGAATCGAAACTTTAATAGAAAAGAAAAGCGAAGAAAAGGATTCAAGATTTTTATCGATGGTTTCAAGTGTTACTATTCTAATCAAGAATCAAGAAAATGATAAACATCGAGAATCGAGTTTCGATAGAATTCCAATCACTTTAGGGTTTCAAGATTTGAAGTAAAACTCGTAGGAATCGATTAGATTGTAGATGTGATGAAGACTAGAAATCAACGTTTCTTATCCATTAGCGAATTGATGCTAACTCGATATCGATTGATCGAGATTTAAGGATCTTGCGAAGAATTAGGGTTCTTCGTCCTATCCTTTGTCCTTTCGATGAATCACATTCACTAGATAGCTTCTTGAAAATACAATGATCGATCGTTGATTCTCTAGATCGTGCGAAAAGAATCAAGAGCCCATTTCACATCGATCTAGATCATCGATCATTCTATTTTCAAGAATTCACAATTGCTATAGGACTTAAGAAAACGTTTAAAGATTTATCAACATCATCATTCTACAATCATCTCGATTTCTCCACGAGCGGAGTTTATTCATACATCATCACAAAGAATACATTCAAGAATCGAAATGAAATCATGATGCTAGAATTGAAATGTAAACAAGTTTAAAGAATCTTCACCTTTATTATATCAACAAGAAGTTACAACTCTCAAGAATTACAAGAGGAAGGAACTTTGCTCGTCGAATCTTGCATCGCTCGGCTTTTTGAGTCTTGGATCGCTTCGATCTCGTGCTCCGATGAAGTCCGGCTTTGCTTCTAAAGGGTCGTCGAAGACTTGCTTTTCTTGAACTCCATGAATCTTGAATTGGGTATTTGTAGATTGGATTAGGGTTAGGGTTTTGACACAAGCCTTGTCACTAGACTTGTGGGTGGAAATTGGGGAAGATGAAGAATAGGAGAGATTGGGATGATATCTAAGATCCTAAGATTGGATCCTTTTACAAGCGAGCCTAGGGGTCTATTTATAGGTTTCCCAAACCCTAGGTTTTGGATTTGAAATGGAACTTCCCTCCAAAAGTTTGTTGAAAGGCTTCTAGAAGTAGGTAGTTAGGAGCTTAGCTTAGGGTTTAAGCTAGGGTTTAGGGAGAAGGTTCTAGAATAAAAGGCTAGTTTAGTTTAGATCCAAGGGTTTGCTGATCTGGCAGAATGTTCAGGAGTCTTCTGGAACTTGCATAAGTTTTCTGAAGTGTAGGAACTGAGGTAAGAGTTGTGCACTGAAAATTAAGTGCTGACGTGGCAGAACTGCCGCGGTTCTGCGGCACAAGGCAGCTTAGGCCGCGGAACCGCGGCCATATGGTGGCCTTAGGGCTTCAACTTCTCTGCGCTTCTTTGTTCTGTCTTCAAGTATATTTTCTGATATGTTGATTCTCTGCATGACTTATAGATCACTACTAGATTCTGGATCCTTGAGTTGGCGTATTCTTTAGCAGTCTTGTTATGTAAATTTTGACCGATCTTCTGTATTTTCCTGCACGGACTTCGAAACACAAGTTGCGATATATAGAAATGATGCCATGCTATGAAATGCAGTCAATTTCCCTAGAAATGCCGGTTTTAAGGTCTAACACATGTAATCTGATATTTTACGACTGTTTTGCTAATATGTGCTATATGAATACCGAACACTTCTATATGAATGCAATTGATAGGGAAATTGCCGGTTAAAAGATGCAATATTTTCGACTGATCAAATTCCCCCAAACTTAATTTCGATCGTCTCGAGCGAACTTTTTATTAAAAAGAGAAGAAGAAAATAAAGAAAGAGAAAAACTAACTAGCACACTTTCGTAAGCAACACGATTGCACTGAGCATGTGCAACAAGCCTTTAAACCTCTAGGTGTCCCTAGTAGGAGGAGTGTTGTCTCCTGAGGGTTTTCAGCGGATTGCACCTACAAAATCCAGTAATAAAAGGAAGATCGTGAATATTACATTTAAAGAAAAGAATTGTAAAAGAAAAGCCTTGAAAATTAGGGTTTCCAACTAAGCTAGCTTTTCGGTTGTCATGAGCCCTATCTTAATGGTCATGAAAAGATGTCAGAAATCACGTCCTCTCTCAATAAAATATCGTCTTATTCTTCATTCTTATCTTTCTTCCAAACATCAATCATATCACCCTGCGTGTGTGTAAAGGACATCCATACACCCGGAGAATTCAATTCAAGCTATCATACTCTTGCCCATCAGCCTCAGTACTTTTTAATTAATGACTATTTAGATGAGATTGCTCACACACTTTCATGCGACCGTTAATACTTCTTGAGGTACTAACCGACCGATTACTCATGTGCTTGCTTATTTGGTGTATTTTCCTCGTCTTGCACCACCTCAAGCATAGCAGTGACTCCCAGACCAGTTGGCCTTAGGGCACTAGGTGAAGAGGCACCCTCGCTATACATTTTTTTATTGCCCTCGGTGATAACAAAACCGGTGTCCATTTTTCTCACCACTTTTATATTTTTTCATTCACTTTTCTTTTTTTTATTGCCTTCATACATCGGCTTTAAGACAAGAGCATTTCAAGGTATCCTCTACTATCCCAGGTTTCAAGACGTGTGTAAGTGCGAATAGCAGGGTAGCAACGTTCAAAATGTTTGGCTTCCAGAATAGAAACTATTTTTCAGATTTAGTTTTATCCTCAGATTAGTGACTACCTTCATCTTACTAACCCTTGGGATAACGGCTCACAACAACTTATTACTAGTTCGTATAAGAAAACTTCTAATCTTCTTAGTTTTCTTAAATTTTTCTAATCTCATGGATGTAATTGTTCATTATCTAAACTTTTATTATCTTATTTATATACAAAAAAGTGTAAATATTAAAATATTTTTATATTTGAAAATTTTTAAATTTTTGTGAGTTTTGATTTTTTTAAAAATTTTTATAGATTTTTTTAAAAAATGTTTTGTGCTTATGCAAATGATATGCGAATGATGCAAAAATAAGCACAAACCTCCCCCAAACTTGTTTTCAACAGTGTCCTCACTGTTGCCAACCGCTATACCTATAAAAACTGTAAGCCTGGGGGGAATTATTAGTGGGGGCAAAATATATAAATGAAGAACTTCCCCCAAACTTATTCTTTTCACCCACCTCTATCCAAAAGATGATGCAGTGATATACAAGATATGAAGGTGAGACGGAGGAATTTTAATCCAAATAAAATGGCTCCTGTAAGAACAGGAGCTCCTCCATGGGGTCAGTGGAAAAATACGGCTTTAGTCTATGTCCATTTACTTTAAAAAATGTGCCGTTTTTAACATTTTCTACTTCTACTGCCCCGTGCGGGTATACAGACCGCACAACAAAAGGTCCCTTCCACCGAGATCGAAGCTTACCCGCGTGAAGGTGTAATCGTGAATCATAAAGAAGGACTTGTTGACCAGGTGAAAATGTTTTCCTCAAAATGTTTTTATCATGAAAAACCTTAGTCCTATTCTTTATGATCACAGCGTTATCATAAGCTTCATCGCGGAGTTCGCTTAGCTCATTTAGTTGCAGCTTCCGAAAGTTGCAGGCTTGGTTTAGGTCAAAGTTGATTTCCTTAATAGCCCACAATGCTTTATGCTCAATCTCGACGAGTAAGTGACATGCCTTTCCAAACACTATCCTATATGGAGACATCCCTAGGTCGGTTTTATCTGCAGTTCGGAATGCCCAAAGAGCATCCGTCAGTTTGGTCGACCAGTCTTTTCTATTCTTAGCAACAGTTTTCTCCAGGATAAGTTTGATCTGTCTGTTTGAGATTTCAGCCTGCCCGCTCGTTTGGGGATGATAGGGTGTAGAAAGTCGGTGGTTGATTGAGTATTTCCGCATCAGAGTCTCGAAAGACCTGTTGCAGAAATGTGTCCCATTATCGCTAATGATAGCGCGTGGGTGTCCAAATCGCGAAAAGATATTCTCTTTCAAGAACTTAATGACAATTTTCCTGTCATTAGTGCGACATGGAATGGCTTCAACCCACTTTGAGACATAATCAACCGCCAGCAGTATGTACAAATTCCCAAAGGAGTTGGGAAAGGGACCCATAAAATCAATGCCCAAAACATCGAATATTTCAACAACCAGAATGGGTTGCTGAGGCATTTCATTTCTCCGGGATATTCTACCCGTGTACCGACATTGTGTACAGGTTTTGCAATACTCAAATGCGTCCTTGAATAAGGTCGGCTAATAAAATCCACATTGCAAAACCTTTTCCGCCGTCTTTTTAGGACCGAAGTGACCCCCACAGGCCTGATCATGACAAAAAGAAAGAACACTCTTGAACTCTTCTTTCGGGACACACGGGCGAATGATCTGATCAAGACAATATTTAAACAGATAGGGATCATCCCAGTAAAAGTGTTTTACTTGGGATAGAAAACGGTGTTTGTCCTGTTTTGACCAATCGCTGGGTATAAGTCCCGTGACAAGATAGTTCATAATATCCTTGAACCAAGGTTCATTGGATACGCTCAAGAGTTGTTCGTCAGGAAACGAATCATTGATCGGCAGGGTCACAGGGGAAGAAGAGATGCGTGAAAGATGGTCGGCTACTACGTTTTCACATCCTTTCTTATCTTTGATAACAAGATCAAATTCTTGTAACAGTAGGATCCAACGTATTAGTCGACCTTTTGCATCTTTCTTCGCCAGAAGATGTTTTAAGGCGGAATGGTCAGTGTACACAACTATAGGAGAGCCAATTAAGTAAGGCCTGAATTTTTCTAATGCAAATACAACAGCCAAAAGTTCTTTTTCGGTGGTCGTATAATTGATTTGTGCATCATTCAGGGTCTTACTTGCATAGTATATCACGTGTGGCATCTTTTCAATGTGCTGTCCTAAGACTGCACCTACTGCAAAATCGGATGCGTTACACATCAGCTCAAAGGGGTAGTCCCAATTTGGAGACGATAGAACGGGGGCTGAAGTGAGTGAGTGTTTAAGTGAGTCAAAAGCCGTCTCACAGTCCGAGTCAAAGTGGAAGGTCGTATCCTTGGCCAGGAAAAGAGTTAAAGGTCTAGCAATTTTGCTAAAATCCTTAATGAATCTCCTATAAAAGCCCGCATGGCCAAGGAAAGATCGAATATTTTTGACGCTTTTGGGATGAGGGAGGTTTTGAATGACATCTATCTTAGCTCTGTCAACCTCAATGCCTTTCTGTGAAATAACATGTCCAAGTACAATTCCTTCTTGGACCATGAAATGGCATTTTTCCCAGTTCAAAGTTAAGTTCTTCTCTTTGCAACGAGTAAGAACTGCGTCAAGATTCGATAGGCAATCAGAAAAAGAGTCTCCAAAAATCAAGAAATCGTCCAAAAAGATCTTCAGAAAATTCTCTACCATATCAGAGAATATCCCCATCATACACCGCCGAAAGGTAGCGGGAGCATTGCATAACCCAAAGGGCATGCGACTGTAAGCAAAGGTACCAAAAGGACAAGTAAAAGTGGTTTTATCTTGATCCTTTTTGACAATGGGGACCTGATTATAGCCTGAGTATCCGTCCATAAAACAATAATACTCTCGTCCTGCTAAGCGTTCCAGCATTTGATCAATGAATGGTAGAGGAAAGTGGTCTTTCCTCGTGGCAGCATTGAGTTTTCTATAATCAATACATACACGCCACCCAGTTTGGGCGCGTGTCTGAATCAACTCATTTGCCTCATTGGTTATAACAGTGATGCCGGATTTCTTAGGGACGACATGTATAGGACTCACCCATTGGCTATCGGAGATGGGGTATATAATACCATTATCTAGGCATTTGACGATCTCTTTCATCACCGCTTCCTTCATGACGGGATTTAGCCGTCTCTGTGGTTCTCGGGTTGGTCTGGCATCATTCATCACATGTATATGATGTTCAACTATCAAGGGACTAATCCCTTTGATGTCCGCCATAGTCCAACCAAACGCCTCTTTGTTAGATTTCAATACCGATAAAAGTGCATTCTCTTGCTCTAATGCTAGAGAAGCGGATATTATAACCGGTAAAGACTCCTTCTCACCTAAATAAGCATATTTAAGATGAGAAGGTAAAATTTTGAGATCTAATTCAGGCGGAGAAATGATAGAAGGAGGGATCATCGAGTGATTTTTGGAATTACAAAGAAGCTCAGAGCCTGTGAAAGATACAGACTCGGGTGGAGATAGGTCAGGAGTGTCAGACTCAAGTGTAGGAAAAGTGTCCTCACTAAGATCATGTGTGAGATCAAACAGAGATGTGGTAATGTCGTCGAGATCAGTAAAGCATAGTTCCTCAGCTCCGCAACTATCGGGAGCGATCTCGTGGACAGAGCACACATCTAGAATATGAGCAGAGGGTTCTGATGGCTGACTTCCAACTTTGTAGATGTTTAGTTCAATGGTCATATTTCCAAATGATTAGTTCATTGAACCATTTCTACAGTTTATAACAGCGTTGGAAGTGGCAAAGAAAGGACGACCCAGAATCACCGGAATTTGGCCCCGGGGGTTTGCTACAGGCTGTGTATCGAGTACAATGAAGTCTACAGGGAAAAAAAATTCCTCGAACTTTATTAACACATCCTCTAGTTCACCCCTTGGTTTGGTGATTGAACGGTCTGCCATTTGGAGAGTGCAGTGAGCAGGTTTCAGCTCTCCAATCCCTAGTTGCTCATATACAGAATATGGAAGTAGGTTAACACTTGCGCCAAGGTCTAAAAGAGCACGATTTATGTTTTTACCCCCAATAGAAATCGATATTGTAGGACATCCTGGGTCCTTTCGTTTCTTTGGTAGCTGGGGGATAAAAGCAGTGCTAATATTATCAGACATGAAGACCTTCTTCGGCACTTGAGTCTTCCTCTTCCTAGTGCACAAGTCCTTAAGAATTTTCGCATAAGCGGGGACTTGTTGAATTGCATCTAGGAGAGGGATGTTGATGTTAACCTGTTTGAAAATTTCCATAATTTTCTCCATATGAGGACTCGTTCTGTTACCCCTTAACTGATTCGGGTAAGGAGCTTTCGCAATAAGTGCCGGGTCCATCATAGGAGAAGGAAGAGGGGGTAGACGAGATCCCAAAAGAGGTATGGGGATCGTCTGTGGAGAACTAGAAGGGTTATACTGAGGTGTCGAGCCTAGTGGGAAATGGAGAATAGGCTCGCTAGACGGTGGTGTGGTAGAAGAACAAGGATCAGAAGTAGAAGTGTGTGTGTGAGGGAAGGTCTCAGCCGGGGTGTTGATATGATTTCCAATATCATCAACTTCTTCCCCAACATGATTGTTCAGCACTCTTCCCGATCTCAACGTTGTGACGGCATTTACATTGTAATGCCCAGGATTTGGTAGGGGTTGAGACGGAAGTTTCCCTTTTTCTCTCGCACTCATTTCGGTTTTAAGTCGTGCGATTTCAGCTTCCATCGATCTGATACTCTCAGCTTGGGACGCTGAGTTTTTCTTTATCTCACTGACGGAAGTTCTAACCTCAGCCGAAACCTCTAAGAAATTTGACAAGAGTGATTTCATGGTTTGAGTGAATTGAGAGAATTCGTCAGAACCAGTCAACTGCATAGGATTAGACTGTGCAGGAGTGTTGACCTGGTTGTGGAAATTTTGTGACTGGTAGGGGTGCTGAGTGAGTTGAAGTGGTTGCTGTTGTGGTGGAAGAGCCCTTTGAAAATTATTTTGGCTTGGAACCGTGTTTTGAGATTGTTGTTGGTTCCAAGCAAAATTCGGGTGATTCTTCCAACCCTGATTGTACGTGGAAGAATATGGATCGTTTCTAGGTCTTTGAAATGCGGCATTTGTATGCTCGTGACCTTGAAACGCAGAGTTTAATGGACATTCTTCCGTTAAATGAGACGGATCAGAACAACACCCACAAACAGTTTTGGGGAGTGATACCGGGTTTAGGGAGGCTGCTGCAAATTTGTGTTCTATAGCCTCGAGCTTCTTTTGCATTGCTGCCATCTCAGCTCGAACACTTATGGACACATCTATTTGGTGTACGCCACCCCTATTCAATGGTTGGGTACCACTCTCCCACTGTAGTGATTTTTCAGCGAACTCTTCTAAAAATTTCCACGCTTCCCCATCATCCTTAGTCATGAAGGTACCTTGACACATGTTTTCAAGGTTCTGTTTAGTGTTTGGGTTAATGCCCTCATAAATGATTCGGCAAAGATCCCATCTCGGGATGCCGTGATGAGGACATTGAACCAATAGATCCTTGAAACGTTCAAAGAATTTAGAGAATGGTTCAGTTGGAAGCTGGGTAAATTGATTAAGTTCGCTACGGATTCGAGCTGTCTTTTGTATTGGGTAAAATTTCTTAAGGAATGCCGCTACAAATTCTTCCCAATTCGTAATAGAGTGTGCGGTAGTGTTATATAGCCACTTCTCGGCTATATCGCACAAAGTAAATGGAAGAAGTCGTAGACGCATAGCATCCACTGAAAGTTGTGACGTACCCATCATTGCGCATACGTTTTCAAATTTGGTAATGAAAACGTAGGCATCCTCAGTCTCGAGTCCGTGGAATTTGGGTAGAAGATTGATATATTGGGGTTTAATTTCAAAATTATCCCCGTTGGCTGGTGGTGTGGATAAGCAGGTCGAAAGAGGACCTCGAATGGGGTAGCACCTCTCCTGGAGAGAGATGCGGGGTGGATTCTGCGCACCAACGGACGGCGGCAGATTAGTGGAAAAGAAATTTGATGGATTCGGATCCATCGGTGTGGGTGTGGTAGTGGGTAAAGAAAAGGTAAATGTAGAAATATCGACTTCAGAGTCGATAGGAGGTACGCGGACTAAACGGGCACTAGAATCCCGTGTCCAGCCTATCTTGCACTAAAAAGGGTTAGTACAAGTGGCAGCGTGGCTTATAATTAGGGAAAAATGATGAATGCGGTGTTTGTTTTGAAAAGTGGACGGATTTTTTTTTGAAAAAATGATGCGACACAACAAATGCAACACACAAAACCCTAATTCTAGGGGTCGCCTAGGTCAGATCTCTAGACCGCTCCTAACTGCAAGAAGACAAGTCGCAGGATAGAATCCTCCACTGCCTCTTTGTCCCCCTGTGGCCAGGTAAGTGCCAGGTAAGTGGGAAGGTACTCCACTACGTAAGTAGTGGGCCTAATTAATAACCACTAGCCTTCGACACACTTGCCTTAGACACCACAAGAAAACGCGGATAAGCAATGAATTACCCACGGCCTTCTTCTGTCCTAAGTGAGCGCGGCAGTCCTTAGAGTCATCTCTAGATATTTTTTAGTTAATGTGGGTCAATGCGGATGCAAGTTTTGCGATTTTTGGGCCTAGGAAGGGTAATGAACTCCCCACCTAATTTGGATTTGGCCGTGCCCCTTAATATCCGTATTTATAATGCAAACAACCAAGAAACAAAAAACACGCACAATTTTAATTTGCTTTTTGCGGCGCTGCTATTTTTGCAAAGAAGCCTGCAGAAATTTGTTAGTTGGAGCAAAGAGAGGAGAAGAGGGGAAGGTAAGAAAGTACCTGAAGAAAAATTGCACAGAGATCCCTTTACAATGCCGCGGAACCGCCGCTATTGATGGCTCCCACCGCGGAATCACGGTCGTTTGTGCTGATCACTGCACCAAAATTCAGCAGCAAGCTACTGTATACTTCCTCAGCTCTCTGGAATTTTCCAAAAATTATTTCAATTTCACAGCAAGCTCCAGATCTCCTTGCAACAAACCACAACAAATTGTTTAGATTTTGCGCGAATTTTGATCTCAAAAATTATAAATGAATAAATCTTTCAATTCAAACTTCAATATAAAACGAATTAGCGCGCGATCCCCGGCAACGGCGCCATTTGATTGATCTTATTTTCCGTTGTCGGTTTATAGAAACTTGTAAGAAATCACAACAAAAAATATTTTGACCGCAATCAATAACGGTGTCGGATTGTAGCGCATTAGTGAGTGCGGATCGTCCATAGGGATTGCGCGATTCGTTCGTATCTTGTTTTGTTTGAATCGAAACTTTAATAGAAAAGAAAAGCAAAGAAAATGATTCAAGATTTTTATCGATGGTTTCAAGTGTCACTATTCTAATCAAGAATCAAGAAAATGATAAATATCGAGAATCGAGTTTCGATAGAATTCCAATCACTTTAGGGTTTCAAGATTTGAAGTAAAACTCGTAGGAATCGATTAGATTGTAGATGTGATGAAGACTAGAAATCAACGTTTCTTATCCATTAGCGAATTGATGCTAACTCGATGTCGATTGATCGAGGTTTAAGGATCTTGCGAAGAATTATGGTTCTAATTCCTATCCTTTGTCCTTTCGATGAATCACATTCACTAGATAGCTTCTTGAAAATACAATGATCGATCGTTGATTCTCTAGATCGTGCGAAAAGAATCAAGAGCCCATTTCACATCGATCTAGATCATCGATCATTCTATTTTCAAGAATTCACAATTGCTATAGGACTTAAGAAAACTTTTAAAGATTTATCAACATCATCATTCTACAATCATCTCGATTCCTCCACGAGCGGAGTTTATCCACACATCATCACAAAGAATACATTCAAGAATCGAAATGAAATCATGATGCTAGAATTGAAATGTAAACAAGTTTAAATAATCTTCACCTTTATTATATCAACAAGAAGTTACAACTCTCAAGAATTACAAGAGAAAGGAACTTTGCTCGTCGAATCTTGCATCGCTCGGCTTCTTGAGTCTTGGATCGCTTCGATCTCGTGCTCTGATGAAGTCCGGCTTTGCTTCTAAAGGGTCGTCGAAGACTTGCTTTTCTTGAACTCCATGAATCTTGAATTGGGTATTTGTAGATTGGATTAAGGTTAGGGTTTTGACACAAGCCTTGTCACTAGACTTGTGGGTGGAAATTGGGGAAGATGAAGAATGGGAGAGATTGGGATGATATCTAAGATCCTAAGATTGGATCCTTTTACAAGCGAGCCTAGGGGCCTATTTATAGGTTTCCCAAACCCTAGGTTTTGGATTTGAAATGGAACTTCCCTCCAAAAGTTTGTTGAAAGGCTTCTAGAAGTAGGTAGTTAGGAGCTTAGCTTAGGGTTTAAGCTAGGGTTTAGGGAGAAGGTTCTAGAATAAAAGGCTAGTTTAGTTTAGATCCAAGGGTTTGCCGATCTGGCAGAATGTTCAGGAGTCTTCTGGAACTTGCATAAGTTTTCTGATGTGTAGGAACTGAGGTAAGAGTTGTGCACTGAAAATTAAGTGCTGACGTGGCAGAACTGCCGCGGTTCCGCGGCACAAGGCAGCTTAGGCCGCGGAACCGCGGCCATATGGTGGCCTTAGGGCTTCAACTTCTCTGCGCTTCTTTGTTCTGTCTTCAAGTATATTTTCTGATATGTTGATTCTCTGCATGACTTATAGATCACTACCAGATTCTGGATCCTTGAGTTGGCGTATTCTTTAGCAGTCTTGTTATGTAAATTTTGATCGATCTTCTGTATTTTCCTGCACGGACTTCGAAACACAAGTTGCGATATATAGAAATGATGCCATGCTATGACATGCAGTCAATTTCCCTAAAAATGCCGGTTTTAAGTTCTAACACATATAATCTGATATTTTACGACTGTTTTGCTAATATGTGCTATATGAATGCCGAACACTTCTATATGAATGCAATTGATAGGGAAATTGTCGGTTAAAAGATGCAATATTTTCGACTGATCAGCCGGGCCGGGCCTGTTGATTAGTACTCCCGGTCTCCTTGGTACAAATGGTGGTCCTGATGAGGCTCCTCCTGCCATCTGGTTGGCAGGGCGCTCCACTTCGGCAGATTGAGGTATGCCCTTCTTCACCGCTGTCTCATATCTTCGGGCAGCTTTCAAAGCCATATCATGGGTTGGGAAATCTCCTATAGCTAATGCAGCTTGGATTTCCGGGTACAACCCTTGCTGAAATCTTCTAGCTTTGATCTCAGCAGTCGGTATGAGATGGGCCGCAAACCTGTTACGGTCTTGTGTTAGCTGTGTAGTATGTGATATATTGAAAAATCGAATTATTGAGACATATCTTACCGACCGAGTATGGTGAACTCAGCGTCATATTCATCTACTGACTTGGTCCACATTGAACCTTGTTGCAGATGGATGAACTGTTGTTCCATGTCAAACCTGGCAGTCTCAGGGAAGTACTTTGCGTCGAATATGTCTCGGAAAGTCTTCTATTCGATGGGTTGATCAAGACGGCTTTCTTTCGCCTTCCACCAAACCCGTGCATTGTCCGTGAGCTGTAGTTTCGCAACACGGACCCAAGCTATCTCTGGCACTTGTGCCGCTGCCAGATCATCTTCGATACTTTGAGCCCATTCCTCCGCTTCCAGAGGGTTCTCCTTTCTTGCAAACTGTTTGGGGTACAAAGCCCTGAATTGTTTCACCCCAGGTGATTCCGCTTCTGGACGGTTCAAGAGAATAGCAATCTGCTGCTGTCCTTCCAGGAGGCTGTGGATCGCCTCAAACAATATCGTCTGCTCATTGATCGGGGCAGCGACGGCAGGTGTGAGTGGTAGTGGTGGAGGTGTGTTGTTGACATTGATGCTGGTGTTGTTCGGGGAACCCATAACCTTGAATAAAAAATTTAGATTAGGACAGATTTAAATTATATGAAATTGTAAGATTTAAGGAACATGAATTGTAAAGAATGTTTTTAGTTGCTGGTTCTTGTGTTATATTGCTTAGGTTGTCCACGCAGAACTGAACTGCATAGTAGGGTTCCATACAGCTCTGACCTGCATGGGCCGCCAACAAAACCTGTCATGCCCCGCTTCCCGGTGTACGAGCAGAGGACGCGACGAGGCCGCTACGTATTTACTCTGAAGTAAACATGCTAAGCGTATCTAAGCAATATAAAAGAAATATACACAAGAGACAAATGTAATGAACAACAACTTTATTTATTAACATTCTTTTACAGTACATGGAAAAGTAAATACATGGAATAAAAAGCAATGCCTAAACAGTGGTATAACAGAAATGGAAAGTACTGAAATAAAATGTACAAGTATCTAGAGCTCCGGGTCGAAGGTTAGCTGATCCAAGTCCTGGCTGGTGGGCTCAATCTTCCGAAGGTCCGAATCACTTGACAACATTCCAAAGAAGGAAGAGAAGAAATGTCGTCAGCGAACAATCGCTCGGTAAGCCCCAAAGATAAGGGAGAAATATAATAGACAGAGAGAGTGCGTGTAACTTTTAAAGTGGTATGATATTGTTATAATGTTATATTTAGTATTAACGCTGTTGTTAACGTAAGTTCAAGGATGAATGCCAACCAATCTCAAGAGTGTTCTCGAACCCAACAGACTGTAATCCAGGGATAGGGAACCACGGACCCGAATCAAATGTTAGTACGGACTTCAACCTAGTGTTGAAGTATTCCAAACTCAACAGGCTGTAATTCAGGAGCAAGGAAATACGGGCCCTCATTATAGCTTGCTTGTGTTAGTAGACATGGATTCATGATCTAGGAGGACTCTTGAGATTCTGTTCGATTCATGCATGAACTATCCCAACACCCTGTGTATTTATTGGATTGATAGTAATGAGTGTACTGATGGTATTGTATTGTATTGTATTATAGATTGTATAGATGGATGACTTGCCAAAACCATGATATCAGTAAATGGATGTAACTGGAGAATCATGTAGATGGATGTATATCCATGGTTCGGTTCGGTCAATACAGATTGATTAGATTGAATATATGGATTCATGGATTCATGTTGAATTGTTATATATATACTTGAATCTCATTCAAGTCAGATTGATTATATCGAGACTCATTATGAGTTGGAAAATTAGAAAAGAAATTGAAATCCTGAATTAAGTTTTGATGTTATCGGTAACCGCTGCACATGAACGACAGGTTTTGTGTCTTTTTCTGTAACAACCCTAATTTTCCTATACAAATTTTTTCAAATATTTTTTTTCAAAATCCATAAAGGGGTATTTTAGCCTGTGCACAAGATATATGTAATTATTTTGCTTTTTAATTACAAGTTAAAAGAATATAACAACTCCATTTTTAGTGTACAAAATTTGCTTAAAAATTAATGTATACTTGGAGTATTTACATTTTCTGCGACTATTTTAAGTAATTAAATAGCTCCATAATTACAAGAAGGAGCTTGTAGCTCATTGGTAATACCTTGCACTGCTGAACCAAGCCACCAGAGTTCAAATCCCATACCTCACATTATTTTTAATATTTATTTGTTTTAAATTTTATAGAAGCCCAACAGTCAACACGTGATAACTCCCAAATTTTCCACTACACATGAAATACTAAATATACTAGAGGCTACACCAGACGACCCCCACCTCCCTGACCTCTGACTTGGCCGACTCGGACGGCGGACCGGTAGACTCGGGACGGCACCGCAGGCCGGACTCGGCCGGACGGCCAAGTCCCCAACACAAAAGTTGGGGCTCTTCGCATTCTATACCCCCTTGCATACTTTAAATTCCCAGATTGGTTCCAGAGAATTCAGAAAGCCCCATTTACTCTAATTTTTAATACATTTTTATATATTTTTACTTTTTTTCAATTAAACCCTTCATCTACCCTAACCCTAGCCTAACCCTATAAATACCACCCCTACCCTCTCACCCCAAAACTCTGAGCCAACTCTCTAAAAATTTCCAAGAAACTTGTGTACTTTGAAAACGAGCACGAAGCGAACCTACGGCGAAATTCCCGGCGAACTTCCGGCGATCGCTCTAGGAGCTCCGGACGACGAAGCGACGCACCGGCGACTCCTCCCGTTCTATCTCTTTCTTCTAGTTGTCCAAACCCGTAAGTCCCCATTCTACCTCTCTTTTCTTTTCTAAAAATATGGATTTACAAACCCGACGAAATCGGAACAAATCCGATTTCCGATTCGGTTTCTTCATAAAACTTTACTTCTCGTTAATACAATTATGCTTAAACTCTCTCATGTTGACTATTAAACACTAATCAACCAAATTGATCAAGTTTCATTTCATAAAATGATGGCTATTTCAATTTATCGTATTTTTCACTTAAATACCACATTGTTTCAATTCTACATTTAACTCCATTAAACTTGCTATACCTTTAAGTAGATCACGAGGTAACGATCTACCTCCTCACACACTCATATGCAACATAACACGATACCCTTGAGAACTCAGAATACGAAAAAAATAAACATTTTCATTTAAATATCCTTTACTTAATAAAACCATGTTCCCTGATTAAAAATCAGGAAAAAGCTTCAGAGGAAGCATCACGTGCTCACACGTGACCAGTGGTCACGTATTGGCACGTGATGGTTAAAGCAACGGCAAAGAGCAGAGCGCGGAAGAGGAGTCCCTTCAGGCCATGTGACCGGGGGTCACGTGCTCACACGTGACCGGGGGTCACGTGCTCACACGTGACCAATGGTCACGTGGCCGCACGTGACTGGCTTTAAAAGCCCTGCTGTTCAACAGAATTAAATTCTGAATAAGATCATTTAAATCTTTCTAAAATAGAGAAGAATTATGTGAAACCGTTGGATTAAAAATCCGAGGGTGATTAAATATCACCAATTTATGGAAAAATTTTGGACATGGAAAGATTTCCCCCTAAATCTAACCGAAATAACAAAAGAATATCTTTGGATTTAAAATCTAACGGTGAATAAAATTCACCTAATAATTTAAACGCCCGGATCAACGATGAAAATAAATCAAATCTCTCAATAAACAAATCGAATCTTTCAATGAAAGATTCACTAAACAGATTGATTCTTTTCCTTCTCCTATAAATAGGTGCCAAGGGAGAGAGTTAAGAAAAAAGGAGAAAAAGAAAAAAAGGAGGAGAGAGATAGAGCCTTGGAATCTTGAAAATTCAAAAAGAAGAATTTGATTATCTGAAAAGAAAAACCCTAGGTAAGAAAAGAGAGGCTTCAAAAAGAGAATTTAATTCTTAAAAGAGTTTAACTCTTCTATAAAGAAAAGAACTTAGTTCTTTCTCTGGTTGAAGGTCTGCAAAGTGTACATCTCCCCTATAAATCGAGAATTTAATTCTCATTGGGTTGAGATCCTGCCATGCAGATCTAAAACATAGAGGAGGAATTGAGTTTTGAGAATTTAATTCTCACAAGGTTATAAGAATTTAATTCCTCTAAGATAAAATTAGGGTTTAACCCTATATTATAGGAATTTAATTCCTTCAAAATGGACAGAACTGGGGTTTAACCCTAATTGAGAACTTAATTCTCTCATACTCACAGGAATTTAATTCCCTTAAAAAAAAGAAATTAGGGTTTTACCCTATGCCAGAATTTAATTCTTTACATATATGGGGAATTTAATTCCTACAGAAAAAAAATCAAGAATATAATTCTTCAAAAGAAAGTGGAATTTAATTCCTTTAAAGTTATTGCTGGGGTTTAACCCTATGAAGAATTTAACTCTTAAAAAGATAAAGAGATCTTCAAACATGCAAAGAACCGGAGTCACGTGCTACCACGTGACCCCTGTGAAGATCCACAGAAAAGAACTTTGAGGCAACGCCTCACGTGCCCCACGTGACCCCTGAAGCACACAAAGAAAAAGCAAAAGAAACAGAAACTATGGGCGCTCTCACGTGCTACCACGTGACCCCTTGGCAAAAGCTTTAACAGACAAATACCCAAATTCCCATCACGTGACAACACGTGATGCTCCAAAGTATTCAATATTTTTGATAGAACAAAATAAAGGGGAATCAGGGCGCTCTCACGTGTCCACACGTGATCCCCCTCTCTCCTTAGTGTTTAACACTAATCTAAGATATTTGTTCCCAGTGTTTAACACGGTTTTTCTTAGTGTTTAACACTAATTTGAAAACTCTATTCCCAGTGTTTAACACTGATTTTCTTAGTGTTTAACACTGATTTGAAAACTCTATTTGCAGTATTTAACACTGATTTGCTTTAGTGTTTAACACTAATTTGAAAACCTTATTTCCAGTATATATGTTAGTGTTTAACACTAATTTGAGAATCACAACTTTTTTTAGTGTTTAACACTAATTTGACAACTTCACTTCCAGTGTTTAACACTGTTGTTTGCTAGTGTTTAACACTAATTTGGGGGATTATATTTTCAGGGTTTAACACTGATTATCCTTTTAGTGTTTAACACTAATTTGCTAATCTTATTCCCAGTGTTCAACACTGTGGGTCTTTAGTGTTTAACACTAGTTTTAGCCCAATTGGCTAATTTTCTAGAGGCAAAGCCCCTCCTATAATTGGATATGTCTAATGGACCGACAGAGGGCCAATATTCTAAACATGATTGGACTTAGCCCAAGAAGGCCATAAGTCCTCAATCCAGACTCAACTGAGCCAATGTGCTCATAACCTAATGAATTGGTCTTGGTTCCAAATTGGGCTACAGATCATTTAATCTACTTTGGTTCAAGGGTACATCTCTTCACTCCTTTGATACTTACCGTTGTAATTCCTCAACGTCTTCAAAGAGGTGACGGGTCCCGACAACCACACATTGATACGGACTGTGGGGTCCTTAAACTCATGGACTATGACGTCCTTAACCTTGACCGGGATGTCTTAAAACTATCAACGGACTGTGGGGTCTTTAAACTCATGGACTATGACGTCCTTAACCTTGACCGGGATGTCTTAAAACTAACAACGGACTGTGGGGTCTTTAAACTCAGGGACTATGATGTCCTTAACCTTGACCGGGATGTCTTAAAACTAACAACGGACTATGACGTCCTTAACCTTGACCGCAATGTCTTAAAACTAACGCCGGACTGTGGAGTCCTTAAACCATCGGACTATGATGTCCTTAACCTTGACCGCAACGTCTTAAAACTAACATTGGACCGCAATGTCCTTAAACTACCTATTGACCGTAATGTCCCTAAACTAATCGACCGCAATGTCACTAAACTAAACAATAGAGCCTAATTGCTCTCCTGTCGGATCTAAACGATCCCGTTAAGTTGATCTTAGTCTAAAGTAAGGCTAACGTATTCTTAACGAACGTTTAAGTCGATCTTAGTCTAAAAACTAGACTAACGTATCCTTAACTAACGTTTAAGTCGATCTTAGTCTCAAACGAGGCTAACGTATCCTTAAACCCAAACCCCCAAACCCAAATCTAAGATAATACGGATTTGGACTAGTCCACGCCCTACGGGCGACAATATAACTTAGTCTCCGTATACAATCCACGGGCAACCAAACACAAAACAAACACACACGACATGAAGTGACCACATGGAGAAGGAGAAAGTTGTTACCGCAATGCGGTAGCGTAATTAACTGCAGGGGCTTGCGCCTGCAGGGAAGAGCGTCCCCACAATCAAAAACCCCTCAAACGAGGGGGAATCTGACGAAGTCTGCTACATCGGTCGCATCCGTTTAAACCTTCGATACACGGTGCCATAAATCAACTTGGCATCTTCGAAGAGGTGGACGGATAGCTCCAATTAGCATTTGCCCCGAATTTCAGGCAAGACGTCCCTGTCGCGCCGTCTTTCGGAGGGGAACAGATTCTGGCACGCCCGGTGGGACCTTTTCCTCTTTCCACTCCACACTTTGTGTGTCGTCTTCGCGAACGAATCACGGTTTGTTAATGGTTGCCTTTGGGTTTCAAGTTACTAAGATTTGGTCTTTTGCCTGGCGCAGAAATCAAGCATCAATGGTATCCAACTGCTCGAGCTGCTCGAAATGCAAATGCAACCGACGCTCCGCCTCACCTGGAGGTGTAGCCTATGGGCCTCAAGCGACCTCCATCCTTACCATGCCGGTGACTCAGGCCACCACTGGTCTATTCTTCGGGACCATGCTCGCGCCTGCAAGCTTCACCATTCCGGCGCCCGCACCGGAAGCGCAAAAGAAGTCGGTCTTCGATCGGCTTGCTACTACCACGGCCCCTCTCAACGGGTCGTCCAAAGCCAAGTCGGCAGCCTCGGTCTTTACCAGGCTGAACCTGAACTCTGATGGGCCTACCAAGAAGCTCATGACCCCTGACATGGCCATCGCGAAGAAGACAGCCATCTCCATGCCTGAAGTCGTCAAGACGGCTTCTCCTGCTAAAGAGTCGGTCTTTTCAAGGCTGACTATTCCGGCTCCCGTTCCTGCTCGAGGGTCTGTCTTTGACAGATTGGACACCGCCACTCAAAAGACGTCAGTCTTCAAGAGGCTGGCCCCAGCGGCGTCTCATACAGACAGAGGACAAGGCGAAACCATCCCCATCACCGGACCATCCCCAACAGCGCGACATGCTCGACGTCGCCACTGGCGCCGAGTAAGGAAGGCCGGGGGCAACTCCCCTTCAGGGCTAACTCCATCGGCTCCAATGGTGGAAGTTAATGCTGCTGTTCCAACTGGGAACAGCTTTGAACCGCTAAGGAGGGTACGCAAGAACTCTCTGACTGCCACGTTGAAAAGATCTCCTCCACTTGTGAAGAGTGTTACAGAAACGAAGCCGGAGCAGCCTCCTCAATGGCTGTCCTCCAAGATTTACAAGGTCTGGTGACGGGTTCAGGACTCAGTAATCGACCAAGATCACTCTCGTCGGTAGAAGAGGGTGAAGGTTCAAGAAGAGAAGAACCGTCCTGTCAAATCATAAAGGATGACAGCCACTTGGGTGCCTGCTGCCACGGCTCCCTCCACGTCGACTACTCAAAAGAGAGGAAGGCCGGAGAAGGTCCCCACGCCTACAGCTAATGTCAAAGACAGTAAGCCTAAATGCCCTAAGTCTAGGGGCATGATGATGCACACCGTTTACATGGCGTCTGGGAAAGAGGACAGCCGTACATCCACGGGTCATAGACCGCTCACGCGATCGGTGACTAAAGCTCAGGAGCAGCAGCAAAAGCTCCATGAAATGATGACCGCGATGGCCGCACTCACTGGGCCAAAAGAAAGCCCTGAAGCATCCTCGGATCAACGCTAGGAGCAGGAAACTGATGCTGAATTCCTTCGTAGGATACTGGAAAAGAAGGATAAAGAGGCTGCGGAACAAGCAACCAATATACAACGAATGTCCCTTCTATTTCAGGATATGGTGGGTATGATGATCCAGCAAGATCCTCCTGCTGAAGATCCTCCGATCGTCCTTGAAGATGACAGAGGAGAAACGTCGAATCCTCCACAGGCTCTGTCAGCAGCCAAGGAGGAGACAATTTCCAAAGCTGACCTTGATGAATATATAGCTCAACAGATACGGGTTCATCAGGCAACTGAAGCAGTCGGCCAAGTCGTCAAAATGGGGCGACCATATCCGAGCTGGTATGATCAGATCAAATACCCACCGGGCTATACAATACCGAAATTCCATGTCTACAAGAGGACTGGCAATCCCCATCAACATGCTGCCCAGTTCAGGGCTCTTTGTGCTAACACCGGCGGCGATGATAAGCTCCTGCTTCGCCAGTTCGTCGGCAGCTTGTCGGAGACGGCGTTCGAATGGTACTCCGAGCTTCCGAACGATTCCGTCAAGACGTTCGCTGAAATGGAGTTACTATTCACTTAGCGATTCGCGAGTGCCAGCGAACGCACCCCGATAACGGCGTTGATTAATGCCAGGGTGAAACCAGGCGAGACGTGGGTCCAGTATGCTATACGCTGGCGAAACTTGTGGTCGAAATGCGAACATCGCATTGAGGAAGCGCCTACGGTGGGCATGTTCATGGGTACCCTAGATCCTCATGCAACTATCTCACAGTTCATGATGTTCTTTAAACCGACCACGTTCCAGGCTTTGATCGACAAGCTGGCCCAGATGGACCAGATGAGTCACAGACCGTCTCCCCTGAAGCCAGAACAGCGGAATGACAAGGGTAAAGGGAAAGCAACCTTCGTTGCGAACGCTCAGCAGCAACCCAGTGCCCCAAAGCCAGCGGATCAACTGGAAGAAAGACGGCGATATTATAATGAGAAAATGAAGCGCCCCTACTCATTCCCGCGGGATAAAACGAAGAGGCTATTCGAGCTGGCGGTATGCAACATGCTTATCAACTTTCCAAATCCAAGGCGACCGCCACAACCCACTGAGGCGAATAACCCCAATTACTGCCCTTAACATCAAACGGTAAGCCATCCGATTGAGGATTGCTTCGTCTTCAAATGATGGATTGAAGATCAATACCTACAGGGCAAGTTTGCACTGTCCGAGAAGTGGAAGGTGAACCCGCCACAGCCACACATTCTGAAGAAGACGGACACACCGGGGGCAACATGCTCTTTTGTTGAGGAAGCTCCATAGGAGGTCGTGCTTTCATCCAAAACCAAAAAAATGCTGAATGATCTCCATTCATGCCCAGCGGTCAGGTGGAAGAACACGCTTGAACCTCAAATCATCGAAGGGATGCTGAAGCCGCGCCCAACTCCAAAAATCAGTAGTGATGGCCCAAGTACTCACACCCAGTCGTCGAAATCTTCGAAGAAGAAAAAGAAGAGGTCTAAAAAGCCCGTGAAGCCTGGCGATAAGCACACGGATTTACAGAAACAAATTGACGCGCTGGAAGAGTACATTCAAAAGGCGCGTACTCCCATCACACTCCAAGAGTTCCTCAACCACGTCTTTCAGGAGGAAGATGATGGAGAAAGCTCGTCGGATGAATCCGAGGGATACATGGCGAGTTGTCATGTGATCTCCCACTCATTTACGGACGATGAAAAAACTCCTGGCACTGAGAAACTGGGGGCAGAGCCTGAACCAGAACTTATGTGGCCGACATACGAAATGATCGACGCCTTTCTAGACGAGATTCGTCTGAAAAGTAAAGCCGATCGGGAGCGTGAGATGGCCGCATCAGAAGGAGCCAAACGCAGGCGACTAAACGAAGCAGTCGAAGCACTTCCGCCAGATCAAAAGACATCCGATGCGGATAAAAACAGATTCAAGACGAGGAAAGGTTTGCTAAAGCCATATCAATGGGAATGAAGCTACCGCCCTCGGAAGAGAACACTCGCAATGGAACGGAGATGCATCCTAATCACTGCTCATATCATCGGAAGATTGCACACCCCACTGAGGAGTGCGACGCTTTTAAGATATGGTGGCAGGGATATGTTGCTCACCGGCAACATTTTAAGCGGATGAGACGCAGAACCCATCGGGAGCAGAGAAGTACGACCGAAGGGCACAAAAGAACTACCGGCAACTGTTACACGGTCAACGCCGGAGGATCACAAGGTCTCACCTTTGGGAGCGACTCTGAGAAGGAAATGGCTCTGGGCCCTCTCTTTAAAGAATCCATCTTAGGGAAAGAGGAAGAGCCAGAGGCCTGTGAAAGCATTCAGCTGCGCAATCGCACGCTCCCAGAAAAGAATCTCGGACCCGCAACTAGAAAAGATAAGGGAAAGGAAAAGGTCGCTAAGGATATCGCCTTAGATGACCAAGTCATGAAAGAGCTAACTGCCAAGGACCCGCCCAAGAGGAATAAAGTGGACTACAACATCCTAGCGCACCTGAGGAAGCTACCCTCTCAGCTCAGCATTCTTGACGCCCTCTTATTATCAAAAGAGGCGAGAGATTTATTAATCAAGGCGCTGCAAGAGCCCGAGCAATTCCAAGCCTTCCTTGCCGAAGAAAGGATGAAAAATGAACTGGAAGAAGTACACACGGCCGATATCACTTTCGGTGACGAAGACCTTCTCCTTGGGACGTGCGACCACAACCGTCCCCTGTACGTCTCTGGATACTGCCATGATATCAGGATAAGCAAAATTCTGGTTGATAATGGATCCTCCGTCAATCTCCGTAATGTTCGGGTGTTGAAGGAAATCTGCATGAGCGTTCAGCACCTCGCTCGTGATAAAATTACCATCTCAGGTTTCGACTCCCAATCGTCACGAACTCTCGTATCTGTGATACTAACATTACGCTTCGGACTGCTCATCACGGATATCAAATTTCACGTCATTGATGCCAAGACCTGCTACAACGCTCTGCTCGGTCGTCCCTGGTTACACGAGTACAACATCATCCCTTCTACGCAGTATCAGTGTATGAAGTATTTCAAAGATGGTCTCGAGTATACCGTAACAGGTGAGCTGAACCCGTTCTCCGTGAACGAAGTCCGCAAGTGCGAAGATGCAAAGTACTTTTTGCCAGATTTCGAGGACACAGAGAGGTGTCGCAAACCGGAGAACAAAACCACCGCCACCATTCCTGTTTTCGGGAGTGATACCGAAGACGAAGAAGAGATAGTTTACGCTGGGCCGTCTCGACGTAACAACCCGGGACCGTCCGCCCCCATGTTGATATTTGGAAGTGACCCGGAAGATGAGGTTAATGTTGTGTTCTCCAGTCGGCCGTCAATACAAGCATTCCCTAGTGGTGATCAGAGTCTGCAAATTACCATGATTCCGCGGGAGCACTACAAAGATCTTGACGCACTTGAAGCTTACAATGTGCAAGACCTGCAGACGTTTTACGTCCCTCCCAGGCGAAAAGGTGAAAAGGCGATCCTATTCTACCGATCCACAGAAACAAGAGTGGAGAAAGAAATCTAGCATGGCGCAGATTCTACACTCGACAGGCTCCAACCCATCCGTTTGCCCAGATATTACACGAACGGACTAAAAAGGCTATTGAAGCGCCAAGGGGTACCCTCAAAACAGACTATTGGACAAGCTCGGTTCTACAACAGGATTTGGGATGTCCCTGGGACTCAGTGCAAGTTGCCCAACGGGAAAATGGAAACGCTTGGGCTTGGATATGTGAGATCCGGGAAACGGGAACGAGTCCACGGTAGCTATGCCATATATAACTTCGATGAAGAAGAGGATGCCCTGTCAGAAAACGCCGACCCCTTACCAAAACTAGATCCCGGAATCAAAGTGCCGAGTCCGTCATTTGAAGAACGAATGGACAAGCTTATCAGGAAAGCGGGCCAAAAAGCTCGGGACGACCATAATCGCGAAATGGCCATCTACGAGAAAGCCAGGACGCAACGTCTTCTTCAACAGGCTGCAAAAGACGAAAATGCTCCTCCCTGTCAACCTGCCATGCAAAAGGCCCGACGCAGAGGCGGAAATAAGTCAAGGAGCGGAAAAGGCATTCGACAACGACAAAGCGGGACCGGAAAGTCACGTAATCGGGAATTGGGCGGTCCGGATTTTTCCCTCGTGAAGAAGATGAGTCAAGCATACTCCTTTCCTCGAGACAAGACGGAGAAGATACTTGATCTCGCTTTAAAACATCGAATGATCGCATTGCCGGAGTCTAAGTACCCTGAGCGAGCTAACGAGGTCTCTCATCCGGGCTATTGCTCTTATCACCGAGCCATAGGACACCCTATCGAAGACTGCTTCAGCTTCAAGAATTGGGTCGAAGACCAGTACCAGCAAGGCAGGTTTGCTCTATCCAGCAGCTGGAGGGTAACGCCGCCACAAAAGCACGAACCTAAAGCCGCAAGGGCAGAACCAGATCCACATCGGTCTTGGAAGCGAGCTCGTACTTGTCATATGATAACAATATCAAAAGGAGAGTCCGAGAATATGGATGACCTTCCCTGGTGCTTCGGAAATAATGACGACGAGGTAATCTCAGAATTTCCACCAGCGCCGAAAGAGCTGGAAGATGGCATACATTCTACTGCAGATAACCTCAGGAAAATTGAGTTGGGAACGGCGACGACCCGCGACTGACATTCGTCAGCGAGCTGCTATCTGAAGAAAGGGTGGCTGCGTTAAAAGACGTGCTTATGAAGCATAGAGATTGCTTCGCATGGAACTATTTTGAAATGCCAGGACTAGATCCAGAAATTGCTGTACATAAATTGGCGATATCCCCGGACATCAAGCCAGTCAAACAGGCGCCGAGAAGAATGCGGCTTGAGCTTGAGATGAGTATCAACGCCGAAGTCAAGTAGCTGATCGACTCTGGGTTCATCCAGGAAGTCCAGTATCCTGACTGGATTGCCAACATCGTCCCGGTGATGAAGAAAAATGGGACAGTGCGTATATGCGTGGACTTCCGGGATCTCAATAAAGCCTGCCCGAAGGACGATTTCCCAGTACTGGTCACCGAACTGATGATAGATAACACGTCCACTCACGAAGTTTTCTTCTTCATGGACGGCTCATCAGGATATAATCAAATAAAGATGCATCCCGAAGACCAGAAGCACACCGCTTTCCGGACCCCTCTGGGAATATTCTGCTACAAGGTGATGCCCTTCGGTTTAAAGAATGCCGGTGCCACCTATCAGAGGGCCATGACTAAGATCTTCGATGACCTTATACATGAAATCGTTGAATGCTATATCGACGATCTCGCGATTAAGAGCAAATCATACGAGGAGCATTTAGAGCATCTGAGGACCGTATTTCAACGCCTTCGGCAATACAACCTGAAGATGAACGCTCTCAAGTGCGCATTCGGAGTTTCCTCGGGCAAATTCCTAGGATTCATCGTCCGACACCAAGGCATTCAGATAGATCCATCCAAGATCAAGGCGATCGTGGAAATGCCTCCGCCAAGGACTCTCAAGCAATTGCGGTCTCTCCAAGGGAAGCTCGCGTACATCCGGCGATTTATAGCCAACCTTTCAGGCAAGTGCCGCCCTTACAGTCACCTGATGAAGAAGGGAACCCCGTTCGTCTGGGATCGCAAATGCCAAGGCGCACTGGACGAGATCAAGCAATACTTGCAGAACCCGCCGGTGTTAGCTGCTCCAGTCAAAGGAAAGCCTCTTATTCTTTATACAACAGCCCTCGAAGGTTCCTTAGGCGCATTATGGGCATAAGAGAACGATCAAGGGAAAGAAAGAGCACTCTACTATTTGAGTCGAGTTTTGCTGGGGGCAGAAAGCAACTATTCCCCCATCGAAAAACACTGCCTGGCGTTAATCTTCGTAATAACAAAGCTCAGGCACTATGCATTGGCGCATGAGGTCCATCTCATTTCGAAGGTGGACCCCCTTAAATATTTAATGTCGAAGGCCATATTGACAGGGAGACTCGCTAAATGGGCCTTGCTCTTGATGGAATTTTCGATAACCTATCAGCCTCTTAAAGTAGTGAAAAGCCAGGCCATCGCCGACTTCCTCGCTGAGCATCCGATACCGGCTGATTCCCCGTTGAATTGCGAGCTGCCAGAAGAACATGCGTTTGATGCGATCGACGGTGATGATACCCGATGAGAACTTTATTTTGATGGAGCGTCTTCCATGAAGAATTGCAAACAGAACGCGCCTATAATCAAATCAGGGGTAGGCCTTATCTTCGTGACCCCACAAGGAGGGATAATGCGCTTCGCCTTCTCCTTGACAGAGCCGAGGACGAACAATGAAGCTGAATACGAAACTTTGATAGCAGGCCTCGAGATCGCCATCGACATGGGAATTGAAAACCTCCTCATATACGGAGACTCCCAACTGGTCGTTAGTCAAGTAAATGGCGACTACCAGACGTGCAAGCCAGAGCTGGTGAAGTATGGCGAGAGAGTACAGCAACTGCTGACTCAAATTCCTTTCTACATGCTGGAAAGCATACCGCGTGCGGAAAATAGCAAGGCTGACACGTTAGCTAAGCTCGCTAAAGAACTGGCTGATGAGAACCTCGATGACGTAAAGATTGTGGTGCAGAGCCGACGAGTGCTTGCCCCCGCAGAAATATCTCCAGAATCATCCGAAGAAAAGGGACTGATTGGGCAAATGGCTATGCAAATAAAAGACCAAGAAAAGGCTGATGATTGGAGAGAAGTCTTCATAGACTACTTCAAATCCCGTCGAACACCCGAAGATGCGTCCTCAAGACATCAGCTTATGAAACGAGCTCTGTCTTTCGCCTTCGTCAATAATACTCTGTACAAGAGATCGTTTGATTCTCTGTGGTTGAGATGCCTGGGACCTGACGAAGAGAAAAGAGTCGTCCAGGAAGTTCACAACGGACTCTGTGGTTCTCATCAAGCAGGCCCGAAGATGAAGTTGAAGATTAAATGAATGGGCTACTATTGGCCCACGATGATTCAGGACTGCCTCGAATATGCAAAGCAATGCCACTCGTGCCAGGTCCATGGGGACTTTATCCATCAGCACCCAAATCCTCTACATCCAACAGTGGCCAGCTGGCCGTTTGAAATGTGGGGGACTGATATAATCGGCCCCATCGAACCAACATCGTCCAGGGGACATCGATTCATTTTGGCAACAACTAACTACTTCTCCAAATGGGCAGAAGCAGTACCGCTGAGGGAAGTGAAGACGGAGAATATCCTCCACTTCTTCAAGACACACGTCATTTATCGGTTTGGAACTCCGAGACGGATCATCTCCGATAACGGGCCAGCCTACAGAAGCTACAAGATCAGCCGCTTCGCGCAACAACACAACATAACTGGAGATATTCCTCAGTTTATAATCCTCGAGCTAACGGTCTAGCTGAGGCTTTCAACAAGACCTTGACGAAGATCGTGAAGAAGACGGTGTCCCGAAATAAGAAAGACTGGCACGAGAGACTGAAAGAAGCTTTCTGGGCGTATCGAACTACGTTCAAGACAACCACGAACACAACTCCATACGCATTGGTATTCGGTACAGAAGCAGTACTACCCCTCGAGATAGAATTACCTTCTCTACGAGTGGCAGTCCACTATGAGCTAACGGACGAAGAAAATGCTCACCTTCGGCTTGAGGAGCTTGATGCCCTTGATGAAACCCGGCTCATAGCGTAACAAAATCTGGAGGCTTATAAAGCAAAGATGATGCGCTCATATGAAAGATTGACCAGGCCGAGGACATTCCGCCAAGGCGAACTCGTGCTAGTGGTCAAAAGACCTATGATCCCCAATCGCGCCAAACGGGGAAAATTCGAGCCGAACTATGAAGGCCCGTACATCATAGACAAGGTCTACCAGGGTGGAGCGTATCTACTCATGGATATGCACGGTGAAAGACCTTTTAGGCCAATAAACAGTCGCTTCCTGAAGAAATACTATGCTTGACGGGTCAGGGCCTAGGTCAATGATAGATGACGACGACCATGTCCGCTTGCTATCTTCCTAAGCCCGAACTCTATAAGTAGTAACCGACCCTCTTCAACAACGGACCGAAACGTCTTTAAACTAACGACGGACCGAGACGTCCTTAAACTAACGACGGATCGAGACGTTCTTAAACTAACGACGGACCGAGACGTCCTAAAACTAGCTGTTGACCGAGATGTCGACAAACTACGATGGATCGCGGCATCCCAAAACCAATAAAAAAAGAATAAAAAAATAAAAAATAAAAACGGTATGTCCGTAAGCAAAATGGGCACGGATGAAAATCCGAAAGGGCTCCGTGAGTAAAAACAGCAGGGCTACCGGCGAGTGTTTGTGAAAACCCGAAAGGGCGCAACCTCGTTAAAAGACACTTGCAGGGTCCTCTCGACCTTGTAAGGAGGAACCAACCGCGTGAGATCCTTACGATTCACAAGGGAACAACACACTTACGAATCCTCACGATTCCTAAGGAGAAATTACACTTGTGTTAGTGTATATGCCCTAGGGGTCATTATTGTATCATACTAGTTTGTATATTACTTAATGGAAGCTTGGGATATTCACATGTATATAACAGTCTTGCTAAACATGGTAGTATGCTACTTGGTTTTTCTATCTTAATATGTGAGTATGCGTATTGATAGAGCTCTTAGGATCTTGCTTGACTACCAGCGTTGTGATGGCAGTCACACTCGTGGGGGCTGGGTAGTCTACAAGCACATCATTATTCAGGTCCCTAGTCATAGGATTATCGAGACAGGGCATCGATACTCCGGAGTAGACTAGTGTGTATGCTTCTCATCCCAGTTGGGGAGATGGTCTGTCCCACAGCCGTCGGTACGTCCTACTGGAGATAGTATACAGATGCTCGTTGGGTTACGGGTACACCGGACAGGACTCGCAGGGAACTGTTGGTTGGTTTTATACCAGTCGTCAGTGAACAGTTCCCAGGTGACATGAGTACAGCATAGTCCGCAGACTTGACACTGCTACTTCGCCTCGAGTGTGTCCCACTGTTCTTAGATTGCTACCCTACCACGGCTCAAAGGAGTCGTGCAAACAGGTAGCAGTTGGGTGCAGTCCCGAGCACTTGGAGGCAGTGGCGGTTAGACAGGATTCGTCTCTCCCGGTATTGGGGGTTGATATCGCGCTGTGTCAGAGAGCCATTACGCAAACTCCCTGGCCAGGGCAAGCGAGATTTGCTGGTAGGTTCCAGTAGTTTCTCAGGGTGTAATGGGCTTCGCTCCGACACGACTTATACCGCTATTAGGGGACTGACGCTTGCCGCCCCCTAGGCCCGATATGCGATAGTCTTAGACGAACGGACCGGACTGTATGGAGATTGTCACATTAGACTCAGTAGGAGTTTGGATGGGTTTCCTTATCGTCCTTCTTATCGACATCTACCTAGGGACCGTTACGTACAGCTAGTGCCGCTTGCGGTCTGTGGTTAAACCCACTGCCAGCATAGTAGTCGAGTCTCTAGAGTCCCACACAGAGAGTTTCCCTACTCCAGGCGAAACGATATAGAGGTCGTATGGTTTTACGACAAGGGTTCGGACGCATACGTGTGTTTACGCACGTACGACATCCGGACAGTTTATACTAGTCGGATTTGGTTTAAGCCAGTTTCTAGTATCCGGTTATTGGATTTATACAGTCTAAAGTTTTTCCGTGTTTTCACGGATAGGAGGGGCGTTCTCGTAATTGCGCGAGAAGCTTCTAGAAGATGGTGACTAAGGAGGTTTAGGTGGCATATACATTGAATGAGATTAGTGAGTCATATGGATGATTCATCCATGTCATTAATGCATCATAAATGCTTAATGACTCATGGAGATGAATCACCATTAGATATTTATCAAGCATGGTTGTAAATCATTTTATTTTCTTTTCTTGAAAAACAATAATGCTTGATATATATTATGATAGCTCATTTTCTCATTTCATTATTATGTTCATCTTCTCTCTCCTCAAGCTCTCCCTCTTCAAACCCTAATCCTCCCCTCTCATGTGTTGAGTATAAGGATTAAATTAGACTACTTAATCCTTAACCATTCTCTATATCACCTAGGTTGCTTAGATTAGCGATTTAAGAAACCTAGTTACCTCTAGTTTGAGGTGAAGCTTGTAGTAAAGCTCTCGGGTGGATCTTCTACTACTTAGAGAAGGCCGGAGAGGACGTGGAGAACGACAAGACGAAGGACTCGGATCTTTAGGTATAATCACTTTTCATAGTAGTTGTTAACTCCTATGTTTGTTGTTAGTTATTGTTTATGCAAAGATTCTCGGTTAGTCGATGCTTACGCTTTAAACAAGATCGTTTTTCATTTTTCCGCCTCCCCGCAAGTCGTGGGGTGTTGCACATCGACTTACAGTGGTATCAGAGCCTCGCTAAACCATAAATAACTCATTAGCAAAGTCGTAAGATATTCGAACGCAAAACGATCCAAAAAACGACATCGATATCACTACTTTCTGTCGAATTTTAAACAGGCTCTAAAAATTTTTCAGGGTGCTTCAGAATAACCTACAGAGAATTGTAAGAAAACTGGTGAAAAATGGGTTCCTGAATCGGCCAAACGACCGCGGAACCGCGGCGGATCCCACCGATCCGCCGCTGAACCGCGGCGGATCCCACCGATCCGCCGCTGAACCGCGGCCGAGTTGGGGCCGATTCAACCCATTTTCCACCAGTAATTCTTCCGTGATATTTTTGTGTTTTCTGGGATGTTTATTTTTCTGCTCAAGTCTCAGGTGCACAGAGAAGTATTGGAGTAGAATCTAATGTGTTTGCACGATCGAAATTTTGCGATGTTTGCTAATTTGATTATATCTGTGTTTGTATAATGTGTTCGTAAACCTCCCCTAACTGCTAGTATGTCGGTTGGCAGGGGGTTGCACATTTCTGTAATGGATTTTTTCTGTTTGTGTATATGAACTGTGTTGGACTGTTGTGATGTATAGCCGGGGTTTTGTGATGGGTTATTATTTAATTCATTTGATGTAAATCTAATTTGTTGTAATATTATTTTGTGGGGCACATCCAGGTTGCGGTTGTAGCCACCGTTGTATTATTTCATTTTACCGTTTTTGCTCCTAGGACAGACCCAAGGTGGGGTGCACAAACTACCGGGCGGGTAGTTTGCCGTACCCGTAGGGGTCTAGGGTGGGGTAATGGCTATTCATCACAACTGTGTAATCCGTCTTTTGTTGCAGGCTCTAAACAAACGCGGATTGCTTGCAAATCCAATAAAGTTCATATGAGATCTGGAATGCCTATTATTGCGTCTGACGAATGTACAATATCTATATATGATAGCTATTTAGACGTCACTTATGTTTTACACCCGCGCTAGCTCAGCCCCCGCTCTATCGTTAGTTAAGTAACCTAACGGGTGATGACGGAACCCAGTGGCGAATGCAGATGGCATATATGATAGCTATTTCGTTGTTTTCTGCAATGATAGGTTAATGATGGGACATATTATTTATAATGCAAAGAAAATAAACCAAAAGTTTAATCGTTGGAACAATTTAAAAGAAACCACTCGATTAATTTTAAAAAACAGATATTTTTAAAAGCGGAGCTTTAACCACTCCTTTTAAAAGCTATCAGGTTCCTTCGATTATATCAAGTTCACTACATTCACGGTTTCGCCAAAACCATTCGTAGCCCTCCGTCATTTCATTTGGGTATTCAGTAGTATTCAAGCTATGTATTTTGACCAACGCCAAGGCATAATGTTTGGTAGCTGCTGGGTATTCATTTGTTGCATAGATAGATGAGTTAGTTTGGGACAGTCGTATGATCATTTTGGCCAACGTCAAGGATATGTACGGATGGGTTCAAATTAACAAGATAATGATGGGTAGAACTTGATATGTGACTTATGACATTTTGACCAACGCCAAGGTCATAAGAGCATGGGGCAAAAAAATATATATATATATCGGGAATTTCTAAAGAAACTAAAATTTGCAAAGAGTTGCATACCATTTGGAGTTTGATGAATGTTGGTAGGATTCTTTCAACATTATCATACAATGATATTTGGATCCCGATCCTACTGTGAGTATATGCTACTCATCAGGATATTCGTCACTTAACGATCAATGCTATAAACCAAGTAGGTGTCAAGAAAGGTGTCAGCGGGGTTACGCCCCCAGAGAAAAGAGGTTATTTAATTAAGGAACTTCGCGAAAGCGTTGAAAAACCTCCCTCGAAGTATCGACACTAGCCTGGCTGAACGGTTAAGCAAGTATTGTACGGTGAGAATAGTCCTGGCTAATTCTTCTTTTATGGTTTGGGGAAGGATTTGAGAAACAGTGGGAGCCATCCAGTTTAGATAAACTAAAAACCACTCTAAACTTGCAAGAGCATCATGCTAAAGAGTTTTCTTCTCTCTCTCCTAATTGCAGCGACCCTGAAAATGACTGGACTTAAGTTACCTTTAGAGAAAAATATACTGAAAGGGCCAAACTATAAAGATTGGCTGCGGAATGTCAAAATGGCTTTGACCTATGACAAATTGGGGTACGTCCTCACCGCTACGGCACCTGCTGTCCCTGGTCCCAAATCCAGTAATGCGGATAAGGAAATCCGCAAAACCTGGGATTTCGATTGTGCGAAAGCCAAGTGCATCGTGCTTGCCTCGATGAACAATGAACATCAGAGGAGGCACGAGGATATGGAACTAGATGCCATATTTCTCCATACAAAGGAACTTTATGGAGAGCAATCTCGTATAGCAAGATACGAGACCTCTAAGAACTTGTTTCGAGCGAGGTTGGCTGTCGGGTCATCGGTAGGAGAACATGTCCTAAAGATGATCGGCTATATAGAAGAGCTCGCAGACCTTGGGACGACTTTGGATAATGAGCTCTATACAGACCTTATTCTCCAGTCCCTTCCTTCCACCTACGCCCAGTTTATCTTGAACTTCAACATTCAAAGAAAAGAAGTTGAACTTCCGGAACTCCTAAACATGTTAAGGAGTGCAGAGGGCACCTTGCAGAAAGCAAGGGAAACACCCGCTATGTTTGTTAGCGGTGCATCTTCTTCCGGGTCTAAGGCTAGGGCCAAAGGAAGGAAGAAGAAGGCCGCCACCAAACCTAGAGAAGGTGTTAGTAAGGTGGGAGGGAAGGGAAAGAAAAAGTTTGCGGTACCGGTAGTGGGCCAGGATGAGTGCTTCCATTGTCACAGGAAAAGGGCACTGAAAGAAAGATTGCAAGGCGTGGAACACCAAGAACCAGGAACCAAAGCAAGCTGTGGTTTCGACTTCAGGTGTGTTTGTAATTGAGAATTGTCTGTCAATCAACTCTACTTCCTGGGTATTGGATACCGGATCAGGATCTCATATTTGCAATTCATTGCAGGCACTGAGAAACCGTAGAGTGCTGAAGGAAGGTGATATGACCCTGATGGTTGCTAACGGAGCTAGCGTGGGAGCTGTGTCCGTAGGGGATTATCACCTGGGATTGACGAGTGGACACATTTTGGTTTTACATAACTGTTTTTGTGTACCCAGCTTAACGTGTAATATCATATCTGTTTCCTTGTTATCAAATAAAGGTTAGGATTTCACGTTTGGAAGTGGTGTTGTTAACATCCACCTTAATCATAGTTTGATTGGGTCCGGTACACTGGAAAACGGTATATATGTGTTAAACCAACTCCAAATTTTCAATGTCCAGAACACACTAAAAAGAAAGTCTCCAGATTTAAATAAAGCTTTCTTATGGCATTGTAGACTGGGTCACATCAATGAGAGAAGGTTGACTAAGTTGCATAGAGAAGGATATTTGGACTCGTTCGAATATCAATCTTATGACACTTGTCAATCTTGTCTCAAAGGAAAGATGACAAAGACTCCATTTACCGGACATGGAGCAAGAGCGAGCGAGCTCTTAGGACTCATACACAGCGATGTATGTGGTCCAATGTCTACACATGCAAGAGGTGGTTTTTTCTATTTCATTACTTTCACGGATGATTACTCAAGGTACGGATTCATTTATCTGATGAAACATAAATCCGAGGCTTTTGAGAAATTCCAAGAGTATAAGAATGAAGTAGAAAACCAAACCGGCAAAAGTATCAAGACACTAAGATCTGATCGAGGTGGTGAATACTTGAGTGCCGAGTTCCTAGGTTACCTAAAAGAGAAAGGAATTCTCTCTCAGCTTACTCCTCCATACACTCCACAGCATAACGGTGTATCGGAGAGACGGAATCAAACCCTATTGGATATGGTACGATCCATGATGAGTAATGCTGAGTTGCCGCGATCTTTCTGGGGTTATGCGCTAGAGTCAGCGGCATATCTTTTGAACATGGTTCCTACCAAGACTGTGCCTACCACGCCATATCAGATGTGGAGTGGGAAGAAACCCTATCTTCGGTATCTAAAAATATGGGGATGCCCAGCTTTTGTTAAAAAACAGCATGTGGATAAGCTCGAGGCACGATCAGTAAAGTGTAAGTTTGTGGGATATCCAAAGAACTCCAAAGGGTATCTATTCTATTACGCAGAGGAACAAAAGGTGTTTGTTTCTCGTAATGCCCATTTTCTAGAATATCAGTTTTTAGAAAAGGAAATAAATGGGAGAGAAATAGAACTGGAAGAAATTCCAGAACCACAAACTAATACTGAAAGTTTGGTAGAATCGGTAGTTCAAGAAGAATAGGACATTCCCGCACCCCTCCGCAGGAGTAATAGGCCGTCTCATCCGCCTGAGAGATACTACGGTTTTCTCATAGATAGGGATAGAAAAGATTGCATCATAGATGATGATGAACTTACTGGCTTCCAGCAGGCCATCCAGAGCGGCGACTCGGTACGATGGCTAGATACAATGCGGACCGAAATGGAGTCCATGTACACCAACAAAGTATGGACTTTGGACTTTGCTCCAGATGGGGTAAAACCCATAGGATGCAAATGGATTTTCAAGAAAAAGATTGGTGTAGATGGACATGTAGAAACCTATAAGGCTAGACTTGTTGCAAAGGGTTTTCGTCAAAGACCTGGTTTGGACTATGACGAAACTTTTACTCCAGTGGCTATGCTCAAATCCATTCGGGCCCTTCTTGCTATTGCTGCCTTCCATGATTATGAAATCTGGCAGATGGACGTAAAGACGGCTTTTCTGAATGGTAATTTAGAAGAGTGCGTCTATATGGATCAGCCAGAGGGTTTCAATCAGAGTGGGAGCAGCGGGAAAGTATGCAAGTTGCTTAAGTCCATTTATGGACTAAAGCAGGCATCGCGGAGTTGGAACATCTGTTTTGATGAGACAGTCAAAGAATATGACTTTATCAAAAATCCAGATGAACCATGTATATATAGTAAAGTTGTAGCCAGAAGTGTCGTATTCCTCTTCTTGTACGTGGATGACATTCTATTGATAGGAAATGACATTCCTATGCTACAATTTGTCAAAGGATTCTTGTCACACAGGTTCTCCATGAAAGACCTGGGTGATGCCTCTTACATTCTGGGGATCTGGATCTATCGTGATAGATCCAAGAGGATGTTGGGACTTTCGCAGTCCAGGTATATCAACACTGTACTGAAAAGATTCAGTATGGAAGATTCCAAGCGCGGAAATCTACCGGCTTGTCACGGAATCGCCCTATCCAAAGAGATGTCTCCCAAGACTGATTTGGAAAGGGAACGCATGTCTATTATACCCTACGCATCTGCGGTAGGCTCTATAATGTATGCGATGTTGTGCACCAGACCAGATGTAGCTTACGCACTGAGCGTGGTAAGCCGGTATCAGTCAGACCCAGGGGAGAAGCACTGGATAGCAGTAAAGAACATTCTCAAGTACCTGAGGAGGACTAAGGAGATGTTCTTGGTTTACGGCGCAAAAGACCTCAGGTTGGAGGCCTATGCTGATTCCGGCTTCCAGAGTGATAAGGACGATTCCAAGTCTATGTCAGGTTATGTCTTCACCCTCAATGGAGGGGCGGTGTGCTGGAAGAGCTCCAAGCAGGACACCGTTGCTGACTCGACGATGGAAGCGGAGTATATAGCTGCTTGCGATGCCGCAAAAGAAGCAGTCTGGATGAAGAAGTTCCTAACAGAACTTCAGGTGGTTCCTACCATTGTTGATCCAATACCTCTGTATTGCGACAACAACGGAGCTATAGCTTTAGCGAAGGAACCAAGGTCCCATCAGAAGTCCAGACACATCTTGAGGCGGTATCACCTGATCAGGGAGATCATTGATCGTCGGGAGATCGAGGTTCAGAGAGTTGCTTCTGAAGAGAACATTGCTGATCCATTCACAAAGGCCCTACCTCAGATTCAGTTCGAGAGGCTACTCGAGATCATCGGTCTTCGATACGCCAGTACATGGCCCTAGTGCAAGTGGGAGATTGTTAGTGTATATGCCCTAGGGGCCATTATTGTATCATACTAGTTTGTATATTACTTAATGGAAGTTTGGGATATTCACATGTATATAACAGTCTTGCTAAACATGGTAGTATGCTACTTGGTTTTTCTATCTTAATATGTGAGTATGCGTATTGATAGAGCTCTTAGGATCTTGCTTGACTACCAGCGTTGTGATGGCAGTCACACTAGTGGGGGCTGGGTAGTCTACAAGCACATCCTTTTTCAGGTCCCTAGTCGTAGGATTATCGAGACAGGGCATCGATACTCCGGAGTAGACTAGTGTGTACGCTTCTCATCCCAGTTGGGGAGATGGTCTGTCCCACAGCCGTCAGTACGTCGTACTGGAGATAGTATACAGGTGCTCGTTGGGTTACGGGTACACCGGACAGGACTCGCAGGGAACTGTTGGTTGGTTTTATACCAGTCGTCAGTGAACAGTTCCCAGGTGACATGAGTACAGCATAGTCCGCAGACTTGACACTGCTACTTCGCCTCGAGTGTGTCCCACTGTTCTTAGATTGCTACCCTACCATGGCTCAAAGGAGTCGTGCAAACAGGTAGCAGTTGGGTGCAGTCCCGAGCACTTGGAGGCAGTGGCGGTTAGACAGGATTCGTCTCTCCCGGTATTGGGGGTTGATATCGCGCTGTGTCAGAGAGCCATTACACAAAGTCCCTGGCCAGGGTAAGCGAGATTTGCTGGTAGGTTCCAGTAGTTTCTCAGGGTGTAATGGGCTTCGCTCCGACACGACTTATACCGCTATTAGGGGACTGACGCTTGCCGCCCCCTAGGCCCGATATGCGATAGTCTTAGACGAACGGACCAGACTGTATGGAGATTGTCACATCAGACTCAGTAGGAGTTCGGATGGGTTTCCTCATCGTCCTTCTTATCGACATCTACCTAGGGACCGTTACGTACAGCTAGTGCCGCTTGCGGTCTGTGGTTAAACCCACTGCCAGTGTAGTAGTCGAGTCTCTAGAGTCCCACACAGAGAGTTTCCCTACTCCAGGCGAAACGATATAGAGGTCGTATGGTTTTACGACAAGGGTTCGGACGCATACATGTGTTTACGCACGTCCGACATCCGGACAGTTTATACTAGTCGGCTTTGGTTTAAGCCAGTTTCTAGTATCCGGTTATTGGATTTATACAGTTTAAAGTTTTTCTGTGTTTTCACGGATAGGAAGGGCGTTCTCGTAATTGCGCGAGAAGCTTCTAGAAGATGGTGACTAAGGAGGTTTAGGTGGCATATACATTGAATGAGATTAGTGAGTCATATGGATGATTCATCCATGTCATTAATGCATCATAAATGCTTAATGACTCATGGAGATGAATCACCATTAGATATTTAACAAGCATGGTTGTAAATCATTTTATTTTATTTTCTTGAAAAACAATAATGCTTGATATATATTATGATAGCTCATTTTCTCATTTCATTATTATGTTCATCTTCTCTCTCCTCAAGCTCTCCCTCTTCAAACCCTAATCCTCCCCTCTCATATGTTGAGTACAAGGATTAGATTAGACTACTTAATCCTTAACCATTCTCTATATCACCTAGGTTGCTTAGATTAGCGATTTAAGAAACCTAGTTACCTCTAGTTTGAGGTGAAGCTTGTAGTAAAGCTCTCGGGTGGATCTTCTACTACTTAGAGAAGGCCGGAGAGGACGTGGAGAACGACAATACGAAGGACTCGGATCTTTAGGTATAATCACTTTTCATAGTAGTTGTTAACTCCTATGTTTGTTGTTAGTTATTGTTTATGCAAAGATTCTCGGTTAGTCGATGCTTACGCTTTAAACAAGATCGTTTTTCATTTTTCCGCCTCCCCGCAAGTCGTGGGGTGTTGTACATCGACTTACAGCGAGATCCTCACGACTCGTAAGGAGAACTCTTTTATGGGATCCTCACGTCTCATAAGACTTGAAAGTCTTAAGTTACAGAAACCTGAACCTGTTCTTAAGCAACCCCTACAAACTTCGATATTGCCCTACAAGCGGCTCACGCTGACCCTTGTATACAATCCATGGGCACGAATAAACATTTCCCTAACCAAGTCCCACCCGTGACTAGGGATATGTCCATATGGTGAACGACCCTTATGAGTCCTCTCGACTTATAAGGAGAAAATCCTTTTGTAAGATCCTTACGACTTACAGGGGAACACACACTTAGGAATTCTCATGATTCCTAAGGAGAAAACACACCTACAAGATCCTCACGACTTGTAGGAAGAAATACCTTTGTGAGACCCTTACGGCTCATGAAGTCAAAGCCTTAGTCGACAGGACCCTTAACCCTGTTTACTAAGCCGCCTTTGTTCAACATCGACAGAGGCAAATGATGATTTGCTCCTGGCAATATCCCAGTTGTAGCGGTGCTGATGCCAAAATCGGTGTCTAAATCCAAGCTTGCAGCGAAAAGCCAGCAAGCCACACATGCATACGAAATAGTCGAAATGATGGGGAAAGTTGCAATAAAAAGCAGCAAGTAAAAATGTATGCATGAAAAATAGCCGAAATGATTGGGCAACTCGCAATAAAAAGCAGCGAGTAAAGATAAAAAAATATAGCCGAAATGATTGGGCACCGCGAAAAATAGCCGAAATGATGGGGCAATTGCAACCTTCGCGATATAAAAGCTGAAATGATAGAGCATCGCGGAAGAAGAAATAAAATAAAAATGAAATTTATGCCTTACAGGTGATGTTACATCAATCTCTGTATACAATCCAGGGGCGCAAACAAAGAAGGAATCGCACTCCTCCTCTCCCAGGTTTCATCATCAGAAGAAGCCAAATCTCGATGAGTCACAGATAGCCTAGAGATCATCTCGACATTTGTCTCATTGCAGCAGACACAATATCAAGCAAACCGGAACAACGGCAATTCCCAGTTCCATGACTCGACGGTGTACAGATGACCGAGAGTCGAATCCCAACTCCGTGAAATGCGGATACAATCAACAAAATTCCTGGTCACGTGGAACGCGGGTAACGTCACTCTTTGACCCCGTGGAAAACTCCAGAGCGGAGCCTGGTCCTCGCCGAACACGGCAGTGAACCCGTAGGAAGCATCCAGAGCAAAATTCCTGGTCACGTGGAACGCGGATAACGTCACTCTTTGACCCCGTGGAAAATGTCCAGAGCGGAGCCTGGTCCTCGCCGAACACGGCAGTGAACCCATGGGAAGCATCCAGAGCAAAATTCCTGGTCACGTGGAACGCGGATAACGTCACTCTTTGACCCCGTAGAAAACATCCAGAGCGGAGCCTGGTCCTCGCCGAACATGGCAGTGAACCCGTGGGAAGCATCCAGAGCAAAATTCCTGGTCACGTGGAACGCGGATAACGTCACTCTTTGACCCCGTGGAAAACGTCCAGAGCGGAGCCTGGTCCTCGCCGAACACGGCAGTGAACCCATGGGAAGCATCCAGAGCAAAATTCTTGGTCACGTGGAACGCGGATAACGTCACTCTTTGACCCCGTGGAAAACGTCCAGAGCGGAGCCTGGTCCTCGCCGAACACGGTAGTGAACCCTTAGGAAGCATCCAAAGCAAAATTCCTGGTCACGTGGAACGCGGATAACGTCACTCTTTGACCTCGTGGAAAACGTCCAGAGCGGAGCCTGGTCCTCGCCGAACACGGCAGTGAACCCAGGGGAAGCATCTAGAGCAAAATTCCTGGTCACGTGGAATGCGGATAACGCCACTCTTTGACCCCGTGGAAAACGTCTAGAGCGGAGCCTGGTCCTCGCCGAACACGGCAGTGAACCCGTGGGAAGCATCCAGAGCAAAATTCCTGGTCACGTGGAACGCGGATAACGTCACTCTTTGACCCCGTGGAAAACGTCCAGAGCGGAGCCTGGTCCTCGCCGAACACGACAGTGAACCCGTGGGAAGCATCCAGAGCAAAATTCCTGGTCATGTGGAATGCGGATAACGTCACTCTTTGACCCCGTGGAAAACGTCCAGAGCGGATCCTGGTCCTCGCAGAGCACGACAGTGAACCCGTGTGAAGTATCCAGAGCGGAGCCTAGTCCTCGCCGAACACGGCAGTGAACCCGTGTGAAGCATCTAGCGCAAAATTCCTGGTCACGTGGAACGTGGATAACGTCACTCTTTGACCCCGCGGAAAACGTCCACAGCGGAGCCTGGTCCTCGCAGAGCACGGCAGTGAACCCGTGTAAAGTATCCAGAGCAAACATCGGACTGTGGAGTCCTTAAAATCCACGAACTATGATGTCCTTAATCTTGACCGTAATGTCTTAAAACTAACGATCAACCACGATGATTCTAGACTGATTTTATCTTGGTTCAAGGGTACATCTCGTCATTCCTTTGATATTTGGCGTTGTAATTCCTCAACGTCTTCAAAGAGGTGACGGGTCCTAGTAACCACATATCGGACTGTGGATTCCTTAAAACCACGGACTATGACGTCCTTAACCTTGACCGTGATGTCTTAAAACTAATATCGGACTGTGGAGTCCTTAAAAACCATGGACTATGACGTCCTTAACCTTGACCGTGATGTCTTAAAACTAACATCGGACTGTGGAGTCCTTAAAGACCACGGACTATGACGTCCTTAACCTTGACCGTGATGTCTTAAAACTAACACCGGACTGTGGAGTCTTTAAATCCATGGACTATGAGGTCCTTAACCTTGACCGTGATGTCTTAAAACTAACATTGGACTGTGGAGTCCTTAAATCCATGGACTAGATGTTTAAAACTAACATTGGACTATGGAGTCCTTAAATCCACGGACTATGAAGTCCTTAACCTTGACCGTGATGTCTTAAAACTAACATTGGACTGTGGAGTCCTTAAACCCACGGACTATGATGTCCTTAGCCTTGACCGTAATGTCTTAAAACTATGGCACCCTGGAAAACATCCCAAAGCAATCCCTGACCCCGTGAGATACGGATAAGGACGACCGCACCCAGCACTTGCGGGTCCTCACGACCTGTAGGGAAGAAAACTCTCTTGCAAGATCCTTACGACTCCCAAGGGAAAACCCACTTAAGGATCCTCACGATTCTTAAGAAGAACTTACACCTACGGGATCCTCTCGACCTGTAAGAAGAAAAACTCTTTATGAGACCCTCACGGCTCATAAAGCTCAAAAGTCTTAGGAAGCAGATCTTAACCCTGAATCCTAAGCCATCACTACCCTGCAAGGAGATCAAGATGAATTGTCTAACACATTCAATAAGAAGAGACACGCCATTAAAAAAAAATATGTCTTTTATTCATGAACCAAAATGGATGCAAAGTACAATTCATGAAAAAACAAAAAGAATATACTCTCATTTGGGAGTATGTACAAAAAAGAAGGCAAAGATGCAAGTCTTCAAGCCGGCGGGCGATTTAGCAATTTTAATAGCTCATCCTTCTTTTGCTGGATCACGGCTTCATGATTCAGTATCGCTAGAAGACGGGCCTCCGCCTGAGCCTGCTGAGCCTAATACGAGGCGAGCCGGCCTTCGAGCTCTTTATCAGTAGCCTTGTGAGCCTCGACCCTTTCGCGGGTGAACACGGCAGCCTTATCAAGAGCCACCACCTCTTTGATAGACTCTTGAAGTACACGCCAGAGTTCATACGCTTTATTGGCTTTGGCTGTAAGGCTGGATTGAAGCTCGCTCAATGCCTTAGAGGCCAGCTCCCTTTCCGAGAATTTGCGGCCGAGCCTCTTCTCGCATGACACCATATTTGCCGCGCACCACGCTATCAGCCTCCGCAAGTCCGCCTTTGCAGCCACGGCCTTCGAGGAAAGGCGGGAATACTCAAGTGCGTGCAAGCAAGCCTCCACCTGCCGACAGAACTCTACCCAGACTCGCACCATCTCTTCGCTATGGTAGGTGGCAAGAAAAGGAAGAGAACCGTTAGCCTCGGCAGCAAATGCTTCAGCTGTGGTTGTGCTGCCAGTACGAAGCTCCTCGATCAAAGACGACAGGGAGACAAGGCTTAATTGGGCCAAGCGTTCTGAAGCTCGCAGAGCATAAGGGCCGGGCGGCATGGCGATACGCGATTCCAACGCTATGGGGGCTGGCAAGGCTGTTCAGATTTGAAAAATGTCAGTAAAACTCTTAAGCAAAGGAACAAGTGGGACTATATTGAAATGTCACTTACCTACGGTCATGCAAGTAGGAGCCGAAGGTTCCCCTGGCCCTTCGAGGACCTCAACCTCATCATCGGCCTCCAAAGCTGTAGAGAATATCAATGTCAATACGCAAAATAACAACGATGCTATGAGAAATGATGAACGACACTAACCTTGTCCAGATGAGAGGACGATGCGTTGAGGGGATATCGCCTGCGGAGCTGCCATCTCCAGCAGACGCTGAAACGATTGCCGGGGAGACAGATCAGCAATGGAGGCCGCCAGCCCGCGCAATTCTGAGAACACAAAAGAGTTCAGACAACGGAAAGATTGCTAATTTAAAATGCAAAAGGTTACCTTCAACACTCCTCCCATTCTGAGCCGGGGGGATAGCGGCTTCAACGGCCTCCGCCGTGACCTCAGGCTCCAACAAAGGGAGGGTAGTCCCGACTACCTCTCTTCCAGCCTCTGGGCCGCCCTCAGGAAGAGTCATTGGGGGCGGCGACCACCAAAGGAGCCTCCCCCAAAGGAGCAAGTGCTCCGTGATCAAGAACTGCCACTGGAGCCTCTATTGTAAGAGGAGCAGCCTCGTCAGCCACCTCCACATCGAGCAATGCTTCATCGGGAATGTCGACAGGCTTTAGCTTCAATAAGCCCGTAGGGACCTCCCCCACCGCCGCAATCTCTGCACAATTCACGCAAGAATAAATATACATACATGCAGGTGTAAGCAATACGAAGTGCTGCAAAGAAGTATAAAGACATACCAATGCGTAAGGAAGCCTTCAATAGGGCTTCTTCCAGCCGGTGTTCCTTCTCAAGGAGATGTGCCCGTCGGGGTTTGAGAGTGGACTCGTGGCCGCCCGTCCACAAGGAGAGCGCGTCCGCGGCATCCTCCGAAGTAGCCTGCTTAAGGGCCCTCTCTCCCAACTCCTCCAAAGGGCTAATGAACCGCCACCGTATCCACGAAGGATCTTCATAGAAGATGACGGCAGGATAAGGCCTCTTCGGGATCCTTACCTTCTCAGCTTCAAGCTGCGAGCGTCTTATAGCCTCAGCCAATTGTGCGGCTTCCTCAGCAGATGAACCTGGGAAAAGAAGACCATCGTCCGGCGATGTCATGGATATGGGTTCGTCTTGAACGACAGGTTCGGATCATTCTGAAAGATCGAGCAGATGGGCGACCGTTTTCTTCCTCCTCTTTAGCCCGGAACTGATGCCAGAGGACGCTCGCTTCTTTTCCCGTAGAGCCTTGGCACGACGCCGACCCACCTCACCTTCAACACCCTCGTTTGGCAGTGCTACCGAGGATGACACCGCCATTGTCGATGCCGCGGGTGGTGGTGCTGCAACCGGAGCCCGATTAGCTCGCGATCGGGTATCCAAAGGCATGCCGACTGTTGGGGTGAAGTCTATTCCCGACTCTCCCGGAATAAGCGCAATACCGGTATCCCTTAGGGGAAAGCAGACCGGGGCGCGCGGTCGCAACGTAGCTCCTATGGCCATAACCTGAGTAGGAGCACCATGTACAAGGAGCATCCTTCTCTCCTCCACAATAATCGGGTTGACCCGATGAAGGTACCAGCCCGTAAACGACCCCACGCACCGGGGAAGATGGTCAGCTTCAGGGACCATGAAGTGGGAGCCGGTGTTCAACCTCACGAAATGATGAGCGGCATCGTGAACGGCGTCAAGTGAAGGGACCGGCGCAACTATGAAAGCCTCGAAAGGAACGCCCTGGTCGTATCTAAGCTGCCGGGCGAAGCGATGCGGGTTGTACCGCATGAAAAGAGCCGCACTATCCTGGTGAAATACCAAATAGCCTGGTCTAATTGCATACAAGTGTGCGGCCTCCCGAGGCCTCAAAGAAGGTATGTTGTCTTTTGACCGGTCCCAGAGTTGTTGAACTGGACCTGAGGGAGAAGATAAAACCCGGTCGGTAAACACCAATCCGCCAGCAGTAGCATAAGGGGCAATCAACGCCCGAATGGCCCCAAATTGAGTTGGATCGGAGGCGGAAGCATTCACTAATCGCATAAGTCACGGGAAGGTATAGGCGTCGTAAAATGCGGGCCTCTGATGCATAGCGAAAGCACCCAACACGTGCATTTCGATCCAAGACGTGAAGTGATGAAGCGAAAAGTTTACTACATCTACGCCAGGAGTAGAGGTATTAGCCGCAGCGCCCAACCTGTGATAAAGATGCACCAAAGCCGGGATGCTGACAGCCAGCCGTGTCCCCTCAGCTATACGATGGGCCGGATAGATAACCGAGACTCTCATAAAGCGGCGATGCATGGGGATGACGAACCAGCTGAGCCAGACGCTGACGAAGCCCACGAAGAACGTCTCTTCATCCATGCCGGGAGTTGCAATGGATTCGAAAGACACCGGCGACATAATGGGGATGTAATACTATGGTAAATCCGATTCCTGGGTCGGCAGCGTCTTCGGACCAAACCCGAAGGGGTCATTAACATGCGCAAACTTCGGAGCCATCTTCGACAGGACATTCTCGTGAAGGAAGCAAGCGATGAAGCTCTTAAAAGCGACGCCTTGCTCCTCAGATTCCGTGAATAGCCGGTCAAAAATACCCAGCGCCTTGATCAAACTTGAACGCTTGTGGCGAACGGCGTTCTCACTAGACAAGCCGTCGGTAATTGTGGGCTCGGGCTAAAAAACATACTCATCAGGAGGAAGCAGCTCCTCATACAGTGTACCCCTGATTGGCAGCCCCGAGATCTCGCGAAATTCTTCCAGAGAGATCGAAACCTCTCTGTCCCCCAGAAGAAAAGTGTTGGTGGGGAGATTCCACTGGTTCAAGAACGCCTTAACCCACCAGATATGCGGGGATTGGTAGTGGAAGAGCGACGCATACATCGCCTGGTAAAGCCCGACCTTCTGCAGCCGCGCGCGATGGGCGGACAGGATGTAACGAGCCCAGAGGAGGTAGCCCGTAGGGTGTCGAGGGGTGAGCCCTATCTTGTAGATTTGTCCCCATGGTTGGGCCTCACCCTGACAAATACGCCGCCCCAGAATATCTATAGCTGGGATCGGATGGTTCGGGATACCCGTCGTCGAAGGCTCGAGCCGCCCCATCGAAGTCCAATTCGGCATCTTCACAGCAAAGACTGTCCTTGGTGGGTCCATTGGCAGAAACGGAAAGGTGGGCTCCGTTGGTACTTCGCAAAGAATGCTTCGACGTCCCCGGATAATATGACCGTACCAGGTCCCCCACAAAAGCAAGTTGGTGCAGGTCGGGTCATGGGCCTTGATCATCGCCATCACTTCCTCATCAGATGGTGATTGAGGATAGGCGGCCTCTGAGCGAGCGAAAGGGAAATACGGAACAGACGTCATCGCACCTGTAATAAAATAAGGGGAAACTGTTAAGGCAAAACCAACAGTGATTATAGATATATATATACAAGGGAAAAGACAGTGATAGAAGACTCATTTTATAGGACCATGAGTTACAAAACATGTGGGTGCCACGAAATCAAGATGGCGGCTGGCTAATGATGAGGCACATCAATTATAATGAGACAAAGGGAATATTCTCATTAAATAGGCAGTGGGTTTCAAGTGACCCTACACATCCCCCTAAAAGACAGATCCATCTTGGACTCCGTGATAAATCAAACAGAATCAAGGGAATTAAATTCCCAAAGACCAACGGTGCAGACTTCTTCTGGATTGTGAAGAAGATGATTCAGGGCAAGAAAACCCATGAAGTCCTCTGGGAAGAACTTAGTTCTTCATAAGAATTAAATTCCTTTTTGAAAAAGGGAATTAAATTCCCAGAGAATTTTGTTCCAGAGCCAAAGCTCCTTGGGGATGGAATTAAATTCCATGGAAAGAACAACTGACATCATCATCTCCCTAAAAGATCAGATGAACCCTAAGAGATCTACTGTTTGAAGATTAAATGGTTTTATATTCCTGTTGAAGAACTTGAAGAAAATGAGTTCATGTTAAAAGGGTGAAACCCTTGATTTAAAATCCAGAGAGTTTTTTCAAAAAAAATAAAGGTTCTTCGATTGTTCAACATCATTACCTGAAAGAAAGAGTCTCTTTTGAAACAGAGTTAAACTCTGAAGATTTTTTGAGGTAGAGAACTAAGCTCTGGAAAAAGAGAATTAAATTCTCAAAAGAAGAAAGTTCTCAAAGGAGGAAGATGAACAAAGTGGAGGCTCTTCTGAAAGGACATTGGCATTTATAGGACGGGATGGAAAACGTTTCATCTACCCTACTCCCAAGGCAGATCCAATGGTCACAAAAGTGACAGGGTTGCACTCACATGCAGACACGTGAGAACAACGCTGTGGGGGCATTTGTTCCCTGATTAAAAATCAGGAAAAAGCTTCAGAGGAAGCATCATGAGCTCACACGTCACGTATTGGCACATGATGGTTAAAGCAGCGGCAAAGAGCAGAGCGCAGAAGAGGAGTCCCTTCCGGGGGTCATGTGCTCACACGTGACCGGGGGTCACATGCACACACATGACCGGGGGTCACGTGCTCACACGTGACCAATGGTCACGTGGCCGCACGTGACTGGCTTTAAAAGCCCTGCTGTTCAACAGAATTAAATTCTGAATAAGATCATTTAAATCTTTCTAAAATAGAGAAGAATTATGTGAAACCATTGGATTAAAAATCCGAGGGTGATTAAATATCACCAATTTATGGAAAAATCTTGGACATGGAAAGATTTCCCTCTAAATCTAACCGAAATAACAAAAGAATATCTTTGGATTTAAAATCCAACGGTGAATAAAATTCACCGAATAATTTAAAGGCCCGGATCAATGATGAAAATAAATCAAATCTCTCAATAAACAAATCGAATCTTTCAATGAAAGATTCACTAAACAGATTGATTTTTTTCCTTCTCCTATAAATAGGTGCCAAGGGAGAGAGTTAAGAAAAAAGGAGAAAAAGAAAAAAAGGAGAAGAGAGATAGAGCCTTGGAATCTTGAAAATTCAGAAAGAAGAATTTGATTCTCTGAAAAGAAAAACCCTAGGTAAGAAAAGAGAGGCGTCAAAAAGAGAATTTAATTCTCAAAAGAGTTTAACTCTTCTATAAAGAAAAGAACTTAGTTCTTTCTCTGGTTGAAGGTCTGCAAAGTGCACATCTCCACTATAAATTGAGAATTTAATTCTCATTGGGTTGAGATTCTGCCATGTAGATCTAAAATATAGAGGAGGAATTGAGTTTTGAGAATTTAATTCTCACAAGGTTATAGGAATTTAATTCCTCTAAGATAAAATTAGGGTTTAACCCTATATTATAGGAATTTAATTCTTTCAAAATGGACAGAACTGGGGTTTAACCCTAATTGAGAACTTAATTCTCTCATACTCACAGGAATTTAATTGCCTTAAAAAAATTAGGGTTTTACCCTATGCCAGAATTTAATTCTTTACATATATGGGGAATTTAATTCCTACAGAAAAGAAATCAAGAATATAATTCTTCAAAACAAAGTCGAATTTAATTCCTTTAAAGTTATTGCTGGGGTTTAACCCTATGAAGAATTTAACTTTTAAAAAGATAAAGAGATCTTCAAACATGCAAAGAACCGGAGTCATGTGCTACCACGTGACCCCTGTGAAGATCCACAGAAAAGAACTTTGAGGCAACGCCTTACGTGCCCCACGTGACCCCTGAAGCACACAAAGAAAAAGCAGAAGAAATAGAAGCTATGGGCGCTCTCACGTGCTACCACGTGACCCCTTGGCAAAAGCTTTAACAGACAAATACCCAAATTCCCATCACGTGACAACACGTGATGCTCCAAAGTATTCAATACTTTTGATAGAACAAAATAAAGGGGAATCAGGGCACTCTCACGTGTCCACACGTGACCCCTCTCTCTCCTTAGTGTTTAACACTAATCTGAGATCTTTGTTCCCAGTGTTTAACACTGATTTTCTTAGTGTTTAACACTAATTTGAAAACTCTATTCCCAGTGTTTAACACTGATTTTCTTAGTGTTTAACACTGATTTGAAAACTCTATTTGCAGTATTTAACACTAATTTGAAAACCTTATTTCCAGTATATATGTTAGTGTTTAACACTAATTTGAGAATCACAACTTTTTTTAGTGTTTAACACTAATTTGACAACTTCACTTCCAGTGTTTAACACTGTTGTTTGCTAGCGTTTAACACTAGTTTGGGGGATTATATTTTCAGGGTTTAACACTGATTATCCTTTTAGTGTTTAATACTCATTTGCTAATCTTATTCCCAGTATTCAACACTGTGGGTCTTTAGTGTTTAACACTGGTTTTAGCCCAATTGGCTAATTTTCTAGAGGCAAAGCCCCTCCTATAATTGGATATGTCTAATGGACCGACAGAGGGCTAATATTCTAAACATGATTGGACTTAGCCCAAGAAGGCCATAAGTCCTCAATCCAGACTCAACTGAGCCAATGTGCTCATAACCTAATGAATTGGTCTTGGTTCCAAATTGGACTACAGATCATTTAATCTGCTTTGGTTCAAGGGTACATCTCTTCACTCCTTTGATACTTACCGTTGTAATTCCTCAACGTCTTCAAAGAGGTGACGGGTCCGGACAACCACACATTGATACGGACTGTGGGGTCCTTAAACTCATAGACTATGACGTCCTTAATCTTGACCGGAATGTCTTAAAACTAACAACGGACTGTGGGGTCCTTAAACTCATGGACTATGACGTCCTTAACCTTGACCGGGATGTCTTAAAACTAACAACGGACTGTGGGGTCCTTAAACTCATGGACTATGATGTCCTTAACCTTGACCGAGATGTCTTAAAACTAACAACGGACTATGATGTCCTTAACCTTGACCGTGATGTCTTAAAACTAACGCCGGATTGTGGAGTCCTTAAACCCTCGGACTATGATGTCCTTAACCTTGACCGCAACGTCTTAAAACTAACATTGGACTGCAATGTCCTTAAACTACCTATTGACCGTAATGTCCCTAAACTAATCGACCGCAATGTCACTAAACAAAACAATAGAGCCTAATTGCTCTCCTGTCGGATCTAAACGATCCCGTTAAGTTGATCTTAGTCTAAAGTAAGGCTAACGTATCCTTAACGAACGTTTAACTTGATCTTAGTCTAAAAACTTGACTAACGTATCCTTAACTAACGTTTAAGTCGATCTTAGTCTCAAACGAGGCTAACATATCCTTAAACCCAAACCCCCAAACCCAAATCTAAGATAATACGGATTTGGAATAGTCCACGCCCTACGGGCGACAATATAACTTAGTCTCCATATACAATCCACGGGCAACCAAACACAAAACAAACACACACGACACGAAGTGACCATATGGAGAAGGAGAAAGTTGTTACCGCAATGCGGTAGCGTAATTAACTGCAGGGGCTTGCGCCTGCAGGGAAGAGCGTCCCCACAATCAAAACCCCCTCAAACGAGGGAGAATCTGACGAAGTCTACTACATCGGTCGCATCCGTTTAAACCTTCGATACACGGTGCCATAAATCAACTTGGCATCTTCAAAGAGGTGGACGGATAGCTCCAATTAGCATCTGCCCCGAATTTCAGGAAAGACGTCCCTGTCGCGCCGTCCTTCCGAGGGGAACAAACCATTTCTAAAAGATTTAGTATTGATACATCTTTACAAATAAATACCACTTATTATGAAAATAGGATAAAGTTGTGGCCATTCAGTCGTTTATCTAAACCTGAGTTTGTGGTGTCTAGGCTAGACAAGTGAGAAAGGTAACTTTTAAAGGTCCGTCTCACGGTGATTCGTGAGCGGATCCCTCCTTTCTTCACTTGTACTTACCTGGCCACAATTGGCGGTGAAGAGGCGATTTGAGGGATATCTCACAACTTGCCGCTTTGGACCAGTTAAGAGCAGTATAGTTAACTTAGGAGACCCTAGAACTTGGAATACGGGAAATTGACATCTTTACAAATAAATACCATAATTAATAAAACCGTTTTTCCTTAATGATTAGTATTTATACAAATCTTTGCAAAGCGCCGTTACAACCCATTTGGTGAACCCGTTCGGGATGGTGCGGATTATCGCACATCTTCGGGCTTAGTAGTGCGAGATGCAGACCTCCGCAAGGAGCATTCGGTCTCGAAAGATTTAAAATGCGATATCTTAAGAAAACGAGATTTTTAGAATATTATATATATACTAAAATTATTTTCATATAAATATATGTATATGTAATATAAACATATCTATTTTTGAAGTATTATAAATATTCCACCTTTTCTACAATATCACAAGAATCAATTTTATACTAAAATACCATGAATTCCATGCAAAACCAATATTACTAATAAATACCATTTATTATGAAATTAGGATATTTTCACTATAAATATCATAATGTAAAATCTACAATCTACAATATTACAATTTAACATGAATCCATGAATCCAATTATCAACCTATACAACTTGACTGAACCGAACCATGGATATAGATTCCATTTACACGGTTCTCCAGTTATTCCATTTATATTATTCTACGGTTACATCCGTTTACTGATATCATGGTTTCGGTCAGTCATCCAATTATACAATCTATACAGTTTACAATACCAGACAATACAATACAACAATACAATCAAGATAACACTACGGGGTTTAAGGGGTAGACTGGTACGGAATATGTTAAAGGTGGCACGAGGTGGTCACTTAAGACGTAATTACATTCATGCCGTTGTTCCGTGGTATTATCGACGGAGTCTTGTACTACGGGTTACCAAAGTCCCCGGTGTAAGTGGGACTCCTCTTGTATACACTGGTATCTTCTGTACCAAACTACAAACAAAAACAACGTTAACACTAAATACAACATTATAACAAAATAATACAACTTTAAAAGCTACACTCTCTCTCTCTTTCTGTCTATTCTCTTTCTCTCTTATCTTTGGGACTTACCGAGCGAGTTGTTCACTGACGACATTCTCTTTCTTTCTTCTTTGAATGTCGTCAGGTGATTTGGACACATCAGAGATCGAGCCTACTGCTGAAGACTTGGATCAGTTTGCTGAAGACCCAGAGCTTTAGTTTCATTGTACACATTTTCTTTTAGTACTTTACATTCCTGTTATGCCATTATTTAGGCATCGTTTTTATTTCAGTTGTATTTACTTTTCATGTATTGTATAAAAGAATGTTAATAAATAAAGTTGCTGTTCAGTTTATATCTCTTGTACTTACTTTTATATTGCTTAGATACGCTTAGCGTATTTACTTCACAGTAAATACGTAGCGGACCAGTCCCGTCCTCTTCGCCGTATACCGGGAAGCGAGGCGTGAAAGGTTTTGTTGGTTGCCCATGCAGGTCAGAGTTGTATGGAATACTGCCATGCAATTCTGTTCTGCGTGAACAACCTAAGCAATATAACACAAGAACCAGTAACTAAAACATTCTTTATAATCATGTTCCTTGAATCCCATCATTTCTTATTCTTTGAATCATATACTTTGAATCTGTCCTAACCTAAATTTTTCATTCAAGGTTATGGATTCACCAAACAACACCAGCACTAATGTTAACAACACACCTCCACCACTACCACTCACACCTGCCGTTCCTGCTCCACTCAATGAGCAAACGGTTCTGCTTGAGGCAATCCACAACCTCCTAGAGGGACAGCAGCAGCTCTTGAACCGTCCCGAGGCTGAAGCACCTGGGGTGAAGCAATTCAGAGCTTTACATCCCAAACAGTTTTCAGGAAAGGAGAGCCCACTGGAAGCTGAGGAATGGGCTCAGAGTATCGAGGATGATCTGGCCACAGCACAAGTGCCAGATATAGCTTGGGTTCGTGTGGCAAAATTACAGCTCACGGACAATCCACGAAACTGGTGGAAGGCGGAAGAATGCCGTCTTGAACAGCCCATTGAATGGAAGACTTTTCGCGATAGGTTCGACGCAAAGTACTTCCTTGTGACTGCCAGGTTTGTCATGGAACAGCAGTTCATTCATCTACAACAAGGCTCTATGTGGGTCAAGTCAGTAGATGAGTATGACGCTGAGTTCACCATGCTCAGTCGATTTGCGGCACATGAGATCAGAGCCCATCGATTTCAACAAGGTTTGGACACGGAAATCCAGGCTGCACTAGCTACAGGGAAATTTCCAACTCACGAGGATGCTCTGGAAGCTGCCCGCCATTATGAGGCAGTGATAAAGGCAAGGGGCAGAGCTCAATCCGCAGGAATGAAACGCCCTGCCACTCAAATGGCAGGAGGGGCCTCTTCAAGGCCAGCTGTTGAATTCAGAAGACTGGAAGAAGCCAATGATCAGCCAAGACCCGATTTTTGCTTTTATTGCAAGAGGGAAGGACACTTGTGGAAGGACTGTAGGCGCGCAAAAGGCCTGTGCCTAGTTTGTGGTGAGTCCAATTACAGAATTGAGACCTGTCCATATATATACAACTTAGCTCACACACCTACCAACTACCCGCAGCGGCCAGCTATTCAGGCTCCTGCAACTCGTCCTGCACTCCCAGCACCACCTCCACATAGAACTCCTGCACAGCCTACTCCCCAATTCCATCAAGCAATGAGAAACATGCCTCGAGTACAGGGGAATATGCCTCCAGCTAGGAGGAACGTGCCACGGCGACAGGCTTACACCTTAGCAGCCATAGAAGCCAAGACAGTTGACCAAGATAACACTAGTATTTCACTTTCACTTTTTTAAAACCCTTGTATCACTTCATTTTTTTCATACACAATCAGTACTTTAGTCGCCAAACTTTCCTTGAATCTGTTACACTTTTCTTTTACAAATTTCGAGGACGAAATTTTTATAAGAAGGGTAGAATGTAACAACCCTGATTTTCCTATACAATTTTTTTCAAATATTTTTTTTTCAAAATCCATAAAGGGGTATTTTAGCCTAAGCACAAGATACAAGTAATTATTTTGCTTTTTAATTACAAGTTAAAAGAATGTAACAACTCCATTTTTAGTGTACAAAATTTGCTTAAAAATTAATGTATACTTGGAGTATTTATATTTTCTGTGACTATTTTAAGTAATTAAATAGCTCCATAATTACAAGAAGGAGCTTGTAGCTCATTAGTAATACCTTGCACTGCTGAACCAAGCCACCAGAGTTCAAATCCCATACCCCACATTATTTTTAATATTTATTTGTTTTAACTTTTATAGAAGCCCAACAGTCAACACGTGATAACTCCCAAATTTTCCACTACACATGAAAAACTAAATATACCAGAGGATACACCAGACGACCCCCCACCTCCCTGACCTCCGACTTGGCCCGACTCGGACGGCGGATCGGCCGACTCGGGACGGCGCCTCAGGCCGGACGGCCGAGTCCCCAACACAAAAGTTGGGGCTCTTGGCATTCTATACCCCCCTGCATATTTTAAATTATCAGATCGGTTCCAGAGAATTTAGAAAGCCCCATTTACTCCAATTTTTAATATATTTTTATATATTTTTACTTTTTTTTCAATTAAACCCTTCATCTACCCTAACCCTAGCCTAATCCTATAAATATCACCCCTACCCTCTACCCTCTCACCCCAAAACTCTGAGCCAACTCTCTAAAAATTTCCAAGAAACTTGTGTACTTTGAAAACGAGCACGAAGCGAAGCTACGGCGAAATTTCCGGCGATCGTTCTAGGAGCTCCCGACGACGAAGCGACGCACCAGCGACGCCTCCCGTTCTATCTCTTTCTTCTATTTGTCCAAACCCATAAGTCCCCATTCTACCTCTCTTTTCTTTTCTAAAAATACGGATTTACAAACCCGACGGAATCGGAACAAATTCGATTTCCGATTCGGTTTCTTCATAAAACTTCACTTCTCGTTAATACAATTATGCTTAAACTCTCTCATGTTGACTATTAAACACTAATCAACCAAATTGATCAAGTTTCATTTCATAAAATGATGGCTATTTCAATTTATCGTATTTTTCACTTAAATACCACATTATTTCAATTCTACATTTAACTCTATTAAACTTGCTATACCTTTAAGTAGATCACGAGGTAACGACCTACCTCCTCACACACTCATATGCAATATAACACGATACCCTCGAGAACTCAGAATACAGAAAAACAAACATTTTCATTTAAATACCCTTTACTTAATAAAACCATTTCTAAAAGATTTAGTATTGATACATCTTTACAAATAAATACCACTTATTATGAAAATAGGATAAGGTTGTGGCCATTCAGTCGTTTATCTAAACCTGACTTTGTGGTGTCTTGGCTAGACAAGTGAGAAATGTAACTTTAAAAGGCCCGTCTCACGGTGATTCGTGAGCGGATCCCTCCTTTCTTCACTTATACTTACCTGGCCATAATTGGCGGTGAAGAGGCGATTTGAGGGATATCTCACAACTTGTCGCTTTGGACCAGTTAAGAGCAGTATAGTTAACTTAGGAGACCCTAGAACATAGAATACGGGAAATCGACATTTTTACAAATAAATACTATAATTAATAAAACCGTTTTCCCTTAATGATTAGTATTTATACAAATCTTTGCAAAGCGCCGCTACAACCCATTTGGGAAATCCGTTCGGGATGGTACGGATTATCACACATCCTCGGGCTTAGTAGTGCGAGATGCAGACCCCCGCAAGGAGAATTCGGTCTCGAAAGATTTAAAATACGACATCTTAAGAAAACGAGATTTCTAGAATATTATATATATACTAAAATTATTTTCATATAAATATATGTATATGTAACATAAATAATTTTTGAAGTATTTAAAATATTCCAGCTTTTCTACAATATCACAAGAATCAATTTTACACTAAAATACCATGAATTCCATGCAAAACCAATATTACAAATAAATACCATTTATTATGAAATTAGGATATTTTCACTATAAATATCATAATGTAAAATCTACAATCTACAATCTATAATTTACAATCTACAATCTACAATATTACAATTTAACATGAATCCATGAATCCAATTATCAATCTATACAACTTGACTGAACCGAACCATGGATATACATTCTATTTACACGGTTCTCCAGTTATTCCGTTTACATGATTCTACGGTTACATCCGTTTACTGATATCATGGTTTCGATCAGTCATCCAATTATACAATCTATACAGTTTACAATACCAGACAATATAATACAACAATACAATCAAGATAACACTACGGGGTTTAAGGGGTAGACTGGTACGGAATATGTTAAAGGTGGCACGAGGTGGTCACTTAAGACGTAATTACATCCATGCAGTTGTTACGTGGTATTATCGACGGAGCCTTGTACTACGGGTTACCAAAGTCCCCGGTGTAAGTGGGACTCCTCTCGTATACACTGGCATCTTCTGTACCAAGCTACAAACAACAGCGTTAATACTAAATACAACATTATAACAAAATAATACAACTTTAAAAGCTACACTCTCTCTCTTTCTGTCTATTCTCTTTCTCCTTTATCTTTGGGGCTTACCGAGCTAGTTGTTTGCTGACGACATTCTCTTTCTTTCTTCTTTGAATGTCATCAGGTGATTTGGACACATCAGAGATCGAGCCTACTGCTGAAGACTTGGATCAGTTTGCTGAAGACCCAGAGCTTTAGTTTCATTGTACACATTCCTTTCAATACTTTACATTCCTGTTGTGCCCTTGTTTAGGCATCGTTTTTATTTCAGTTGTATTTACTTTTCATGTATTGTACAAAAGAATGTTAATAAATAAAGTTGCTGTTCAGTTTATATCTCTTGTGCTTACTTTTATATTGCTTAGATACGCTTAGCGTATTTACTTCACAGTAAATACGTAGCGGACCAGTCTCGTCCTCTTCGCCGTATACTGGGAAGCGGGGCGTGACATTTTCAAAGACGATTACCGTCTTGATAACACCATTTGTTAAGTTGTCTACCTTAAATAGACAAGCACCCATATCTCCAGCTCCCTGAGGCTCAAGAGACTGGTCCCGCTTAAACCTATGTTTACTAGGGTCTTTATTGTAATTTAGTATAAGTTGAGGGGGTTTTATGTAAAAATAATTTGTATAATTTTCAAAATACACCTCAAGTATTTAATTATCGTATTTAAAGTTTTCATAGATTTAGATTTTATATATGTGACATTTCCAGTGAATAAAACCTAATTTCATAATATATGGTATTTAATTGTAAAGTATTGAATTTGTATGGAATTGCATGGTATTTTCATGTAAAATAATTCTTTTGATTTAGAAAAGTTGGAATATTTATATTGTATCAAAAATTAGATATTTTGATGATACATACATACATACATACATACATATATATATATACATACATACATATATATATATATATATATAAAATAATTTTAATTTATTATTTTTCTAGAAATCTCATTTTCTTAAAGAAAATTGTATTTTAAAATATTTCGAGACCGTATGCTCCTTGCGGAGGTCTGCATCTCGCACTACTAAGACCGAGGATGTGCGATAATCCGCACCATCCAGAACGGGTTCTCCGAAATGGGTTGTAACGGCACATTGCAAAGATTTATTAAAAATACATATCTTGTAGAAAAAAGTTTTTATAAGTTGGAGGTAGTTTTGTGTAAATTGTATTTTCCCAAAATTATGTTCCCAAATATTATCGTGCTATATTATATATGTGTGTTATGAGGAGGTAGGTCATTACCTCGTGACCTATCTAAGGTATAGTAAGGAATTATAATGATTTATGTCAAAACTAAATTATATGGTATTTTTCTGAAAAAGTGCGATAAAAATTATCATATGAATTCTTTTTCTATGATACTTGTTCAATATGTTTTGTTAATATTTAATGGTCATGATGTGCAAGTTTGGTATTGTTGTATTTAAGAAAATTGGAACTTTAAAAGAAAACCGAATCGGAAGTCGGATTAACTCTACTTCCGTCGGATTTTAGAAATACAAGTTTTGCCGTTAGAAAAGAGAAGAGGGAGGAGAGACTTACTGGATTTTAGATTAGAGAAGAGGAAGATGGGGTGTTAGGAGGTGCCGGTGCGTCGTTTCGTCGCCGGGAGCTCCTAGGGTCGTCGTCGGAAGTTCGCCGGAGTTTCGCTCTTTGCTAACTCCACTTGTACACAAAAATTCTAGGTATTTTTCTTGAGTGTTTGGGTAGAGATTGTGAGTGAGGGGTGTGTGAGATGGAGTGGTATTTATAGGAAAAGATTAGGATTAGGATTTGATAGAAAATGCATTAAAAATTATGCATTAAAAAGATTTAAATTGGGTTTTAATTGGCTCTGTTAATGTGCAGGGAAAATGAATAGAACAGGGATTATGGGGAGGCCAAAAGACACAGGAGTCAAGAAGAAAATCGGCGATCCAGTTCATCCGAACCGGCGTCGTCGGCCGATTCGGTCGAGTTGCCGGCTCGAGTCGGCCGGGTCGGGCCGGGACTCATCGCCACGTGTCCCCCGCCGATAGGTCTACCTCCTGAGCTCGTTTGTTTTATATGTGACTTTTGCTTTTTACGAGTTATGCACGTGTAGACTCTTGGGATTCTAAAAATTTAAAAGAAAACTAATTAAAAATTGAAATGTCTAATGGGATTTGAACTCTGGTGCTTTGGATCAGCAGTGTAAGGTCTTACTAATGAGCTACAAGCTCCTTCTTGATATTAAAAAGCAAAACAAATTTATAACTTGTGCTCAGGCAAAAGTACTCTTTTTTGTATTTTTCAAAAAATTGTAGAGAAAGTTTAGGGTTGTTACACTCTCTCTGTAAGATGTCAAATTCAATCCATCACGTAATTTGTACTTTATACTAATAAAAATAAAATATGACTGATGTCTTTCTTCCCCATTTCATATCATTTCTCCGTCTCCCACTCGGATCCAAACTTCATTTTTTTCTTAAAATCTTTACCACCACCACCTCTCAATCTCTACTGGAGAAAAATAACAATTCTTTTTTTTTGCAACAACCCGTAGGCCTAGGGAATGAGGGTTCGGCCTCTAGGTCCATAAGAACTTCTTTACATAATTGGTTGAAAATCCCCCTTGCTACTTCAAATAGAGGGTTTCGAAACCATGACCTCCCACTAATTGGGTGAATGTCGTTACCGCTTGAGCAAAAGCTTCTTGGCACAACAATTCTTCTTTTAGACTTCCCTATTTTACTTTGGCGATCAAGAACACTCAAAAACCTTGCCCCGCAACCTCCTCGTGTTTTGCAGACCATGATTTTTCTATCTTTTCCATGTCAGTGGTTTAAAAAATACCAAAGATAAGGTAACATATAGACGAAGAAAAAATAGCTCTTGTAGAGATTTTAAAGGCAAACATCAAGTTTTATTTACTTCGAGGAAGACCATTTTGATTATGATGAGATCATTTTCATTGAAGACTTTCCCATCATCTTTGTAATAATCGATTAATAAAAGCATACAAATTTTGAAGCATATTTGTTTCCTTTCATATATTACTCTTTTCTCTTTTCAATTTGACTAAACCAAAAAAGGAAAAAGGATCGATTCATAACTTTTATCGGGTTGATGTGGGAATGATTGAAAGGAGAAACTGTTGGGATGTGGAGAAACAAAGAAAGCGGTGCTGGACAATTGCTTACTTTTGGAAGGATTTCAATTAGGCTCCATGGAACAAGATGGGTTAGTGTGTGTGCATATGTGATAGGAGAAATTAAGATGACGACCAGGAAGAAGGAGAGGTAACCTTTTTTCCCCTCTTTTCCCTATAAAAAATAGAAGGGATAATTGTTTCCGAGCCAAAAGTGACTTGTTTTTAAACCCACGTATTTCTAAAATCGTCAAAAAACCCAATATTTCGAAAATACAAAAGATCGAACCCCAAAATAACATATACGTATAATAATTAGGATATTTTTTCCGAAAATTCCAATTTTACCCTTATTCTTATACGACAAAGTATTTTCTAAAAAATACATATAATAAATGAAAGATCTCGTGCTCATCCTTTTCTTCTACTACTTCTTCGTCTTTCTCAAATCACAAATCAATCTCTCCTATTCGATTTGCAATAGAAAATTTGAACGTAGATTAAAGTCTGACCCCTAATTCTAATCTCCATTCTCAAATTGTACTTTTTCGTTCCAAATTTTCAGTAACCGTAATCCCAACCTTTCTTCTATAGTCAGAGCTTCAGGCCCCTCAATCCCCTTAGGTTCCTGATATTTCTTTACCAATTTTTCTTCATCAACGAGAGCTATAAGTGATCATACAAATTTCTTAATTGATTGTGAGGGGATCACTAATTTCTTAACATAAAATCAAAGATATGATGGCTGAAATCTTTTTTCCCTATAGAATTTAGAAAGATGATATGATAGGAGAAAAAATTAGGATAAACAATAATAAAGAAGAAAGATGATGGGTTAAGGAAAGAAATTAGGGAAAATAATAACAACGAAGAAATAATAAAGAATAACTAAAAATCTCACATTTTAAAATATATAGAAATCTTAAACTCATGTGCTAATATTTTGGAAAATCTTAAAAAGGATATTATAGACAATGTATACAAAATACGTATACAAATCAGTGTTTGGGTTTAAAATAATGTAAAATTATATTTCTGTGGTTTTCCACAATTTTAAAACTTTATGGATTTAAAAATAAATTAGATTATGAAATTGGATCCGGAAACAATTTTCCCAATAGAAATGAGTTGAATGATGAAGGACAAGCAACAAAAAGGATTTGGATCCTTTCCATTACCAAAAAGCAATGGAGAGTGGAGTAAATTTATGTCAACCGTAGGATTTGATCGAACGGCAAAAAACCATTCAACAAAGTATAAGTTGAGGCCTTGGACTCCAACCAATGAAATACCACCTCTGTTCTTTTGCTTTTCACCCTTTTTTCTATTTGGATTTTGGGAAAAAATAGCACTAAATCTTTTGCTTTTGTAATTCAAAAATCCCTATATACTCATTCTTCAATCTCTCTCATATTTTTTCTTTAATGTTTTGCTCAATATCGATCTCCAAACATTTTTCCTTTTCAAACTTAATAAATAATACAAAATAGGGTATTTTGTCTTAAAGTTGAGATTAAGGCTTTCAAGTTTCAACATATGATCGGTTCTAAAAGCAATAAGACTTGAAATATGCTCTTTGTTTCATATTACGAATCGATCCGTTGTCCGATGACAAGATACTTCAATAAAAATACAGAATAGATGGGTTTGGACAAATCGGAAACAAATCAAGTTATGCTTTATGTGTAAAAAAATATGGAATGGGAGAAGCTGAGGGGATCAAGTTCATGATAAATAATAATTCCTAAAGACACTTATTATATATATTTGTGAAAGAGAGAGGGGAGGGGGAGGATGATGATATGTGAGAAGAAAGGGGGAGGAGGGGATGCAGATTACTAAACCGTGGGTGGTGTTTAAGTTATCCTAGTTGTTCTGCTCTCATCTTTTGGTTGATACCTACAACTCTTTAATGGAATCCAAGGGCTATTATTTTTACTGGATTCTTCATTAGCTTTTGGTAATGGAGAGGATCCAAGTCCCAAGAAAAATTGGTGGCCATCGACATGTGGCATAATCCTATTGGCCTAACCGGAATTTGGCCATCTCACAGGTTATGAGATACAAATTGGGAAGCACCGAAGTATTTTCCAAATTGTTTTGTCTATGCTATAAATCTACCAATTAACTTAAATAATTATTTAAATGACCACTAAAAAATTATGTTGCAACTTAAAGAAAATCGTCACCTGCTTAATTCGACAAATGCTGGCATTTTACTTGTGACATGCATGTCTATATTTATGTATATGTATAGAGAAGAAAAAAACGATTAGTTGGTTTAAATAGGATACATGTGAAATTCATATTTGACCTTTTTGGATTCTATAGTTAAGAGTTCTTTTAACTTTTGATTCCATGGGTTTCGGAAAATATCAAAGCTATACCTTCATGTGCTTTCTTAATTTAAAAAAAGGTGTGAAAGTATTTAGAATTATATACGTTTTAGGTTCAATATAGAACAAAACTTCTATTATTTTAGAAAAATCACCTGTCTATTATTTTAAAAAACGTTTATAGATGACCCGTTTATTTATACACAGATAACCCATAATCTTACACATCAAATAAGATTCAGGTAATAGGCACAAAATTTACTTGTTTAACTCCAATTATTCTCATCTGTATCCGTTTCATCCACCAGTTATAATGTACCGCCAATGACTTATCCGACCCACCCGCCCGACACCTCTACATCTATCTACAAAACTCTACTAAATGAAAATAAGATAAGATTGTTGTGGATATGAAACAACCACGATAGCAAAGACAGTCGATATACGGAACAATGCTACGACTAACAATCATGCAACAACGCCGCGAAATTGATGAAAGACAAATAATAAAGTAAGAGAACAAATAGAATCACACAAACTAGAGACGAAAGATTTGTTAACGAGATTCATCCACTGTATGGTTAGTCCCCGGCAGAGCAGAATCTACAATAGTCTACTAGATCTTAGAATCAAGTTACATCCATGAGCAACCCTAGGAAATTTCTCTCAAATCTCTTTAGATCTTATCCGTTACCCTCTCTCTATACAATAGTCTCTCAAATTGGCAGTACATATAATATAAGAGAGATCTCTATATATAGGCAAATCCTAATCCTACCTAAAATAAGAGATAAACCCAAATTATAATAATTCGGTTCGCACAGAAATCCCGACGACGGACGTCTGCACCAGACTTGGTTAGACGTTTGCCTCTTCTCTGTATCTTTTCAGCTCCTTGGGCAGACGTTTGCACCTTTATCATCAAACGTCTTCCATTGCTCTGGATTGGGCTTCATCTTCTCCAGACGTCTACCCCATACCTCTGCTTACGCTATGTTCTTTGGCTAAGGCTCTCTGCAGACGTCTGCACTGTGGCCTTTAGACGTTTGTTGTTGCTCTGTTCTTTTGACATGTTCTTGGTGCACGTCTAGACGTCTGCTGGAAGTTTCTCCACATTTCAACATTCTCCCACTTGGAGATACTTCCGCCTTGATTCCCATCCGTAGTCTTCAAACAACTTCGCTTTTGTTCTTTTCTCATCAAATTTTTATGGAGAGGTTCACCAATCTGCAACAGAGATCCGGCTTATCTCTGTCTATGACTTTGGTGAACATATCTGCTGGGTTCTTTTATCTCGCGATCTTTTGCAGTGTCAACTCACCATCTTCCAATGCTATGCGTATGAAATAATACTGCACCTTGATGGGCTTCATCCGAGAGTGATATGCCGCATTCTTGGCCAAGTGTATCGCACTTTGGCTGTCGCTCCACAAGGTGTTGAAATCTTATTTCTTATCCAACTCTTCGAGTAACCCTTACAACCATATCATCTCCTTGCTGGCTTCCATGATGGCCACATATTCGGCCTCTGTCATTGACAATGACACAACTTTCTGCAACCGAGAGACCCAACTAACCGTTGTTCCTCAACTGTGAATACGTACCCCGCTGTGCTCTTCCTACTCTCTCGATCACCCGAATAGTCCGCATCAACATAGCATTTCAACTTTAGAGAGTCACCCCCGAAACATAAGTAATGACTGGACGTTCTCCTGAGATATCTTAATATCCACTTCACCGCATTCCAATTTTCCTTTCTCGGGTTTTGCATGTACATGCTTACAACTCCCACTGCATGTGCAATATCTGGTCCCGTACTCACCATCGCATACATCAAACTTCCCACTGTAGATGCATAAGGAACTCTTGCTATCTCGTCTTTCTGCTCTTAAGTTTTCGAGCACAACTCCTTGCTGAGTTTGAAGTGTTTCACTAAAGGCGTGCTTGCCAGTTTTGACTTGTCCATATTGAACCGCTACAAAATCTTTTCCATGTAGTCCTTTTTTGATAACCACAACTTTCGCTGCTTCCTATCTCTTATGATCTTCATGTCCAGAATTTGCTTGGCTGCTCCCAAATCGTTCATGGAGAATTTTTCAGCCATCATCTTTTTTAGACTTTGAAATTTCTTGAAATTCAGACCCTCTACCAACACGAAATCCACGTAAAGTGTTAATATAGTTGCCATCCTTGAAAGTCTTAACGTACACGTAGTGATCTGGATCACAGAGCACAAATCCTGTCTCTAACATGAACTGATCGAACTTAAGATACCACTGCTTTGGATCTTGCTTGAGACCATACGAGCTTTTTCACAATCTACATACTATGTTTTCTTTCCCCTTCATCTCGTATACAAGTGGCTGCATCATATAGATCTCCTCCTCTAAATCTCCATAAAGGAATGCTGTTTTCACATCCAGCTGCTCTAGGTGCAAATTCTCCACCACCACGATACCGAGAATCACCCGAATTGAAGTCATCTTCACCACCGGGGAAAATATTTTTTGATAGCCTATCCCATGATGTTGTGCATATCCCTTGACTATCAGGCGAGCCTTGTACCGCTTCATGCCATCAGCCTCATCCTTTATCCTGTACATCCACCTATTTAGCAGCGCCTTTCGACCCTTGGGTAGTTTCACTAGATCCCACGTACAGTTCTTCTTCAAAGAATCCATCTCCTCGTTCATAGCTTTCTCCCATTGCTTCTTAGCACCATCTTACGTCGCCTTTGCAAGGGATTCGGGCTCTTCCGAATCTGTGTACAATATAAAGTTGGTAACAAGTCTGAAACATGTAGCCTCATCTCTCATGTAGATCTCCTCAGAACTGATAAATTTTGTTGCTGAACTTGGTCTTCAACCTTGTAATGACCCTAAATTTCGTGTACTCTTTTGTAAATATCGTCATTAATAAATTGTCGTTTCTTTTTAAGAACTAAATCATAATTAAACTCTTGAAAACTTGTGTGAGATGGCTCACAAAAGTGTGAGCCGGCTCATGTATTAGTTCCAATGATTATACTTTCTGTCCCCTTGAGTCGTCTCAAAACAACCCTGAGTTTTTTCAACCCTTGCCTGAAACACTATATTTTTTCACTGTCTGTATGAGATGGCTTAAGCTACTCTTGAGCCAGCTCATGCCCTCGTTCGAAGCTTAAACATCCCATACACCCATTTGATGAATTTCTCGGCCTCATAACCGTTCGTTCCTCTATTAAAACCACCATTTCATTTATTTAAACTGCCAATTAAATTTTGATGACCTCAAACCCATTCAATTCCCCATTAAATTTCCTTTTTATAGCCCTTAAATCTCTTTTGATTCTTTAATCTCAAAATTATCTCTCTTTCATTTTTTCATAACCATCAAAACCTATTTTTCCTCTGAACAATATTATCTGAAATCCTACTCTAAAAATCTTCACAACCCAATCGAAGATTCCTTCTTCTAGACGTCGTAGCTTCGATTAAGTTCTCCTCTTTTTCAAACAGCGGTTTGGTTGTTATACTGAATCGCGACGCGAGTAAGTCCCTTCCTCCATCGATCTCTCTCTTCATCTCAATCTTTTCCTTGTCTTGACTCCACAAAAACCGTTGCTCTTGTCTCGTAGAAATCCTTAATGAAATATGATTTTTAATGCGTAAATTTGGTTATACATGAATTTGTAAAATTTAATTGTTATTCTTGTTAAAATCATTAAGCAGCTAATTGCCTACCATGTTAATGACAACTTATACATGCTATTGCTATATGTAATAAGTGGTATCTTCTGTACGTAAAATCCGCTTTAAATTAAATTAAAATTCCCTTTTCATAAAATATTTCTTATTTTTCCTTTTTCTTTTTCTTTAGGCCCATGAGCCCAAAACCCATTTTCCTTTTAAACCAAATCCCATGTCCATAAAGTCTTTCACGTTTTGATTTTTTTAATTAATGGTGAGTATTTTTGTTTTAATGATGATCAATTTGTATTAATTATCATTTACTATAATTAATTGTGATGTTCTGAAATCAATTTCAAAAGATAACATTTGAAAAACCCCTGCAGACCCCATCCTCTTTCTCACTCACACACATACACAACCTCATTCTCTCTCCTCAAAAACAAAATACAAAGCCTATGCTCATCTCGAACCTCCTCTCTCTTACACAGCAATCGAGCCTCGCCATCAAGCAGCCGTAGCTCTTCACCTCGCAGTGATCATCTCCAACATCAACTGAGCTCAACACCGCCGATCACTATCCCCTCAGACCCTCACCACCGATCATCTCTTCACCGACAACCTCCTCTCTACAACCTCCAGCCTGAGCATCTCTCCTTGACTCCTCTCTCCATCAAGTACACCCAAGCCTCTACGCACCATTAGCCGCCCGAGCTCCTCCTCTCAAATCGAGCACCTTGCTACCTTGCCGCCGCCACCCTGTGCCGTCGCTGTCATCATCATCGTCATCGCTGTTACCGCCGCCAATCGTCACCAGGCAAGTGAAACCCCCTCACTTGCTTTACATGCTATAATTATATTAAACAGATCGATACATTTTAATTATAATTATATTAATATATCTATATCGTAATGGTCGTCGAATCCCAATCTATGACCCATCGTTATTTGATTGTATTGGATGACATAAATCGGGTTTAATATCCCGTGTTTATATTGTGTAGAACCTATAGGGATAAATTATCGTTTTAATCAATTAGATAGAACCGACATTTCATTTGTTATAATTCCATATATTTTAAATGTTCGTTGCGATTAGTTGAATCAAAACACAATTAAAAGTCCCAATTTTTATTAACATTAGATTCATGAATGTTAACATATAACATGTAGAAATTTAGGATCGAAAAGTTAAGAGATCCTACATGAAATGATGTCCGGAGTGGCAACGACTAAACCTGGAATTTATTGTACATGTCATGTTGCAAAATTCATATTAAATTAAATACAAATTGTAATATGACTTTCCAGGGCTCGTTACAAAGATAATTGGATTAACTATAAGCTTCTATTAAATTTTACTCAATATTGCCGATTTACGATGTTGCAAAATGGAGAGAAATACGGTTTTAAACTGCAGTCCAGAGCAACATTTTCTATTGATACATGTTGTAAAACCTCAATATATCCCTGTTTAGTCATGCTAATGTGTGGAGACCTATATCGATGCGTAGATAATTGAATTAAATTTCATATGGCACTTATTTCACTCAATTCAATTACTGTTTGATATTTTTACTATATTTTATACTACCGACATGTCCTGCTATTTTTCTGCTGTCATGTTTATACGTATCGACCTTAAAATGATCATAACTCACAGTATATACCTGCTATTAATGTTCTATCTATTGTGTTGGAAACTTAACTGAGAAGTATAGATTTTATTGAACTATAGCGTCCCTTAAATCTGTACATAACCAACAGTAAAAAGCATTCGAAGTTGAACTTCCAGTTCTGAAACTGGAATACCAGTAGTATACACCTGTTTTAAAATGAACATAACACCTTAACCATAATGTTGTTTTTCTGCTGTCATGTTTATACGTATTGACCTTAAAATGATCATAAGTCGCAATATATACCTGCTATTAATCTTCCGTCTATTGCGCTGGAAATCTAACCGAGAAATATGGATTTTATTGAACTGTAGCAACCCTTAAATCTGTGCATATCCAACAGTAAAAAGCATTCGAAGTTGGACTTCCAATTCTGAAACTGGAATTCCAGCAGCATCACCTATTTTTAAATGAACATAACTCCCTAACCAGAATGCCTATTAAGATGAAACCAATTTTACCGTTTAGATAAATGAGTCTACTTTCTATGACTTTTATATTGTTTTGCCTGATTCTGCACGTATGAATTTTAACGAATTTCGCAAACTGAATGATATTGACTGTCCCTTATTAGTTGAAGTTTATTTAATGCATTCCTACCATATCGTGTGATTGCTTTGCACTCATTGATTAGAGATCATTTACATTGACACCCTAATGAAAGTTTTGCATTGTCGAGTGAAAAGTGTTATCGATTGGATTGTGATAAGTATGTTAGTGTACAAGCGATTAAAAGCGAGACTGACATGCGTGAAAGTGTGATTGAATAATGGAAGCGATATGTACTTGTACACAACCAATCTGATACGTGAACATATACTTTAACCTAGGTTAATAGGTAAATCGAGAGTGGAATCGAACTCGTATTTAGCGAGGTACAGTGTTTAGAGGATGATCATTTGATATTAACGATATATATACTGATTAGGTCATGGGCCAAGCGGCACGGCTGTAGGATTATGTTCCGGGCAACAGCGGACTGTAGTCTCGGACATGTACAAGTGCCTTATTAAACACGAGAACTCTTTTCCACCGATCGATTTCAAATGACATAGAGACTGATAGATTTAGTGAAATACATATTGCCTAGATTACTGTCATGATTCATATGTATACCGCTTATCGTTCATGATATTATATGCACCGTTATTTTTTTATTTCTAGATCAGCTTTATTGTTATTGTACATGTTATATATTATTATATTGGGTCACCCTGACGACCTGAGTATGCATGCTCAGAGGAAGAAGAGAACCTAGCTCTAGAACAGGAGCTGCCTTACTTCGATGAGATCGCTGTAATATAGACGAGTGACGCCCGTTTTGTTGCTTCTCCAGTTTTTAATAAAGAACTCTTATTACCTTTTGGATTAGTTATTTATTTAACTGTTAGAATCTTTTATTCGTTGAACTCCTTTGATAAAGTGTAATAAAATTGTGATCGTGATTTTCTTGTACTGTGTTTACTGCTTACCATGTAATGTTAGAAGCCGAAGTGTGATTACGACGGGATTATTCCTTGACCATATGAGTATGGCTGCCTCAGTCACCCCTCGTATTCTATATTTTAGGAAGCGGGACGAGTCATGGTTTTGTTGGTATCAGAACACCAAGTTTAGATTGAGATTACAATTTCCGACTAGGGCTTGACAATTTAAGTCGCTAATTCGGTCTAGATTGTAAACTTGTTATCCGGACTAGGATTCTTATAGTGTGTCCTGCTACATATTTTGACCCTATCTGATAGAGTTTTGGGTAACTTGGTAGAGTTATATGGTTGTAACTATAAACTGCAACATAGTTACAATGCAGTACTCTGCTTGAGTGACTTGGAGTTCTACTTTTGATTCCCTTCTCGATTGAGTATTATCCTACCGCATATTCTTGTTTTGATTTTCAAATCTTTATCTGCCTTGTTCGCTTATATCGTTCCCAGGTTTTCAAATCTATTTTCCATTTCATCATCCTTGTACCTTTATTGCCGATCCTATTCCTGCTTACGTTTCTTTCCGAACCCAATGCTTTCTTACGTCTCCGTTTCTTCAAAATTATCATATCACGTTCCATACCATTAAGTTCCTATCCGAGTGGCGCAACAGAAGTGTGACCTTCGGTCAAGGTACCAGCAAATTAGTTTAAGGCGGACGATGTATGCAAGACAGTTTTTTAGACACGGTACGGCCATTACGAGTTCCTTGTGATGCCGTTCGGCATTACCAATAGTCCTGCTATATTTATGGATTTGATGAGTAGGGTTTTCTCTAAGTATTTGGACCAATTTTTCATAGTGTTCATTGCCGACATACTAGTCTACTCCAAGAGTAGGGAGGAAAATGCCGAGCACTGCGCATAGTATTGCAAATTTTGAGGATGGAGAAACTCTATGCAAAGCTGAGCAAGAATGAGTTCTGGCTCGACAAGGTGCAGTTTCTGGGGCATGTCATGTCAGGTGAGGGCATTTCAGTGGATCCGGCGAAGATAGAAGCTATCAGAGACTGGCCAACATCGAAGTCAGTAGCTGAGAATAGGAGTTTTTAAGACTTTTCGGTTATTATCGTCGGTTTTTTCAGGATTTCGTAAGAGTGGCAAAGCCCTTAACGAGACTTACGCGGAAGGAGGTACCTTATATCTGGTCAGAAGAGTACACTCAGGCATTCGAGCTAATGAAATAGAACCTGACCATGACCCCAATTCTGACCGTGCCAGATAGCTCTGAAGGTTTGGTGATTCATAGTAACGCATCCGGAAAAGGTTTAGGCTGTGTTATGATGCTGTATGGTCGAGTAGTGGTTTACGCCTCTCGTCAGCTGAAGACTCACAAGAAAAGTTACCCGATACATGGTTTAGAGTTGGATGCAGTTGTGTTCGCACTGAAGATCTGGAGGCATTACTTACTGAGAGAAAAGGTGGAAGTGTACACGGACCACAAAAGCCAGAAATACGTGTTCACCCAGAAGGAGCTAAACAAGAGACATCACAGGTGTTAGAATTGATGGAGGATTATGACCTGGACCTATAGCATCACCCGGGGGAGGTGAACGTTGTGCCCGATGTCCTCAATCGTAGACCAGCGGCTATGATGTTGACCTGTCAGAAGGAATTCTTGAAGACTTTCAGAGACTTGAACTGAAGGTAGTTACATCGGGTACACCTGGACAGCTCTGGCAGTTGCTAGTACAGTCTTCGCTTGTGGATTGCATTAAAGATGCACAGGCCGAGGATTTTCAGTTGCAAAAGCTCCGTGGATTGGTTGAGACTGGTTTGAGAACAAGTTTGTTGATTCACGAAGATGGTTCTTTGAGGTTTAGTAATCGGCTATGTGTACCGAAGGGTGATATTCAAGAAGAAGTTATAATAGAGGCGCACAGTTCAGCTTATTCGGTCACCCGGGATGCACCAAGATGTGCAGGGACTTGAGGAAACACTTCTGGTGGAAAAAAATGAAGAGAGAGATCACCCGTTTTGTCTCCAACTGTTTAGTATGCCAGCAGGTGAAAGTGAAGCATCAGAGAGTAGCCGGGTTGTTGCAACCGCTTCCAATACCCGAGTGGAAATGGGAGCATATCACTATGGATTTTGTGACGACACCACCACGAAGTCCAAGGGGCAACAACACAATTTGGGTTGTAGTCGATCATCTTACAAAGGCGGTGTTTACCGCCGGAGACGGGTCTGAGACATTGGGAGGAACGTTTAGCCTGAATGCGGGGATAGATGATATATAGAACATATCCATCCACCTCTCCAAAGATACCAAGCTGCTTTATGGCACCGTATATCAGAGCTTTGGATAGATGCGGCCGTTGTAGCGGACTTTATCAGATTCCTCCTCATATATGAGGGGTTTATTGATTGCGGGGACACTTTTTCCTGCAGGCTCAAGCCCCTGCAGTTAATTACGTTATCGCAACGTGATAACAACTTTCTCTACTCTAGAAATCTGTGTGTCATTTTTTTTTTATTTAGGGTTGCCTTTGGATTTTTTACAGAGGCTAATTTATGTCGTCGTCCGTAGGGCGCGGATTAATCCAAATTCTTATATTAGGTTTGGAATTTGAACCTAGGTAGTATTTCTCATCTTGATGAGGTCCATCAGTTCACAGGATATTTATTTTCAACTTAGGATCATTAGCCTTATTATAGACTTGTTGGGTATAGGTGCTCTCAAGGCAATTATCGTAGTTGTAGGAATGCAATTACTGAATTCAAGAAGGGCTTATACCATGAACAGTCTTGCTCAAGATGATAGTATGCTATCTGGGTTGTATTTATCATTCATAAGTATAAATTTTACTTGCTGTAACGTATCATTACTACATGATTGTTTACCCCAATCAGAGCAAAGCTCTGTTCAAATTCCAAGGTGGGAAAAGAAGCAATGCTTCTGTTTTCCTCCAATCAGAGCAAAGCTCTGTCTTGAAAATTAAAGTTAAAATAAATGAAGCAACGCTTCAAATTCTTTGCGCTGCGCGCAACGCATCACGTGTCAAGCGTGGATACTTCAGCGCAGCGCCCAAGAAGACGCGCCCAATCAGAGCAAAGCTCTATTAAAAAACAAAAGGAAGCAACGCTTCAGTTGCGCAAGCACTGCGAGGCGCGACACGTGTCAGCGCGGATGCGCTAGCGCAGTTGCGCTGCGCTTTGCGTTGCACGACACGTGTCAGCGCAGATGCGCTGCGCGACGCGTGCCAGCGCAGATGCGCTAGCGCAGTTGCGCTGCGCTGTGCGCTGCTTAACACGTGTCACGCGCTGGGGCATTTACGCCAAACAGAATTAAGATTTTAAAGAAATCTTTCTGTTCTTGTTAAAACAAGAAGATTTTCTTCTGTAAAACAGAAGCCCTTGGATCAAAGATCCAATGGTGGGGAAAATTCCCCAAATCACTCAGAAAAAGATCTCGTTAACAAATTCAACAAACTTATGGGCACTATATAAAGACCCCTAGACCTCAAATCAAAGGCATCAATATTTTGTGAGAAATCAAAAATTTCAAATAGAGAGAACTCTGAAGAAATCTTAAGAAGAAAAAAGGTAAAAATCTTTAAAATAGAAGAAGTTCTTCTAATAGATCATTGATCTAAGAACAAGATCAATGATCTTCAATAAAAAAACAAATAAAAATAGTGCTTTGCACTCTTTATGAACCTCGGGTTCTCTGAAATAAGAAAAACAAGAGGAACTTGTTTTCTTTGATCTAAATCAGATCAAGAAAACAAAAAATGCTTTGCACTTTTTTTATGAACCTCTGGTTCTGGAATCTAAAAGATTCTCAAATTATAGTGCCTTGCACTTGCAAACTGCGCTGTTGCGCTCTTGGGTTGGCGCAAGCCACCAGAGAGCGCCACGTATCAGCATCTGAACTATTTGCGCTATGCGCTTTAAGATAGAGCTCTGCTCTCTGAAATTGGCCCAACTCACCAGAGAGCGCCACGTGTCAGCAGCGCAAGCGCAGCGCACCAGCGCAGCGCACTGCGCTTGCATGGCACGTGTCATCACCACAAGCGCTTGCGCTCTTTGATTGGAGCAAAGCGCCTGAAAAATGCAATGCATTTCTTTTGTTAAAGGGCCAGGCCCAAGTCAAAAAGACCTAGCAGGCCAAAATAAATTGCAAAGCAATAAAAGGGCAGAGCCCAAATAAAATTAATGCTCTGCATCACTTATAAATGGGCAGAGCCCAAAATAAATTGATGCTCTGCATCCTTTATGGGCAGAGCCTAACCAAAAATAGAAAATAATGCAATGCATTATTTAAAAATGGGTCAAGCCCTAGTACAAAATAAGAACAAATAAAAGTGTTGAAAATTTTCAACTGGACTTAGCCCAATCATGGCCGTAAGTCCTCAAATTAAATTGACTGAGCACAGCTGCTCTCTTAAAAATCAATTTACATCCGGTTCGAGGGTACATCTCCGAACTCCTCTGACACCTATCGTTGTAATCCTTCAATGACGTCAGAGAGATGACGGGTCTCGACGACCACACATCAACACGGACTGCGGGGTCCTTAAACTCATGGACCGAAACGTCCTTAAACTAATGTTGGACCGAAATGTCCTTAAACTAATATTGGACCGAAACGTCTTTAAACTAATGTTGGACCGAAACGTCCTTAAAACCAATATTGGACCGAAATGTCCTTAAACTAATGACGGACCACCACGTCCCTAAACTGGAACACGGACCACCACGTCGCTAAACTGGCAATGGACCCCCATGTCCCTAAACTGGAACACGGACCACTACGTCCCTAAACTGGAACAATAGAGCCCCCAAATGCTCTTTTGTCGGATCTAAACGATCCCGTTTAAGTTGATCTTAGCCCCAAACACGGCTAACGTATCCTTAAACATTCAAACAGACTACATATTCCCTAATCAACTTCGATTCAAGGGTACATCTCCGAACCCCTCTGACACCTATCGTTGTAATCCTTCAACGACGTCAGAGAGGTGACGAGTCCCGACGGCCATATATTAAATGGATCACCACGTTAAGTTGATCTTAGTCTCAAACATGACTAACATATCCTTAACGAACGTTTAAGTTAATCTTAGCCTTAATACGGCTAACGTATCCTTAAACTAAAAATTCCAAACCCAAATCTAAGTAAATACGGATTTGGACTAATCCACGTCCTACGGGCGACGGCATTACTCCGTCTCCGTATACAATCCACGGGAAACCACAAACAAAACAAACACCCATGACACGAAGTGAAATTCTGGAGAAGGAGAAAATTGTTACCGCGATGCGGTAGCGTAATTAACTGCAGGGGCTTGCGCCTGCAGGGAAAAGCGTCCCCATAATCAAAAACCCCTCAAGCGAGGGGGAATCTGACGAAGTCTGCTATATCGGCCGCATCCATCTAAACCTCCGATACACGGTGCCATAAATCAACTTGGCATCTTCGGAGAGGTAGACGGATAAAACCATATAGCATCTGCCCCGAATCTCAGGCTAGACGTCCTTACGTCGTCGCCGTCTTTCGGAGGGGAACAGATTCTGGCACGCCCGGTGGGACCTTTTCCTCTTTCCACTCCACACTTCGTGTGTCGTCTTCGCGAACCAATCGCGGTTTGTTAATGGTTGCCTTTGAATTTCAAGTTACTAAGATTTGGTCTTTTGCCTGGTGCAGAACTCAAGCATCAATGGCCTTAACTGCACCAACTGCTCGAAGTGCCACTGCAACGGACGTTCCACCTCACCTAGAGGTGTAGCATATGGGCCCCAAGCGGCCTCCTTCCTCGCTCTGCTGGTAGAACAGGTGACCCAGGCCACCACCGGCCTGTTTTTTGGGACTATGATCCCACCTGCAAGCTTCTCTATACCAATACCTCCACCAGAAGCGAACAAGAAGTTGGTCTTCGACCGGCTCACTGCTACGACGGCCCCTATCAACGAGTCGTCCACTACCAAACCAACAGCCTCCGTCTTTGACAGGCTAGATCAAAACTCTGAGGGGCCCGCTAGGAAGCCCATGAACTCTAAAATGGCTGTCCCAAGGAAGGCAATAGCCGCTGCTCCAGAAGTCGTCAAGGCGGCTTCCCCTGTCAAAGAGTCAGTCTTTTCAAGACTGACTATTCCTGCTCCTGCCCCTGCTCGAGGATCTGTCTTCGACAGGTTGAATATCACCCCTCAAAGGACAACCTCAGTCTTTGAGAGGTTAACACCAGCGGCGTCTCATTCAGACAGGGGGCAAAAAGAAGTTGTCTCTATCTCCGAGCCAGTCCCAACGGCTCGTCATGCTCGACGTCGCCATTGGCGGTGAGTAAGGAAGACAGGGGGCAACTCCCCCTCAGGGCTAACTCCACCTGCTCCAGTGGTGGAGGTCAACGCTGCTGTTCCAACTGGGAACAGCTTTGAACTGCTGAGGAGGGTACGTAAGAACTCTCCAACCGCTACATTGAAAAGATCTCGTCTGCCCGCGGAGAGAATTCCGAAAACAAAGCAAGAACAGCCCCCTCAACGGCTGTCCTCAAAAATATACAAGGTTTGGCGGAGGGTTCAAGACTCCGTGATCGACCCAGATCACTCTCGTCAACAGAAGAAGGCGAAGGTACAAAAAGAAAAGGACCGTCCTATTAAACAGCAGAGGACAACAATCGCTAGGATGCCCATTGCAACGGCCCCTTCAACTTCAACGGCCCACAAAAGAAGAAGGCCGGAGAAAACCCCCGCGCCCGTGGCAAATGCCAAAGGTGGTGAACCTAAACACCCTAAGTCCGGGGGCATAACAGTTCATACAGTATACATGGCGTCGGGAAAGGAGGACAGCCGTGCATCCACAGATCATAGACCACTTACACGGTCAGTGACCAAGGCTCAGGAGAAACAGCAAAAGCTCCAGGAGATGATGACCGTGATGGCCGCACTCACTGGGCCAAAAGAAACCCCTGAAATGTCCTCGGATGAACGTCAGGAACAAGAAACTGACGCCGAATTCCTTCGTCGCATACTGGAGAAGAAGGATAAAGAAGCTGCGGAACAAGCAGCCAGCATAAAGAAAATGGCCCTCCTATTCCAGGACATAGTGGGTATGATGATTCAACAAGATCCACCTGCTGAAGATCCCCCGATCATCCTTGAAGATGATAGGGGAGAAACGTCGAATCCTCCTTCGGCTCTGTCAACAGCCAAGGAGGAGGCAATCTCCAAAGCAGACTTGGACGAGTACATAGCCCAACAGATCCGAGTTCATCAAGCGACTGAAGCAGCAGGACAGGTCGTAAAAACGGGGCGACCGTATCCAGGCTGGTACGACCAGATCAAGTACCCGCCAGGTTATACGATACCAAAATTCCATATGTATAAGGGGACTGGCAATCCCCACCAGCATGTTGCCCAGTTCAGGGCGCTTTGCGGCAACACTGGCGGTGATGATAAATTGCTGCTCCGCCAGTTCATTGGTAGCTTATCGGATACAGCGTTCGAGTGGTATTCCGAGCTCCCGAATGACTCTATCAAGACCTTTGCAGAGATGGAGTTGCCGTTTACCTAACGTTTCGCGAGTGCCAGCGAGTGTACCCCGATAACGGCATTGATCAATGCCAGGGTAAAGCCGGGCGAGACATGGGTCTAATATGCTATACGATGGCGTAATTTATGGTCAAAATGCGAGCAGCGCATAGAAGAAGCTCCTGCAGTGGGAATGTTTGTGGGAACCCTCGATCCGCAAGCAACCATCTCGCAAGTTATGATGTTCTTCAAGCCGACCACCTTCCAGGCACTAATCGACAAGCTGGCGCAAATGGATCAAATGGGCCATAAACCTCCTCTTCCAAAGCCGGACTCCCGAAATGAGAAGGGAAAGGGAAAAGCGATCGTTGTCGCTAATGCTCAACAGCAACCGAACATCTCGAAGCCGGTCGTTCGTCAAAATAATATGCGCCCGTACGTAGCCCTTGAGGAGAGGATGGGACGTCCTTACTCGTTTCCCCGGGATAAAACGAGAAGGTTATTCGAGCTGGCGTTGCGCAACCGACTCATAAATCTGCCGGATCCAAAACGTCCGTCGCAACCAGGTGACGTCAATGAGCCCAACTACTATCCTTATCATCGAGTACTGGGTCATCTGATCGAGGATTGCTACGTCTTCAAAAATTGGCTTGAAGACCAGTACCGACAGGGCAAGTTTGCATTGTCCGACAAATGGAAGGTGAATCCACCGCAGCCCCACACCTTTAAGGGAATGAATACGCTGGGGGCAACATGCTCTGTCGTTGAAGAAGCTCCTTGGGAGGTTGTATTATCAGCCAAGACAAAGAGGATGCTAAATGATCTTCAAACATGCCCAGCGATCAAGTGGAAGAACCCGTTAGAGCCGCAGATCATTGAAGGGATGTTGGAGCCTCGTCCAACTCAAAAGATCGATGGAGGTGGCCCAAGCATTCATAACCGGCCGTCGAAATCTTCAAAGAAGAAGAAAAAGAAGTCAAAGAAGCCCGTGAAGCCTGGCGACAAGCGCACGGACTTGCAAAAACAAATTGACGCGCTGGAGGAATACAACCAGAAGGAACAGACTCCCATTACATTCCAAGAGTTCCTCAACCACGTCTTTCAAGAGGAAGATGAGGGAGAAAGTTCATCTGATGAATCCGAGGAATATGTGGCGAGTTGTCATATGATTTCTCATTCGCTCACGAACAATGAGGAGACTCCTTGTACTGAAAAGCTGGGGGCAGATCCTGAACCAAAAATTTCGGGGCCATCGGATGAAGTAATCGACGCGTTCCTCAACGAAGTTCTCTTAAAAAGTAAAGCTGATCGGGAGCGCGAGGCGGTCATATTCGAAAAGGCCAAACGCCAACGCCTTGACGAAAGAATTGAGATACTCTCGCTGGAGCAAAGTATACCCACTACAGATAAAATCAAATTCAAGATGAGGAAGAGATTTGCTAAAGCCATGTCAATGGGTATGAAGCTACCATCCTCCGAAGGAAACATTGCTGGTGAAATGGAAATGCACCCCTCCTATTGCTTATATCATCGAAAGATTTCACACCCTACTGAAGAGTGCAAAGCTTTCGATAGATAGTGGCAAGAATATGTTGCTCACCGGCAGCATTTTAAACGGGAAAAGCGCAAGACCCGCCGAGAGCAAAACGGCACGACCGAAGGGCTTAACAGAACCTCCGGCAATTGTCGCATGGTCAACGCTGGGGGATACAAGTGCTCACATTCGGGAGCGATTCTGATGAGGAGCTGGAGCTTAGCCCCCTCTTTAAAGAGTCCACCTCAGGAAAAGAAGAAGAGCTGAAGGTCTGCGAAAATATCCAGCCGCGCAATCGGACGCTACCTGAAAAGAATCTCGGACCCTCAAACAAGAAAGATAAAGGGAAAGGAAAGGTCTCTGAGGACATCGCCCTAGATGACCAAGTCATGGAAGAGCTAACTGCCAAAGACCCGCCGAAGAAGAATAAGGTGGATTACAACGTCTTAGCGCATCTAAGGAAGCTACCCTCGCAGCTCAGCATTCTTGACGCCCTTTTACTATCAAAGGAGGCGAGAGATTCGTTAATTAAGGCACTACAGGACCCGGAGCAGTTCCAAGCTTTCCTGGCCGAAGAAAAGATGAAGGATGAACTGGAAGAAGTGCACACGGCCGATGTCACTTTTGGCGATGAAGACCTTCTCCTTGGGACGTGCGAACACAATTGCCCCCTCTATGTCTCAGGATACTGCCATGATATAAAGATAGGCAAAATCCTGATCGATAACGGGTCGTCTGTTAACCTACTCAATGAGCGGGTTTTAAAGGAAATCTGCATGAGCGTTCAACACCTCGCTCGAGACAAGATCACCATCTTCGGGTCCGACTCCCAATCGTCAAAGACTCTTGGATCTGTGATACTGACGCTACACTTCGGGCTGCTCGTCACGGACATTAAATTCCACGTCATAGATGCCAGGACATGCTACAACGCTCTGCTCGGCCGACCATGGTTACACGAGTATAACATCATCCCTTCTACACAGCATCAGTGTATGAAATATTTTAGGGATGGTCTCGAGTATACCGTGACGGGAGAACTGAATCCGTTTTCCGTGAATGAAGTTCGCAAATATGAAGATGCCAAATATTTCTTGCCGAATTTTGAAGACACGGAAAGGTGTCATGAGCCGGAGAATAAAACTAACGCTACCATCCCTGTCTTCGGCAGTGATACCGAGGGGGAAGAGGAGATAGTTTATTCGGGTCCGCCCCAATACACCAAGCCGGGACCCTCCGCTCCTACGTTGATCTTTGGTAGTGATTCGGAGGATGAGGCCCATGCTGTATTCTCTGCTCGACCTTCAATACGAGCTTCCGCTGACGAAGAGAAAAGTCTACAAGTCGCTATGGTGCCGTTTAAACATTATAAAGAACTGGATGCGCTCGATACCGACAGTGTAGAGGATCTGCAGACGTTCTATGTTCCGCCTAGGCGAGAAGGCGAGAAGGCAATTCTATTCTACCGCTCTGAAGAAAAAAAAGTGGAGAAAGAAATCTGGCACGGGGCAGATCCTACGCTGGACAGGCTTCAACCCATCTGTCTACCCAGATATTATACAGAAGGCTTGAAGAGACTGTTGACGCGCCAAGGGATACCCTTCCAACAGACCGTTAGAAAGGACAAATTCTATGACAGGGTCTGGAATGTTCCCGGAACTCAGCACAAGCTGCCTAGTAGGAGGATGGAGACGATCGGGCTCGGATACATTCGCTCCAAGAAACGAGAGCTGCTCCGCGACTGTTACGTCGTGCACGACTTCAATGAAGAAGCAGATGCGCAATGCGAGGACACTAATCCTGAACCAGTAAAAGTTCTTGATGCAAAAGTGCCCAGTCCGTCGTTTGAAGAACAAATGGACAGTCTTATAAGGGAAGCTGGTCAAAAAGTCCGAGACGATCATAACCGCGAAATGGCCATCTACGAGAAAGCCAAAACGCAACGCCTCCTTCAACAGGCCGTCAAAAATGAAAGTGCTGCCCCCTGTCAACCTGTTATAAAAAATGCTCGACGTAGAGGCAGAAACAAGTCGAAAGGCCAAAAAAGCGCTCAACAGCAACAAAGCAGGGCTAAGAAGCCACGCAAACGGGAGTCGAGCGTTATTGATCTATCCCTCATGAAGAAAATGGGTCGAGCGTACTCGTTTCCTCGGGACAAGACGAAGAAGATACTTGATCTTGCTCTAAAACATCAAATGCTTACACTGCCGGAGTCCAAAAACCCCGAACAAGCAGGCAAAGTCTCTGACCCAAATTATTGCTCTTACCATCGAGTAATAGGGCATTCTCTTGAAGATTGCTTCACCTTCAAGAATTGGGTTGAACATCAGTATCAGCTTGGCAAATTCGCTCTGTCTGACAACTGGAGGGTAGCGCCGCCACAGAAGCACGAACCCAAAGCCACAAGAACAGAACCAACTCCACATTGGGATTGGAAGCGGATTCGCACTTGTCACATGATAACAATATTAAAAGAAGAGCCCGAGAACGTGGATAACCTTCCCTGGTGCCTCGAAAACAGCAATGATGAGGTGATCTCAGAATTTCCGCCAGCTCCGAAAGAACTGGAGGATGGAATACATACCACTGCAGATAACCTCAAGAAAATTGAGTTAGGGATGGTGAACGATCCGCGATCGACATTTGTCAGCGAGCTACTATCTGAAGAAAGGGTGGCTACGTTAAAAGACGTCCTTGTACAGTATAAAGATTGCTTCGCATGGAACTATTCCGAGATGCCAGGACTAGATCCAGAAGTTGCTGTGCACAAATTGGCAATATCCCCAGATGTCAAGCCAGTCAAACAGGCGCCAAGGAGAATGCAGCTCGAGCTTGAGATGAGCATTAACGCCGAGGTCAAGAAGTTAATCGACTCTGGCTTTATCCAGGAAGTTCAATATCCTGAGTGGATCGCTAACATCGTCCCGGTGATGAAGAAAAATGGGACAGTGCGCATATGCGTGGACTTTCGGGATCTCAATAAAGCCTGCCCGAAGGATGATTTCCCAGTGCCAGTCTCCGAACTGATGATAGACAATACGTCCACTCATGAGGTTTTCTCCTTCATGGACGGCTCATCAGGGTATAATCAGATAAAGATGCATCCCGAAGACCAGAAACATACCGCTTTCCGGACCCCTTTGGGAATATTTTGTTACAAGGTAATGCCCTTCGGTCTAAAGAACGCCGGCGCCACCTATCAGAGGGCCATGACGAAGATCTTCGATGACCTTATACATGAAATCGTCGAGTGCTATATCGACGACCTCGTGGTCAAGAGCAAATCATATGAGGAGCATCTCGAGCATCTAAAGACCGTATTTCGACATCTTCGACAATAAAACTTGAAGATGAACCCTCTCAAGTGTGCATTCGGAGTTTCTTCGGGCAAATTCCTGGGATTCATCGTCCGACACCGAGGCATCGAGATAGATCCGTCAAAGATCAAGGCGATCATAGAAATGCCTCCGCCGAGAACTCTCAAATAGTTGCGGTCTCTCTAAGGAAAGCTCGCATATATTCGGCGATTTATAGCTAACCTCTCTGGCAAGTGACGCCCTTACAGTCACCTGATGAAGAAGGGGACTCCATTCGTCTGGGATCAAAAATGCCAGGGCGCGCTGGACGAGATTAAACAGTACCTGCAGAACCCGCCCGTGTTGGCTGCTCCGGTCAAGGGAAAGCCTCCCATTCTTTATACCACAGCCCTCGAAGGTTCCTTAGACGCATTATGGGCACAAGAGAACGATCAGGGGAAAGAAAGAGCACTCTACTATTTAAGTCGAGTTCTTCTGGGGGAAGAAAGCAACTATTCACCTATTGAAAAACACTGCCTGGCATTGATCTTCGTGATAACAAAGCTCAGGCACTATGCGTTGGCGCATGAAGTCCATCTCATTTCGAAGGTGGACCCCCTTAAATATTTAATGTCGAAGGCCATATTGACAGATCGACTCGCTAAATGGGCTCTGCTCTTGATGGAGTTCTCGATAACGTATCAACCTCTTAAGGTAGTGAAAGGTCAGGCCATCGCCGACTTCCTCGCTGAGCATCCGATACCCGTCGATTCTCCTTTGAATTGCGATCTTCCAGACGAACATGCGTTTGATGCGATCGACGGTGGTGATACCCGATGGGAGCTTTATTTTGACGGAGCATCCTCCATGAAGAAGCGCAAACAAAATACCCCTGTAATCAAATCAGGGGTAGGGCTCATCTTTGTAACTCCACAAGGAGGGATAATGCGCTTTGCTTTCTCCCTAACAGAGCCGATGACAAATAACGAAGCCGAATACGAAGCTTTGATAGCAGGCCTCGAGATCGCCATCGACATGGGAATTGAAAACCTCCTCATATACGGAGATTCTCAATTGGTCGTTAGTCAAGTAAACGGCGACTACCAAACGTGTAAACCGGAGTTGGTGAAGTACGGTGAAAAGGTGCAACAAGTGTTGACCCAAATCCCCTCTTATACTTTGGAAAGCATACCACGCGCGGAAAACAGCAAAGCAGACGCGTTGGCCAAACTTGCTAAAGAACTGGCTGACGAGAACCTCGATGACGTTAGAATCGTGGTACAAAGCCGTCGGGTGCTTGCCCCAACAGAAATATCTTCGGAATCATCCGAAGAGAAGGGGGCGACTGAATAGACGACCTTACAAATAAAAGACCGGGAAAAGGCTGAGGATTGGAGGCAAGTCTTCATAGACTACTTTAAGTCCCACCAAATGCCTGAAGAAGCGTCCACAAGACATCAGCTCATGAAACGAGCTCTGTGTTTCGCCTTCGTCAATGATACTCTATACAAGAGGTCATTCGATTCTCTGTGGCTGAGATGCTTAGGACCTGACGAAGCAGAAAGAGTCGTTCAGGAAGTTCATGACGGAATCTGTGGTTCTCACCAAGCGGGCCCGAAGATGAAGTTGAAGATCAAACGGATGGGATATTACTGGCCCACGATGATTCAGGATTGCCTCGAATATGCGAAGCAATGCCACTCATGCCAAATCCATGGGGACTTCATCCACCAACATCCAAATCCACTCCATCCAACAGTGGATAGCTGGCCATTCGAAATGTGGGGAACTGACATAGTCGGCCCCATCGAACCAGCATCGTCCAGGGGACATCGTTTCATCCTGGCGATGACTGACTACTTCTCAAAATGGGCAGAAGCAGTACTGTTGAGGGAAGTGAAGATGGAGAATATCCTCCATTTCTTCAAGACGCACGTCATATATCGGTTTGGAACTCCGCGACGGATCATCTCCGATAACGGGCCAGCCTACAGAAGCCACAAGATCAGTCGCTTCGCACAACAGCATAACATAGACTGGAGATATTCCTCGGTTTATAATCCGCGAGCTAATGGTCTAGCCTAGGCCTTCAACAAGACCCTGACGAAGATCATAAAAAAGACGGTGTCCCGAAATAAGAAAGACTGGCACGAGAGACTGCAAGAGGCTCTTTGGGCGTATCGAACTACGTTTAAGACGGCTACGAACACAACGCCGTACGCGTTGGTATTTGGGACAGAAACGGTACTCTCCCTCGAGATAGAGTTACCCTCTCTACGAGTGGCAGTCCACTACGAGCTGACGGACGAAGAAAATGCTCACCTTCGGCTTGAGGAGCTTGATGCCCTTGATGAAACCCGGCTCATAGCGCAACAAAATCTGGAAGCTTATAAAGCAAAGATGACGCGCTCATATGAAAGATTAACCCGACCGAGGACATTCCGCCAAGGCGAACTTGTGCTAGTGGTCAAAAGGCCTATGATCCCCAATAGCGCCAAGCGGGGAAAATTTGAGCCAAACTATGAAGGCCCATACATCATAGACAAAGTCTACCAGGGTGGAGCCTATCTACTCATGGATATGCACGGTGAAAGGCCTTTCAGGCCGATAAACGGTAGATTCCTAAAGAAATACTACGCTTAATGAGCCACAGCCTAGGTCAATGATAGATGGCGACGACTATGTCCGCTCGCTATCTTCCTAAGCTCAAACTTTATAAGCAGTAGCCAGCCGTTTCCTGGACGGACCGAAACGTCTTTAAACTAATGGCGGACCGAAATGTCCTTAAACTAACAAAGGACCGAAACGTTTTTAAACTAATACCGCAGCATCCGTAAGCTGACGAGATAAAAAAAAAGAAGAAAAAATATAATAAATAAAAACGGTATGTCCATAAGCAAAAGGGGCACGGATGAAAACCCGAAAGGGCTCCGTGAGTAAAAACAACAGGGTTACCGGCGAGTGTTCGTGAAAACCCGAAAGGGCGCGACCTCGTTTAAAAAAAAAGAAGAGAGAAGAAAACAAAAAGAATAACAAAAAAAAGATATGTCCATAAGCAAAATGGGCACGGATGAAAACCTGAAAGGGCTCCGTGAGTAAAAACAGCAGGGCTACCGGCGAGTGTTCGTGAAAACCCGAAAGTGCGCGACCTCGTTTAAAAAAAAAAGAAGAGAGAAGAAAATAAAAAGAATAACAAAAAAAACGATATGTCCATAAGCAAAATGGGCACGGATGAAAACCTGAAAGGGCTCCGTGAGTAAAAACAGCAGGACTACCGGCGAGTGTTTGTGAAAACTCGAAAGGGCGCAACCTCGTTAAAAGACACTTATAGGGTCCTCTCGACCTTGTAAGGAGAAACCACCCGCGTGAGATCCTTACGACTCACAAGGGAGCAACACACTTAGGGATCCCCACGATTCCTAAGGAGAAAGTACACTTGCGAGATCCTCACGACTCGTAGGGAGAACTCTCTTATGAGACCCTCACGGCTCATAAGATTTGAAAGTCTTAAGTTACAAAGACCTAAACCTGTGCTTAAGCAACCCACACAACTTCCAATATTGCCCTACAAGTGGCTCAATACTGGCCCTTGTATACAATCCACGGGCGCGAATAAACATTTCCCTAACTAAGTCCCATCCGAGACTAGAGATATGTTCGCATGGTGAACAACCCTTGTAAATCCTCTCGACTTACAAGAAGAAAATTCTCTTGTAGGATCCTTACGACTTACAGAGGAACAAACACTTAGGAATCCTCACGATTCCTAAGGAGAAAATACACCTACAAGATCCTCACGACTTGTAGGGAGAAATAACTTTGTGAGACCCTTACGGCTCATGAAGTCAAAAGCCTTAGTCGACAGAACCTTAACCCTGTTCGCTAAGCCATCTTTGATCGACATCGACAGAGGCAAATGATGATTCGCTCCTGGCAATATCCCAGTTGTAGCGGTGCTGATGCCGAAATCGGTGTCTAATTTCAGGTTTACGGTGAAAAGCCGGTAGGCCGCACATGTATACGAAATAGCCGAAATGATAGGGCAACTTGCAATAAGAAGCAGCAAGTAAAAATGTATGCATGCAAAATAAGCCGAAATGATTGGGCAACTCGCAATAAAAAGCAGCGAGTAAAAATAAAATAAACAGCCGAAATGATTGGGCACCGCGAAAAATAGCCGAAATGATTGGGCAATCGCGACCTTCGCGATATAAAAGCTGAAATGATAGAGCATCGCGGAAATAAAACAAAAAGAAAGAAAGAAATGATAAAACTTTGGCCCTACAGTTGAGATCACATCGATCCCTGTATACAATCCAAGGGCTTAAACGAAGAGGGAACCATACTTTCCCAACAGGCTTCGCCAGAAAACGAAGCCAAATCTCGACGGTTCATCCCAACCCCGAAGAAGCCAGTGTCTTCGGCAAATACCTCAACTCAGGGAAACAAACATCCTTGACGAGAGCCTCCTGATTCGCGTCGACTCGCAGAGCAACCAGTGTCTCCGTGGGAAATTCTCGATTCGTTTCAACACCAACGAAACAAATAATCCTTGGCAAACACCTTAACTCAGGGAAACAAACATCCTTGACGAGAGCCTCCTGATTCGCGTCGACTCGCAGAGCAACCAGTGTCTCCGTGGGAAATTCTCGATTCGTTTCAACACCAGGGAAACAAATAATCTCTGGCAAATACCTCAACTCAGGGAAACAAAACATCCTTGACGAGAGTCTCCTGATTCGCATCGACTCGCAGAGCAACCAGTGTCTCCGTGGGAAATTCTTGATTCGTTTCAAGACCAAGGAAACAAATAATCCTTGGCAAATACCTCAACTCAGGGAAACAAACATCCTTGACAAGAGCCTCCTAATTCGCATCGACTCGCAGAGCAACCAGTGTCTCCGTGGGAAATTCTCGATTCGTTTCAACACCAAGGAAACAAATAATCCTTGGCAAACACCTCAACTCAGGGAAACAAACATCCTTGACGAGAGCCACCTGATTCGCGTCGACTCGCAGAGCAACTAGTGTCTCCGTGGGAAATTCTCGATTCGTTTCAACACCAAGGAAACAAATAATCCTTGGCAAATACCTCAACTCAGGGAAACAAACATCCTTGATGAGAGCCTCCTGATTCGCATCGACTCGCAGAGCAACCAGTGTCTCTGTGGGAAATTTTCGATCCGTTTCAACACCAAGGAAACAAATAATCCTTGGCAAACACCTCAACTCAGGGAAACAAACATCCTTGACGAGAGCCTCCTGATTCGCATCGACTCGCAGAGCAACTAGTGTCTCCGTGGGAAATTCTCGATTCGTTTCAACACCAAGGAAACAAATAATCCTTGGCAAATACCTCAACTCAGGGAAACAAACATCCTTGACGAGAGCCTCCTGATTCGCATCGACTCGCAGAGCAACCAGTGTCTCCGTGGGAAATTCTCGATCCGTTTCAACACCAAGGAAACAAATAATCCTTGGCAAATACCTCAACTCAGGAAAACAAACATCCTTGACGAGAGCCTCCTGATTCGCGTCGACTCGCAGAGCAACCAGTGTCTCCGTGGGAAATTCTCGATTCGTTTCAACACCAAGGAAACAAATAATCCTTGGCAAACACCTCAACTCAGGGAAACAAACATCCTTGACGAGAGCCTCCTGATTCGCATCGACTCGCAGAGCAACCAGTGTCTCCGTGGGATATTCTCAATTCGTTTCAACACCAGGGAAACAAATAATCCTCGGCAAATACCTCAACTCAGGGAAACTAGCATCCTTGATGAGAGCCTCCTGATTCGCGTTGACTCGCAGAGAAACTAGTGTCTCCGTGGGAAATTCTCGATCCGTCTCAACACCAGGGAAACAAATAATCCTTGGTAAAATACCTCAATTCAGGGAAACAAACATCCTTGATGAGAGCCTCCTGATTCACATCGACTCGTAGAGAAGCCAGTGTCTCCGTGGAAAATTCTCGATTCGTTTCAATACCAGGAAAACAAATAATCTCTGGCAAATACCTCAATTCAGGGAAACCAGCGTCCTTGATGAGAGCCTCCTGATTCGCGTCGGCTCGCAGAGAAACCAGTGTCTCCGCGGGAAATTCCCGATTCGTCTCAACTTGCAAGATGAAGCCTCAGGCAGCAGGGATTAAAAAACTTGCTTCCTGAACAATGGGACCCTGCAAGTCGGTCTAAAACGATCTCTTGCATACTATTCACGGGTTTCACTCTCCAAAGTCGAGTTTCGACAAGGAGGGAAACAACCGCTTACGGGTCCTCTCGACTCGTAAGAGGGAAAAATTCTCTTATAGGATCCTTACGACTTATAAGAGAAAACACACTTAGGAATCCTCATGATTCCTAAGGAGAAAACCCACCTACGAGATCCTCTCGATCCGTAGGGAGAAAAGTCCCTATGAGACCCTCACGGCTCATAGGGTTGAAAAGTCTTAGGCGGCAGATCTGAACCTGCGGCCTAAGCCATTGCTATTTCTTGAGGAAATCAAGATGCGTGCTCTATTATCTGTCAACCATGTTTACTAAGGTAACATGCGGATAATAAAAGAAAGAAGAAAGCGACAAAGAGAACATCTGATTGGCATTGGATTAAGCATTCGAGACACACTCATTCATGCACAGGCAAAAGACTCAGAACGAAAAATAAGACAAGCGGGGATAAAACTTTTCCATTAATATTGCCAAAAATTCCTACAATCATAAAGCAATAAACGAGAAATATTATTACAATGGAATAACCTCAGATCCAGGACACGGATTGAGGAATTCAAAAGTAAGGCCATCCAGAGTTCTCCTGGCCTTTCTGATTATTCTCGTGCGTAGCCTCTCGCGCTCCTGTGTGTCAAGGTCTTCGACGAGGCCCCCCAGTCTTCGATAAGCAGCGATTATCGTCGTCTGCTGAAAAATTTGATGCAGGATGTCGATAAGGCTATCCCGCCGCTTCTTCGAGATCAGCCCCGACAGGTACACTGAATGTACCTTGTCTTCGGCATCATCCAGCGCATTGAGCGGTAAGGCCTCGTGGAACCCCGGGAGTGCTCTCCAGATTGCTCCCAGCATGACTTTCAAGAGAGCAGAACGGCGAGAGAGCAGCCAACCGACGCTTGCGTTCAGACAACCCATGACCTCCGCACATTGGGCGTCCGTAAACTCCTGGTTTTGTTGACGGCCCTGTGCACGGATATTCTCGTAAATAATGAATTCGTGCAGACTGTAGAGACGCACCGCCATAATGCCTGAAGGAAACATCATTGGAAGATTAGCAATGAGAAAAAATATAGGGAGTTAAAACTCCTCGAGAGCAATGCTCTATAGACAGGAGTGACACCTGTCAAAATCAGTTATGAAGAGAATTTGAAGAAAATCCCTTAAGAACATTGAGAGCTGTGCTCTGGGAAAAAATGATATAATAATAATAATAATAGTATCAAATGCCCTCTTTAACTTCCAAGATCCATGAAGAATTCTTAAGAGTTCTTCTATATGATTTGGAAGGAGCAAAGCTCCATTAATGAATTAAGAACATCCAAGGAAAATCTTTTAGAGAGCAGAGCTCTATTAATGGAACCCTAATAGGGTTCTCCTTAGTCTTCTTTAGACCCCTTTAGAGCAAAGCTCTACTAAGTGAAACCCTAAATGAGTCTTCTTTAGATCAGGGATCTATTGAGAGAAAGGCTCTTAAAATTGATTTAATTTAATCGAAATTAATATTTTTACCTAAAATTCTCTAAAGTTTGAACTTTTAAAAGTGTCTAAACAAAAGAGCAGGGCTCTGAGATTCTGAAAATAAAATTTTTGGAGATGATGATTATCTGTTGAGAACCAAAGGTCCTATTTATAAGCATCAAGTGCCCTTTCAACTTCCAAAAGTTGCCGCAATGGTTGGAATTCTGTCACCGTTGCGCTCACATTTTGGAGCCACGTAAGCGCAACGGTGGGGGGCATTTGTTTACCCCAATCAGAGCAAAACTCTGTTCAAATTCTAAGGTGGGAAAAGAAACAATGCTTCTGTTTTCCTCCAATCAGAGCAAAGCTCTGTCTTGAAAATTAAAGTTAAAATAAATGAAGCAACGCTTCAAATTCTTTGCGCTGCGCGCCATGTATCAAGCGCTGATACTTCAGCGCAGCGCCCAAGAAGGCGCGCCCAATTAGAGCAAAGCTCTATTAAAAAACAAAAGGAAGCAACGCTTCAGTTGCGCAAGCACTGCGCTGCGCGACGTGTGTCAGCGCGGATGCGCTAGCGAGTCGCGCTGAGCTTTGCGCTGCGCGACGTGTGTCAGCGCGGATGCGCTAGCACAGTTGCGCCAAACAGAAGTAAGATTTTAAAGAAATCTTTCTGTTCTTTTTAAAACAAGAAGTTTTTCTTCTGTAAAACAGAAGCTCTTGGATCAAAGATCTAACGGTGGGGAAAATTCGCCAAATCACTCAGAGAAAGATCTCGTTAATAAATTCAACAAACTTATGGGCACTATATAAAGACCCCTAGACCTCAAATCAAAGGCATCAACATTTTGTGAGAAATCAAAAATTTCAAATAGAGAGAACTCTGAAGAAATCTTAAGAAGAAAAAAGGTAAAAACCTTTAAAATAGAAGAATTTCTTCTAATAGATCATTGATCTAAGAACAAGATCAATGATCTTCAATAAAAAACAAATAAAAATAGTGCTTTGCACTCTTTATGAACCTCGGGTTCTCTGAAATAAGAAAAACAAGAGGAACTTGTTTTCTTTGACTTAAATCAGATCAAGAAAACAAAAAGTGCTTTGCACTTCTTTTATGAACCTTTGGTTCTGGAATCTAAAAGATTCTCAAATTATAGTGCCTTGCACTTGCAAACTGCGCTGTTGCGCTCTTGGGTTGGCGCAAGCCACCAGAGAGCGCCACGTGTCAGCATCTGAACTACTTGCACTATGCGCTTTAAGATGACCTTTGCTCTCTGAAATTGGCGCATCTCACCAGAGAGCGCCACGTGTCAGCAGCGCAAGCGTAGCGCACCAGCGCAGCGCACCGCGCTTGCATGACACGTGTCATCACCACAAGTGCTTGCGCTCTTTGATTGGCGCAAAGCGCCTGAAAAATGCAATGCATTTCTTTTGTTAAAGGGCCAGGCCCAAGTCAAAAAGACCTAGCAGGCCAAAATAAATTGCAAAGCAATATAAGGGCAGAGCCCAAATAAAATTAATGCTCTGCATCACTTATAAATGGGCAGAGCCCAAAATAAATTGATGCTCTGCATCCTTTATGGGAAGAGCCCAACCAAAAATAGAAAATAATGCAATGCATTATTTAAAAATGGGTCAAGCCCTAGTACAAAATAAAAACAAATAAAAGTGTTGAACTTTTTCAACTGGACTTAGCCCAATCATGGCCGTAAGTCCTCAAATTAAATTGACTGAGCACAGCTGCTCTCTTAAAAATCAATTTACATCCGGTTCGAGGGTACATCTCCGAACTCCTCTGACACCTATCGTTGTAATCCTTCAACGACGTCAGAGAGGTGACGGGTCCCGACGACCACACATCAACACGGACTGCGGGGTCCTTAAACTCGTGGACCGAAACGTTCTTAAACTAATGTTGGACCGAAACGTCCTTAAACTAATGTTGGACCGAAACGTCCTTAAACTAATGACGGACCACCACGTCCCTAAACTGGAATACGGACCACCACGTCCCTAAACTGGCAATGGACCCCCATGTCCCTAAACTGGAACACGGACCACTACGTCCCTAAACTGGAACAATAGAGCCCCCAAATGCTCTTTTGTCGGATCTAAACGATCCCGTTTAAGTTGATCTTAGCCCCAAACACGGCTAACGTATCCTTAAACATTCAAACAGACTACATATTCCCTAATCAACTTCGGTTCAAGGGTACATCTCCGAACCCCTCTGACACCTATCGTTGTAATCCTTCAACGACGTCAGAAAGGTGACGAGTCCCGACGGCCATATATTAAATGGATCACCACGTTAAGTTGATCTTAGTCTCAAACAGGACTAACATATCCTTAACGAACGTTTAAGTTGATCTTAGCTTCAATACGGCTAACGTATCCTTAAACTAAAAACACCAAACCCAAATCTAAGTAAATAAGGATTTGGACTAATCCACGTCCTACGGGCGACGGCATTACTCAGTCTCCGTATACAATCCACGGGCAACCATAAACAAAACAAACACCCACGACTCGAAGTGAAATTCTGGAGAAGGAGAAAGTTTTTACCGCGATGCGGTAGCGTAATTAACTGCAGGGGCTTGCGCCTGCAGGGAAGAGCGTCCCCATAATCAAAAACCCCTCAAGCGAGGGGGAATCTGATGAAGTCTGCTACATCGGCCGCATCCGTCTAAACCTCCGATACACGGTTCCATAAATCAACTTGGCATCTTCGGAGAGGTAGACGGATAAAACCATATAGCATCTGCCCCGAATCTCAGGCTAGACGTCCTCACGTCGTCGCCGTCTTTCGGAGGGGAACAGTGATGATAAATCCCATAGGATCTTTGATTGACTACCAGGATTATGATAGGGATCATACTGGTGGGGCCTGGGTAGTATATAAACACATCCTTAAAAGTCTTTAGTCATAGGAGTATCGAGACTGGGCATCAGTACTCCAGTTTAGACTAGTGTATACGTTTCATGACCCTGTATGGGGAGATGACTGATCCCATAACCATTGGTGTTTGACACCGATGATTGTATACAAATGCTCATTGGATGAGTTACACTGGACGAAATCACCGAGAACTCCTAAATGGTATTATACCAATCATCAGATAGCAGTTCTCTTATGACATGAGTATAGTGTAAGTCGATGTACAACACCCCACGAGTTGCAGGGAGGCGGAAATATGAAAAACGATCTTGTTCTTTGAGTTAACATTGACTAACCGAAAAATCTTTGCTAAACTATAACTTACACAAACATAGAAGTTGTTAACTACTATAAGAAGTGATTATACCTAATGAACCGTGTCCTTCGTCTTTTCGTTCTCCACCTCCTCTTCGGCCTTCTCTATGTAGTAGATGATCCACCCGAGAGCTTTACTCCAAGCTTCACCTCTAAACTTGAGGTAACTAGGTTTCTTTAGTTGCTAATCAAAGGTACCTAGGTGATATAGAGTAAGGTTATGGATTAATTAGTCTATCTAATCCTTGATCTCAACACATGAGAGGGGAGGATTAGGGTTTGAAGAGAGAGAGCTTGAGGAGAGAGAAGGTGAGCAAGAGAATGGGAAGAAATAATGAACTCATTTGAATATATGAAGCATTATCTTTTATCAAATAAATAAATTAAATGATTTAACAACCATGCTTCATTTATTCATATGAGTGATTCATCTCATTAGTCATTAGATCAATTAATGAAGCATTAACTCCATGGATGAATTACATAAATGAGTTATTAAAACAATAAATGCAAATGCCACCTAAACCCCCAAGTCACCATCCTTCTAGAAGCTTCTCGCGAAATTACGAGAACGCCCCTCCTATCCGTGAAAACACGGAAAAACTTTAGACTGTATAAATCCAATAACCAATACTAGAATCTGGCTTAAACCAAAGCCGGCTAGTAAAAACTGTCCGAATGTCGTACGTGCGTAAACACATGTATGCGTCCGAACCCTTGTCGTAAAACCATACGACCTCTATATCGTTTCGCCTTGAGCAGGGAAACTCTCTGTGTGGGACTCTAAAGACTCGACTACTATGCTGGCAGTGGGTTTAACCAAAGACCGCAAGCGGCACTAGCTGTACGTAACGATCCCCAGGTAGATGTCGATAAGAAGGCCGATGAGGAAACCCATCCGAATTCCTACTGAGCCTGATGTGACAATCTCCGTACAGTCCGGTCTGTTCGTCTAAGACTATCGCATATCGGGCCTAGGGGGCGGCAAGCGTCAGTCCCCTAATAGCGGTATAAGTCGTGTCGGAGCGTAGCCCATTACACCTTGAGAAACAACTGGAACCTACCAGTAAATCTCGCTTGCCCTGGCCAGGGACTTTGCGTAATGGCTCTCTGACACAGCGCGATATCAAATCCCAATATCGGGAGAGACGAATTCTGTCTAACCGCCACTGCCTCCAAGTGCTCGGGACTGCACCCAACTGCTACCTGTTTGCACGACTCCTTTGAGCCGTGGTAGGGTAGCAATCTAAGAATAGTGGGACACACTCTAGGTGAAGTAGCAGTGTCAAGTCTGCGGACTATGCTGTACTCATGTCACCTGGGAACTGTTAACCGACGACGGGTATAATACCAACCAACAGTTCCCTGCGAGTCCTGTCCGGTGTACCCGTAACCCAACGAGCACCTGTATACTATCTCCAGTACGACGTACTGATGGCTGTGGGACAGACCATCTCCCCAATTGGGATGGGAAGCGTACACACTAGTCTACTCCGGAGTATCGATGCCCTGTCTCGATAATCCTACGACTAGGGACCTGAAAAAGGATGTGCTTGTAGACTACCCAGCCCCCACTAGTGTGACTGCTATCACAACGCTGGTAGTCAAGCAAGATCCTAAGAGCTCTATCAATACGTATACTCACATATTAAGATAGATAAAACCAAGTAGCATACTACCATGTTTATCAAGACTGTTATATAACTGTGAATATCCCAAGCTTCCATTAAGTAATATACAAGCTAGTATGATACAATAATGACCCCTAGGGCATATACACTAACAATCTCCCACTTGCACTAGGGCCATGTACTGGCATATCGAAGACCGATGATCTCGAGTAGCCTCTCGAACTGAATCTGAGGTAGGGCCTTTGTGAATGGATCAGCAATGTTCTCTTCAGTAGCAACTCTCCGGACCTCGATCTCCCGGCGATCTATGATCTCCCTGATCAGGTGATACCGCCTTAAGATGTGTCTGGACTTCTGATGGGACCTTGGTTCCTTCGCTAAAGCTATAGCTCCGTTGTTGTCGCAATACAGAGGTATTGGATCAACAATGGTAGGAACCACCTGAAGTTCTATTAGGAACTCATCCAGACCGCTTCTTTTGCGGCATCGCAAGCAGCAATATACTCCGCTTCCATCGTCGAGTCAGCAACGGTGTCCTGCTTGGAACTCTTCCAGCACACCGCCCCTCCATTAAGGGTAAAGACATAACCTGACATGGACTTGGAATCATCCTTATCACTCTGGAAGCCGGAATCAGCAACGGCCTCCATCTTGAGGTCTTTTCCGCCGTAAACCAAGAACATCTTCTTAGTCCTTCTCAGGTACTTGAGAATGTTCTTTACTGCTATCCAGCGCTTCTCCCCTGGGTCTGACTGATACCGGCTTACCACGCTCAGTGCGTAAGCTACATCTGGTCTGGTGCACAACATCGCATACATTATAGAGCTTACCGCAGAAACGTAGGGTGTAATAGACATGCGTTCCCTTTCCAAATCAGTCTTGGGAGACATCTCTTTGGATAGGGTGATTCCGTGACAAGCCGGTAGATTACCGCGCTTAGAATCTTCCATACTGAATCTTTTCAGTATAGTGTTGATATACCTGGACTGCGAAAGTCCCAACATCCTCTTGGATCTATCACGATAGATCCGGATCCCCAGAATATAAGAGGCATCACCCAGGTCTTTCATGGAGAACCTGTGTGACAAGAATCCTTTGATAGATTGTAGCATAGGAATGTCATTTCCTATTAATAGAATGTCATCTACGTACAAGACGAGGAATACGACAGTTCGTGCTACAACTTTACTATATATACATGGTTCATCTGGATTTTTGATAAAGTCATATTCTTTGACCGTTTCATCAAAACAGATGTTCCAACTCCGCGATGCCTGCTTTAGTCCATAAATGGACTTAAGCAACTTGCATACTTTCCCGCTGCTCCCACTCTGATTGAAACCTTCTGGCTGATCCATATAGACGCACTCTTCTAAATACCATTCAGAAAAGCCGTCTTTACGTCCATCTGCCAGATTTCATAATCATGGAAGGCAGCAATAGCAAGAAGGACCCGAATGGATTTGAGCATAGCCACCGGAGAAAAAGTTTCGTCATAGTCCAAACCAGGTCTTTGATGAAAACCCTTTGCAACAAGTCTAGCCTTATAGGTTTCCGCCCGTCCATCTACACCAATCTTTTTCTTGAAGATCCATTTGCATCCTATGGGTTTTACCCTATCTGGAGCAAAGTCCAAAGTCCATACTTTGTTGGTGTACATGGACTCCATTTCGGTCCGCATTGCATCTAGCCATCGTACCGAGTCGCCGCTCTGGATGGCCTGCTGGAAGCTAGTAGGTTCATCATCATCAATGATGCAATCCTCTCTATCCCCATCTATGAGAAAACCGTAGTATCTCTCAGGCGGATGAGACGGCCTACTACTCCTGCGGAGGGGTGCGGGAATGTCCTGTTCTTCTTGAACTACTGGTTCTACCAAACTTTCAGTAGTAGTTTGTGGTTCTGGAATTTCTTCCAGTTCTATTTCGCTCCCACTTATTTCCTTTTCTAAAAACTGATGTTCTAGAAAATGGGCATTACGAGAAATAAAAACCTTTTGTTCCTCTGCGTAATAGAATAGATACCCCCTGGAGTTCTTTAGATATCCCACAAACTTACACTTTACTGATCGTGCTTCGAGCTTGTCCACATGCTGCTTTTTAACAAAAGCTGGACATCCCCATATCTTTAGATACTGAAGATAGGGTTTCTTCCCACTCCACATCTGATATGGCGTGGTAGGCACAGTCTTGGTAGGAACTATGTTCAAAAGATATGCCGCTGATTCTAGCGCATAACCCCAGAAAGATCACGGTAACTCAGCATTACTCATCATGGAACGTACCATATCCAATAGGGTTCGATTCCGTCTCTCCGATACACCGTTATGATGTGGAGTGTATGGAGGAGTAAGCTGAGAGAGAATTCCTTTCTCTTTTAGGTAACCCAGGAACTCGGCACTTAAGTATCCACCACCTCGATCAGATCTTAGTGTCTTGATACTTTTGCCGGTTTGGTTTTCTACTTCATTCTTATACTCCTGGAATTTCTCAAAAGCCTCGGATTTATGTTTCATCAGATAAATGAATCCGTACCTTGAGTAATCATCCGTAAAAGTAATGAAATAGGAAAAACCACCTCTTGCATGTGTAGACATTGGACTACATACATCGCTGTGTATGAGTCCTAAGAGCTCGCTCGCTCTTACTCCATGTCCAGTGAATGGAGTCTTTGTCATCTTTCCTTTGAGATATGATTGACAAGTGGCATAAGTTTGATATTCGAACGAGTCCAAATATCCTTCTCTATGTAACTTAGTTAACCTTGTCTCATTGATGTGACCTAGTCTACAATGCCATAAGAAAGCCTTATTTAAATCTGGAGACTTTTTTTTAGTGTGTTCTGGACATTGAAAATCTGGAGTTGGTTTAAGACATATATACCGTTATCCAGTGTACTGGACCCAATCAAACTATGATTAAGGTGGATGTTAACAACATCGCTTACAAACGTGAAATCATAACCTTTATTTGATAACAAGGAAACTGATATGATATTACACGTTAAACTAGGTACACAAAAACAGTTATGTAAAACCAAAATATGTCCACTCGTCAATCCCAGGTGATAATCCCCTACGGACACAGCTCCCACGCTAGCTCCGTTAGCAACCATCAGGGTCATATCACCATCCTTCAGCACTCTACGGTTTCTCAGTGCCTGCAATGAATTGCATATATGAGATCCTGATCCGGTATCCAATACCCAGGAAGTAGAGTTGATTGACAGACAATTCTCAATTACAAACACACCTGAAGTCGAAGCCACAGCTTGCTCCGGTTCCTGGTTCTTGGCGTTCCACGCCTTGCAGTCTTTCTTCCAGTGCCCTTTCCTATGACAATGGAAGCACTCATCCTGGGCCACTACTGGCACCGCAATATTTTTCTTTCCCTTCGCTCTCACCTTACTAACACCTCCTCTAGGTTTGGTGGCGGCCTTCTTCTTCCTTCCTTTGGCCCTAGCCTTGGACCTGGAAGAAGAAGCACCGCTAACAAACATAGCGGGTGTTTCTCTTGCCTTCTGCAAGGTGCCCTCTGCACTCCTCAACATGTTAAGGAGTTCTGGAAGTTCAACTTCTTTTCTTTGAATGTTGAAATTCAGAATAAACTGGGCGTAGGTGGAAGGAAGGGACTGGAGAATCAAGTATGTATAGAGCTCATTATCCAAAGTCGTCCCAAGGTCTGCGAGCTCTTCAATATAGCCAATCATCTTTAGGACATGTTCTCCTACCGATGATCCGATGGCCAACCTCGCTCGAAACAAGTTCTTTGAGGTCTCGTATCTTGCTATACGAGATTGCTCCCCATACAGATCCTTTGTATGGAGAAATATGGATTCAAGGTCCATATCCTCGTGCCTCCTCTGATGTTCATTATTCATCGAGGCAAGCACGATGCACTTGGCCTTCGCGCAATCATACTCCCAGGTTTTGCGGATTTCCTTATCCGCATTACTGGATTTGGGACCAGGGACAGCAGGGGCCTTAGCGGTGAGGACATACCCCAATTTGTCATAGGTCAAAGCCATTTTAACATTCCGCAGCCAATCTTTATAGTTTGGCCCTGTCAGTATATTTTTTTCTAAAAGTAACTTAAGTCCAGTCATTTTTAGGGTCGCTGCAAATAGGAGAGAGAGAGAACACTTTAGTATGATGCTCTTGCAAGTTTAGAGTAGTTTTTAGTTTATCTAAACTGGATGGCTCCCACTGTTTCTCGAATCCCTCCTTAAACCAAAAAGGAAGAACTAGCCAGGACTATTCTCACCATACAATACTTGCTTAACCGTTCAGCCAGGCCGGTGTCGGTACTTCGAGGGAGGTTTTCCAACGCTTTCGCGAAGTTCCTTAATTAAATAACCTCTTTTCTCTGGGGGCGTAGCCCCGCTGACACCTTTCTCGACACCTACTTGGTTTATAGCATTGATCGTTAAGTGACGAATCTCCTGATGAGTAGCATATACTCACAGTAGGATCGGGATCGAAATATCATCGTGTGATAATGCTGAAGAAATCCTACCAACATTCATTACACTCCAAATGGTATACATCTCTTTGCAAATTTCAGTTTCTTTAGAAATTCCCGATATATATTTTTGCCCCATGCTCTTATGACCTTGGCGTTAGGTCAAAATGTCATAAGTCACATGTCAAGTTCTACCCATCATTATCTTGTTAATTTGAACCCATCCGTACATATCCTTGACGTTCGGCCAAAATGATAATACGACTGTCCCAAACTAACTCATCTATCTATGCAACAAATGAATACCCAGCAGCTACCAAACACTATGCCTTGGCATTAGGTCAAAATACATAGCTTGAATACTACTGAATACCCAAATGAAATGACGGAGGGCTACGAATGGTTTTGGCGAAACCGTGAACGTAGTGAACTTGATATGACCGAAGGAACCTGATAGCTTTTAAAAGGAGTGGTTAAAGCTCCGCAATTAAAAATATCTTCTGTTTTAAAAATAACCGAGTGGTTTCTTTTAAACTGTTTCAACGATTCAACTTTGGTTTATTTTCTTTGCATTAATAATAATGCGTCCCATCATTAACCTATCATTGCAGAAAACAACGAAAATACAACGTCCTCTTATGCCATCCGCATTCGCCACCGGGTCCCATCATCACCCGTTAGGTTACTTAACTAACGGCAGAGCGGGGGTTGGGCTAGCGCGGGTGTAAAACATAAGTGACGTCTAAATAGCTATCATATATAGATTTTGTACATTCGTCAAACGCAATAATAGGCATTCCAGATCACAGATGAACATTATTGGATATGCAAGCAATCCGCGTTTCTTTTAAGCCTGCAACGAAAGACGGATTACACAGTTGTGATGAATAGCCATTACCCCACCCTAGACCCCTACGGGTACGGCAAACTACCCGCCAAGTACCCGAAGTGAAGCGGTCTCCCTCAACAATGTGAGCAGGCCACTAAACACTTCAAAGTACCCGGTAGTTTGTGCACCCCACCTTGGGTCTATCCTAGGAGTAAAAACAGTAAAATGAAATAATACAACGGTGGTTACAACCGCAACCTGGATGTGCCCCGCAAAATAATATTACAACATATTACAATTACATCGAATGAATGAATATAATAACCCATCTCAAACCCCGGCTAATCATCACAACAATCCAATATAGTTCATAACTACAAACAGTAAAATCCATTACAGAAATGTGCAACCCCCTGCCAACCGACATACTAGCAGTTAGGGGAGGTTTACGAACACATTATACAATCACAGATATAATCTTATTAGCCAAACATCGTATAATTTCGATCGAGCAAACATATCAGATTCTACTCCAAAACTTCTCTGTGCACCCGAGACTTGAGCAGAAAATAAACATTCCAGAAAAGACAAAAAACATCACAGAAGAGTTCTGGGAAAATTTGGGGTGAATCGGATTCAGCTTGGCCGCGGATCCGCGGCGGATCGGTGGGATAGGCCGCGGTTCCGCGGCGGTTTGGCCGATTCATCCATCCAAATTTTTCCAGAGTTCTTGTATTTCTCTGCTTGTATTTTTAGAGGTCCCTGAAAAATTTTTAGGGCATGTTTTAAAATCGACAGAAACTATGTGATTTCGATGTTTTTTCCGGTTTGTTTTGCGTTCGAAATTCTTACGACTTTGCTAATGAGTTAATTATTGTTTAGCGAGGCTCTGATACCACTGTAAGTCGATGTACAACACCCCATGAGTTGCGGGGAGCCGGAAATATGAAAAACGATCTTGTTCTTTGAGTTAACATCGACTAACCGAAGAATCTTTGCTAAACTATAACTAACACAAACATAGAAGTTGTTAACTACTATGAGAAGTGATTATACCTAATGAACCGTGTCCTTCGTCTTTTCGTTCTCCACCTCCTCTTCAGCCTTCTCTATGTAGTAGATGATCCATCCGAGAGCTTTACTCCAAGCTTCACCTCTAAACTTGAGGTAACTAGGTTTCTTTAGTTGCTAATCAAAGGTACCTAGGTGATATAGAGTGAGGTTATGGATTAATTAGTCTATCTAATCCTTGATCTCAATACATGAGTGGGAAGGATTAGGGTTTGAAGAGAGAGAGAGAGAGCTTGAGGAGAGAGAAGGTGAGCAAGAGAATGGGAAGAAATAATGAACTCATTTGAATATATGAAGCATTATCTTTTATCAAATAAATAAATTAAATGATTTAACAACCATGCTTCATTTATTCATATGAGTGATTCATCTCATGAGTCATTAGATCAATTAATGAAGCATTAACTCCATGGATGAATCACATAAATGAGTCATTAAAATAATAAATGCAAATGTCACCTAAACCCCCAAGTCACCATCCTTCTAGAAGCTTCTCGCGAAATTACGAGAACGCCCCTCCTATCCGTGAAAACACGGAAAAACTTTAGACTGTATAAATCCAATAACCCGATACTAGAATCTGGCTTAAACCAAAGCCGGCTAGTAAAAACTGTCCGAATGTCGTACGTGCGTAAACATACGTATGCGTCCGAACCCTTGTCGTAAAACCATACGACCTCTATATCGTTTCGCCTGGAGCAGGAAAACTCTCTGTGTGGGACTCTAAAGACTCGACTACTATGCTGGCAGTGGGTTTAACCACAGACCGCAAGCGGCACTAGCTGTACGTAACGGTCCCCAGGTAGATGTCGATAAGAAGGCCGATGAGGAAACCCATCCGAACTCGTACTGAGCCTGATGTGACAATCTCCGTACAGTCCGGTCTGTTCGTCTAAGACTATCGCATATCAGGCCTAGGGGGGCGGCAAGCGTCAGTCCCCTAATAGCGGTATAAGTTGTGTCGGAGCGTAGCCCATTACACCTTGAGAAACAACTGGAACCTACCAGTAAATCTTGCTTGCCCTGGCTAGGGACTTTGCGTAATGGCTCTCTGACACAGTGCGATATCAACTCCCAATACCGGGAGAGACGAATCCTGTTTAACCGCCACTGCCTCCAAGTGCTCGGGACTGCACCCAACTGCTACCTGTTTGCACGCTTCTTTGAGCCGTGGTAGGGTAGCAATCTAAGAACAGTGGGACACACTCGAGGCGAAGTAGCAGTGTCAAGTCTGCGGACTATGCTGTACTCATGTCACCTGGGAACTGTTAACTGATGACGGGTATAATACCAACCAACAGTTCCCCGCGAGTCCTGTCCGGTGTACCCGTAACCCAACGAGCACCTGTATACTATCTCCAGTACGACGTACTGATGGCTGTGGGACAGACCATCTCCCCAACTGGGATGAGAAGCGTACACACTAGTCTACTCCGCAGTATCGATGCCCTGTCTCGATAATCCTACGACTAGGGACCTGAAAAAGGATGTGCTTGTAGACTACCCAGCCCCCACTAGTGTGACTGCCATCACAACGCTGGTAGTCAAGCAAGATCCTAAGAGCTCTATCAATACGTATACTCACATATTAAGATAGATAAAACCAAGTAGCATACTGCCATGTCTAGCAAGACTGTTATATAACTTTGAATAGCTTCCATTAAGTAATATTCAAGCTAGTATGATACAATAATGGCTCATAGGACATATACACTAACATATCGGGTAGTCCCTAGACCCAAGATCGCTATAATGTCTTGTGTGTGTTCTCACTGTACTTAGATTACTACCCTACCACGGTTTTAAAGAGTCGTGCAAACATGTATTAGTTGGGTACAGTCCCGAAGCACATGGAGGTAGTGAGCGGTCTAGGAAATTCGTCTCTCCCGGTATAGGGAGTTGATGTCGCACTGTGTACAGCTGGCTATGACCATAAGTCCTTAGCCAAAGCATACGAGATTTACTGATAAATGTTATCAGTAGTTTCTCAGATGGACATAAGTTTGACGTCAGCACAACTTATCGGTTTATTGGGAGTCTGACGGTTTCCACCTCCTAGACCCGGTATACGATTATCTTAGACGAAGAGACCAGACTGTACCGTGAATATTACTGATAGGCTCTAGCAGGGTACGAATGAGCTTATTTGTCGACCGGCTTTTCGTTCAATACCTGGGTAGCCGTTATGTACAACTAGTACTATTAATGTGCTTGTAGGTTAACCCGATAGGGATTGATCTGAAAATGTTTCAGATCAATCGGATATGATTCTGACCTATTGCCAGCGTATTGTCGAGTTTTAAGTGTCCCACACAGAGGGTTTTCTCGTTCTAGCGAAATGATGTAGTGCACGTACGGCGATGCGTGCGGGGTCCAATTAAACGTGTATATGTGATACTACATGTATTAATCGGACGGTTGATACTAGCCGGGTTATGATTGAACCGGGTCATTGAATCAAGTGTTGATTTACTGATATTTCTTATATATGATGGTGCATATATAAATTAGTATTAATGTGATATTCTTTTTCTCTCTCTTAGTGTATGGTTACATAACATGTGCATGTATATTTATATGTACAATTATTTTATACATATATTTATATGATTTTCTTTTTCCCATTTTATTTTTGCATGATATGAGAGTGAGGTGGAGGTTTGTTGCCTACACATCATCATGCTCATGACACTTGGATATAAGATAGGGTGGAATGAAATGAGTAGGCACTCTACTCTTTTCATTCCAACCATGGTAATGTTTTTTGGAAGATGGTTTTTCATTTTTTTTGCACCATGCTTTACTCTCTAGTTCAAGAACAAAAAGAAAATGAGAAGAAGAAAAGGAAAGAAGAAGAGAGTTAGAGAATTCACTACCTTTTCTACATCCCTGTCATCTAATATCTAGCAACCATGAAGTGAGGGTCTCTTTAAGTTGTTGAAGATGGACTTAGAACTAGTGGCCTTCGCATAGATCATCTTTGACAAAGCCGATCGGGAATCAAGCAACATCCGTAGCGTCTCGGAGCTTAGCCGGAGTCCGAAGTTTCATCATTGGAGCAAATGAAGAAGTATCAAACGATGTACTTTCTACTCTAGTTCAATTTTGTTTGCAAACTAGTAGTGTGTATGGTTGATTCTAGGGTTAGAGTTGGTTGTGTTCGCTCGGAATTTTCGTTTTACGCTTCCGAAAATTTTCTAAAAACAGTCCAGCGAGCACGACCTACCTTACAGTGGTATCAGAGCCGGCCATAGACCCTAGCTTGCATCGGTATGAAGTTACGGTGTCGGGTCACAAAACTTGCCGTTTTCCAATTCCTAGTTTTAAGCCTTTGTTCAATTTTCAAAAGTGATTTAAATTTTTTTTAAATAGGTGCAGAGTGTTGCTTATGTTCTTAAATATTTAGGGTTGAAATCTGGGAGAATTTGGCCCTAACAAAACCACCAGAAATGACAAATTCCCCGATTTTGGCGGTTTTTTGTAGGCATTTACTCCCAGTTTTCAACATAGGCTTAAACATGAGGAAATTAGATTTTTAGTATTGTTTATTTTTCCCCAGATTTGAGATTTGATCTCGTTTGGTTTTTTGGATGTTCGGTAAGTTATGTGATCAAAACTGTAGCGTCGTTTTTCCGCATTTAGTTATCTGTGATGTTGTATATCTGCTATATGTCAATTATACGACGTTCCACAGTAGTTATTTGCGATGATTATATTGTTATCTGATATTGTGTTTAGAACTGTTCGGATTGTCATGAAATGAATAACCTCGTGCATCAAGTGTTGCGATGTTATTTGTTTCATTTCATTAATGTTGTAAACAAATGTATATTCTTTTATTCGGGCCGAGCGGTCGACATGTGGCCGTCGCTACCGCCTTTTGTATTATTATTTGTTGGGGATTGATCAGGTTGCGATCGAATTCACCATTGTATTAATACAGGTTTTAGGATTACCCCACGGAGAAGCGCATTGGCAGCCGTGTTCTAAATTGTGGCGGGTGACCATCTCGAGGAGTTGAGACCGGGTCACTCGATTCTTGGACTGGCGGGCTACTTGCCGCGCTTGTAGGGGGTTAGGATAGACCCGCGGAGGAGTGCACAAGTCATCGGATTCGAGGATGTGCTGGGTGGCCCCATCATGGTCATGATGCTTGGTCGCCTCGTTTCTCGGATTAGCGGATGACTTGCCACACTCGTAGGGGTCTGTTTTTGGTTACGCACTGACTATTCATGCGACCGGGGAATATCGCGCATCGTTTATGGCTCGAACAAAGCACGGGATTCCTAGGTGATCCGACCATTCCAACTCTGTGATGTTGTTTCTCCGCATGCTGTAATGTGATTATTTGCGTGTGACAATATATTGATATATGTAATATATGATATATATAAATAAATGCTATATACGTTTTGCATCCGGGCTAGCTCTGCCCTCGCTCTGCCGTTAGTTAAGTAACCTAGCGGTGCATGACGGGGCCTCGTGGTGAATGCGGATGACATATATGTGCATTCTATTTTTCCTTTTCATACTGTTTTCTGGAATTCTTGTGTGAGAAGGAAAGTGCTAGATAATGTGATTATCTAAACGATGGGATTGCGTTAATAGGATTAATGTAAGATAAAATAAACCTATACGTTGTAGGAACCAATTTTTTCTAAAAAGCAAAATTTTAGTCGATTCTTTTGCTTTGCATCGTAGCATTCGGTTAGGAATGTCCTACACCTCATTCGATGAGGAAAGAGCCTTGATCCCGTCACTGGGAGTTCGCTCTTGGGTAAAAGTTTGCGTCACTAAAATTGTTTTTGTAGTCGTATTCTTTTACTTTGCGTCGTGATATTCAATTAGGAATATCCCACATCTCATTCGATAAGGAAAAGAATCTAGATCCCTTCATGGGGAGTTCACTATTAAGCAAAGCTCTACACGATTATAAACTTTTAAAACCACTCGGTTCCTACAATGAGATCAAGTTCATTACGTTGATAGTTTTATTCAAACCTAGCCGTAGCCCTCTGTCATTTTAGAAAGTAGAGTACTTAGTATTCGTGCTACGGTTATAGGCATTCGTCTAGTCGTAGTATATGGTAGCTAAGTGATATCTTCCTGCTAGTATTTGATACGGTTAGCCGGGACAATCGCACAGCCTTGTTGGCTTCCGTCAAGGGGTTGTGCAGGTAGGTTCGAGTTAATCACGGAATGACGAGTTGAAATTGACTAACGGTCAATGATTTGTTTGCATCCGTCAAGGTCATAGGTTGTTTGGGGGTAAAAACCGATATCGGGAGTTTCAAGTGTTGAAACCTGCAATGAGATTGCATACCTTCTATGGAGTGGGGTGAATTGTTGGCATCCGTCAAGGTTACCATGCCATGATAGTTTGGGTCCTGATTCCTATTGTGAGTAATTGTTACTCTCAGGAGATTTTCCCTATGAAATCCCGGGTAGTTCTTCTTTTAAGGTTTGAAGGAGAATTCGACAAAATAGTAGAAGCTATTCTGATTAGATAAATATACTAATCTGATCAAGGTTAGAGTGCACGCTGAGTGTTTCTTTTCTCTCTCTCTGACAGTGACCCTGGACTAACCTTAAACTATGACTCGTTAAACTAAGTTGATCGAACTTTTACAAACTTATTACTTTGGAATGTTTGGATTGCCCTAATCCACGACATAGTCGCATATGTCCTTACATATCATACTTTCACTTCTGCTAACTTCAGAACCCTCTGTATTTGGTACAGAGATCCATATTTCTTGGAAGGCCATCGTATAGTTAGATACGAACTCGATGAAATTGTTTTAGTCCGATGATAGCCACTGGTTCTGGATTGGATGAATTGTTCGTTTGTCCCTCTCTTCTACCTTATCTCAAGTTTGAGAACTCCTTATATATAAGGAGTGTATACCATTTACGCTTATTAGATAGTTTTCTTCCATTCCCAAAGCTGGTGCTAAAGGAATGGAAAGAGAAAAAATCAACTAGCATAAGTTCGGTATACAGGAAGGTAAGATGGAGAGACATCAAAACGGGTTGAACTATGAGAAAATGAAATTGCGAATTTTTTCATGAGCCTGGGCAATAAAAAGGGCAATACTATGAATACCCAACTAACCCCGTTGAAATATTTTTGATGTCTCAGATTTTCCGTATGTCCGTGTTTTGAAAAACTAGTTCTCAATAAATTCTAACTCCTAGGTATATAGATACCGAATTAGAATTCCATATCTGTAGGATGTTACAGATGCTGAGAAGGGGCAGAGAATTGAGAATGGATGATTTTATTTTCAATGTCGGTTTTCAGAGTAATTGTTGCCATTGAGGAAAATTATCAGGTTTTGCCTAAACAACTTTTGGTTTCTTGTAACCAAAGAATGTTTTTCAATTAACAACTTACGGAAATTGAGTTAGTAAGCTTAAGGGACTTATACATATTGATGTATGTTGTCCAATGTCCATACGGACGGGGGGTTGGTACTAGGTATTCCATATTGAAAATGTGATTCCCTCTCAGATTGCTTATCCGCGGGTGCACTCCATGATGAGTAATGTTGAGTTGCCTTCTTCAATTTTGGGGATGCATTAGAAATAGATGCGTATTAATTGATACTGGTTCCACCTAAACAAGTGCCTCTTTTCTATATATGATATAGAATGGTATTCATCTTAAAGTTATTAAGATATGGTGTTATCTGGTTTGTGTTTAAAACCATAATCCAAACAAACTCGAGACACGTTTCGGTAATAGCAGGTTGTGGGTTATTCTAAGGTTTCGCAAATGATAGCTTCTACCATTTTCAAGTTCAAAAGTGTTTTGTTCTTGACTCGCCACCTCCTTGGTTAAGGAATTTCCTTCAAAAGAAATTAGTAGGAGTATGGTAGATTTGGAAGTGATTCTAGAACCATAAACAATTACCGAAAATTTAGTAAAATCTGAAGATTCAATTGACCCTGACAGACCATAGCTGCTCCGCAGATTCAGTAGGTGACCTCAGCCATCCGAGAGATACTTAGGTTTTCTCGTAGATGGTGACTAAGAGACTTGCACCATATGATGATGAACCTACTAATTATCAGCAGGCCATAGAAATTGATGACTTCCAATTAATGGCTGGATGCGAAGATTATCTAAGTTGGACTCCATGCACTACAACAAATTATAGACTTTGATGTGTGCTCCTGAAAGGGGTAAAACTCATAAGAAGCAAGAAAATCTTTCGAGATCAGTGCAAATGGAAAGGTTTTAACCTAATAAGGCCAGACTTGTAGTTAACATGTATTCATCAATTATCTGATGTGGATTGTGATGATACTGTTACTTCATTGTCTGTGCTGAAGTTCGTACGGATATAACTTGCCACTGTTGTTTTCATGACTTTGATATCCAGTATGAGAATGACTATAAAGTTTTTCTAAATTGGAATTAGAAGTGTACGTGTATATGACTCTACCAAAGGATTGCCTTAGACAGTGGGAGCAGCGGATAGTGTGCAAGTTGCTTAAGTTTGTTTGTAAACTAAAGCAAGCATAGCGAAGATGGATTATTTGTGTAACGACCCCAAAATTCCTATACCTTCGTATCATTCTTCTTTTTATTAAAATATTGTATTTATTTGTTTTTCGGTATCCCCGTATATTTTATTCTCTATTAAATATATTAGTTTATCTCTCCCTCTATTTTGCCTATTCTATAATTTTTCAAAGCCCAAAGCCCAAACCAAAACAGTTCTATTTGATTTCTTTCTTTTCTTTTTTCTTAACCCGCTTTCTTTTTAAACAACAATATATATTTAATTCTTATTAAATATGTGCATGAACAAACTTGTAGTTTATTAGTTAAGTCCTTGGATTGTTATTCCATAAGCCACATGTTCGAACCTTGGAACTAGCAATTATTTTTATCTATTTTTTAAAACCTACAAATGATATCTTCCTTTTAACTCCTAACATAATTAGGATGGTTATAAATTATATTTAAGTAAAATTATTATGAAGAGTTTCAATTTTCTTTTAAATCAAGGTTCAAAATCTCGGTTGAGGATTTTATCAAAACGGTGAGCCGGTTGTTATACCGACTCACACAATTTGTAAGTCCCCTTCATTTCTCGCTCTCCTCTTGTTGAATCATCCTCATCTTGTCATGTCTCTACTGATTTTCATACTTGCTCACTTCGTCTGTAAACTCCTTGTTTAGAAAACACATAGAATAAATAGATAACCTAATATTTAATTATTTTGTAAACTTATTTACCTTCATGAATAACATACATTTTAATTAGTATTGATTATCTTGTTTCATATTTTAGTAGTTATGAAAATATGTGAATCGTATCATCTTATATTGCATACCATCACATAACACGATCGTTTATTCAAAACAAAAGAAAAGTGTTTAATAATTTTTGTGTAGAATGTTTATTAATCTTTTATATCGATTTTAGTATATATATCATGACTGATCCGTATGCTTGTTCGTATTCCTTTCATAATTTATTGTTCGCTATTTTTATTTTATTTTATTTATATCTAGTTTTAAAAGAAAATGAGGTTTCAAATAAATACTATGACCTTATCAATCTCAAATACTACCTTGAAGAAATACCTTTAGTTTCAAAATAATTTTTAGAAAATCAATCTTGACTTTTGAATATTCTAGGAAAATTAGATTATATACTAGATAGAATTTCAGGTCTACAGTAAATTTTTTATATCAAACCGAATAACGGTTTATGTGTTATGTAGTTTTTTATTCACTGTTTTTAAAAACCAGAAAACTGCCAATAAGGGTCTTTTTCGAGAGCCCATAACTTTATAATCGTTGATCCAAATTAAGTATTTTCAGATGTTTTGAACATCTACATCGAAAGATATAGATTTTCTTAGTTTTAAGTTTTTACAATAAACTGCCTTAAAATATAGAAAACCGCATTACAATATTTAGTGATGAATCTGAACAGAATCTGTCCTGATTCGCACACTATTTTTAAATAGAAAATAACTCGAACTCACGATGTCCGTTCATGACAAACTTTAGATGTGTAGATGCACAATTGATAGAAATATAATTTTCTGTATACTAGATTACTTAGAAATGTATGAAACAATCCGATATAGGTTTTGCAATACAACATATAGTTGCTGTCCAGAAATCTGAATTTCTGTTTTAAACGCTGATTATAAAATGATCATAACTAGAGTTTCAGAAATCCAAACAACGTGAATCTTGGTGTTTTGGATAAGTACATCAAAATACCTATAATTTTATATTAATCTTTGTAACCTGAAACATGATGGAAATTGACCCAAACTGCGTTTTAAAAATATATGACGGTGTTGAATAGATTCTGATCTGTTTTGCTCGATGATACGAAAGCGAGTATATCTCCCAAACCAGTAGTCGTATTTAGGCGATACTGGAACACACGCGTGCAAAACACTTAGATCTATATATCTGTTTATATTTCAAAATTGATTGACTTTATTGATTAGTCATACACAACACTTATTTACAATATTGTTTTTGGACTTTACTTGTATACTTATCTCATATCATGTTCTGTGATTGCTTATTTATTTTTATCTATATGACTTGTGATTAAACCATTACATGATAGAATTGACTTGATCTTGACATGACTCAATCAAGAATACTTAAACCCAATATGTATACTTGACTCGACTTGACCCGAACCATGAATACGTAATGACTTTACATGAACACTTGACATGAATACATGAATAATTGACTTGAATACTTGAACTCGACTTGATACTTGAATTGCACTCTCTTATGTATTCATGGATTTGGATAAGACTTGTAACTTTAATCACAGACTAATAAACGCGGGATGTTGGGGTAGTTTGAGTATGAATCCAACGGAATCTCAGGAGTCTCATTACTAAAATAGCGTTGCTGTGGTACCGGACTGAAATGGTACAAATAATATTGCTGTGGTACCGGGCTGAAACGGTACATCACGAATTCATAAATGAAGGCCCATATTTCCAAGCCCCTGGATGATAGCCTGTTGGGTTTGGAATATTTCAATAACAATTGAAGTCCCACTATTTTGGGCCCATGATTCCTTGCCCCTGGACGATAGCCTTGGGTTCGAGAATACTCTTGAGATTGGTTGATATTCACATTTGAACCGACGTCAGGATATATTACCTTGTAGAGATCGATTAGGACACGAACATCCACTTTATGTTCATTATACCTATACTCCATGGCCATATTATACTTGTTTTCCATGCTGACATATTTTCCATATACATTACTATACTTGTTCACATATTACAATTTCCATTTATACTATATTACATGCCATTTTGCACTCAGTTTATATATCACACATCACTATTGGGACTTACCGAGCACAAATTCGCTGACGAGCATTCTACCTATTTTTTGTTTCTTGAAATGTTCGTCAGGTGACTTAGATTCAAAGGAGGTGGAAGTGATTACAGAGAATTACAACCAGTTCACACCTGAAGCAGATCATTAGTTTTCTTTCCCGCTTTGCTTTTTCAGTAAGTTACATGTTTAAACACTTTCTTTTTATGTTCAGACTTCTAGTATCAGTTAAACTCTGTAAAGTTGAGAATGTAAATATATAAAGTGGTTGGATTTTATTTTCACTTGTCTATTCTTGTGTCATTTTTATATTGCTTATAGATGCTTAACGTATTCTTATACTAAATATGTTGTGGGCTTGCCACATCACCGTTTCCGTCTACTGGAAAGCGGGACGTGACAATTTGTTTTTGATGCAACGGTCAAATTGTTTGACTTCATCAAAATTAGAGATGAGCCAGGTATTTGTAAGAAGGCTGTAGGGAGTACAGTCAGATTCCGCATAGTGATATTGATAACATACTTTTGATAGGAAGTGATATTCTTAATCGGTCAAACGTTGGTTGTCACGTTTATCTCTCCTATATAGATTTGGATTGTTGTTCTGGTGACTAGATCTATAGATTTAGATCTAGTAAGCATTTTGGGATTGTCCCAATTCAGGTATCTTAACACCATTCTAAAGTGGTTTAGAATGGATAACTCGTAGTGAGGTAATGTACCCGCAGACAATGGGGTAACTCTCTCTACACATGTCTTTCGGGACTGATGAAGAGAGGGAATTGCATGAATAACATTTGACATGTTTCGGCAGTGAGGTCAATCATGCGATATTATATACCAGACCAGATATCACTTTTATACTTGGTGTAGTAAGCAGATATTAATCCAATACTGGAGAAATATAGAAAAAAGTGAAGAACATATAAGATGTTCTTGGTGTATGGTAATGGCAGACTCCTAGGGGATGCGATTACCGATTCTAGCTTCCATGGTGACAAGGGTGACAAAGTGTCGGGACCCGGTTCTTGCTCACGGAACAAAGTGCCACATGAAACAAAGTGCCATGCCAATTGTTATGCCAAGGGGGCTGGGCCCACCTCTTGAATCCATATGGGCCACTTCTTGAGTCTCTGGGACCCACTGTAGAACAATGGGGAATCTTCAGAACACATTCTGTCACGCTCCGCTTCCCAGTAGACGGAACGGTGACGTGGCAGGCCACAACGTATTTACTAAGAAATAAATACGTTAAGCGTAATTAAGCAATATATAAAATGGACAAGAATGACAAGTGAATAAATTAAACAGCAACTTTATTTACATTCATCTTTACATACAACTGTTTTGAAATAAAATATACAATGATGTAAAAACAATGCCTAAACAATGGCATACAAAATGGAAGTGCAGGTGAACTAGTAGTCAGGCTGAGTGGTGAGCTGGTCCAAGTCCTCCTGGCTAAGCCCGATCTCCTCAGAGTCGGGTTCTCCTGACGAACATTCCAAAAAAAGAATAGAAAGGAATGTCGTCAGCGAACTAACGCTCGGTAAGTCCCAAAAGAAGTAAGAGAATATAACATGTAATGTGGAATGAATAGGTAAGTTGTTTATGATTGATTACCGGTATATGATAGTTATTCTAACGTGGTTGTTTGTAGCTTAATAAAGAAGGTATTCATGTATACGAGAGGAGTTCATCTTACCCCGTAGACTATGATAATATGTTGTACAAGGCCCCGTCATAACCTATGGGACAACGACACGTGAATTCATGTAGGTGTCTTTTAAGTGTCCTCTCGTGCCACGATATACGTTCCGTACTAATCTACCCCTTTATCCCCGTGTAATGTATTGTTTAGGTTATGTTTACAAGTCTTTTCGAAACCATGGGTACAAAATGTTCAAGTAGTCATGTTCAGGGTGTAGTCATGTATTTAAGTAGTCAAGTCAAGTTATAACCATGGTTCGGTCAAGTCAAGTCAAGTATACATGTTTGATATTAATGTTTGAATTCGAGTATTCATGTTCATGATCAAGTATTCGTGATTGATTTTGTGGTCAGGTTTGAGATTGGATTCGGATTTGAGATTAAACTCAGATTGAGTCAGACACTTGTAGACTGATTTAAATCTTGAATTCTTAGGTTTGGGAGTCATCGGTAACTGCTGCACATGGACGGCAAGATTTGTGTCTTTTTCCAAAACAATTGCCATTGATAACATCCGTTAAGTTGTCTATCTTAAATAGGCAAGCACTCACTTTCTCCGGCTTTCTGGGGCTCAAGAGAATTGATCCCGCTTAAACCCATATTTACTAAAATCCTTAAATATTGTTATATATATATATATATATCGAGGGGGTTTTATGAAAAATATTTTTTAACATAGTTAAAAAGTAAACCTCGAGGGTGATTAGTATTACTTAGTGTTTTCATGAGCAGGGATTTTAAGTATTAAGTATTTTAGTGATAATTACTTAGCATCTGAAAGTTCATGGTATTTTATTGAAATGAATTGTTCTTTTTGGTATCTTGATGGTATTTTGTTTTCATTTGTTAAGCTTTCATTTTTAGAAAAAATATATGTTTATTATATTTGAAAATATGGATTTATAATTTTATATAATTATTAAAAAATAAATTTTATTTAGAAAATTCGCATTTCTTTTAAAAAACCGTATTTAAATCCTTTCGAGATTGAATGCTCCGTGAGGAGGTCTGCATCTCGCTCTACTATCCCCAGAATGTGCGATAATCTGCACCATCTATTAGCAGGTCCTCTAAAGAGGGTTGTAGATGCATAATTGCAAAGGCAATGAAATATTGTTTAAAAAGAAACCCGGTTTTAAAGTATGCGGTATTTTATTGTAATATTTATTCTTTGAAACGAGAATACATACAATGAGTATCGTGTTATGAAACTAAGTGTGCGTGTGGGGTAGGTCGTTACCCCGTGAAGTTTTTCCTAAATGTATAGTTTTAACAAGAAGTGATATCAAAGTTCATGGTAGTTTAATGAAAAAGTTTAATTAAGGTTGTTTCACATGAGATTCGTGGTTAAAATTTATTCTAAATATTGGTATTTAGGATTCCAAGTATTGTGTAAGAATTTGGTTGAACAATATATAAGAAAAAGGGAGTTTCTAAGGTTTAGAAAATAGATATCGGTATTTACTCCACTTACCGATATAAGTTTTAAAGTTGGATTATCATGAGAGAAAGAGAGATTGGGAGGGACTTACGGTTTAGGAAGTTCAAAGAGAGGGTTAAGAAAAGAGGGTGTGCTTCGTGGCATCATGGGAGCTCCGGAATTTGCTTCGATTTTCGCCAGAACCAACGTGCTCGCTAACTCCACTTTACTTCATTTTGCACTAGGAACTTTTAGAGAGTTTTGGCTAGAATTTTCAGAATGGTGCCGAACCAAGGTAGGAAATGGTATTTATAGTGGAGAATTAGGGTTTGTGAATTAAAATGGTGGATTAAAAAGAATTAAAATTGTGTTTAATTGTAAAATGAAGGGTCTCTGTTTTATTGCAGGGAAATCAAACAGTGCAGAGGGGATAGGGGTAGCTGAAGAGGTGTGTGTGCAAAGCACGGGCCAATTTGGCCATGATCTGACCGTCGGCGCCGGCCCCATGCCCAATTCCGCCGGTCGATTTGTGCCATCTGGTCTCGAGATTCGTGCCAGCTGATTAAATCCCTGTTTACTCCATTTTCCACATGTTTGATTTTTCTGAACTTTTCATTTCCCATGTATTGCACGTGAAATCTTTTGGGCTTTCAAAAAGTTAAAAAGAAAAATCAGAAAAAATAATTGTGTCTGATGGGAATTGAACATAGGGGCTACGTCACAGCAGTGCAAGGGCTTTACCAGTGAGTTACAAGTTGTTTCTTGCTGTTATTTCACAAAAGTGACTTATAACTCAAACTCAGGCTATAAAACTCATTTCTGTACATTAAATAAAAAATTCAGTACAGTAAATTCAGAGTCGTTACATTCTACCCCCCTTATAAAAATTTCGTCCTCAAAATTTATAATTACATATGGACTAATTTTCAAAGAGGTAAAGGTATCTTGCATGCATGTCTTCTTCTCGTTCCCATGTTGATTCTCCCGGTGAATCTTTTCTCCACATCACTCGGACCAAGTTTACTTCCTTGTTCCATAGTGTCTTCACCTTTCGGTTCGGATCTCAACAGGTTCTTGCTCACAAGTTAAGTCAGTTTGTACTGTGAGCTCTGAGTGATCGAGTATGTGGCTGGGGTCACTCACATATCGTCGTAGCTGGGATATGTGGAATACGTTGTGCACTCCTTCCAATGAGGGTGGTAATGCCAAATGGTATGCCACTTTTCCAACCCGTTCGAGTATGTCGAACGGTCCTATATATCTTGGACTTAGCTTACCCCTCTTGCCAAAGTGGATTACTCCTCGGTTTGGAGAGATCTTTAGGAATACATGGTCTTCAGGTTGGAGCTCTAGATGTCGGCGTTTTGCATTTGCCTAATGTTTCTGTCGGTCTTGGGCTATGCGTATTCTTTCTCTGATTGCGCGAACTAAATCCACAGTTGCCACGATCATCTCTGGTCCAAGGAGTTCACGATCTCCAATGTCGTCCCAACTCAGCGGTGAACGCCACTTCTGTCCATAGAATGCTGCGAATGGTGCCATTCCAATGCTTGCCTGATAGCTGTCGTGGTATGAAAACTCCACAAGGTGTAGGTGATCTTCCCATGAACCTCCGTAGTTTAACATATAAGCTCTTAGCATGTCCTCCAGAATCTGAATTGTTCGCTCAGACTATCCGTCCGTTTGTGGATGATAAGCCGTGCTGAAATTCAGACTCGTTCCCAGGTTAGCTTGCAGACTCTGCCAAAACTGTGATCGGAATCTTGTATCACGATCGGAGACGATGCAAGAAGGTACTCCATGTAATCTTACGATCTCCTGCATGAGTTCATGGGTATCAGATATAGTACATTTTGAAGGTTTAAATCTTACTTTTAGATTTATGCTTACCTCTATGTACTTATTTGCTAGCATCTCAGTTGACTGGCCAACTCGAAATGGAATAAAGTGAGCTGACTTGGTGAGTCGATCCACAATAACCCATATTGCGTCATTACCCTTCGTGCTGCGAGGAAAGGCAGTCACGAAGTCCATGGTAATATGCTTCCATTTCCATTCTGGGATTGGTAACGGCTGAAGTAGATCAGCAGTTCTGTGATGTTCAACTTTCACTTGCTGACACACCAAACACTTGGCTACGCTCTTTGCTACTTCACGCTTCATTCCATGCCACCAGTAGTGTTGCCGTAGATCCTTGTATATTTTCGTACCACCGGAGTGTACAGAATAAGGAGAGCTGTGAGCTTCTTTCATCAACTCTTCTCGAACTGGGCCCTTTGGTACACATAATCGACTTCCATACCGTAAGGATCCATCTTCGTAGATGATGAAATCAGTTCAAAGTCCACCTTCTACTTATTCTCGGATCTTTTGTAGCTTGGTATCATTTACTTGAGCTGCCTTGATTTGATTGACAAGAGTGGACTAGACTTGTATGTTCATCAAATATGAAGCGTTAGCTAGCATAACTACTTCGATCTCTAATCCGTGCAGTTCTTGCTGTAGCTTCTACTGAGCGGTGAGGTTCATTTCCAATGGCTGGCGACTAAGGGCACTAATAACTACGTTCACCTTCCCAGGATGATACTGTAGGTTGATGTCGAAGTCCGCCATGAATTCTAGCCATCTTCTCTGCCGCATGTTTAATTCCTTCTGAGTAAATACATACTTCAGACTCTTGTGGTCAGTGTATATATCCACTCGTTCTCCTAGAAGATAGTGGTGCCAAATCTTAAGTGTGAAGATGACGGCTGCCAACTCCAGATCATGTGTTGGATAGTTGCGCTCATGAATCTTCAGCTGTCTTGATGCAAAAACCACAACTCTTCTATGCTGGTGTAGAACACATCCTAATCCTTTACCGGACGGATCACAATACATAATGAATCCTCCAGATTGATCCGGTATTATAAGGATAGGAGAGAGGTTAATCTTGACTTGAGTACTACAAAACCTTGTCCACATGCTTCTGACCATACGAATGCTTCGTCTTTACGTGTGAGCTTGGTCAGGGGTACTGCAATCTTTGAAAATCCTTCGATGAATCGTCAGTAGTATCCTGCTAATCCTAAGAAACTTCATATATCCTTCATCGTCTTTTGTGTCGGCTACTCGCTGACAGCTGACACCTTAGCTGGATCTACTGATATTCCTTCGCCTGAAATGATATGTCCAAGAAATCCGACTTGATCTAGCCAAAATTAACACTTGCTGTACTTGGTGTAGAGTTGATGTTGTCGCAATGTCTCTAGGACAATCCGTAAGTGCTCGGCATATTCTTTCCGATTCTTTGAATACACCAGGATGTCATCGATGAAGATGACAACGAATCTGTTTAAGTACTCTCAGAAAACTTGGTTCATCAAGTTCATAAAGATAGCAGGTACATTGGTCACTCCAAATGATATTATGAGATATTCATAATGGCCATAGTGAGTCCTAAACGCCGTCTTCGGAACGTCGGACTCTTTGACCTTCATCTGACGATAACCCGAACGAAGATCTAGCTTCGAAAATACAAAAGACCTACTTAGCCGATCGAAAAGATCATTGATGCGTGGTAGTGGATACTTGTTCTTGGTCACCACTTCGTTCAGAGATCGATAATCCACACACATCCTGTAAGAACCTTCTTTCTTCTTCATGAGTAATACTGGAGATATCCAACTTGAAGTACTGGGACAAATCCAACCTTTCTTCAGCAGTTCATCCAATTGAATACGGATCTCCTTTAATCCTTCTGGACTTAATTGGTACGGAGCTTTGATTACCGGTTGCGCACCAAGTTGTAAATCGATACTGAATTCAAGAGTTCGATCAGAAGGCAAACCTGATATATCTTCCGGGAATACATCCTCGAACTCTCGAACTACCTCTGGCTTCGATTCTTCTGCTTGTAATGCTGCAACCACTGCCTTTTTTGGTTTTTCTTTGTTGATGCTAGGTTCCAAGGTACGGTCTCCACTCTTGAAATAGAACACTTTATGATTTGGTATTCCGAACACTACCCTCCTTTGGCGACAGTCAATGGTAGCGAAGAAAGTTCCCAGCCAGTCCATTCCCAAGACTACGTCGAAGTTCGGTATGTCCAGCACCTTGAAGTCCACATAAAATTCTCTACTGCAGACGACCACTGGACACAGATCGTATCCCAAAATTGCTTTTAGAACGCCGTTCTCTGAACTGACATTCCAACTGGATACGAGAGGTTTAACTGGAATCGCATGAGTTCGGACTAACTGTTATGACATAAAGCAACGTGATGCTCCAGTGTCGAAGAGTGCTAGAGCAGGTAGAGATGCAACTAAGATTGTACCTAAGTTGTGTGAGATAGGTTTAGGTATAGGAAAAGTATAGTGATATATAAGGATTGAAAAGGTTTGAAAAGGATTAGAAATTACCGGTGATGACTTGGCCTGTGGCTTCAGCCTCCTCGACCGACATTGTGAAAGCTTGACGTCGTAGTACATTCCTCCTTGCCGGAGGCACATTGCTCTGTCCTTGGGGCACGTTTCTCTGCCCTGATGGAACTGACGTTGAGGCTGGGCAGGAGGTCCATGTGGAGCTGGTGTAGGAAGACTAGGCGAGGTGCAGGAGTATGAATGGCTGGCCGCTGTGGTACTGTGATTGCAGGTATGAGTGTTGGTGTTGTGTTGAAATGGTATGGACATGCTCCTATGGCGTGAGTGGATGCGCCATAAACCAAACATATGCCATTTGCACGCCTGCAGTCCTTTGCCAGGTGTCCCATTCTCTTGCAGTAAAAACAAAAGTCTGGACTGAACCGGTTAAATGATCCTCCCCGTCTCCTGGGTGCAAAAGTTGGCCTAGAAGAGACTCCTCCTGTCATCTGTGTGGCAGGGCGTTTCACACCGGCAGTCTGCGGTCTGCCCTTTTTCTTCACAACTGCCTTATAGCATCGGGCAGCCTTCAAAACAAGTTCATGGGTTGGGAAATCCCCTGTAGCGAGTGCAGCTTGGATTTCTGGGTCCAACCATTGATGAAATCGTCATGCTCGGATCTCAGCAGTAGGAATCAGGTGTGCAGTGAACCTGTTACGACCTTGTGTTAGCAGTGTAATGAGTGAAATCTGGAATTTGAATTTGAGACAATATCTTACCTGCTAAGCATGCTAAACATAGCATCGTATTCATCCACAGACTTGACCCACATTGAGCCTTTTTGTAAATGGATGATCTGCTATTCCATGTTAAAACGGGCAATCTCAGGGAAATACTTCGCATCGAACAGATCACGAAACATCTTCCACTCTATCGGTTGGGTGAGACGGCTTTCTTCAACCTTCCACCAGACTCTGGCGTTGTCTGTCAGTTGCAACTTAGCAACTCTCACCCAGGCAATATCTGGCACTTGAGCTGCTACCAGATCATTTTTGATCGATTGAGCCTATTCTTCTGTCTCAAGTGGGCTCTCTTTTCCAGAGAAATGTTTTGCGTGCAGTGCTCTGAACTGCTTAACTCCAGGTGCCTCAGCTTCAGGGCGGTGCATGAAGACAGTAGTCTGCTGCTGCCGACCTTCCAAGAGACTCCTGATTGCCTCAAGCAGTACCGTTTGCTTATTGATAGGATCTGCAATGGTAGGTGGTGGTGGTAGAGTAAGTGGTGGAGTATTGCCATTGACGTTCGTGCTGGTGTTGTTGGGAGAATCCGTGACCTTGATAGAAAAGGAATGGTTAGGATAAATTCAAGAAATTTGAAATGTAAGGAATGTATAGTTGTCGATTCTTATAATTCTTGTAATATATTGCTTAAAAATTCATGCAGAACTGACCTGCATGGGCAGCCAACAAAACCTGTCACGTCCCGCTTCCCAGTAGACGGAAATAGTGACGTGGCAGGCCGCAACATATTTACTAAGAAATAAATACGTTAAGCGTAATTAAGTAATATATAAAATGGACAAGAATGACAAGTGAATAAATTAAACAACAACTTTATTTACATTCATCTTTACATACAACTGTTTTGAAATAAAAGATACAATAATGTAAAAGCAATGCCTAAACAATGGCATACAAAATGAAAGTGCAGATGAACTAGTTATTAGGCTGAGTGGTGAGCTAGTCCAAATCCTCCTGGCTAGGATCGATCTCCTCAGAGTCCGGTCCTCCTGACGAACATTCTAAAGAAAGAATAGAAATGAATGTCGTCAGCGAACTAACGCTCGGTAAGTCCCAAAAGAAGTAAGAGAATATAACATGTAATGTTGAATGAATAGGTAAGTTGTATATGATTGATTGCCGGTATATGATAGTTATTCTAACATGGTTGTTTGCAGCTTAATAAAGAAGGTATTCATGTATACGAGAGGAGTCCATCTTACCCTGTGGACTATGATAATATATAGTACAAGGCCCCGTCATAACGCATGAGACAGCGGCACGTGAATTCATGTAGGTGTCTTTTAAGTGACTTCTCGTGCCACGATATACGTTCCGTACCAGTCTACCTCTTTATCCCCGTGTAATGTATTGTTTAGGTTATGTTTACAAGTTTTGCCGAAACCATGGATACAAAATGTTCAAGTAGTCATGTATTCAAGTAGTCAAGTCAAGTTATAACTATGGTTCGGTCAAGTCAAGTATACATGTTTGATATTGATGTTTGAATTCGAGTATTCATGTTCATGATCAAGTATTCGTGATTGATTTTGTAGTCAGGTTTGAGATTGGATTCGGATTTGAGATTAGACTCAGACCGAGTCAGACACTTGTAAACTGATTTAAATCTTGAATTCTTAGGTTTGGGAGTTATCGGTAACTGCTGTACATGGACGGCAGGATTTGTGTCTTTTTCCAAGAAAATTGCCATTGATAACATCCGTTAAGTTGTCTATCTTAAATAGACAAGCACTCACTTTTTCTGGCTCCCTGGGGCTCAAGTGAATTGATCCCGCTTAAACCCATATTTACTAAAGTCCTTAAATATTGTTATATATATATATATATCTCGAGGGGGTTTTATGAAAAATATTTTTTAACATAGTTAAAAAGTAAACCTCGAGGGTGATTAGTATTACTTAGGATTTTCATGAGTATGAATTTTAAGTATTGGGTATTTTATTGATAATTACTTAGCATCTGAAAGTTCATGGTATTTTATTGAAATAAATTGTCCTTTTTGGTATCTTGATGGTATTTTGTTGTCATTTGTTAATCTTTCATTTTTAGAAAAAAATATAGGTTTATTATATTTGAAAATATGGATTTATAATTTTATATAATTATTAAAAAATAAATTTTATTTAGAAAATTCGCATTTCTTTTAAAAAACCGTATTTAAATCCTTTCGAGATCGAATGATCCATGAAGAGGTCTGCATTTCGCTCTACTATCCCGAGGATGTATGATAATCCGTACCATCCATTAGTGGGTCCCCTAAAGAGGGTTGTAGATGCATAATTGCAAAGGAAATGAAATACCGTTTAAAAAGAAACCCGATTTTAAAGTATGTGGTATTTTATTGTAATATTTATTCTTTGAAACGAGAATACACACAATGAGTATTGTGCTATGAAACTAAGTGTGCGTGTGGGGTAGGTCGTTACCCCGTGAATTTTTTCCTAAAGGTATAGTTTTAACAAGAAGTGATATCAATGTTCATGGTATTTTAATGAAAAAGTTTAATTAAGATTGTTTCACATGAGATTCGTGGTTAAAATTTATTCTAAACATTGGTATTTAGGGTTCCAAGTATTTAGTAAGAATTTGGTTGAACAATATAAAAGAAAAAGGGAGTTTCTAGGGTTTAGAAAATAAATATCGGTATTAACTCCACTTATCGATATAAGTTTTAAAGTTGGATTATCATGAAGAGAAAAAGAGATTGGGAGGGACTTACGGTTTAGGAAGTTCAAAGAGAGGGTTAAGAAAAGAGGGTGAGCTTTGTGGCGTCGCAGGAGCTCCAGAATTTGCTTCGATTTTCGCCGGAACCAACTTGCTCGCTAACTCCACTTTATTTCACTTTGCACTAGGAAATTTTAGAGAGTTTTGTCTAGAATTTTCAGAATGGTGCGGAGCCAAGGTAGGGGATGGTATTTATAGTGGAGAATTAGGGTTTGGGAATTAAAATGGTGGATTAAAAAGCATTAAAATTGTGTTTAATTGTGAAATGAAGGGTCTCTGTTTGATTGCAAGGAAATCAAACAGTGCAGAGGGGTTAGGGGTAGCTGAAGAGGTGTGTGCAAAGCACAGACCAATTTGGCCATGATTTGACCTTTAGCGCCGGCCCCATGCCCAATTCCGCCGGTCGATTTATGCCATTTGACCTCGAGATTCATGTCAGCTGATTTTGTTTACTCAATTTTCCACATGTTTGATTTTCTGAACTTTTCATTTCCCGTGTATTGCACGTAAAATCTTTTGGGCTTCCAAAAAATTAAAAAGAAAAATCAGAAAAAATAATTGTGTCTGATGGGAATCGAATACAGGGGCTACGCCACAGCAGTGCAAGGGCTTTACCATTGAGCTACAAGTTGTTTTTTGCTGTTATTTCACAAAAGTGACTTATAACTCAAACTCAGGCTGTAAAACTCATTTCTGTACATTAAAATAGAAAATTCAGTACAGTAAATTCAGAGTCGTTACACATTCCGAAAGAGGACCGAACTGCATTATAAATGTAATGATACTACCCTCAATTACAGAGGTGCCTTTTTAGTGAACTGGCACTACAGGAGCTTGAGAACTACGTAGTTAAGCGTGCTCGGGCCAGGAAAGTCTTGGGATGGGTGACCTCCTGGGAAGTGGCCTCTGGTCGGGTCCGGTTCGTTCTAAAGGGCAAAACCGTGCGGTTTCGGCCAGAACGGACAGTACCATCTGTACTGGGGTATGACGCGTTACATTTATGGTGGCCCATGCAGGTCCATTAGCAGTAGGTCTGTGGTTCGAGGACGAACTATTGTTCAAAGGTGGGGAGAATGTCGGGACCCGGTTCTTGCTCACGGAACAAAGTGCCACACGGAAGAAAGTGCCAAACCAATTGTCATGCTAAGGGGCCGAGGGCCACCTTTTGAATCCGTGGGGGCACCTCTTGAGTCCGTGGGACCCACTGTAGAACAATGGGGAATATTCGGAATACATTCTGAAAGAGGGCCGAATTGCATTATAAATGTAATGATACTACCCTCAATTACATAGGCGCCTTTTTAGTGAATCGGCACTACAGGAGTTTGAGATCTTCGTAGTAAAGCGTGCTCAGGCCAGAGAAGTCTTGGGATAGGTGACCTCCTGGGAAGTGGCCCCTGGTCTGGTCCGGTTCACTCTGAAGGGCAAAACCATGCGGTTTCGGCCAGAACGGACAATACCATTTATACTGGGGCGTGGGGCGTTACACAAAGTATATGTTGCGAGCCATTAGTTTACCCTCTTATAAAGAGCAGTGTATTGGAAGAGTTCCAAACGGGATACAGAGGCAATCAAGGCTCTGGATGCTGATTTTGAATCAGCAAAGGATACATCCTAAGAAATTGTCTGGATAAATACGTTCATAGTCCCATCAACTATCCAAACAAGGTTCTAAGGTAGGTATCGCTTATTTCCGGAGATAGTTGATTTCCGCGAAATTGAGATCTAGAGAGATACAACTAGAAATATCGTAGTGGATCCACTAACTAAGGCTATTTTCGAACACAGTTTGCAAAACTGTTAGTATAGAAGTTTGGTATGCAGTAGCACATGGGATGTGTATAAGATACCTCAATAATTGGCCTTAAGTGCAAGTGGGAGATTGTTGGATATAAGTTCCCTAAAAGCAATTATCGTAGTTGTAGGAGTGCAATTACTGAATTCAAGGAGGGCTTATACCAAGAACAGTCTTGCTCGAGATGATACTATGCTATCTAGTTTGTATTTATCATTCATAAGTATACATTTTACTTGCTGTAACGTATCACTACTACATGATGATAAAGCCCATAGGATCTTTGCTTGACTACCAGGATTATGATAGAGATCATACTAGTGGGGCCTGGGTAGTATATTAGCACATCCTTAAAAGTCCCTAGTCGTAGGAGTATTGAGACTGGGCATCGGTACTCCAGTTTAGACTAGTATATACGTTTTATGACCCTGTATATGGCGATGGCTGATCCCATAGCCATTGGTGTTTGACATCGATGATTGTATATATGTGCTCATTAGATGAGTTACACTAGATGGACTCGCCGAGAACTCCTCGATGGTATTATACCAATCGTCAAATATCAGTTCTTTGGTGACATCAGTACAAGATAGTCCCTAGACCCAAGATCGCCATAATATCTTGTGTGTGTTCCCACTATACTTAGATTACTATCCTACCACGGCTTTAAAGAGTCGTGCAAATAGGTATTAGTTGGGTACAGTTCCAAAGCACATGGAGGAAGTGAGAGGTCGAGAGAATTCATCTATCCCGGTATAGAGAGTTGATGTCGTACTGTGCACAGCTGGCTATGACCATAAGTCCTTGTCTATGGCATACAAGATTCACTGATAAGTGTTATCAGTAGTTTCTCAGATGGACATGAGCTTGACGTCAGCAAGACTTATCGGTTTATTGGGAGTCTGACGGTTTCCACCTCCCAGACCTGGTATGCGACGATCTTAGACGAAGAGACCAGAATGTATGGTGAATGTTACTGATAGGCTCTAGCAGGGTACAGACGAGCTTGCTTGTCGACTGACTTTTCCTTCAATACCTGGGTAGCCGTTATGTCCAGCTAGTACCGCTAACATGCTTGTAGGTTAATCCGGTAGGGATTGATCTGAAAGTGTTTCAGATCAATCGGATATGATCCTGACCTACTGCCAGCGTATTGTCGAGTCTTCAGAGTCCCGTACAGAGGGTTTTCCCATTCTAGCGAAATGATGTAGTGCACATACGGCGATACGTGCAGGGTCCAATTAAACATGTATATGTGATACTACATGTATTAATCGGACGGTTGATACTAGACGGTTTATAATTGAACCGGGTCATTGAATCAAATGTTAATTTAATAATATTTCTTATATATAATGGTGCATATATAAACTAGTATTAATGTGATATTCTTTTTCTCTCTCTTAGTGTATGGTTACATAACATGTGCATGTATATTTATGTGTATAATTATTTTGTATATATATTTGAAAGTGTATCCTAGCACCACCACAAGGTTTTAACCAGTATCAAGCATGCAATTTTAAAAATTTCTTGGTGCTAAGATACATTAACCTAGAATCTAACTAGATAATTAGGGTTTACATGAGGATATCACAAGTTCTATGCTAAGAGAAAGAGACTACAACCTTTGTAGACCAAGTCCTTCTCTTATATAGCTCTGGGTAGTAGTCCTTACGACTCCTCTAGGCTCCACTTGAAGAACGAACGAACTTCCTTCGCGACCTTCGTATAGAAGATGATCCACCTGAAGCTTCTCTATTTCAATCTATCTCTTCACTAATCTTTGATTAGTGAAGGAAACACCCTAATGTATATTGTTAATATAGAGTAGGATGGTAAAATAGGGGTGTTAAGCTCACTAAGTTTGTCCAAAGCCCTATGGTTCATATCATATGTGATGGCTAGGGCTTGATGAGGGAGGAAGAAGAAGATGGAGAGAGCTTAGGAAATAAGCTCAAGAAAAATGAACAAGTGAAGAATCTCAAGTCAAGAATGGCTTAACAAATACCTCACTTATTGAAGCATGGAATAAAAACCAATAAATAAATTGTACCATGCTTCAATAGTGCAAGCAAATGAATAAAATAATGATAAAGCCATGCTTCTCCATTCCATAAATATCTCCTCTATTCCACCTCATTTCTATTTTCACAAAATAGAAAAACAATATATATATATATATATATATATATATATATATATATATATATATATATATATATATATATATCACACATATAATGAGAATAATAATTAGTGAGCAATAATATTAGTTAATATATAATTATATCAAATATAAATATATATCATATTATTAAATCAACACTTGATTCAATAATTCGGTTATATCACATATAACCGACTAATATCATTTATCTGTATATCACATTATCAAATCAACACTTGATTCAATAATCCAGTCATATCATATATAACCTGACCGATAACAAATGCCGCCAGATTAGAATACGGTATCACATACTCGTATTTAATCAGGCCCCCGCACATATCAGCATATGTACCCTACTTCGTTTCGCTTGAACTACGAAACCTCTGGGTGGGACTCTAAAGATTCGTAAATACGCCAGCAGTAGGTGATGATCACATCATTCACCCATAAGCCGTCAGTGATACTAGCTGGACGTAACGGCTATCCAGGTATTGAGCGATTAGAAGATCAACAAGCAAGCTTGTCCAAACTCCTGTGAAGCCTATAAATAACACTTACCGTACAGTCCAGTATCTTCATCTGATATGTCGCATATCGAGTCTAGGGGTGGAATCGTCAGACCCCAGTAACTTGATAGGTCATGCCGATGTGTGGCTCATAACGGTTCGAGAAACTACTGATAACACTTACCAGTAAATCTCATCAGCCCTGGCCAGGGACTTACTGTTATACCCAATCGAGTATAGTGCAACATCAACTCCCAATACCGGGAGAGACGAAACCTCTCCTATCGCTCACTACCTCTATGTGACTCGGGACTGTACCCAAAATCCACCTGTTTGCATGACTCCTTTGAGCTGTGGTAAGGAGGAAATCAAAGCACAGTGGGAACCACACAAGATACTATGACGATCTCGGGTCTACAGACTAACCTGTACCAGTGTCACCAGAGAACTGCTATCTGACGATAGGTATAGTACCATCTAGGAGTTCTCTGCGAGTCCTGTTCAGTGTACCCATTTTCTAATGAGCATCTGTGTACAATTTTTGATGTTAAACACCAATGGTTATGGGATCAACCATCGCCCCTACATGGTCAAGAAACGTACACACTAGTCTACTCTGGAATATCGATACCCTATCTCGATACTCTCTCGACTAGGAACTGTTAAAGGATGTGCTTGTGGACTATACAAGTCCCAGTAGTATGATCCGCATCATAGTCCTGGTAGTCAAGCAAACATTCTAAGGGTTTTATCAACATGTATAAGAGAGACAGTATAATAATACAAGTGTACATGTTAAGATAAAGAGCAACCAGATAGAATACTATCATGTCGAGCAAGAAAGTCCTCTCTATATATGTCCAAGCATCCACTATATCATACAATAATGGCCTCTAGGGCATACATATTCCTAAAAATCTCCCACTTGCATTAAGGCCAGTTGTTATTGTATCTCATACCCAACATCCCAAAATGTCTCTCAAACTGTGTCTTGGGAAGGGCCTTCGTGAGTGGATCCGCTGCGTTGTCCTTCGTGTCAACTCTCCTAATCTCGATCTCCCGGATCAGGTGATACCTCTTAAGAATATATCTGGATCTCTGATAGGACCGGGATTTCTTGGCCAAATCCACAGCTCCATTGTTATCACAATACACATGGATTGGATGCTCAATGAATGGAACCACACCAAGTTCAGCTATGAACTTCTTCATCCAGACAACCTCTTTGGCAGCATCGTTGTCAGCGATGTATTCAGCCTCCATCGTCGAGTCTACTACGCTATCTTGCTTGGAACTCTTCCAACATACCGCCCCTCTGCTGAGGATGAAGGCAAAACCTGAGACCAACTTACTGTCGTCCTTATCACTTTGGAAGCTCGAATCGGTAAAGGACTCTACCTGGAGTTCACCGTTACCATACACCAAGAACATTTCTTTAGTCCTTTTCAAGTACTTAAGAATGTTCTTCACAGCTGTCCAGTGTTTCTCCCCAGGATCTGATTGATACCTACTCACTACACCTAGTGAGTAAGCTTCATCCAGTCTGGTACATAACATCTCATACATGATAGACACGACTGCCAAAGCATAGGGTATCCCTTGCATGCGAGCCCTCTCCAAATCAGTCTTGGGATACATCTCTTTGGAGAGAGTGATTTCTGAACAAGCAGATAAATTACCATACTTAGAATCTTCCATACTAAACCTCTTTAGTATGGTGTCAATGTACCTGGATTGGGAAAATCCCAACATCCGCTTAGATCTATCTTTATAGATCTTTATCTCCAGGATGTAGGAGGCATCACCTAGATCTTTTATAGAGAACTTTTGTGATAAGAAGAGGTTGACCGAGTGTAGCATAGGAACATCATTTCCTATCAAGAGTATGTCATCCACGTACAATACGAGGAAAACAACCTTACTCTCTACAACCTTCTTTTATATACATGGTTCATCTACATTTTTGATGAAGTCAAACTCTTTGATAACTTCATCAAAACAGATGTTCCAGCTCCGCGATGCCTTCTTTAATCCATAAATGGATTTAAGCAGCTTGCACACTTTTTCGCTGCTCCCACTGTCTACAAAGCCCTCTGGCTGTGTCATGTTCACGCTCTCTTCTAAATCACCATTTAGAAAAGCGGTCTTGACGTCCATCTGCCAGATTTTGTATTCATGATATGCAACAATGGCAAGTAGGTTCCCGATGGACTTAAGCATAGCAACTGGAGAAAATGTTTCATCATAATCGACACCTGGTCATTGACGAAAACCTTTTGCCACAAGTCTAGCTTTGAAGGTCTCAACCTTTCCATTTACACCAATTTTCTTCTTAAAGATTCACTTGCTCCCAATAGGTTTTACCCTTTCAGGAGCAACTTCCAAAGTCCATATTTTGTTGGTGTACATGGATTCCATCTCAGATCGCATAGCATCCAGCCATTTCACAGAGTCTCCACTTGTGATGGCCTGCTCAAAAATAGTTGGGTCATCATCTGCCATGATGCAATCCTCGCACCCACCGTCAATGAGAAAACCGCAGTATCTCTCAGATGGATGAGAAACCCTACTAGATCTGCGAAGTGGCTGAGGTTCGTCGGGGACTATTGAATCTTCCGGTTCTACCAAATTGTCAGTTATAGCTGGAACTTCTTCCAATTCTACCTCATTACCACTAATTTTTTTCACAAGAAATTCCTTTTCTAAAAAGGTGGCATGTCAAGAAACAAACACTTTTTTTTTCTCGGTGTGGTAGAAAATATACCATCGCGGATATTTGGGATATCCTACAAACTTGCACAGAACCGACCTTGCCCTGAATTTGTTCGGATTTTGTGTTTTCACATAAGCCGAAAAACCCCATATCTTAATAAAATTAAGATATGGTCTCTTCCCTTTCCATATCTCATATGGAGTGGTAGGCACGGATTTGGTGGGAACCATATTCAATATGTATGCAGCTGTCTCAAATACATATCCCCAAAAAGAAATAGGTAACTCAGCAACACTCATCATAGAGCGTACCATATCTAATAGGGTGCGATTTCTCCGCTCCGAAACTCCATTGTGCTGTGGTGTATACGGAGGAGTAAGCTGGGAAAGAATCCCATTCTCTGATAAATAGTCTCGGAATTCCGTGCTCAAGTATTCTCCTCCCCGATCAGATCGAAGGATTTAATACTTTACCCGTTTGGTTCTCCACTTCGCACTTATATTCCTTGAATTTCTCAAATGATTCGGATTTTTGTTTCATCAGGAACACATATCCGTATCTTGAGAGATCATCGGTGAATGTAATGAAATATGAGGAACCATTCCTAGCATGTGTAGACATAGGACCACATACATCACTATATATTGTCCAAAGAGTTCAGTAGCTCTTTCTTTATGTCTAGTAAATGGAGTTTTGGTCATCTTCCGTTTGAGACATGACTCGCAAGTTTCATAAGATATAAATTTGAACCGATTCAAATATCCATCTTTATGCAACTTATCTAGTCTTATCGCATTGATATGACCTAGTCTACAATGCCACAAGAGGGTTTCGTTCATTTCTGAACTTTTCCTCTTCTGTGTGTTCTATATGCTTAGAACTGTCGTTTGATTTAGAACGTATATACCATTACATAACGTACCAAACCCAATCAACACTTGATTTAGGAAAATGTTAATAATATTATCCTCCAATACAAAATTATATCATTCTTTATGTAATAAAGAAACTGATATAATATTGCATATCATATTTGGTACGTAATAACAGTCGTTCAGAATCGATGTATTACCATTTGATAATACTAGGTGATATTCGCCAACTGCTTTGGCTGCAACAAATGCACCATTCCCTACTTTTAGAGACATATCACCCTTTCCCAGTTCTTTACCTCTCCTTAACCCATGTAAAAAATTACATACGTGGGATCCTGATCCGGTATCCAATACCCAGGACGTAGAGCATACTGAGAAACAGTTCTCGGTTATGAACACACCCGAAGAAGATGCATCATCATGCTCATTCTTCGTTCGGATTGCGCGGGAATCCTGATATTCCCCTATTCCTTGCTCAGACTTATGACAATCATAAGAAAAGCAGAACCAACGTTCCCCGGCTCAGTATAATAAGCGGGTTCGGTTAATACATCCATACTATTATCTTGATTAAGGTGTGTCATGATCGCTACCTGAAGAGAGAGAAGGAAACGATTTACCATGCGCTCTTTGCAAGATTAGATTAGTTATTATCTTATCTAATTAGGATGGCTCCCACTGTTTTTATCAAATCTTACTTCAAACCCTAAAAAGTAAAATTAGCCGGGATTAATTACACCCTACAAGTTCGCCAATCGGCCAGCCAGCCAGGTATTGGTATTCCGAGGGATTCTCTCCATGCTTTTGTATGGAACTAATTAAATAACCTCATTTCTGCATGAGCGTAACCCCGTTAACACATTTCTTAGACACCTATTGGATCAGCTAATTGTAAAGTGGAAAACTTTCCCAGGAGTAACACTTACTCGCAGTGGGTATCGGGATCCAACTATCTCATAGAAGGTATGCAATCTCATTGCAAATTTCAACATTTGAAATACCCAATATCTATTTTTACTTTTAATGGCCTATGACCTTGACGAAGGCCAACAAAACATAGGCCGTTAGTCAAGTTCAACCCGTTCATTTCGTGATTGAATTAAACCCACCCGCACGACCCTTGACGTAGGCCAACAAGGTCGTACGACTACCCTAATCCAATCGCATCATATGCAGCAGATAAGCACTAATCAACTACCGTACACTACGCCTTGACGAAGGCCAACAAACGCAGCATGAATACTAAAATAGTCCTTATCTGAAATGACGGAGGGCTACGACTGGTTTTTACGAAAACCTTTAGCGTAATGAACTTGATATCGTTGTAGAATCTAGTGATTTGAAAAGGAGTGGTTTTTGTAGCATTTGCTAGTTTTGCTAAAGAGGTCACACCCGGTAAAGGGATCTCGGCACTTTCCTCTTCGAATGAGGTGCTGGATATTCATCAAGGAATACTACTATGCAAATCAAGAAATAGAGAAGCTATCAAAACAAAACCGAGTAGGCTGTAGCATTTGCTAGTTTTACTAAAGAGGTCACTCCCAGTGAAGGGATCTCAGCCCTTTTCTCATCGAATAAGGTGCTGGATATTCATCAAGGAATACCACTATGCAAAGTAAGAACTAGAGCTACCTTTTTGAAAATTTTGATTCTACAACATTTTTAGGTTTCTTTTCTTTCCATTAATCTCATTAATGAAGTCTCATCATTTAAGTTTTCTAAACATCACAGAAAAGAAACAAAAATAGAACGTACGCTTATGCCATCCGCATTCGCCACAGGACCCCGTCATGCACCTTTAGGTTACTTAACTAATGGCAGAGCGGGGGCTGGACTAGCGTGGGTGCAAAATATAAGCAATGTTTATATATATCATATATATATAGCATTCATCTCACGCAGTTATATGATCACATCACAGAACTCAAGCAGCAGAAGTCAACATATGAAACATTGGATATACTAGGAGGTCCATGTTTTAAATTAAGCCATTAATGAAAAACACGGATTCCACGGTCGTGATAAATAGCCAAACCCAAATCCCTGGACCCTTACGAGAGCGGAAAGCAACCCTGCCAATTCTAGAGTTAGGAGACTCGGTCTCAACTCCTCGAGATGGTCTCCCACTGGACTCTAGAACCCGGTTACTTGTTCTCCCCGTCTTGGGTCTATCCTAATACGGAAAAGTAAATAATATACATCAATGGTGACATCATCCTCAACTCGGAAGTGTCCCAATAAAAGAATATTACATACAACTTTTACATGAATGAAAATACAAAAACTCTCATCTCACGTAAAAACCCCGGTTATTTAATCACGACGATCCAATATAACATATCATAACAACACATAACATCACATGTCATCACCGTAAGTAAATATGTGTATCCCGAATGTCATTGACATATAGCAACGAGATCGGGGATACACCACATATTACATTACGATCGCAGAAAAGAAATGAAAAATTATAATAATTAGAATCCGCAAATCTCTTAGACATCATAAACCCGGAATATCTCATATTCCAAATTTCATGCCTAACCCTATAAACCTTGCATTTTAGTCTCAAATTGAAAACTCTTTTCAATAAGCAGTCGGATAATTCAACAAGATTCTCGACTAGGTGTGTGCGTACTATACGCGATTGCGACGGTGTTTTGATTCGAATCGAATTTCCGTGGCAATCGATCATCCGAGACTAAAATGCTAGATTTATAAAATACTAACTAGTTTTCTCAAAACTAATTGTTGTGGATTCCAAATATTGTATCACATATCATCATAATCTAGACGACGTTAAACATTTCGATCGATTTATCAAACACGCACAAATCATAGAGACCTTAACAACTTGAGCCTCACTAAAAACATCTAGAAAGTGCAAAACATGTCAATGGAGCAGCACAAGAAGAACGAACCCAAAATACCACAAACATGCCGTGGCCAAAATGGGGTTTAGGCCGCGGTTCCGCGGCGCTTTGTTGGTATTAGGGTTTCGAACTTCTTGGGGCTCTATTAAATACCCTGCACAATTTTCTGCATATTTTTAATTTCGAAAATTTCAACTTTTGAAAAATGGACAGAAACTTGTCAAAAACTAGCTTTGAAAATTCGATCGAACACTTTAACATTGTAAAGAATTTCCCTAATGTTCTAGCTTAGCTCTGATACCATGAAAGTGTATTCTAGCACCACCACAAGGTTTTAACCGGCATCAAGCATGCAATTTTAAAAATTTCTTGGTGCGCTACATTAACCTAGAATCTAACTAGATAATTAGGGTTTACATGATGATATCACAAGTTCTATGCTAAGAGAAAGAGACTGCAACCTTTGTAGACCAAGCCCTTCTCTTCTATAGCTCCGGGTAGTAGTCCCTACGACTCCTCTAGGCTCCACTTGAAGAACGAACGAGCTTCCTTTGCGACATTCGTATCGAAAATGATCCACTCGAAGCTCCTCTAATTTAAGCTACCTCTTCACTAATCTTTGATTAGTGAAGGAAACACCCTAATGCATATTGCTAATATAGAGTAGGATGGTGAAGTAGGGATGTTAAGCTCACTAGGTTTATCCAAAGCCCTATGGTTCACATCACATGTGAGGGTTAAGGCTTGGAGAGGGAGAAAGAAGAAGATGGAGAGAGCTTAGGAAATAAGCTCAAGAAAAATGAACAAGTGAAGAATCTCAAGTCAAGAATGTCTTAACAAATACCTCACTTATTGAAGCATGGAATAAAAACCAATAAATAAATTGAACCATACTTCAATAGTGTAAGCAAATGAATAAAATAAATGATAAAGCCATGCCTCCCCATTCCACAAATATCTCCTCTATTCCACATCATTTCTATTTTCACAAAATAGAATATATATATATATATATATATATATATATCTCACACACACATATATATATAAATATATATAATGAGAATAATAATTAGTGAGCAATAATATTAGTTAATATATAATTATATCAAATATAAATATATATCATATTATTAAATCAACACTTGATTCAATAATCCGGTTATATCACATATAACCGACTAATATCATTTATCTATATACTACATTATCAAATCAACACTTGATTCAATAATCTGGTTATATCACATATAACCTAACCGATAACAAATGTCACCGGATTAGAATACGGTATCACATACTCGTATTTAATCAGGCCCCCACACATATCAGCATATGTGCCCTTCTTCGTTTCGCTTGAACTATGAAACCTCTGTGTGGGACTCTAAACACTCGTCAATACGCCAGCAGTAGGTGATGATCACATCCTTCACCCACAAGCTGTCAGCGGTACTAGCTGGACGTAACAGCTACCCAGGTATTGAGCGATTAGAAGATCAACAAGCAAGCTTATCCAAACTCCCGTGAAGCCTATAAGTAACACTTACCGTACAGTCCGGTCTCTTCATCTTTTTTGTCGCATATCGAATCTAGGGTTGGAATCGTCAAACCCCAGTAACTTGATAAGTCATGCCGATGTGTGGCTCATAACGGTTCGAGAAACTACTGATAACACTTACCAGTAAATCTCATCAGCCCTGCCCAGGGACTTACTGTTATAGCCAATCGAGCATAGCACAACATCAACTCTCAATACCGGGAGAGACAAAACCCTCCTATCGCTCACTGCCTCCATGTGACTCGGGACTGTATCCAAAATCCACCTGTTTGCACGACTCCTTTGAGCCGTGGTAGGGAGGAAATCAAAGCACAGTGGAAACCACACAAGACACTATGATGATCTCCGGTCTACAGACTAACCTGTACCAGTGTCACCAGAGAACTGCTATCCGACGATAGGTATAGTACCATCTAGGAGTTCTCGGCGAGTCCTGTTCAGTGTACCCATTCTCTAATGAGCACCTGTTTACAATCTTTGATGTCAAACACCAATTGGTATGGGATCAACCATCGCCCCTACAGGGTCAAGAAACGTACACACTAGTCTACTCTGGAATATCGATACCATGTCTCGATACTCTCTCGACTAGGAACTGTTAAAGGATGTGCTTATGGACTATACAAGTCTCAGTAGTATGATCCGCATCATAGTCCTGGTAGTCAAGCAAACATCCTAAGGGATTTATCAACATGTATAAGAGAGACAGTATAATAATACAAGTGTACATCTTAAGATAAAGACCAACCAGATAGCATACTATCATATCGAGCAAGAAAGTCCTCTATATATATGTCCAAGCATTCACTATATCATATAATAATGGTCTCTAGGGCATACATATTCCTAACAATATTTATATGATTTTCTTTTTCCCATTTTCTTTTTGTATGACATGAGAGTGAGGTGGAGGCTTGTTGCCTACACATCATCATGCTCATGACACTTGATATGAGAGAGGATAGAATGAAATGAGTAGACACTCTGCTCTCTTCATTCCAACCATGCTAATGTTTTTTGGATGATGGGTTTTCATTTTTTTTTGCACCATGCTTTGCTCTCTAGTTCAAGAACAAAAAGAAAATGAGAAGAAGAAAAGGAAAGAAGAAGAAAGTTAGAGAATTCACTACCTTTTCTACATCTCTCTCATCTAATGTCTAGAAACCATGAAGTGAGAGTCTCTTCAAGTTGTTGAGATGGAGCTAGAACTGGTGGACTTCGCGTGGATTATCTTCGATAAAGCCGACCGGGTATCAAGCAACATCCGTAACGCCTTGGTGCTTAGCCGAAGTCTGGAGTTTCATCATTGGAGCAAATGAAGAAGTATCAAAAGTTATACTTTCTATTCTAGCTCAAGTTTGTTTGCAAACTAGTAGTGTCTATGGTTGATTCTAGGGTTAGGGTGGCTTGTATTCACTCGGAATTTTCGTTTTACTCTTCTGCAAATTTTCTAAAAATAGTCCAGCGAGCATGACCCATCTTAAAATACTAAGATCAACTTAATTATGAAGCAGAAACTTCTATACATGGTGTATATTAGCTTGGTATTCAAGTTATGCCTTGCTGGTCATGTACGCATGCACATAGTATAGTACGCATGGGCCTCGCATAGGGTCATTCATGCTTTTCCTTTTTAGAGAGGTATACATGAGTATAAGGTGCGCATGTATATGGTGCACATGCTATTTCATTCAATAAGTGTGCACATGAGTATCACGTGATGCGCACTTGGCTGGGTTCAAGTGACGCGCACGTGTATATCATGTGACGCGTAGGCATATTTATATAGGGTATGCACATGAGTATCACGTGACGTGCATCTGTATGAAGTGAGCACATGAGTATCACGTGATGCACGCTTGATATTGATCATTAAGTCTGGCTGATGTGGATAATATCCTCCATATACGATCACGTATAGATCGCCTGATGTGCACATCCATAATTCACACCATCAGCCATGGTGCGCACTATGGTGCAGAATGCTTTGGCTTTCAAGGAGATATAGATCTCTGTTATTTAATTTAAAGTGCATTCATATGAGACATTTAAATTTAATGAAATTCAAAACTTTCAACTGAAGCACTAGTTTCGATATGTATCTTTTATGATCATCCTTTGACAAAGGTTTTTATCCAAAGTTTTGGATTTTAGAATAGATCTCTCATGAAAGTATGGTTATAAGAAAGATAAATTCAAAGATCGTTCGATCTTTATTTTTAGAGAAGCACTAGTTTCGTTATGAAAAGCACCAGCTTTTTGTGAATTAGTGAAGGCATCATCTCTTTTATTTACCTAGTTGGCTAGGGTTTTTCTTTATTCTTCTTTTTGAGAAATTAGGTTCTTCAAGAGCTCGAGCCTTTTCTTCTTCTTTTTTGTGCAAAGAAGAGGCCGAAAAAGATCATCCTCTTTGTGATGGGGAGGTTCCTATTTATAGGAAAGGAATTGTTAGGGTTTGTTCCCAACAATCAGGTGGGTTTTGATCTTAATTGATTCATATCAATTAAAGGTGACATGCGCACCATTGGATCATTGATTCAAAAATCAATTTTGATTAATTTTGTTATGTTTTTTTATTAACAAACAGATTTAAATTGATTTGTATCAATTTAGGGTGCGTGCGCACCGTTGAATCATCGATCGAAGATCAATTAGATCAATTTTTAATTATTTTTATTAACTTTGTTAACTGATAGAAGATTTTCTTCTACATGCGATGGTCTTTGCTATGCGCATGAGTCTTGCACCTGCCGCATCGCATGTGATGGTCTTTACCATGCGCATGTGCCCTGCACGTGCCGGATCGCATGTGATGACATTTGCCATGCGCACATGCTTTTGCATGCGGAGGGCTTAAGCTATGCATTCGTGCTTCGCACGTGGCGCATCGCACCCATTGGATGAACCCTAAAATAGGTGCAAACAAATGCCCCTCACCGACCATGCGCACATGTCTTGCACGTATGCACAACGTTGTGAACTTGCAAGCCGTTAGATCTGCCACGAGATCTATGAAAAGTCGAACCGATTCTAGATTCCTATAAATAGGGACTTCTTCCTTTCTTTGAGGCTGCGCCTCCTTTCTTTTTCTTTTTGAAAATTTTTAAGAACTATTTTTCTTCTTCAGAGCTAGTGCTCTTCATCGAAGTTTTGCTTCTTCATCTTTTTTGATTTGACAGGTAAAGCCTGTCCCATCAAATTAGAATGCGCAAACTGAAGCTTTTGCTTCCTTTAAATAGTGCAAACCCTGATGGGTTGCGCATCCCCTTTAAAATCACAATACTTTTATTGACATTTTCCTTGTCACCTCTTTAGGTACCATGGTCAGTCATTTGTATTCTATCAAAGAGATTGTTTCCCATGCCGACATATGCTTTTATGTACCGGCTTTTACCGATGTTCACTGCGAAGTTGCGCTTTGTCGTTATGAGGCTCATTGTTGGCGAAAGCTTCATCGATGCTCCACTCTGCTCCAGCTGATATTTCAAGCCATCCATAATGCCATTTCCGAGGATATGGACGCAATGCCCCTCCACGCTCTTGATAAAACCGCGGATAAAGTGCATTCGGTTTATCTGATGGGCTTAATCTTTAAAGGGTTAAGGGATCGTACAGTCTCCCCTTTACACGTCATCTTTCAACAAAGGGCAATCATGTCCGTCTATGATGGAGGAGAAGATTTCAGCGATGACCATTACGCTTCCCTTCGCGATAAGGCTTTTGAGTCTTTGTCTGAATCCGATTATGATTTCACTCATTTTTATAATTCGGTCAATTTACTGCCGCTCTGAACTTTTGGAATGTTGTAACAACTTTTGCTTTTTATTTATCTTTTGCTTGTCTCCGGTTGGTAGTTTGTACTCCACATTTTGATGTATGAATGAGAAGCACTCTTTTCTTTTATATTCGCACCTCTCTTTTTTATTTTGTGCTGCAATGACTGGCTTAGTTTATGTATTCGTCCCAGAGCGTTAGCTTATCGTCCTTTAATGGATAACTCAGCTTAACGTTAAACATACATAACCCTTGTTATCACAAGAGTCCAATAGGTTTGTGGTACCAGGTGTAGTCCATCACACTAATAAGCCAGCTGATATCTTCTTGGCTCGCGTCCACCCAAATCACTGTTTCGAGTAGTTACTCACTTGCCGTATCTCCCATCTAATCAGATGCGGGGATACGTCTCAAGTAATCTTCTTAGACAAACGTGTAGATAGCCATAAGATGATTCAGTGTTAGGCATCACTATAGCGCTTTACCTTGAGCATAGGTTTTGTTTGAAGCCCCGAGAAGTCATTAACGTACCCTTCCGAGGTGGGGCGACACTCAATGGTCTTTGAGCTTATGTATGTATTTGTTGAGACCTGTTTCATTCCTTTAGCATGGCAAAACATGTCGCTCTTTTCATATATCTGTGCCCATGGATTGTCTACAGGAGTCGATACTGACACACTTGTAGGGCAGAATTTTTTTATATTTCATATCCTTTTTTTATTTTCTCTACGATGCTCTACCATTTCAGCTTTTCTTATCGTGAAAGTTGCTATTGCCCAATCATTTTGTCTTTTTGTTCGCAGTGCCCAATCATTTCGCCTTTTTTATCCTTAGTTTAGTGACTTAGAGGTCAAGAATATGGGAGTTTGGGTGTCATTTGGCATTAGTATCGTTAACACTGAAGCGTGATGCCAGGAGCGACTCATCATTTGTTGTTGTCTGTTTGGAACAAAGACGTCTTAGAAGACATGTTTAGATCCCTGCCAATTAAGGCTTTTTGACTTTATGAGCCGTAAGGGTCTCATAAAGGTATTTCTCCCTACGAGTCGAGAGGACCTCGCAGGTGTAGTTTCTCCTTAGGGGTCATAAGGACTCTTAAGTGTTATTTTCCTTACAAGTTGTAAGGGTCTTATAAAAGTATTTTCTCCTTGCAAGTCGTGGGGACTCGCAAGTGTCGTTCACCATGTCGAGAAATATCACTCCCCTTTGGTAGGACATAGTTGGGAACATATTTGTTTACGCCCGTGGATTGTATACAGGAGTCGATATTGGACTACTTGTAGGGAATAAATTTTTTGGGGGTTATGATGGCTTAAGAAACATGTTCAGATTCATGTAACCTAAGGCTTTCAAATCCTATGAGCCATGAGGGTCTCATAGGAGGGAATATTCTCTTTACGAGTTGTGAGGATCTCGTAAGTGCTTTTTCTCCTTAGGAATCATGGGGATTCTTAAGTGTGTTGCTCATTTGTGAGTCATAAGGATTTCACGCAAGTGTTTTCTCTTCACAAGGTCGAGAGGACCTTGCAAGTGTATTTCCCTTTCTTTTCACAAGTTTGCGCCCTTTCGGGTTTTCACAAGATCGCCGATAGTCCTGCTGTTTTTACTCATGAAGCCCTTTTGAGTTTTCATCCGTACCCATTTTGCTTGTGGACATGCCGTTTTTTTAGTGACTGCCTCATTGGTGGAGTTTCATCGCCGGTGGCACTTCAGGTGTAGTATTGCTATTGGGACTTGGGGGAGATATGGATCGTTTATGCTCATGGATTGTATACGGTGATCAATATGGTGATTTACCATAAGGCAACACGTTATTTTAGGGACATTGCGGTCCATGGGGGACAAACCGTCCGCCATTCCATTTTAGGGACATAGTGGTCCGTGGGGGAGATAGACCGTCCGTCATTCCAGTTTAGGGACATAGGGGTCCGTGGGGCATATATACCGTCCGTGCCCGTGGATTGTATAAAGTTGGTTATATGATCCATGTCGTAGGGCGAAGTGTATTTGGGGTACCATCATCCGGTAGGGTTTTAAGAGTCTTGATTTTCGGAAGATAGCGAACGGACACAAGCGTCATCATCTATCATTGGTCCAAATCGCCACTCTTTAAACGTAGTATTTCTTGAGGAATCAACCATTGATTGGTTGAAGAGGTCTTTTTCCATGCATGTCTATCAGCATATATGCTCCACCTTAATAGACTTGTTCTATGATGTAGGACCTTCATAGTTGGGCTCGAACTTTCTCCGTTTTGCACGGCTGGGGATCATCGGTCTTTTGGCCACCAATACGAGTTCGCCTTGACAAAACATTCTTGGTCTGGTTAATCTTTCATTTGCCCGGGTCATCCTTGCTCTGTGGGCCTTGAGACTTTGTTGTGCTCCGAGACGGGTTTCATCCAACGCATCAAGTTTTTCAAGCCGAAGGTGAGCATTTTCCTCATCAGTGAGCTCCTGTTGAATTGCCATTCATAGAGAAGGGAGTTCAATCTCTAATGGGAGCACCACTTTCGTTCCGAACACCAATGCATCGTTTTTTTGTCCATCTTGAACGTCGTTCGGTAGGCCCATAGCGCTTCCTGTAGCTTTTCATGCTAATCTTTTATTATTTTTGGACACCGTCTTCTTTATGAGTTTGGTCAAGGTATTGTTGAGAGCCTTAGCTAGACTGTTGGCCCAGGAGTTATAGATGGAAGAGTATCTCTTGTATATCTTGTATTGTTAGGCGAAGCGACTTATCTTGTGGCTTCGATATGCTAGTCTGTTGTCTGAGACTACCCGTCGCGGGACTCTGAACAGGTATATAACATGATTCTTGAAGAAGTGCAGGATGTTTTTTGTCTTTACTTCCCTGAGCGGTACTGCCTCCACCCACTTGGAGAAGTAATCGGATGTTGCGAGAATATACTAATGCCCTTTAGAGGACGCTGGTTCGATGGGGCCAACTATATCCGTTCCTCACATCTCGAATAGCTAGCTGGCTATAGTTGGGTGCAGCGGAATGGGATGCTGATATATGAAATCCCCGTGTATTTGGCAAGAATGGTATCGAATTGCATATTCGATGCAATCTTGAATCATTGTGGGCCAATAATAGTTCATTCTTTTAATCTCGATCTTCATCTTCGGACCGGCTTAATGGGATCCACAGAGTTCATCATGGATTTCCTGGATGACCTTATCAGCTTCCTTTGGTCCTAAGCATCTTAGCCATAGGTGATCGAAGGACCTCCTATAGAGAGTTTTGTTGCCGTAGGCAAATGACAGAGCCCGCTTAAGGAGCTAGTGCCTCTGCGATGCATCTTTAGGTACTTACTAGAATTTAAAGTAGTCTATAAAGACTTGGCGCCAATCCTCACCTTCTTATTCCTGTGCTTGGAGAACATCCCCCTCAAGCAATTCATCTTTGTCGAGTTCTTCTGCCGGAGACTCTGAAGGGAGTCCTGCTGGCGCTAGGACCCTGCGGCTTTGGATGATGATCCTCATGTCGTCGAAGCTTCCATCTGCCATTTCTTTAGCCAGCTTGTCTAATGCATCCACCTTGCTATTTTCCGTCTCGACACATTTTCCAATATATATGATGGAATTTGTGTCAATAGCTGTTGCACTCTTTCACTGTACCTTATCAGCTCTGACTTACACGTCTTGTAGTCGCCAATTACTTGACTTACTATCAATTGAGAATCTCCATATATGAGAAGGTCCTCAATGCCTATTTCTATTACGATTTTCAGACCGGTAATGAGAGCTTCATACTCTGCCTCATTATTGGGCCTTGGTTTTGTTAGTGAGAAGGCATAGCGGAGTATCCCTCCTTGAGGATTCATGAAGATAAGATCCACTCTAGATTTGACTATCGGGGTGTTCTTCTTCCGCACCTTCATCAAAGATGCCCCGTCGAAGTAAAGCTCCCAACGGGCCTTCACTATATCTTCTTGTTTGTTGTCGGTTGGATTGAATGCGTGCTCATCCGATAGCTCATAATTTAGTAGGGAATCGGCTGAGATTGGATGCTCAGCGAGAAAGTCGGCAATAGCCCGCCCTTTTATCGCTTTGAGGGGGCGATAAGTTATTGAGAACCCCTGAGCAGAAAGGCCCATTTTGCGAGTCTTCCCATCAATATAGTTTTAGTCATGAGGTATTTAAGTGGATCCACTCTTGATATTAAGTAGACTTCATATGCCAAGGCATGGTGTCTGAGCTTCGAGACGGCGAAAATCAACGCCAAGCAGTGCTTTTCGATAGGAGAGTAATTGCCTTCTGCTTCCATCAGGACTCCACTTAGATAGTAAAGAGCCTTTTCTTTTTCTTGGTCTTTCTCTTGGGCCCATAGCACGCCTAAAGAACTCTCAAGGGCTATTGTATAAAGGATCAGCGGCTTTCCCATAACAGGGGCGGCCAGTACAGGCGGATTCTGTAGGTAGTGCTTGATCTCCTCCAGTGCTTGTTGACATTTGTGATCCCATAGAAAGGGAGTTCCCTTCTTCATGAGATGACTGTATGAACGACACTTCCCAGAAAGGTTTGCGATGAATCTTCGGATGAAGGCGAGCTTTCCTTGGAGAGATCGCAACTGTTTTAGATTTCTTGGTGGGGGCATTTCAGTAATAGTCCTGATTTTAGAGGGGTCGATCTCGATCCCTCGATGAAGAATTATGAACCTAAGGAATTTTCCGGACGAAACTCCAAAGGCGCACTTCAACGGGTTCATCTTCAGCTGGTACTTTCGGAGACACTTGAAAATGGTCCTAAAATGTTCACAGTGTCCTTCATAAGACTTTCTCTTGACCACCAGATCGTCGATATAGCATTCAACGATGTCATGTATAAGTTCTGCAAATATCTTGGTCATGGCCCTTTGGTACGTGGCTCCAGCATTCTTCATGCCGAAGAGCATCACCTTGTAACAAAACACGCCTAGCGGGGTACGGAAAGCTGTATGTTTATGATCTTCGGGGTCTATCCTTATCTGATTATACTCGGAAGATCCATCCATAAACGAGAAAACCTCGTGAGGGGATATGTTTACGATCATCAACTCCGTGATAGGCACGGGAAAATCATCCTTTGGGCATGCCCGGTTGAGATCTCGGAAGTCCATGTATATCCGCACTGTCCCATTCTTCTTTATTACGGGGAAAATATTAGCGATCTAATATGTATATTGTACTTCATGTATAAAGCCAGAGTCTATAAGCTTCTTGACTTCAGTATTGATGCTCATCTCGAGCTCGAGTCGCATCCATCTCAGCGATTGCTTGACATGCTTCACTTCTAGTTTTATGGCCAGCTTTTGCACTACTATTTCCGGATCTAATCCTGGCATTTCAGAGTAGTTCCAGGTGAAACAATCCTTGTATTCTACAAGTACATTTCTCAAAGCAGCTACTTCTTTGGATAGCAGCTTGCTAACAAATGTCGGTCTCGGATCATCCTCCATTCCTAAGTTTATTTCCCTCAGCTTATCCGCTGTGGTATGGATTCCGTCTTCTAACTCTTTTGGTGCTGGCTATAGTTCTGTGATTTCTTCCTCTTCGTTTGTGAGACATTCGAAGAGTTGAATCATGTCTTCATCCTCCCCTTCGGTTGAGAATTTTACCATGTGAAAAGTATGGGTTCGCCTCCATTTTCTGGACCAAGCCGGTCCCAATCTGATGGCATAAGTCTTCTTTGGCTCGTGCTTCTGCGGTGAGACTATCCTCAAGCTTTCAGATAGCATAAGTCTGCCTCGCTTGTACTGGTCTTCAACCCAATCTTTGAACATGAAGCAGTCTTCGATCGGGTGACTTCTCACTTGGTGATATGGGCAATAATCTAGGTGGTCGACTTCATTTGCCTGTTCGGGTCGTTGAGGTCTTAGAAGTGACAACATCTAATATTTCATGACAAGGGCGAATATCTTTCTCATCTTATCTCGAAGGAAATAATATTTCTGCCCCATCTTTTCTAGCAAAGAGGGACTATAGCCGGTCTTTCTCTGCCGGACGGGCATCCTAGGGTTATTTCGCTGCCTTTGAGAATTGATAGCGACCATCGCCTTACTTCTATATTCATTATCACGGAATCTTCCTCCTGAGAAGGAAGGTGGAGGCAGCCAAGGTTGGGGAGAATCATATCTCATTTCTTCTGCAGCTTGCTCATGTAGGTATTGTTGTCCGGCCATTTCATATTCGGCCATCTCGCGACTTTGGTTGTCTTAGCTAGCCTGACAGGCTTTTCATATCATCCTGTTAATTTACTCTTCTAGTGATGAGCTTGAACTCCTTTGCACGGATCCTTCTCCTTCACCAGCCGTGTCTTCTTTTGGCAAATTATCATCGCTTGAAAGTGTTACCATGTGGCAACTGTGGGTTTTCCATCGCTTCTTGGGTTGGATAATCCCAAACCCGAAGTATCAAGCTTTCTGTCAGACTTGGGTCCACGAGTCCCTGGTGTTTCCCAGATTCTCTTGTAGAATCGGGTATGTCGAAAGGTCTGTTCGGTCGGTATCCTTTGTCACTTCAAGAAGTCCTCAAAACTACTGACGCAGTATCTTGGCATGAGGACGGGCTTCAGTCTATCAAGACTTGGATCGAGTCCTTCTTATATTTCCTTTTGTATTCTAGTTTCTTCCGACTTATAGAAAATGATTGCTCTTTCTCCTCTATGCATAGGAGCAGGGGTGTAACTGACCCGAGCTTGAATGAGCCGACCCTTGTCCAAGCTCGGCTCAGCTTAGTTTATGCTAGCTCAAGCTCGGATCGAGTTTGTCTCGAGCTGAGCAGGTATGGCTCATGTTCAGCTCGTTAGCTTACTGAGCCTTAAACGAGGCAAAGTTGAGCTCAGATACATTTTCTATTAGGCAAAGTCTGAAAGGTAAATGATAAAGAGGCGTTTGGTGGAGCTGAGAATAGGTCAATGGTCATTACAGGGGTTTCAGAAGAAAACATGAAAATATTTTATAAGAGACTAGGCTGGGGACAACAATCATAGAGCCTAAGACCCAGGGCTTTGAGATATGGAAAGATTAAAAAAATTAACATCTAGAGCATGGAATGGGTCTAAGTGCTGGGTTTTATATTCACCTCAGTTGCACTATATACTATCCCTCAATTGAATTAAGTGTCCTCAGAGTTGTATAAAATTCGCTATGTATTACTTTTTACTGTTTTTTACAAACCATGTAACTGAGCTGAACTCGAGTCAATATCGAACAAGCATGGCTGAGCTCGAGTTCGGCTCGTTTAATAAACGAGCCAGGTTTTTTGGCTCATGTTCAGCTCATTAATAAATGAACCGAGCTTGAATGAGTTGATACCGAGCTGAACCCTAATCGAACCCGAGCTGGCTCGTTCAATTACCACCCCTACCTGGGAGGTACGTAGAAAGTGACCAGCTCCTCCACCTTATCATCGTTGATGGTGTCGAGCCCTTTATAGTGCTGAGATGGGACCACGGTAATCTGCAGGACCTGTTCTTTCTCGTCAAGAGTCTTTACCCATGGATGAGTGGAAAACACGGTGTTGGCTTCTTCTTCCGAATCGCTGCCGAAGAGTTGACAGAGCTGGTTGATCATTTTCCGGCCGTGACCAACCCAATAATCCTATCTCATCTCCTTCTTTAGAATCGCTTCCAAAGACTGGGACGTTGGCCATTGGCTCTTGTTTGTCTTCCGGTTTGCCGCACTTTTCTGTATCTTTGATGTCCGGCAGGAAGTATTTGGCGTCTTTATATTTTCGCACCTCATTTACCGAAAAGGGGTTGAGTTCCCTTACGATGACGTGCTCTTTGCCATCATTAAAGTACTTCATACACTGGTGTTGTGTAGAAAGGATAATATTGTACTCATATAGCCAGGGTCTACCGAGCAAGGCTTTATAGCACATTTTGGCTTCAATAACGTGGAATTTGACGTCCGTAACGAGCTTCCTGAAGCTGAGTGTCAAAATGATGGATCCCAGCATTTGTGAAGATTGTGAATCGAACCCAGAAATAGTGATCTTCTCGCGGCCGAGATATCCGACGTCTATAGACAACTCCTTGAGCACTTCAGATTCAATAGGTTGACCGAAGACCCGTTATCAACAAGTATCTTTTTTATCCTTCGGTCACCGCAGTATCCAGCTACATAGAGCGGTCGGTTGTGTTCGAAGATCCCTAGAAGCGAGTCTTCCTCACTGAATGTATTGTCAGCCGTATAAATTAACCTCTGCGAGCTTGCCTTTCATGTCTTCTTACGTAATGAACGCTTGAAAGTTCTAGGGCTCTTGCAACACCTTGATAAGAACATCCCGAAGCTCTTTAGATAGAACGAAAGCATCGTGAATGCTTAGGTGTGACGACAATTTCTTCAAGTGTGCCAGGATGTTATAATCCACCTTATTTCTCTCAGAACGATCTTTTGCAGTGAGATCTTTGGCGACTTCCTCATCCACGTCGATCTCCTCAACAACTTTTTCCTTTTCCTTGTCCCGCTTTCTTTTGTTGGTGGGTCCAAGGCTCTTTTCTGACATGGTACGATTTCGCAACTTTATATTGTCGCACCCTTTCGTGTCTCCCTCTACTTCTGCATAGAGAGGGTTGAATAGGAGTTCATCTTTAGAATCACTTCCAAAGATGGGAACCCTGGAAGTTCCCAAAGCATCAGCCATGCTACAACTTTCTATTGCTGGCCCCATTTTATCGCCGATTTCGGGACCCTGGTCTTCAAGCAGTCGAGCCTTTGCCTTTCGCTTCTCACTATTTAGCTTCCTGTGATGAGAGATATAAAGACGCCACCAGTTCTTGAATTCATAGCATTCGTCAATGGAGTGGATAAACATCTTGTGATATAAGCAGTATCTCAAATGTTCTTCCCTTCCTCTGAATAAAGGGACTCCCGGCGTATACATCAGGAGAGGCAACAACTTCATCCCCTTGGATAGGGCTTTAGCGAAATGCCTCTCAGCGACGATCTTCCTTTTCCTTTTCGGTGGTGGATTCTTCTTCAGTCGGTGAGTTACAGAATTTGCTTCTCCCGCTGCCTCTTCTTCTAAATGCCGTCACTTGGCCTTTTCATATAAGGCCAGTTCACACTGTAGATTCTTTTTGCTGGCTTGGAAATCCTCCATCAACAACTTATTAATCGAATCTTCTTAGGAAGGGTTTGAAGCATTGGGCACTAATCCTGCCCCCTGCGTAGCCCTGTCACCCGTCGACAGTGCGTCTTCTTCTTGCTCGACTTTGATAGTGAGGGTCTTCCTCGTCTCTTACCAGGGCATGAAAAACCATGTGGCACGTATCAGAATTCATGAGTCAACTTCTTACATGTTCCTCTTCTTCCTCTGCTGAATCTTCCTCTTCTACATCATTACTTTCAAGGATGTGTTGTAAGAATTCTTCAAGCGTTACGGGCGTTCGCTCCTTCTGATTGTACTCTTCCAGCATGTCGATATATTTCTTTAAGTCCGTACGGCTATCCACATACTCAGCTGGCCGCACATGCTTGTTCGTCCTTTTCTTTTTGCCAGACGAATCGACTTGGGGTCTATTCCCCTCATTAGCCATCTTTGGAATTGGAAGTGGCTTCAGCATCCTTTCAATAATATGGGGTTCAATCGGGCTCTTCCACCGAATTGTTGGGCATGCATGCAAATCTCTCAACATCTTCTTTGTTTTTGGTGAGAGAACCATCTCCTACGGAGCTTCTGCTACCCAGAACAAGATGCCTCCTGCATATCCGCTTTCTTAGGGGCGTGCTTCCATTTATCGGTCAGCTTGATCTTACCTTGTCTGTCTTCAACCCAGTTTTTGAAGACAAAGAAGTCCTCAATCGGATAGCTGACGAGCCGGTGATAAGGACAGTAATTAAGGTCATTAACCGAGCTGGATTGTGCTAGACGCCAGGTCTTGGGCAACATCACCATTTTGTTCTTCATGGCCAAGTTGAATAATTTCCTTGTCTTATCGCGGGGAAAAGAGTACTCACGACCCATCTTTTCGTCGGGAGAGGGACTTTATTGATCATGCGAAAAAGTGTTTTGTAAATAACCGCAATCAAGACGGTGTCGCTAATAGCTAGCCGTGATGAGTACGAATCGTCCGCAGGGAAACATGAACTCTTTTCTTGCTTGAGATGAGTTGATAAGAGATGGGATGGTTTGATTGTCGTTCTATTTTAATACGGATATAAAATCTATAATAAAAAGGCTTGTAAGGTTCATAAGACTTAGTAGTTAATGGATGAATATTTAAAAATGACTCTTTTATCTTTTAATAGTTTAAAACTAGAGCGATAGTGATGAATGTGGATTAGGATTCTTGGAGGGAATTAAGGTTTCCCCCTACCGACCCTTGTCTGTCCATTGATTTCTATTCATGTCAAGCCCTTAACAAAACAAGCGTTTAACCAATCTCAAATCATGGTTGTGACTATCAATAAATTGATAGCATGCCCGAAAAGGCGGTTAACATTTATTTTGCTAAAGTTTATAAACATTAAAATGTTAAAAGAAGTTAAAAGATTTTTCATCCATTATCCTACCCTATTCTACAAACTCTAGCAAGTAAGGAATTACTCGCTCATGGTTAGTGGTGATTTAGAAGAAAGGTTGAAGTAGAATGAAATCATAATTAAGACGCGGAAAAGTAATGTGTAAAGTAAATGCGGAAAAGTAAGTGCAGAAAAAGTAAATGCAAAAAGAATTAAAACAAAAAAGCTACCTTTATTAATCAACTATTGCATTACAACTTTTCTCCTTAGAAAGTAGATTACAAGAACCCTAGTTTGCTCTAGATCTCTCTCTTTTAGGAGGTAGATAAATAGATGATTATGTGATCACTTGAATGATTTTGAATGCACAGCTCTCGGTCCTTTATATAGTCCCTAAAATCAGAAACCCTAGATTCCTTATGAGAGTAGATGCTGTTAAGATCAGATCCACAAAATCCCACATCCAACGGCTACCAATGAGCCACGGAACCGCCGCGTAATACCATGTTTGGCCGCCCTTTCACCGCATCCTAGTGGAATCTGGTTTTGAGATTTCTTCTGGCTTTTTGTGTTGATATTTGGAGATCTTTTTGATATATAGATTCTGAAAATAATGCTCTGAGTCTCTGCCGTTGCTAGATTCCTCGATTTGCTTCTAAAATTTGGCAGATTCAGTTTTGATATCCCGATTTGACTTGGATTCTTACTTAGATTTCAGACCTGAGCTAATATCTGCACAATATCTCAAATCAAAGTGTTAGTAGCATTTTATATTTTTGAGATATTATTCCAACCATTTATATGATATAATATCTTAAGAATATTGATTAGGAATATTTGATATGATATGCATATTTTAATTACTAATATTTCATTTAAAAATTATATGCATATATTTTCCCTAATTATATAAAGAAATATAATATAATAGTTTTTTTACAAATAAACCCACATATGTTCTATATTTACAATAAACACCTTTTAGCACTTAACAATAGTAGGGAAAATGTTCATATAAATGTGCAATATTTTATACTAATCAAATACCCCAAACTTATGTTTGATCGTCCCGAGCAAACAATTTATTGAAGAGAAAAAGAAGAAAAAAAAGAAAAACCTAGCACGCTTTCGTTGGCAACACGATTGCACTTAGCACGTGCAACAAGCCGTTAAACCTCTAGGTGTCCCTAATAGGAGGAGTGTTGTCTCCTGAGGGTTTTCAGTGGATTACAACCACAAAATCCCATAATAAAAGAAAGAAGATGAAAATTACATACAATGATAAGGAACGTATAAAAGAAGGAACTTGAAAATAAGAGTTTCAAACTATACTAGCTTTTTAGTTGCCATGAGCCCTATCTTAATAGTCATGAAAAAATGTCAGAAATCACTTCATTTCTCAATAAAACATCGTCTTTAGTCTTCCTCCCTACCTTTCTTCCAAACATCGATCATATACCCCTATGTGTGTGTAAAATACATCCCTACACTTAGCGAATTCAATTCAAGCTATCATACTTCCTTAGTACTTTTTAGTCGGTGAATATTTTAGACGGATTTGCTCACACATTCTTCATGCGACCATTAATACTTCTTGAGGTACTAATTAACCGATTACCAAATATGCTCACTCTTTTAGGCGTAAATAGTAATATCATAGTCTTGCAACACCTAAGGCTTAGCAATGACTCCCAAACCAGTCGGTTTAAGGCACTAGGTGATAAGACACCCTCGCTATATTTTTTATGCTGTCTTAAGTAATTACATAACCAATGTTCATTTTTCTTCACCAGTTTTTTGTGTCATTTATATTTTTGTTTATATATTTTTTTCCTTCATACTAAAGCTTTTAGATAAGAGCATTTCAAGGTATCCTCTAGTATCCCAAGTTTCAAGATGTGCGCAAGTGCGTATAGTAGGGTATCAATGTTCAGATATTTGGACTCAAGAGTAGAGACTATTTTTCAGACTTATTTTTATTCTTAGATTAGTGATTCCTTTCATCTTACTAACCTTTGGGACAATAGCTCATGACTACCTATTACTAGCTTTATTTTAAATCATCTAATTTTCTTGCTTTTCTTAAATCTCTTCCTATTTTTCATATGTATTTTTCACTTTCTAACTTTTATTTAAAAAAAATTATTATGCAATGCAATATTTACATATGATATGCAATGCAATATTTAAAAACCATCTTTACAAACCATCCCCCTAAATTTGTTTGCAGCAGTGTCCTCACTGATGTTATCCTGTAAGCTCAAAATCTAAAGATTAGAAGGAACAATTCAATAAAATGGTAAAAAGAAGGGGTTAGGAGTGAATGACCGTGAAATTCTCCCCCAAACTTGTTTTTGGCTCATAATTGTGTAAAAAAATTCTTTCAAGAGCCAAAAAATATTTTTCTTTTCCCCCCAAAACTTGAGTAAAACAATATTTTCATTATTTAAGCATTGAAATTTAACATAAGAGGGGGGAGATATTATTGGTCTACGTGAAGTTTTATAAAGATCAAAAGTCAACAACAACCATTCAAATATTTTATCTGCGTAACACCATGGTTGGTGGAAGATCATGTTACAGATAGACGTGAAGAAGTGGGGAGAAGATAAGAGGTGTAATCGAAAGTATTTACGTCTCGGTTGGTAAAGACGAAAAAGCGATGGCGGGTGAATATGAGAATGTGAATGATTAGGAATGGATGAAATAGTCGCATTCTCGTATGGGATAAGAAGAAGGAGTGGTGGTTCAACTTCTCCGGCCTCAAAGGGAGGTGCACGAATTGCCAATGGACGTTAATTCATCACAATATCCAAGTTTTTAAGGAACACGAGTTCTTCGGCGAAAATATTTTTGGAACTTTCATCGATGATGATCTCATCGGAAAGAAAAGAATCAGTAGAATAGGCAGATTCTTTAGGAAGACTGAAAGTTTCAAGATCAATCTTTTTCGCGCCAGAATTCAACACACTTAATTTGTCAGAAATTATGGAGGTAGGAGACTCGAAAAGTTCATCTACCATATTTTCAAAAGAGTTTAAATCAAGCGGTCTTTCAAGAATCATAGAACTCAAAATATCGGAGTGTGGTTCATCAAAACTCGGTGGAGTTGAAAGAAGATTAGAAGAACCAAAGAATGTGGGTGATGAAATGGGTAAACAAACTTTGGTGTCGAGTGATGTTGAACCAGATGTGGGAGATGAAGGCTGAATATCGTTTTGCATATCGGATAGGTCGGTGGTAAGAATAGGATCGGTTAAATGTACAGCAAGATGTTCACATTCAATAGAAGGAACATGATGGGTAGGAAAATCCAACTTATCCAACATAACGGGTTCATCTTCAACGATATTCTCATCACCGCTCTCACTAACACCTTCGGTCAAATCTAACGAATAAGTCTTTAAAAATTCATCAATTATATTATCCTCAATCGATAAATCACTTGGTTCACTTGATGGAATTGGAAGGTTTGAAATATCAAGTGCAGTTGAATAAGGATCGGTTTGATTTGGACTGGTGTAAGGCTCTCTTTCACACTCACTATTGGAAAAGTCAAACATGTTATTCTCGGGCACCTCATCACTTAGATTATGAAGCGGTTGATCATTAAAAACACCCGGTTGGGGTGCAGGATGGAAGGTGTCGAGATCAAAAGAATTGGTTGTGGTTTGACTTTGATGGATCTCTTGTTCTTTTTCACTACTCAATTCCAACTCTACTTCAAGACTGAACATGATTTGTGAAAAAGTTCCAATGGAGGATTTTCCTTGAATCATGGAACTTCCTAATTGAATTTCAGAAGTATTTTCTAGATAAGGTGAAAAAGTTAAGTATGGTTGGAATATGTTTAATTGTTGGCTACGGACGAGTTCAATATGTTCCGCAATCGACATGCGTTTATGATTTGCCACATTAGCTTCAAAAGAAGCGTTAACAAGAGATGGTTTTAATTGTTGGCTACGGGCGAGTTCAATGTGTTCCGCAATTGACATGCATTTATGATTTGCCACATTAGCCTGAAGAGAAGTATCAATATGAGATGGTTTTAATTGTCGGCCACGGGCGAGTTCAATGTGTTCCGCAATCGACACACGTTTACGACTTGCCCCATTAGCCTCAACATAAGAGCATGTGAAAGTTTGGTACTGTTGATAAGAATTAGAAGGGTGTATCCAAGTTTCATAAGCAGGATTAGGATCAATATTGTGATATGAAAATATTGAGATTGGTTGGTTAGTTGGCGACTGGCAATTGCTATTTGTTCAGCAATGGTTATGGGTGTAAAAGATGCCATATTCGCCTCAAAACGAGTATCAATATTTTCATATGGAAATGATGGTGATTTTTTTCCTAATGGTTTTGGATTAGTGAAAGGTATGAAACTTTGGCTACGAGCCTTCGCAATATGCTCGGCGATGGACATGCGTTTTGAAGTTACCTCACTAGCCTTAAACGGATTATCAACATAAGAAAATGTTGAATTTTGATGCGATAGATAGGACCTTGAGTGAGGTGTCCAACTGTTATTTTCCGCACGCTCTATCCTATCCCTTAAGGACAAGGTAGAGTCGGAATTTGTACCGAAGCAATTACGAAAACAAGAAATATCTGGTTCTGGATAACAAAGCTCGGCAAGAGTTCGTCTGTCTGGGTTACCCACTATAAGAAAGTGAAAAGAAAAGAGGGTGAAATGGTAATAATTTAAGCTCTTTTTTTGGATTTTGGAAATTGTTTTGCTTTGAAAGAGAGACTCGACAAACGTGCACAAATAATACCTAGAACTAGAGTCACCTAGGTCAATTTACTAGACCGCTCCTAGACTTCCAAAGGACAAGATGTAGGATCAATTCTCCACTACCTCCTTATCAATCTTGCAGCCAGGTAAGTGCTAGGTAAGTGGGAGGTATCCGCTATACGAATTAACGAAATAACATGCCTAATTAAGTAACCACTTTGCTTAGTCACACTTTCCTTAGACACCATAAGAAAAATGCGGATAAGCAATAGATTACCCATGACCTTCCTCTATTCTAATTGAGCGCGACAGTCCTTAAGGCTTGGTTTAAATATTTTTTATTAATGTAGGGTTATGCATATGCTCGTTTATGATTTGTAGGGCTTATGAAAGGTAATGAAATCCCCACCTAATCTGAATTTGGGTTTATTTCCCCTTAATGTTCGTTTTAGATATGCAAAACAAACCAAAATCTAAAACACACAAAAAGATTTTTGAGCGGCGATATTTGCAAAGAATCCTACAGGTAAAAATAATTTATTGGAGTTTTAGAGGAGAGAGAAAGATAATAGGAGAGTACCAGAGGATTTTGGGGACCCAACTCTTCCAAGGAACCGCGGTTTCGCCGCCTCTTTGAAGGATCTTCTGCTCAAATTTCTTCAGGGCACACCACTGCTCCTTTGGTCCAAATTGAAAGTCTCTGAATCTCTATTGGCCCACTCCAATTACTCCAGATGTCCTTGCAAAAACTCGCACAAGAATCGTTAAACACAAGATTCGTTTTTGGTTATCTTTTATTTTTATGTTTCTGGTTTTTATAAGAAATCAATCCGAATAACAAGAAATGTAATTACGACCGTTTCCCCGGCAACGGCGCCATTTGATTGATCGTGCGAAAAAGTGTTTTGTAAACCGCAATCAAGACGGTGTCGCTAATAGCTAGCCGTGATGAGTACGGGCCGTCCGTAAGGAAACGCGAACTCTTTTCTTGCTTTAGACGAGTTGATAAGAGATGGGATGGTTTGATTGTCGTTCTATTTTAATACGGATATAAAATTTATAATAAAAAGGCTTGTAGGGTTTATAGGACTTAATAGTTAATGGATGAATATTTAAAAATGACTCTTTTATCTTTTAATAGTTTAAAACTAGAGTCATAGTGATGAATGTGGATTAGGGTTCTTGAAGAGAATTAAGGTTTCCCACTAATGATCCTTGTCCGTCCATTGATCTCTATTCATATCAAGCCCTTAACAAAACAAGCGTTTAACCAATCTTAAATCGTGGTCGTGACTATCAATAAATTGATAGCGCGCCCGATAAGGAAGTTAATGTTTATTTTGCTAAAGTTTATAACCATTAAAATGTTAAAAGAAGTTAAAAGATTTTTCATCAATTATCCTACCATATCCTACAAACCCTAGCAAGTAAGGAATTACTCGTTCATGGTTAGTGGTGATTTAGAAGAAAGGTTGAAGAAGAATGAAATCATAATTAAGATGTGGAAAAGTAATGTGTAAAGTAAATGCGGAAAAGCAAGTGCATAAAAAGTAAATGCAAAATGAATTAAAACAAATAAACTATCTTTATTAATCAACTATTGAATTACAACTTTTCTCCTTAGAAACTAGATTACAAGAACCCTAGTTTGCTCCAGATCTCTCTCTTTTGGGAGGTAGATGATTATGTGATCACTTGAATGATTTTGAATGCACAACTCTCGGTCCTTTATATAGTCCTTGAAACAAGAAACCTTAGATACCATATGAGAGTAGATGCTGTTAAGATCAGATCCACAAAATCCCACATCCAACGGCTACCAAAGAGCCGCGGAACCACCGCGTAATGCCACGTTTGGCCGCCCTTCCGCTGCATCCTAGTAAAATCTGGTTTTAAGATTTCTTCTGGCTTTTTGTGTTGATATTTGGAGATCCTTTTGATGTATAGATTCTGAAAATATTGCTCCGAGTCTCTGCCGTTTATCAAAGTGTTAGGAGCATTTTATATTTTATATTTTTGAGATATTATTCCAACCATTTATATGATATAATATTTTAAGAATATTGATTAGGAATATTTGATATGATATGCATATTTTAATTACTAATATTTCATTTAAAAATTATATGCATATATTTTCCCTAATTATATAAAGAAACATGAGATAATAGTTTTTTTTACAAATAAACCCACATATGTTCTATATTTACAATAAACACTTTTTAACACTTAACAATAGTAGGGAATATGTTCATACAAATGTGCAATATTTTATAATAACAGCAACCTGCTGCTTTGAAGCCACCTGTTTGCTGTTGGATATTGGTGACAAACGCCACCTTGATCTTGCCCTTACCATTCCGAGCTTCTTCGCTGGACGAGGAAGGACCTTGATCTATTGCGTCCAGAGGAGCCAACTTGTCGATGAGCTCCTGGAAAGTCGTAGGCTTGAAAATTCGAGGTGCTGGAAAATCTGTGCCTTCTTGTCGATAGTGCCTAAAAACATGCTTACAGCCGAAGCTACGGCGATGGGCTGCTCGCATTTGGACCAGAGATTTCGCCATCTCATGGCATTTTGGACCTATTTCTAGCCGGGTCTAGGCTTTTCGTTGACTAGTACAGTCATGGTAGTCTGTTTACTTGCACTAGCGAACCTCCGTGTGAAGAGAAGCTCCATCTCAGCAAAGGTCTTGACGGAGTCATTCAGAAGTCTGCATACTATTTGAAAGCTGAGTCTGAGAGACTGCTCATGAACTGACGAAGGAGCAAAATGTCGTTGCCTCCAATATTGCCACACTTAGATCTAAACCGAGTGACATGCTGTTTCAGATTACCGGTTCCTTTGTATATCGGGAACGTCGGGATTGTATACCCTGCAGAGTACTGTATTTGGTCATACCATGCAGGATATGGTCGACCCGTCTTGATTAGTTTGCTGGCAGCTTCATTGGCTTGATGCTCTTTGAACTGCCGAGCATTGTATTCATCTAGCTGTGGCTTGGAAATCATCTCTTCCTTTACTGCTGGTAGGATTTGAAGGGAGTCATCGGTAATATCCACCGGTGCTTCTTCTGCGGGTTGTTTGGGCTGAGCTATCATTCCGACCATATTTTGAAACAGGATGGCCATCTTATCCATCCTAACATTCATCTCTGCGGTCTTTTCATCTTTTTTCTTGAGGACACGTTTCAGGTAGTCAATATCCGACTCTTGATTGGTCCTCAAAGTCCGGACATGTGTTGGGCGGTGGAGTCATAAGTTCCACCGCTTGAGCTATAATTTCTTGTATTTTTTGCTGATCTTTGGTTATAAACTGGGTGACTGGTCTATGAGAAACAAAATTACAGCTGTCTTCCTTAGTATTCATCATATAGACTGTATGAAATACCATGGCCCCATCCTTAGGGCGTTTAGAGTGTCGGCCCTTGGAGTTTTCCTTGGGCATAAGAACCTTCTCCAGCCTTCCTATTTTGTGGGGGACCGCCTTGGGAAGAACAATCTTTGTATCAGGAGAAGATTCGTCGCAACGAGATTGACTCTTCAACTTCTTGACCCGAGGAGTATAGTTTGGATCGATGGCGGATCTCTGCACTTCCTTCCAGATCTTATGGATCGTCGAGGAAAATCATGGGGGTGAGCATACAGACACGGGTTCCCCCAGTATCTCCACAGGCAGTGGCGAATTCTTGAGCACAGCGGTGGGGTAGTTGCGCTTCACCATTTTCAAAGGTTCGAAACTGTTCCCAGTTGGAACAACAACGTTGATGATTGTCATGCCCCGCTTCCCAAAATACAGAATACGAGGGGTTGACAAGGCCAGCCATGCTCGTACGATCGAGAAAACATCCTGCCGTAGTCACACTTCGGCTTCTAGCTTTACGTGGTAATCAGTAATCAATCCACAGGTAATGAGAAATGCAGTCACTAAATCAAAACAGATATAAACTAACCAGATGGAGTCAAAGGAAAGATAGCGCTGACGTCGCTGATTTAGATGTCCGCAATATCCTCAAGGTACGACAGGTGCTGATCCGAGCTAAGTCTACTTCTCACTCTGAGCATGCATACTCAGGTCGTCAGAGCGACACAATAACAATATATATAAATGCAAAAGTAAACACGTGCAATGATGATGAACATGAAGCAGTGAATATAAAATGATGACGCGCATGAAATAATCGGTACAAGTAAACAGTAAAACAGGTATATCGAATCAGTATCAATGCATGTCAATGTCACTAACCCTATCAGTCTCTAAGCCTCACTGTCAAGGTCGCTAAACCTATCGTCAGTCCAAGTGTGAGAGTCAGCCACGCAGGAGTATCCCCAACCCAAGGGTAGGTCCCTAGGGGCAAGGGAACACGGGCCCGAATCACGCTCGCTAATAGTCAGTAATATCACCCATATGACTCTCAGAATCGCTGTATATGCCGGCAATGGGACTCCCGAGATTCCGTTGAACTCACACTCAAACTACCCCACACCCACGGTCTACATCAAATACCGACCATAAACCCAAATACTAGTCGGTCCATGACAAGTCTATGCGAGAACTGGAGACATGATCTCCATCAAGCATGTATCGACTGGTACCTAAGATAAATGGACAGTGTTTGACGCCTTACCTATGACACTAATATAAGTGCTTTCATAATCGTCCCATACAAATTATAGTTATACTTACATATGCCCCATAGGCGTCGACAATGCAATAATTAACTAGTTCCGCTGAGCGTGTATAAGTACGTGTCACTTTCACTATTCAATTACACTTATACACTAACGTACTTGCCATACTGTAATCACTAATACTTATCACTGGTAATGTACACGATCACTAGGTTATCGATGCTAATGAACATTATTTACACGAGTATGACAATCATGCACATGGTGGGGATATAGTAAGTGTACCGCTAACAACATATAAGCAACCGGTGTCGGTTGGACTAGGAAAATCATATAAAATCACACGTGCATAATTAAGCAAAACGATATAAAAGGAGTAGGCAGTATATTTAATCATCTATACAGAAAAATTGGTTTCGTGTCCATCGGGTTTCAGGTTTGCTAGTTATGGTCATTTCTTTTTAAGTGTTCACTGCGGGAAAACAGTCAATTTCTGAACTGAAAGTCCATTTCGTAACACATTTTACTCCCATTTGGGATCATAATTAGGCGATGATACAGTTGGATAATATTTAGGTTTAACAGTTAGGTTTCCAACGTATCAGACGGATCGATGATATCCACTGTATACGGAAAGATATGTTCAGTTTAATATCAATGTGTACAAACTGTCACTGCAGAAAACTGCAGGACACAACGGTATCCTAAAATACGAATTAAATATCAAACGAAGGTGAAACGACATGGGACCAGTTTCAGATGTTAGCTGAATAAATTATCTACACGACCATATGGGGTTCAGCGCATTTTCAGTTTAAGGAATGGGTGTACAGGTGTTCCAAAGGCCAGGTATTCAAAACGAACGCTGCCCCGGACTGCAGTCCAGAGTTGCGTTCCTCTTCATTTTTCAGTGTTATGAACTTGCAATATTCAATAACTAATTGCATAGGGTTATAGGTTATATAGTTAGGTTCGATACGAGACCTGGAATACCATGATTAGATTTATATTTAATTAACTAAAAATTTTACGACATGATGGGTACGGTGATTTTCAGATTTGACGTAACCAATTGGGATGTTATTTTACATTGTTAAAATCCGTATTTTCAAGCCAAATCTTAACACAATATTCGTTATCACTCGGGCCAACTGTTATGTTTAATTTCCGTCATTTTAAGGGGATTTTCAGATTATGGTTTGCATCAGACACTTATAATAATAATGAATCGCAATCGAAATGAAAATATAATAGCATGAAGCAAGTATTTAAACTTGCCGGATGACGACGATCGGTGATATGACAGCAGCGGATGGTGATGAACGGTATGGAACGTTGTAGACACGGACTAGGCACGACACGGCAACGCAGAAGTTTGGCCTCGGTTCGAGCTTGGTGCGGCTTCGAGCTTGGTAGTGGCGGATTGCGTGCGCTGGTGTTGGGGAGAGGGAGACGAGGAGGTGGAGGCGGAGCTCCGACGGTGGGTTAATAGTGGGGTGCTCGGGGGTGAGGAAGATGGAGGCGACGAAGAGTGAGGAGGGCTCGTCGTCGCGGAGCGGGAGTGAGGACGGGGTCGGGTGAGGCAGTGAGTGAGGGAGATTGAGAGTGAGGGAGGGAGAACGAGAGGGAGTGGTAGAGGGGGAGAAGAGTCGTTGATGGTTTGGAGGAGGTGGGCGTGTGAACGGGAGGGGGGGACGTTGGGCAAGGCAAGGTCGTGGGGGCAAATGGCGACGTTGGGAGAACGGGTCTCGCGATGATGGCGCGAGAAGCGGGGATTCGTTCGGGGCAAGGCCGTTGGGGAAACGAGTGGAGCGCGGGGAGTTAGCGAGCGGGCGTGGTCGTCGCAGTGGGCGCGAGTCTCGTGGGCGAGCACAAGGGAGCCGTTGAGTGAAAAGGGCGGGAAAAGAGAACGGGGAGAAGAAGAAGAGGGAGAGGAGAAGTCGGGTCGGGTTAGGTGGAGTTGGGCCGGGTGTGGGTGGAAGGTGAGGGGGTTTATGGGCTGGGCTTAGGTTAAATGATTAGGAAGAATTTAGGAAAATAAATATAAGGGGTTAGGGTGTGGGTCATGGGCTGGGCTCAAAAGGTTAGGGGAAAAATGAGAAGAAAAGAAATTTGGGAGGGTTGGCTATTTGGGTGTTAGAGTTAGGATTTAGATGATAGGATTTAAAGTAGTAGGATATAAATTTTAGGTGAAAAGTTTAGAGATTTGTTTTTTTTTTTATATATATTTTTTGGGAAAATATATATATAGAAAATTATATAAGAAAATTAGGGGAAAATATTTGGAAGTTTATCTATTAAAATACGGTTACGGTATAAATGGAACAGGGTATTACAATGATCGGCATAGGGGCTGGTTGTGTTAGGACGGATAAAGAACTGCCTCTATCCTGTCTTTGTCGACACCAGTAACGATGTAGAGAAACACTCGTGATGGGTGCTTCTTCAACTTTAGGATCTTCTTCAGTATGCCCCTTTGTTGCTTGGAGACCTCAGCCGGTGCCAAGCGCTTGAATACAGATACCCTCGTGGCTATTGGAGAAGTAGTCTGAAGGGCCAATCTACGGAAGACAGATCATCTTGGGGGTGCAGGATTCCTGGGTGGCTGAGAAGTTGGAAGGACCAGCCTCTCGAGGTCCACCTTCTTAGGTATCACAGGCTTCTTCTCCAGTGGGCCCACAGAACTCGAGCCCAGTCTGCTGAAGACCGTGCTCTCAGATTTGGAAGGTTTATCAGCGGAACCTGTGGAGACAGTAGTCATTCTATCAAAGACCAACTTTCTTCTGATTTCCTCCTTTGGCGTTGGGGCACCAATAGTGGAGAGTGGAGGAAATTTTCCGAACTGAAGCCCACCAAGGGTCTGCTGGACCTGAGTCATAGGAATGCACAGCAGAGGGGCCATAAACCGACCAGTCATAATCAGTTGAGGTGCGGAGGTGTTGGAACTAGATTTGCAGTTGTAGTTGCAGGATGCCATTGAGATCTAGTTAGAAGGAGAACACCAGCTTCAGTATCCCGAAATCCAAGAGCAACATAAACATATATATACCGCGATTGGTTCGTGAAACACGATACACAAAGTGTGGAGAGGAAGGAGAAAAAGGTCCTACCGGACGTGCCGGAATCTGTTTACCGCCGGAGACGGATCTGAGACGTCGGGAGCAACGTCTAGCCTGAATGCGGGGGCAGATGCTATACGGAACATATCCATCCACCTCTATGAAAATACCAAGTTGATTTATGGCATCGTATATCGGAGGTTTGGATAGATACGACCGTTATAGCAGATTTTATCAGATTCCCCCTCATATGTGAGTGGTTTATTGATTGTGGGGACGCTTTTTCTTGCAGGCGCAAGCCCCTATAGTTAATTACGTTATTGCAGCGCCATAAAAACTTTCTCTACTCCAGAAATCTTTGTGTGTCATGTTTTTGTTTATTTAGGGTTGCACTTGGATTGTATACGGAGACTAATTTATATCATCGCCTGTAGGGCGTGGATTGGTCCAAATCCGTATATTAGGTTTGGAATTTGAATCTAGGTAGTATTTCTCATCTTGATGAGGTCCATCAGCTCACGGTATATTTGTTTTCATCTAAGAATTATTAGCCTCGTTGTAGATTAATATCAACTTAATTATGAAGCAGAAACTTCTATACATGATGTATATTAGCTTAGTATTCAAGCTATGCCTTGCTGGTCATGTGCGCATGCACATAGTATAGTGCACACGTGCTTCGCATGGGGCCATTCATGCTTTTCCTTTATAGAGAGGTATACATGAGTATAAGGTGCCGATGCATATGGTGCGCATGCTGTTCCATTCAATAAGTGTGCACGTGAGTATCACGTGATGCACACTTGTCTGGATTCAAGTGACACACACGTGTATATCACATGACACGCAGTATATCTATATAGGGTGCGCACGTGAGTATCACGTGACATGCATCTGTATGAAATGCGCATGTGAGTATCACATGATGCGCACTTGATATTCATCATTAATTCTGACTGATGTGAATAATATCCTCCATATACGATCACTTGTAGATCACGTGATACGTGCATTCATAATTCACACCCTAGGCCAACGTGCACACTATGGTGCAGAAAGCTTTGGCTTTCAAAGAGATATAAATCTATATTATTTAATTTGAAGTGCATTCATATGGCACATTTAAATTTAATGAAACTCAAAACTTTCAACAGAAGCACTAGCTTTGATCTGTATCTTTTTTGATCTTTCTTTGACAAGGGTTTTTGTCCAAAGTCTTGGATTTTAGAATAGATCTCTCATGAAAGCAATGACTTTTTGTATGAGAGATAAATTCTAAGGTCGTTCAATCTTTATTTTTGGAGAAGCACTAGCTTTTATAAAAAAAGAAGGCATGCTATCTTTTTATTTACCTAGTTGGCTAGGGTTTTTCTTTGTTCTTTTTGAGAACTTCGGTTTTTAAGAGCTCAGCAAGTCTTTTTTTTGTGCATAGAAGATGCCAAAAAAGATCCTCCTCTTTATGATGGGGAGGTTCCTATTTATAGGAAAAGAATTGTTAGAGTTTGTTACAAACAATCAGGTAGGTTTTGATCTCAATTTGATCTTAATTGATTCATATCAATTAAAGGTGACATGTGCAACATTGGATCATTTATCCAAACATTAATTTTGATTATTTTTTGTTAAGTTTGTTATTAACAAATAGATTTAAATTTATTTGTATCAATTTAGTGTGCGTTCGCACCATTGGATTATTGATCCATGATCAATTAGATCAATTTTTAATTATTTTTGTTAACTTTGTTAACTGATAGAAGATTTTCTTCTACATGCGATGGTCTTTGCCATGCGCATAAGTCTTGAACGTGCCGCATTGTATGTGATGACCTTTGCCATGCGTACGTGCCATGCACGTGCCACATCGCATGCGATGGCATTTTCCATGTGCACGTGCTTTTGCATGCGGATAGCTTAAGCCATGCACACGTGTTTTGCACATGGCGTATCGCACCTATTGGATGAACCCTAAAATGGGTGCGAACAGGTGGCTCACTTCATACCTTTTTGAGTAATACAATTTACCGAGTCGCTTGCATAGAGATATATGCAGGAGATTGTGAGGCTACATGGAGTACCCGTCAGTATCGTGTCTGATCGAGACACCAGATTGATTTCCACTTTTGAAAGAGCCTGCAGGAGAGTTTGGGCACTCGTATCAAGTTCAACACTATATATCATCCTCAGACGGACGGGAAATCCAAGCATACCATCCAAACTCTCGAGAATATGTTGAGGGCATGCACATTGGATTTTCAAGGTTCTTGATAGGATCACCTTCATTTGGTAGAGTTCTCTTACAACAACAGCTTTTAGGCTAGCATCCAAATAGCCTCGTTTGAGGCTTTTTATAGGTGGAAGTGTCGTTCCCCTCTTTGTTCGGACGATGTGGGTGAATGAAGATTACCGGGGGCCGAGATTATAGTTCGGACAGTGGAAAAAGTTCAGATGATCAGGCAGCGCATCAAGACAGCTCAAAACTGATAAAAGAGTTGGGCAGATGCCAGTAGAAAACCGTTGGAATTTAGAGTCGGGGATCATGAATTTCTAAAGATTTCACCTACTCAGGGAGTGATCAGGTTTGGTGGGTGAGGGAAGCTCAATCCCCAATTCATCGGACCCTTCGAGCTGTTAGAGCGGGTAGGAGAGGTGGCCTACCGTCTGACCTTGCCTCCATCTTTGGCTAGTGTACTCAATACTTTTCGTATGTCCCAGTTGTGTTGCTATATTCGAGATGATAGCCACATCCTTGATCATTCAGAGTTGACTTTGGGTACCGACTTTTCGTACGAGGAGCAGCCTACCACTATTCTCGACCGCATGAAGAAGGTACCAAAGAATATAGGCAGTCTCTTAATTCGAGTTTCTTAGGGTGGACTTTCTCCTAGGGAGTCTACTTGGGAATGCGAGGAGAATATCCGTCAGCGTTTTCCTCATCTTTTCGAGTAGCTTGTTGTTGTTGCTGTTGTTTTTCATTCTTTAAATTTCGAGGAAGAAATTTTCTATAAGGGGGTATGATGTAATAACCGATATCTTCTGTATGTAAAATATGTTTTTAATTAAATTAAAATTACATTTTCCCAAAATATTTCTTATTTTTCCTTTTTCTTTTTCCTTAGGCCTATGAGCCTAAAATCCATTTTCTTTTTAAACCAAATCCCATGTTCATAAAGTCTTTCACGTTTTGATTTTTTAATTTAATGGTGAGTATTTTTGTTTTAATGATGATCAATTTGTATTAATTATCATTTACTATAATTAATTGTGATGTTTTGAAATCAATTTCACCTTTGAAAACCCCCTGCAGACCCTATCCTCTTTCTCATTCACTCACATACACAATCTCATTCTCTCTCTCCTTAAAAAAAATATAAAGCCTATGCTTATCTCAAACCTTCTCTCTCTTACCCAGCAACCGAGCCTCGCCATTAAGCAGCCATAGCTTTTCACCTCGCCATGAACACCTCCAACATCGACCGAGCTCAACACAGCAGATCACCATTGCCTCATACCCTCACCGCCGATCATCTCCTCACCGGCAACCTCATCTCTGCAACCTCCAGCCCGAGCATCTCTTCTCGACTCCTCTCTCCATCGAGCACACCCGAGCCTCCATACACCATTAGTCACCCGAGCAGCTCCTGGTGAAAATCGAGCGCCATGCTGTCTTGTCACCGCTGTCCCGTGTCGTCGCCGCCGTCGCCGTTGTCACCGCCATCGTCGTTGCTGTTGTCATCGCCAATTGTCACCAGGAAAGTGAAACCTCCTCACTTGCTTTACATACTATAATTATATTAAATAGACCGACACATTTTAATAATATTTATATTAATATATCTATATGGTAATGGTCGTCGAATCCCAATCTATGACCCATCATTATTTTATTGTATTGGATGGACAACAATCGATTTTAATATCCCGTATTAATATCGTGTAGAACCTATAGGGATAAATTATTGTTTTAATCAATTAGATGGAACCGACATTTCGTTTATAATAATTCCATATATTTTAAATGTTCGTTGTGATTAGTTGAATCAAAACCAGATTAAAAGTCCCCGTTTTTATTAAAAATAGATTCATGACTGTTAATGTGTAACATGTAGAAATTTGGGATCGAAAAGTTAAGAGATCCTACATGAAATGATGCCCGGAATGGCAATGGCTAAACCTAGAATTTACTGTGTTTGGAATTATTGAACAACTAATCAACAACCCAATTAATGAACTAATGAACAACCTTTGTAATGAAGCCATAGGTCCCCTTTTATAGTTTTCCTTTATCTTCCCCTAGAAGCTAGGTTGTTATGAAGCTTGCATAGGAAGCTAGGTAGTTGTAGGGAAGTTTCTAGATGAAGGTAGTTATCTAGCTTGCATGAGAAGCTTGGCTGTTGGAGGGAAGCTTCTGGAGATTTCTTGGGACTTTGAAGCGTCTTGAGGAAGTTTGGCCGTTGAAGAGAAGTCTCGGGAAAAAGTTCCAACCGCCGATGAGTCAGATCGGCTGCGGATCCGCGGCTGATCGGCCTGACTCGGCCGCGGATTCGCGACCTTTTGATGGAGTCAGTGCATGGAATATTCAGGGTTGTTTCATGTTGGCTTTATGGCCCTTTTTTGATGTCTGGAATCTTATAATTATCTCTTGTTTGCTGCCAGATCTCAAGTTTTTGACTTGCTGTATTTTATCGGCACTTTTAGCAATTCCAGTTCTTTGACCTGAAGAATTTCTGCACAAAATCTTGAGACAAGTGTTGAGATATACAAAAATCATGCGTGTAGTAATAAACACTCAATTTCCCTCTAGAATGTCGGTTATAATGTATAACACATGTTATTTGATATTTTGTAGACGAATTGCTAATATGTGCTATATTTATACCAAACACTCTTAGATGATTAGAAAGAGTAAGGAAATTGATGTGTTAAGAATGCAATATTTTCAACTGATCAAATTTCCCCAAACTTGATTTTGATCGTCTCGAGCAAATATCTTTTATTCAGGTGAAGGAGAAAATATAGGAAAAAAGAAAAACTAACTAGCACACTTTCGTAGACAACACGATTGCACTGAGCATGTGTAACAAACCTTTAAACCTCTAGGTGTCCCTAGTAGGAGGAGTGTTGTCTCCTGAGGGTTTTCAGCAGATCGTACCCACAAAATCCCATAATAAAAGGAAGACTGTGAAAGTTACATGTAAAGATAAGAATTATAAAAAAAAGACTTTGAAAATTAGAGTTTTCAAGTACACTAGTTTTTCGGTTGCTATGAGCCCTATCTTAATAGTCATGAAAAGATGTTAGAAATCACATCATCCCACAATAAAACATCGTCTTTATTTTTCATTTCTACCTTTCTTCCAAACATTGATCATATACCCCTATGTGTGTGTAAAGAACATCCCTACACTCGGAGAATTCAATTCAAGCTATCATACTCTTGTCCATCTACCACAGTACGTTTTAATCGGTGAATATTTAGATGGATTTGCTCACACATTTTTCATGCAACCGTTAATACTTCTTGAGGTACTAACCGACCGATTACTCATGTACTTGCTTATTAGGCGTATTAGTATTTTTCTTGTCTTGCAACACCTAAGGTTTAGCAGTGACTCCCAAACCAGTTGGTCTACACTAGGTGATGAAGCACCCTCGCTATATTTTTTTATTCCTGCCTTGGTGATTACAAAACCAGTGTTCATTTTTCTACACCATTTTATCTTTTATTCTTCATTTATTATTTTCTTTGTACTTTGGCTTTTAGACAAAAGCATTTCAAGGTATCCTCTACTATCCCGAATTTCAAGATGTGTGTATGTGCGTATAGTAGGGTATCAACATTCAAGTGTTTGGCTTCCAGAATAAGAACTATTTTTCAGACTTATTTTTATCCTCAGATTAGTGACTTCTTTCATCTTACTAACCCTTAGGACAACGGCTCATAACTACTTATTACTAGTTTCGTTTAAGAAAACTTCTCATTTTCTTGGTTTTCTTAAATTTTTCCAAGCTTTTAAATATAATTTTTCACTATCTAATCTTTTATTATCTTATTTATGTACACACTTTTTTTTATATGTTTTGTGCTTATGCAAAGTATGATACAAAGTGATGCGTAAATAAGCACAAACCTCCCCCAAACTTGTTTAGAACAATATCCTCACTGTTGTCATCTGTTAAATCTCAAAACCTGTAGACTTGGGTGGAAATTTATTAACGGGGGCAAAAATATATGAACGTGAAAATCTCCCCCCATACTTATTTTTGGCTCACAAATTTGAGGACAACTTTTATTTTCAAGAGCAAAAAATATACCCCCCCAAACTTGAGTTAAACAATATTAAGCATTTTAGGAGGAGGTAAAGTAATTTGGTCAATATAAGACTTTGCAAAGACCAAAAATTAATACCAACCATTCATAGATTTTATCAATGTAACGTATAGGTCGGTGGAAGAACATGTTGTATAGAGTTAGGAGGAATTGGGGAAGAGATAAGTGATGGTTTGGAAAGAGTTTGAGTCTTAAATTATAGAAATGAAAGAATGAGGATGAATGACAGCGAGAATGTGAATGATTAGGAATGAGTGGAGCATTTGCATTCTCGTATCTTAGAAGAAGGAGTGGTGGCGGTTCAACTTCTATAGGTGGAGGATGATTAATCACAAAATCCGTATTGCTTAAAAATGCAAGTTCGTCAGCAAAAAGTTCTTCAAAACTTTCATCAATGGTGTGATCGAACATTTTCTTGTCAATAAGTTTTGTGCCAGAATTTATCATACTTGATTTGTCAAAAATTATGGAGGTAGGAGACTCGAAAAACCCATCTACCTCAGTTTCAAAAGTATCCAAATCAAGTTGACTTTTGATTGGTAGAGTTTTTGCATGTTCAAGTTTATTACCGCAATCAAGACGGTTTCGCTTGTAGCTAGCCGGTTGAGTACGGGTCGTCCGCAGGGAGATGGGAATCTTTTTCTATGTGCTTTAACGAGTTAAGTCCAAATGTTCAGATTTGTTTTGAGATTAACTATGTGCTAAAATGATATGTAAAGAGAGCTTGTTAGGGTTAGGATTAGGTTAGTTTGAGTTAGGAGTCGCTCACTTCTTTCGTTGCCACTCTTAATATTGGTGTTACGGTAATCGGCAACAACGGGGATTAGCACGACTAGGAAGGAACTTGCGAGTATAAGCTAGGCTTTCCAATGCATAAGTTCTTCCTTTTGGTGCTTGTCCGTCCGTTCTTGGCTCTTAGCCTTAACCTCCGGTTAATTCAACCACAACCGGTCTCACTACGGAATCACCGCTATCATGTAGGATAGGATGCCGTAGGGAGCGGATTGTGGTTCAATTAACGGGAGTCCGATTTAAGATGTTGGGCAAGGAAAGAGTGAGAGAGATTTCCTTTTCTCAAACTTCCCTTATCCTACCCTAACAAGTATGAAAACTACTCACCCATTATAAGGAAAAGAAAATAAAACAAAGGAGGAAGGTAGAAAGAAAGAGGTTAGAAGATTACAACTAGCTATTTGCGACCTCACCTCGGCAAGGATCAAGCGTAAGCATCATTGTTGTTTAAGGATAAAGAAAAAAGAGAACAAGAAAGAAACAAACAACAAATAACAACAACTAGATTAGCAAAGGAAAATTACAAGCAAATTAATTAACAATTACAACAAGATAAGCAAGGTAAGAACAAGAACTCCTTTATTCATTCTTCACTCACAAAAGCTCACTACAAGTTTTTAATGGAGAAGAGATGAGAGGAGGAAGAAGAACAACACATGTAACCTAAAATCTAAATACAAGAATAAGCACCTTTGGCTTTGGCAAGTTCTGGACTATTTATAGGCAGGGAACTGGAAACCTAGGACAAGAATCTGGCTCCACATAAAATGACCAAACTGCCCCAAAAATATTACATTCTGAAGAGGCCGTACGGCCGCGGTTCCGCGGCCTAAGCATACTTATGCTGCGGAACCGCGGCCTATTTGGGGGCTTGTGCCTTCAAATTTGGTGATGCTCCTTGGTTTGCTGTGCCCTTTAGTGGTATATGTTTTTTCTCAGAATTTCTTCACGATTTTTCCAGAATTTCTGCCGATCAAAAGATGATGTGATGTGGATCTTTTGCCATGATTTTTCTTGAGCTCCGCGTAGATATGTTGGATCTTGTGTTGCTATTGAGCTTCATGCATGAAAATGATATTGATTTGCCATTTTGTCTCTTAAACTGGTGTGCGGCAACATACGGATAGAGAGCGGAGACCCGTGTTTTATCTGTGGTTGGCAGTAATCCGGATTTTGTCGTGCTTTTCCATGAACTTCACCGTTTAGAGCCGAGAACATGTATCCTGCAATTGACTAGAAAACACGGCTCAAGAGTACCTATTGATAAGCAATGTGATAAAAATTGGGTGGTATAAAAATGCAAAAATCTGATATGAACAACTTTCTGGTATTATTGAACTTGAATTATCGGATTGTGATTCATCAACACTCGCTAACATTACAGGAAGAATAGAAGAAGAACCGGAGTAAGTAGAAGGTGAAATGGATAAACAAATTGGTGTGTCGAGTATTGCTGATGTAGGAGATGGAGGCTGAATTTTTGTCTGATCTTCGGTTATATGATTAACATCAACTTCAAGACGCACTAGGGGTTCGAGAAGAATTAAAGGCTCAAGATGATGGCCACAAGGAAGTGAAAGGACCTGATGAATTAATGGGACAAACTCATCCAAAATTTCGGGTTCATCAATCGATATATCCCCAATGTCAATCACCTCATTTAAGTGAAGGTTAAAATTCTCAAACACCTCATCAAAAGTATGGATTTCAATCAATTTTGGTTCAAGGGTGGAGGTGTAGAGATCACAAGGATTTGGCAAGGTTTCACTTGAAATGGACCCTTCACAGTCGGGTAAATCAAACACTTCAAAGTCACACAACTTATTAATTGGTGGATCAATTGGTGTACATGATGAATCTGTGAAACTGGAGTTGTGGATTTCAGTTTGGAAAGGGAAGGTTTGATTAGGAAATATTTGTTTAGGAAAGGTGTACAGTCCTGTCTCACTACACAAATTCTCACTTTGTCCTATGGCCATATTAGACATTGAAATTTTTTTAGCTGGTTTGGAACTAGTTGCTTCTTCATATTTAGCCATGCTTCCCTTTCATTCCTCTCTGATGCGGTTCAACATCACTAAACCTTCTTCTAATGTCCGCTCAAGACTAGACTTGGGTTGATAAGGAGTTTCAGTATAAGATTGAAATTCTTGTGGACAATTAAAACTCCCAAATGACCGATTAAAAGGACCGTTTAGAGAAGGTAGAAAAGTCGGATTGGATTGATAGGAACAGAATGGTTGCGAAAATTGGACAGGAGTAGGGTCAATATTGTGATAAGAAGAATTTTGATATTGGTTGGTTGGTTGGCTATTGGACATCATACATGCCACAAACCGATTATGAAATTCTTCTTTAGAAAGTGGATGTGATGGTTGATATTGGTCCGGATTGAAACTTTGGCTTTTAGCCCTAGCTATATGCTCAGCAATGGACATGCGTCTAGGGACATCTTTACTCGGAGTATCAACGGAAACAGATGTAAAATTAGGATACGGTTGATAAGACCTAGACTGAGATGGCCAACTGTTTCTATCCGCTTGCACTATCCAATCTCTTAAATAAATGGGAGAGTCAGATGGTATACCGAAGCGATTACGAAAACAAGAAATATCTGGTTGTGGACAACAAAGCTCGGCAAGAGTTCGTCTGTTTGGGTCACCCATTATAAGAAGAGAAGAGGGGGAAAAGGGTAAAAGGGGAGAAAATAATTGGTTTGTTTTGAAAAAGGATGGATTTATGAAAATTCACACAAACATACACAAGCAATCCTATATCTAATGGTCACCTAGGTCAAGTCTCTAGACCGCTCCTAGACTTCCAGAAGACAAATCGCAGGATAAATCCTCTACTGCCTTTTTATCGCTTCTGTGGCCAGGTAAGTGCCAGGTAAGTGGGAGGTTCTCCACTACGTAAGTAGTGGGCCTAATTAACTAACAACTTGCCTTAGACACACTTGTCTTAGACACCACAAAAGAAACGCGGATAAGTAACAGATTACCCACGACCTCCTTCTGTCCTAACCGAGCGCGACGGTCCTTAGAGTCTTGTCTAGATATTTTTTAATTAATGAGGGTGATGCGGATGCTAGTTTTGTGATTTTTGGGGCTTAGGAAGGTTAATGAAATCCCTACCTAATCTGAATTTGGTCTTTGCCTCTTAATTTCCGTATTAAAATATGCACAAAACAACCAATTTCAAGAATCGCAACAAATTTAATTTTTTAGCGGCGCTGAAATTTTGCAAAGAATTTTGCAAGAAATTGATTATTGGACAAGATCAGAGAGAAGAGGAGAGAACAGAGAGTATACATAGAGATTTTTTGCACTGATTCACCTAAACAGCGGCGGAACCTCCGCAAAAACACCTCATTGGCCGCGGATCTGCGGTCCAATGGGGGAGATAGGCGATCAAATTTTTTCTGCAGCTGCTTGTACTCCTTTGGAAACTGTAGATCTTCTCTGAATCTTGATTGCACTGCTAAAATGATTCCAGATTCCCTCGCAAAAATTCAAACACTAATCGTTAAGCACTTGAAGCGATTCTTGGATTAAAGTTTGATGGAATAATAAATTTTCAACTCAAATTGCAAAAACGAACAAATTACACATGCATCCCCAGCAATGGCGCTATTTGATTCATCATTTCATGTCGTGTTTTGAAAAGTGTAAAAGATCACAACCAAAGAAATTTTTAACCGCAATCAATTAACGGGGTCTATTGAAGTTTCGTTAGCGAATACGGATCGTCCACTGAGATTGTGTGGATTTGTTTTAGTTGAGCTGAAAAGAAAAGATAAAAGAAAATGATTCAAGATTTGTGAGGTTTAGTTTCAAGAAATATAAAGAAATTAGATCTAGAATCAAGAATTAATAAAGATCAAGAAAATGTCCAAATCAATTGAATTATCAAGATTTGTAAAGTAGCTTGTAGGAATCGATCAAATAAGTAGTGATCATGAAAACTAAAGATTACGAAATCTTATCTATTGAGGATTTGTTGCTAGATCGATGACGATCAACGAAGATTAGGGATCTATTGAGAAACTAGGGTTTCTCCTTCACCATCCCTTGTCTTTTCATTGATTATCATTCAAATTCTAGCCTCTAGTCAAGAAAATCACCGATTGTTGATATCTAATTTGGAGCGAAAACATTCAAGAAAGCGATCTCACTCAAAATTAGGTCTTTGATAATTCAATTTCCTAGAGTTAACAAAACCACATAAGACTTAAGAATCGTTCAAGACTTTCATCATCATCATCTACCTATTCTCTCGATTCCGCTATAAGCGGAGATTTTACTCATACATCATGAAAAAGGAAAGAGTCAAGAATTGATAAATTTTCATAATGCAAGAATATAAAGAAAGCAAGATTTATAATTTTCACTTTTATTAATCGACGATTAGGTACAATTCACTCAAAGGTTACAAGATTTGAGAAGGTGACTAGATCCGCCGAAATTAGCTTCGCATCGATCTTCTTGAGTCGCGGATCGTCGTGGATCTCTTACTCGGATGATGATCGGCATTGCTTCAAAGGATCTTCATTTGCTTGCTTGATTTGTTCTCGATGAATCTTGATTTGGCTTTGGAATTGGATTTGGGCTAGGGTTTTGAGTTACAAGTTGTGTCACTCAACTTGAAATTTGGAATTATTGAACAACTAATCAACAAACAATTAATGAACAACCTTTGTAATGAAGCCATAGGTCCCCTTTTATAGTTTTCCTTTAACTTCCCCTAGAAGTTAGGTTGTTATGAAGCTTGCATAGGAAGTTAGATACTTGTCGGGAAGTTTCTAGATGAAGGTAGTTATCTAGCTTGCATGAGAAGCTTGGATGTTGGAGGGAAGCTTCCGAAAATTTCTAGGGACTTTGTAGCATCTTAAAGAAGTTTGGCAATTGTAGAGAAGGCTCGGAAAAAGTTCCAACCGCCGACGAGTCGAATCGGCCGCGGATCCGCGGCGGATCGGCCTGACTCGGCCGCGGATCCGCGGCCGTTTGATGAGTTTGATGGCTGATTTTCTCTGTCTCTTGATGTTGGCTTTAGGGTTCTTCTCTGATACCTGGAATCTTATTATCGTTTCTTGGTTCCTGCCAGATTTCAAGTCTTTGACTTGATGTGTTTTATCGGCACTTGTGATTCCGGTTCTTTGACCTGAAGAATTTCCTGCACAAAATCTCGATAAAGTATGTTGAGATATACAAAATCATGCATGTAGTAATAAACACTCAATTTCTCTTATAATGCCGGTTATAATGTATACAACAACAACTGAGCCTTTTATCCCAAGCATATGGGGTAGGCTGCCGGTTATAATATATAATACATGTTATTTGATATTTTTCAGATGAATAGCTAATATGTGCAATATTTATACCAAACACCTTTAGATGATTAGAAAGAGTAGGGAAATTGATGTGTTAAGAATGCCATATTTTCGACTGATCAAATTCCCCCAAATTTAATTTTGATCGTCTCGAGTAAACATCTTTTATTCAAGAGAAGGAGAAAATATAAGAAAAAGAAAAACTAACCAGTATACTTTCGTAGGCGACACGATTGCACTGAGCATGTGCAACAAGCCTTTAAACCTCTAGGTGTCTCTAGTAGGAGGAGTGTTGTCTCCTGAGCGTTTTTAGCGGATTGCACCCACAAAATCCCATAATAAAAGGAAGACTGTGAAAGTTACATGTAAAGATAATAATTATAAAAGAAAGACTTTGAAAATCAGAGTTTCCAACTAATACCAGCTTTTCGGTTGTCATGAGCCCTATCTTAATAGTCATGAAAAGATTTTAGAAATCACATCATCCCTCAATAAAACATCGCCTTTATTCTTCATCCCTACCTTTCTTCCAAACACCGATCATATACCTATACGTGTGTATAAAGAACATCCCTACACTCGGAGAATTCAATTCAAGCTATCATACTCTTGTCCATCTACCTCAGTATTTTTTAATCGGTGAATATTTAGATGGATTTGCTCACACATTTTTCATGCGACCGTTAATACTTCTTGAGGTACTAACCGATCGATTACTCATGTGCTTGCTGATTAGGTGTATTAGTATTTTCCTCGTCTTGCAACACCTAAGGCATAGCAGTGACTCCCAAACCAGTTGGTCTACGGCACTAGGTGATGAAACACCCTCGCTATATTTTGTAAGTCGATGTACAACACCCCACGACTTGCGGGGAGGCGGAAATATGAAAAACGATCTTGTTCTTTGCTTAAACATCGACTAACCGCATGAATCGAAGCTAAACGATAACTAACATCAAACATAGAAGTTCTAAACTACTATGTAAAGGGATCATACCTAAAGAACCGTGTCCTTCGTCTTTCCGAACTCCACCTCCTCCTCGGCCTTCTCCAAGTAGTAGACGATCCACCACGAGAGCTTAACTCCAAGCTTTGCCTCTAAACTTGAGGCAACTAGGTATCTTTAAGTGCTAATCAAAGTACCTAGATGAAATAGAGTATGGTTATGGATTAAGTAGTCTAACTAATCCTTGTACTCAACACATGAGAGGGGAGGATTAGGGTTTGAAGAGAGAGAGCTTGAGGAGAGAGAAGATGAACATAAAAAATGAGAAGAGAAAATGAGTTATCATAATATATATCAAGCATTTTATTTTATCAAGAAAAGAAAAGAAAATGATTTACAACCATGCTTGATAAATATCTTGTGGTGATTCATCTCCATGAGTCATTAAGCAATTATGAAGCATTAATGACATGGATGAATCATCCATATGACTCACTAATCTCATTCAATGTATATGCCACCTAAACCTCCTTAGTCACCATCTTCTAGAAGCTTCTCGCGCAATTACGAGAACGCCCCTCCTATCCGTGAAAACACGGAAAAACTTTAGACTGTATAAATCCAATAACCGGATACTAGTAACTGGCTTAAACCAAAGCCGACTAGTAAAAACTGTCCGAAAGTCGTACGTGCGTAAACACACGTATGCGTCCGAACCCTTGTCGTAAAACCATACGACTTCTATATCGTTTCGCCTGGAGTAGGGAAACTCTCTGCGTGGGACTCTAGAGACTCGACTACTACGCTGGCAGTGGGTTTAACCACAGACTGCAAGCGGCACTAGCTATACGTAACGGTCCCCAGGTAGATGTCGATAAGAAGGCCGATGAAGAAACCCATCCGAACTCCTACTGAGTCTGATGTGACAATCTCCATACAGTCCGGTCCGTTCGTCTAAGACTATCGCATATCGGGCCTAAGGGGGCGGCTAGCGTCAGTCCCCTAATAGCTGTATAAGTCGTGTCGGAGCGAAGCCCATTACACCCTGAGAAACTACTGGAACCTACCAGCAAATCTCGCTTGCCTTGGCCAGGGACTTTGCGTAATGGCTCTCTGACACAGCGCGATATCAACCCCCAATACCGGGAGAGACGAATCCTGTCTAACCGCCACTGCCTCCAAGTGCTCGGGACTGCACCCAACTGCTACCTGTTTGCACGACTCCTTTGAGCCGTGGTAGGGTAGCAATCTAAGAACAGTGGGACACACTCGAGGCGAAGTAGCAGTGTCAAGTCTGCGGACTATGCTGTACTCATGTCACCTGGGAACTGTTCACTGACGACTGGTATAAAACCATCCAACAGTTCCCTGTGAGTCCTGTCCGGTGTATCCGTAACCCAACGAGCACCTGCATACTATCTCCAGTACGACGTACTGACGGCTGTGGGACAGGCCATCTCCCCAACTGGGATGAGAAGCGTACACACTAGTCTACTCCGGAGTATCGATGCTCTGTCTCGATAATCCAACGACTAGGGACCTGAATAATGATGTGCTTGTAGACTACCCAGCCCCCACTAGTGTGACTGCCATCACAACGCTGGTAGTCAAGAAAGATCCTAAGAGCTCTATCAATACGTATACTCACATATTAAGATAGAAAAACCAAGTAGCATACTACCATGTTTAGCAAGACTGTTATATACATATGAATATCCCAAGCTTCCATTAAATAATATACAAACTAGTATGATACAATAATGGCCCCTAGGGTATATACACTAACATATTTTTTTTATGCTGCCTTGGTGATTACAAAACCAGTATTCATTTTTCTACATCATTTTATCTTTTATATTTCATTTATAATTTTCGTACTTTGGCTTTTAGACAAGAGCATTTCAAGGTATCCTCTACTATCCCGAGTTTCAAGACGTGTGTAAGTGCGTATAGTAGGGTATCAACATTCAAATGTTTGGCTTTCAGAATAAGAACTATTTTTCAGATTTATTTTTATTCTCAAATTAGTGACTTCTTTCATCTTACTAACCTTTGGGACAACGGCTCATAACTACTTATTACTAGTTTCGTTTAAGAAAACTTCTAATTTTCTTGGTTTTCTTAAACTTTTCTAATCTTTTGGATGTAATTTTTCACTTTCTAATCTTTTATTATCTTATTTATGTACAAAAATATTTTTTTTATATGTTTTGTGCTTATGCAAAGTATGATTCAAAGTAATGCGTAAATAAGCACAAACCTCCCCCAAATTTGTTTAGAACAGTGTCTTCATTGTTGCCATCAGTTAAATCTCAGAAAACCTGTAAGCTTGGGAGGAAATTTATTAACGGGGGCAATAATATATGAATCATGAAAATTCTCCCCCAAACTTATTTTTGGCTCATAATTTTGAGGACAACTTTTATTTTCAAGAGCCAGATTTTACCCCCCCCCAAACTTGAGTTAAACAATGTTAAGCATTTAAAATCACAAGAGGGGGGTCAAAGTTACTGGTCAATGCAACTCTTTGATTGATCATTTCATGTCGTGTTTTTAAAAGTGTAAAAGATCACAACCTCGTGTTTTTAAAAGTGTAAAAGATCATAACCAAAGAAATTTTTAACCGCAATCAATTAACAGTGTCTATTGAAGTTTCGTTAGTGAATACGGATCGTCCACTGAGATTGTGTGAATTTGTTCGATCTTGTTTTAGTTGAGTTGAAAAGAAAATATAAAAGAAAATGATTCAAGAATCGTGAGATTTCATTTTAAGAAACAAAAAGAAAATAGATCTAGAATCAAGAATCAAGAAGATCAAGAAAATGTCCAAACCAATTGAATTATCAAGATTTGTAAAGTAGCTTATAGGAATCGATCAAATAAGTAGTGATCATGAAAACTAAAGATTACGAAATCTTATCTATTGAGGATTTGTTGCTAGATCGATGACGATCAACGAAGATTATGGATCTATTGAAGAAACTAGGGTTTCTCCTTCACCATCCCTTATCTTTTCATTGATTATCATTCAAATTCTAGCCTCTAGTCAAGAAAATCACCGATCGTTGATCTCTAATTTGGAGTGAAAACATTCAAGAAAGCGATCTCAGTCAAAATTAGGTCTTCGATGATTCAATTTCCTAGAGTTAACAAAACCTCATAAGACTTAAGAATCGTTCAAGAATTTCATCATCATCATTTACCTATTCTCTCGATTCCGCTACAAGCGGAGATTTTACTCACACATCATGAAAAATGGAAGAATCAAGAATCTATAAATTTTCATAATGCAAGAATGTAAAGAAAGCAAGATTTATAATTTTTCACCTTTATTAATCGACGATTAGGTACAATTCACTCAAAGGTTACAAGATTTGAGGAGGTAACTAGATCCGCCGAAATTAGCTTCGTATCGATCTTCTTGAGTCGCGGATCTTCGTGGATCTCTTGCTCGGACGGCATTGCTTAAAAGGATCTTCTTTTGCTTGCTTGATTCGCTTCTTGATAAATCTCGATTTGGCTTTGGATTTGGATTTGGGTTAGGGTTTTGATTACAAGTTGTGTCAATCAACTTGTGTTTGGAATTATTGAACAACTAATCAACAACCCAATTAATGAACTAATGAACAACCTTTGTAATGAAGCCATAGTTCCCCTTTTATAGTTTTCCTTTATCTTCCCCTAGAAGCTAGGTTGTTATGAAGCTTGCATAGGAAGCTAGGTAGTTGTAGGGAAGTTTCTAGATGAAGGTAGTTATCTAGCTTGCATGAGAAGCTTGGCTGCTGGAGGGAACCTTCTGGAGATTTCTAGGGACTTTGAAGCGTCTTGAAGAAGTTTGGCCGTTGAAGAGAAGTCTCGGGAAAAAGTTCCAACCGCCGATGAGTCAGATCGGCCGCGGATCCGCGGCGGATCGGCCTGACTCGGCCGTGGATCTGCGTCCTTTTGATGGAATCAGTTCATGGAATCTTCAGGGTTGTTTCATGTTGGCTTTATGGCCCTTTTCTGATGTCTGGAATCTTATAATTATCTCTTGTTTGTTGCCAGATCTCAAGTCTTTGACTTGCTGTATTTTATCGGCACTTTTAGCAATTCCAGTTCTTTGACCTGAAGAATTTCTTCACAAAACCTTGAGACAAGTGTTGAGATATACAAAAATCATACGTGTAGTAATAAACACTCAATTTCCCTCTAGAATTTCGGTTATAATGTATAACACATGTTATTTGATATTTTGTAGACGAATTGCTAATATGTGCTATATTTATACTAAACACTCTTAGACGATTAGAAAGAGTAGGGCAATTGATGTGTTAAGAATGCAATATTTTCGACTGATCAACGGAAATTCCACCCTGTTTTTTTTCTTTCCTTTGAATGTTCATCAGATGACTTTGAGACACAGGAAATAGAAACGACGGAAGAGGAGCACTCTCAACTCGCATCACTAGCGGACGACAAGTTTCCATTTCAGTTGTTATTTTCAATATGCCTCATGTTTAAGTATTCCTTATTATTTTAATCTATTTGAAACATCTTGTTTTCAGTTTTAAACTCTATGGAACTCTGAATGTAATAATTTTTGTTGTTGGAATTTTATTATCATGTTTATTCGTGCTTTATGTTATATTGCTTATTACGCTTAATGTATTTGTTGTGAGAAACGACTTTCTCGAAATAAATATGTCGTGGATTTGTCACGTACCCATTACCGCTCTTTGGGAAGCGGGGCGTGACAAACCTATTCTTGAACCTGATTCTGCACTATCGTGCTCGTCTCCTCCATATTCTAATTTCCACCTGTAGGTACATGATTGCTCTCTTGAGTTTCATCTAGCTCGACGAACTCTGACATTGCACCATCCTTGGCTTACTTTTATTCTTTTTACAAGTGTGGCTCATCAAAGACAACGTTCCGTCTTCATATTAGCTTCTTACTTATGTAATCCCACAGCCGATATCTGAACTCATCTCTACCATACCTGATAAAACCACACTTCCTAGACTTGGAGTCAATCTTACTCCTTTCCTCCTTATCAATCAAAGAATATGCAATACAACCAAATATTTTGAGGTGCGAGTAATTAACTAGTTTACCTGAACAAATTTCTTCCGAAATACCTCCATCGAGCACGCTTTCCGGGCTTTTGTTGATCAAATACATAGCAGTATCGATAGCTGCTACCCATAGGAATTTCGGCACATCCGCATCCAAGGTCATGCTCCGCATCCGCTCTAGAATTGTCCTGTTCATCCTTTCAGTGATGCTGTCACGACCCGAAAGTACGGAACGTGACCGGCACCTAGACTACGAACGTCTCAAGGCGTATGTATGCTAAGTAAGCCGAAACCCAGAAATCCAAACCAAGAGAAGCAATAGAGAATAGGAAGAACCAAATCAAATCAACCTGTGTGCAACATAATATACAACGCCTCAAGGCGAGGATCACAACAGAAATGAAACTCAACCAGCAAGAACTCATGGAAATATAATGCGCGACTCTAAGGTCGAAAGAATAAACATCACTGGTCTCTATCTCAAATAAGTACAAGTTTTGGTTGATGGAACTTCTAGATACAACTGAAATATAATATACAAGGTATAATAATGGGTAAGATACAATAACCCACCTACTAGCAAGTCACCCGAAAGGTACAGTGCCCGCAAAGCCGTAATGAAATCCGTACGGCAACACCTGCAAGAAACTGGGGCACAACGGGGGTGAGTTGCCAACTCGTGAGTAGAAAAAGATCTACGAACAGAAATCGCATGTATGACGCAATCCTAGGTCATACGATCAGTATATATATATATATATATATAATCCTCAAATATAACCAGCAATCTCTAACCATGTCTAGGGTAAATATCTAACCCAAGTGTAAACCCATGTGTACATGTCAGTGCATCAGGTGACAATATATCATATGAATGCTGTATGAATGCATGAAACAGAATGCATGTACTGAAGAAAACATCTTTCATAAATTTGTGAGATTTCTGTATTTTTAAAATGAGGTATCATAATGAAATCAGCATAAAACAGTGCCTAGTATCGGCACAAATCATAAATCTCAATATCTCGATATCTCTGTATCACAATATCTGTACCTCAACATCTCAAATCTCAATGTCTCAATCATAACATCCAGGGCGCCGTCAGTCCAGATCGGCCCCTACCAACCATCTCATGACTACGACGGTATCCTCCGGATATCCGACGTGTCGGGCAATATCACCGGTCGGTCGTGCTCCCTTGCCAGGCTCAACGCCATCTCCTGCGATCTTCTTGCCCCGGGGTACCGCACCGAGCCCACCATGTACCCGAAACGGTTCCTCCACTCCTCGAATCGGGTCTCGAAATACATCAGCAAACTCATGGTGGACGACTCATACATCATGGAAAAACCACATTTTTTATTAAAAGAGAAAGCAGTTTATATGTATGTTTTGCGGTTTTCCTCCAAATCCAGAAAACATCATGGAAACCCTAATCCAAATCATCAATAGCATGTGAAATCATGAATATGAGCATGAGAATCCATGAATGCAGTATATAATGAATAACAGTATGCATGCAGAGGCAAGTAATAGCTACAATGTCAAGCTGGCATATGAGGCAATGCACTAATATCATGTCACTACTAGCTAACAAGCTAAATCAGGCAATAATATTTTCTAAGTGTACGTGACATGGCAATTACCGATGAAGATGTGTGTGCGACAGCAAATAAGTGTACGTGGTACATACGCATCATCGGTAATGGTGCTGGTGTCCTAGCAGCAGGATATCAATAATAGAATATGAATCACAACAGTATGCGATGCAGAGCAACGATAATAATATGGGAGAACTGAAATACTGAACACCATGATCACTAAACTGCATCTAGTGTCATAATGAGTCATACTGTTATACCACTAAAAGGCTGAGCTAAAGCTAACAGTAGGTAGGGGAAACCGCCTAACCTCTGAGTCGATACATATATATACATATATAGTCGGTGATCCCGCCTCGATCATATCACATCCGATACCATATCTCTATAATCGATTATTCCCAAGTCAAGTAGGCGGATCATACATCAAAATATAGCTCGTACGTAAATCCGTCGTACGGCATCCCCAAATCCGGGTACGGGTCAATATCACATCCGTCATATCATTCATCTGGTATTTTCTGTATCAAATATCATTATCTGGGTACTGACCTAAGTCTAGTACAATGCTAATATCATTACTATGTTCAAGCTCTGACTACTGATCAATAGTTTAATATAAATCGATATTATCCTCATATATCATCACAAGAGTATACATCGCCCAAGGCGGCCTATCATAAGTATCCTGACATATCCTATTATATCATATCCCATCGTATATCATAATCACATGTCGATCACATAATATATATGTCACTATTACTATGGCATTATCACTCCCAAAATCCTCTAAAGTATCAAGGTGTATCTCAATCAGGAATTTCATCATATCACATATATCATAATCTCAGATCAAACTCATCGACGCATATCAATCCCATGTGTCATCCTCAAATCCGTATGTGAACACATACTCCCAACCCATGTGACCACATATCTATATAGGACCCCGTAACCACATATGAAATATGGATGCATGCAAGCATGTATGTGTGTATGTATGTGTAGTGCACCCACTACCTTATGGTTTCGTAACCTTTCCCCAATCCAATATACCAATAGCCATTTAACATCAATAATAATCCCAACAACAAATAATAATTGTAGGTGTGTATACGCATACGTATACATCACCACGGACTGCGGGGGTGCTATACGCCATCCACCCGACTTCTCCCCGTAGATATAAATCTACTCACCTTGTTATGTGTGCCGGTGCCGATATCACCATTTGCATCTCCAACGCTTCGACGCCACGTGGGGTACATACAAGGATATCATACGCTAAAACTCATGAAAACCATGTCGGAAACCAAAATGGTGCACACTACGCCCATAGGTAAAATCCTGTGGCCTTGTATGCAAAAACAGCCAATATCTGCTGTCATCGACGTCCGAACGCCACCCGACAGATACAAATCATCGAATATCAAAATCCATACGAAAACACGTCGTAAAACATACGCCAACTCATGAAAATGAAACCAGATTTTACCCTAACAGGAATCAGTCAAAACTAGACATGCCGGGGGTCAAGTTTACATGAAATAGGGCTGTGCACGCAAAACGTGGAGGTTCCACCCTGGTCTGGCCGCAAATTGTGGCCAGAATGAATTAATTGGCGGCCCAAAAATGGTGGTTGGGGCTAAGGTTTTGGGTGATGGTTTCTACTAGCCTGCACAGCCTACATCCAAGTCAATTTTATTTTAGGAGGTCCGTGTTGATAGCAGTTTCCAGAAAGCCACAAAGTCGACAAAAATGCTGAATTTCGCCAAGTAGAACCAATCTGGTATTCTAACTAGAAATCTGGGGTTTCTTGGTTAAACTGGCCTCACACACACCTAATAAGACTATATTAGCATTCAAAACCGTCTCTTGGCCAAATCTCACTCAAAATTCCTAAAACTAGCACTATATCTCAATATAACAGTAAACTATCAGTTAATAATCCAAATCTTAACAAGATAGGAGTTGGGTTGTGGGATTATACCTCATAGGGGTCCTAGATCGAAGGAGAAGGGAAGATCAAGATGAAGGGGAGTGTGTGGTTGCTGGTGGTGTGCTGCTACAGCTCCAATTGCTGCAGTTCTTGGCTGAAATAAGATGTTGCTGCTGTTTCTGTGGGTTCCTGGCTGCTGCTGCTGCTTGAACTTTTCTTTCTTTGTTGCAGAGCAGCAGCTACTGCTGTGGCTTATGTGGTTAGGGGGGTGTGTGGGGCTGAAGCTGCTGTGTTGGGGTTGAAATGTGGCTGATCTGTTGCCAGGAAAGGGGGCTGAATCTGTGCTGATGTAGCAGCTGATGTGAGGGGTTTGGGGTGTAGGTTTTGGGCTATGGTGTTAGGGTGGCTGCAGCTGATGGGTTGGGGCTGATGTGAGTGTGTAGGTATGGGGCTATGGTGCTAGGAGCTAGGGTGTTGCAGCTGATGCTAGTGGCTGAAATGATGGTGTAGGTGTAGGGAGGGGGCTGTTCTGGTGGCTGAAGTCAGCCATTGTGGGCTGATAAGTCATGATGAGGGTGTGTTGGTCAGCTATGGAGGTTGAAGAATCATGATGAGGGTGTGTAGGTCAGCTAGGGGAAGCTGAAATGTGTTAGGGGCTGGTGTAGATCAGCTATGGAGCTGATGTAAGGCTGTTGCAATGTTTCAGCACCTGCTGGTGGTGGTTTTCCTTAAGGGGGTGTGGTGTGTGAGGGTGAGAGAGATGTGAGTGTCTGAGAGGCAAGCAAAAGTTTGAAATGAGATGAGTAATCTCTCATCACTAATCACCATGAACAAAACTAAAATCCCAATTATCCCACTTAACTTAGCCAAATGGTTTAAACCCACCACGGTCATCTAAACATGGTTCAACCCTAGGCCACTATGAGTCCAAAATAAGAAACAAGTGTAGAAAATGTCATGTGCCCATTTTTGCACAAAAAGCCAAAAATCCACTTCGCGATTTTTAATCGCGATTAACACTAAAGTCGCATATAATTCATCATAAAAACTATAAAATGACATATTTTCACAAAATACCCTATTTTAGAATTTCCAAAATTTTCTCCGGAATTTTCACTATTTATCGGTATTTAATTACGCCTACTATTAAAATATTCATTAAAAATTATGAAAATTCCCAAAAATAATATTTTTTTTTGAAATGTTACAGTCTTCCCCCCTTAAAGAAATTCGGCCCCCGAATTTAAATTCAAACCCCCAAATTCTAAAACATTTCAATAAAATGTCCAAGTAAGCGGGGCTCCGAAATCATCAATCCATAGAACGCATCATAGCGCAATACATGCGCATGAGTAACGAGCAGATAACTCGAAATCAAAACTCCGTCAAGCATCTCGCAATCATCGGAGTCAAGGTAAAACACGAATGCCAACTCCAAGGCAAAGCCAATATGCTATAATCGGAACTATGCATGTAAATACCAAATCCGTGCATGTAAATATCTTAAGGAAATGTATGCCAGATTCTTTGAAATCGATGTGCAATGCACATAACACTGCACAGTGGCGGATGCCTCTATAAGAAAATAATCATATATGTATATCTCTTTTGTTTAATATGCACGTCCCGCCGTTTTGAAAACAATTTAGAAGGGTTTTTCTCGTTTTAAACGTTTCGTGTCATATCAGACACATATGTAAATAATGAGACTATAGCTCGCTTTTGGAATCCCCTTGAAAACTGTCAATGCATGCAAAATATATCCAGGCACTGTCATCTGATCAGTCCTGCTCAGTACGAAAATCAATCGCAATATCATAAAAATGTACTGCCCCATAGGGATCAATCCCAAAAGTGCATATGAAAAACCCTGTGCGTCTGGTGCGCACGGAAATCAAATCCATGAATGTGCACAAAAACAACATCAAGGTGCAACGGTTGTGCATACAGCATCTGTCCTAGGCAGCGTGTGTGCTTGACAGCAAAATCAGGTGCATCTGACATGCACGAAAATCCCGATTTAGTGCATCTGGTATGCACCAAATCGCATCTCCTAGCATGCGCCCAACATGCGCTAACTGTCCAAATCCGGTGCATCCACTATGCACAAAATCATGAAATCCAATATCAAGCGCCAAACACGTGCAAAAACCAATCAGGTGCGTAAAGTGCACAAACAAATGTCGAGCATCACCCTCGAAATCGAAATCCAGTGCATCCAAGTGCACAAAATACATGTCACTGCACTGCAAGCATATATAAACTATACAGAGTGCATGAACCAAATCGTGTGCGTGCATACGCACAAAATCAACTCAAATGTCTAAACCCCATAAGTCACCAATATATGAAACCAAGGCACGAAAACGATACCAAGTGCAACAACTGTGTAAAAATCGTAAATCCCCAATCATCAAAAACCCAATCATGCGAATAAATCGCCCAACAATACTGAAACCAAGTATGGCGGAGTAGTTCCGCTCAATCACAGCCTCCAAGAATCTCCGGCCAACTGTCGTGGTTACTTGTAGCATATCCCGCCGATGATCCTGAACTCTGGCCTGCTGGTGTGCATAACATTGACCACTCCTGGTCCAAGTCTTCTCTGTAAATTATCAATCTCACGATCCATCGGCTCATCGGCCCTGTCAGGTGTGCTAACGGGGTCGATTCCGTTCCGGCACTTCTCTGGTCATTTCTCGGTCAATCATCGTGACCACTCTTAAGCAGCATGTCACTAGCGTCGGCCTCCGGCTCTCTGAATGTGCATGACACATCTGATCCTGGGTGCAAGTATCATTGCAGCGGTGTCCTGGAAGGAATCCTGCTCAAGGTCTCTTCCAAGTCTCATCTCTGCCAATTGTCCGGAAGTTATCGTCCTTTACTATATCTGCTTCTTGTTCTGGAATGGCTGCATACTCATCGCGACTTCTTCTGGAAGGTATATCCAATTACAATGCCTCGGTATGCGCATCGCATCTTTGATGTCGGCGGAGTGGAACGTCATCACCTCTAGATCTGGTACGAACCTCTTACTCCACATTTCTCTAATGTCGACTGATTCGGACTCGTCTCGTCGTGGCTGCATGGACTGAGCTTCGATGGCTATCCTTGTATCTGGAGTCTTCCAAGAAGTGCATCTCACCATCTAGCATCCGAATTAAGTCGAGCCATCCGATCGATTCGTCAAAACCTCATAATCCCCCAAGAGCTCAACATCTTGGGTACAGTATAATAGTATTGAGTACATACCACAGCATCGGTGGTCCAGCCGTAGAAGGGCAAACCCAAGCCTCACTAATGGCGCCGCAGAACCGCTGCAAACCCGAAGGTTCAAAGGCTTTCATACGGTCATTAAGTCGAGTTAGGGTTTCATTCTTCTAGAGGGACCATAGAATTGCCTGCATGTCTTTCCGAATACTTTAAACTTGGAATAATAGGTTACTGACATTCGATCGTCTCTGTCAACTCTCATCGTCTCCGCGTGATGTCGTCTCTAGCTGGAATCAATCTATCTGATGACCTCGCATCGGGGTAGCGAACAATCCACAAGTCCTAGTCATTTATCCTTGGTGACTAGCGACCTTCTATCATCTCTTAATACAACTTGTATTGCAATAGTTCCAACATCTGGGGCGATATCTCGTCGTTCGCAGCAATAACTGGCTCACTTATCTGCACGCTGAACAGTGCCGCAATCCTCATGAATGAGCAATACATCAACGGTCATCAAAATCTGGCCGGCCTCTATCAGTGGCTCAATCCTCTGGTGCTGATCCGCACGTCCGAGTAATCTCATGCAGTGATCCATCCCACGCTCGTGGTGCGAGAACATCATAAAAAGACACATCTAGGCAATCGTGAGTCGCCAGAATCACGCCCTGGTCAGTCCTCGTTCGTAACGAGCCCATGCTGACCGCAACTCAAGCCATAGCTTTCCCTGCCCGTAATCGTAGCAGCAAAACCAAAACTGGTACCGATGAAGCTAGATCAGGAAGGAATGCGATACTGAATAAAGAAATGTACATCCTAAGGCTCCTTAAGTGGAGTGGCGTATCGTAAATATGCCGCGGACATACCACGGTACGTCACTCTACTTTAGTCACCTATTCCATCAACCAAGGGTCATCCTATACTCCGAAGGTAAAACCTAACGCTCTGATACCAACTTTGTCACGACCCGAAAGTACGGAACATGACCGGCACCTAGACTACGAACGTCTCAAGGCGTACGTATGCTAAGTAAGCCGAAACCCAGAAATCCAAACCAAGAGAAGCAATAGAGAATAGGAAGAACCAAATCAAATCAACCTGTGTGCAACATAATATACAACGCCTCAAGGCGAGGATCACAACAGAAATGAAACTCAACCAGCAAGAACTCATGGAAATATAATGCGCGACTCTAAGGTCGAAAGAATAAACATCACTGGTCTCTATCTCAAATAAGTACAAGGTTTGGTTGATGGAACTTCTAGATACAACTGAAATATAATATACAAGGTATAATGATGGGTAAGATACAATAACCCACCTACTAGCAAGTCACCCGAAAGGTACAGTGCCCGCAAAGCCGTAATGAAATCCGTACGGCAACACCTGCAAGAAACTGGGGCACAACGGGGGTGAGTTGCCAACTCGTGAGTAGAAAAAGATCTACGAACAGAAATCGCATGTATGACGCAATCCTAGGTCATACGATCAGTATATATATATATAATCCTCAAATATAACCAGCAATCTCTAACCATGTCTAGGGTAAATATCTAACCCAAGTGTAAACCCATGTGTACATGTCAGTGCATCAGGTGACAATATATCATATGAATGCTGTATGAATGCATGAAACAGAATGCATGTACTGAAGAAAACTGCTTTCATAAATTTGTGAGATTTCTGTATTTTTAAAATGAGGTATCATAATGAAATCAGCATAAAACAGTGCCTAGCATCGGCACAAATCATAAATCTCAATATCTCGATATCTCTGTATCACAATATCTGTACCTCTAAATCTCAAATCTCAATATCTCAATCATAACATCCAGGGCGCCGTCAGTCCAGATCGGCCCCTACCAACCATCTCATGACTACGACGGTATCCTCCGGATATCCGACGTGGCGGGTAATATCACCGGTCAGTCGTGCTCCCCTGCCAGGCTCAACGCCATCTCCTGCGATCTTCTTGCCCCGGGGTACTGCACCGGGCCCACCATGTATCCGAAACGGTTCCTCCACTCCTCGAATCGGGTCTCGAAATACATCAGCAAACTCATGGTGGACGACTCATACATCATGGAAAAACCGCATTTTTTATTAAAAGAGAAAGCAGTTTATATGTATGTTTTGCGGTTTTCCTCCAAATACAGAAAACATTATGGAAACCCGAATCCAAATCATCAATAGCATGTGAAATCATGAATATGAGCATGAGAATCCATGAATGCAGTATATAATGAATAACAGTATGCATGTAGAGGCAAGTAATAGCTACAATGTCAAGCTGGCATATGAGGCAATGCACTAATATCATGTCACTACTAGCTAACAAGCTAAATCAGGCAATAATATTTTCTAAGTGTACGTGACATGGCAATTACCGATGAAGATGTGTGTGCGACAGCAAATAAGTGTACGTGGTACATACGCATCATCGGTAATGGTGCTGGTGTCCTAGCAGCAGGATATCAATAATAGAATATGAATCACAACAGTATGCGATGCAGAGCAACGATAATAATATGGGAGAACTGAAATACTGAACACCATGATCACTAAACTGCATCTAGTGTCATAATGAGTCATACTGTTATACCACTAAAAGGCTGAGCTAAAGCTAACAGTAGGTAGGGGAAACCGCCTAACCTCTGAGTCGATACATATATATACATATATAGTCGGTGATCCCGCCTCGATCATATCACATCCGATACCATATCTCTATAATCGATTATTCCCAAGTCAAGTAGGCGGATCATACATCAAAATATAGCTCGTACGTAAATCCGTCGTACGGCATCCCCAAATCTGGGTACAGGTCAATATCACATCCGTCATATCATTCATCTGGTATTTTCTGTATCAAATATCATTATCTGGGTACTGACCTAAGTCTAGTACAATGCTAATATCATTACTATGTTCAAGCTCTGACTACTGATCAACAGTTTAATATAAATCGATATTATCCTCATATATCATCACAAGAGTATACATCGCCCAAGGCGGCCTATCATAAGTATCCTGACATATCCTATTATATCATATCCCATCGTATATCATAATCACATGTCGATCACATAATATATATGTCACTATTACTATGGCATTATCACTCCTAAAATCCTCTAAAGTATCAAGGTGTATCTCAATCAGGAATTTCATCATATCACATATATCATAATCTCAGATCAAACTCAACGACTCATATCAATCCCATGTGTCATCCTCAAATCCGTATGTGAACATATACTCCCAACCCATGTGACCACATATCTATATAGGATCCCGTAACCATATATGAAATATAGATGCATGCAAGCATGTATGTGTGTATGTATGTGTAGTGCACCCACTACCCTATGGTTTCGTAACCTTTCCCCAATCCAATATACCAATATCCATTTAACATCAATAATAATCCCAACAACAAATAATAATTGTAGGTGTGTATACGCATACGTATACATCACCACGGACTGCGGGGGTGCTATACGCCATCCACCCGACTTCTCCCCGTAGATATAAATCTACTCACCTTGTTATGTGTGCCGGTGCCGATATCGCCATTTGCATCTCCAACGCTTCGACGCCACGTTGGGTACCTACAAGGATATCATACGCTAAAACTCATGAAAACCATGGCGGAAACCAAAATGGTGCACACTACGCCCATAGGTAAAAACCTGTGGCCTTGTGTGCAAAAACAGCCAATATCCGCTGTCATCGACGTCCGAACGCCACCCGACAGATACGAATCATCGAATATCAAAATCCATACGAAAACACGTCGTAAAACATACGCCAACTCATGAAAATGAACCCAGATTTTACCCTAACAGGAATCAGTCAAAACTAGACATGCCGTGGGTCAAGTTTACATGAAATAGGGCTGTGCACGCAAAACGAGGAGGTTCCACCCTGGTCTGGCTGCAAATTGCGGCCAGAATGAATTAATTGGCGGCCCAAAAATGGTGGTTGGGGCTAAGGTTTTGGGTGATGGTTTCTACTAGCCTGCACAGCCTACATCCAAGTCAATTTTATTTTAGGAGGTTCGGGTTGATAGCAGTTTCCAGAAAGCCACAAAGTCGACAAAAATGCTGAATTTCGCCAAGTAGAACCAATCTGGTATTCTAACTAGAAATCTGGGGTTTCTTGGTTAAACTGGCCTCACACACACCTAATAAGACTATATTAGCATTCAAAACCGTCTCTTGGCCAAATCTCACTCAAAATTCCTAAAACTAGCACTATATCTCAATATAACAGTAAACTATCAGTTAATAATCCAAATCTTAACAAGATAGGAGTTGGGTTGTGGGATTATACCTCATGGGGGTCCTAGATCGAAGGAGAAGGGAAGATCAAGATGAAGGGGAGTGTGGTTGCTGGTGGTGTGCTGCTACAGCTCCAATTGCTGCAGTTCTTGGCTGAAATAAGATGTTGCTGCTGTTTCTGTGGGTTCCTGGCTGCTGCTGCTGCTTGAACTTTTCTTTCTTTGTTGCAGAGCAGCAGCTACTGCTGTGGCTTATGTGGTTGGGGGTGTGTGTGGGGCTGAAGCTGCTGTGTTGGGGTTGAAATGTGGCTGATCTGTTGCCAGGAAAGGGGGCTGAATCTGTGCTGATGTAGCAGCTGATGTGAGGGGTTTGGGGTGTAGGTTTTGGGCTATGGTGTTAGGGTGGCTGCAGCTGATAGGTTGGGGCTGATGTGAGTGTGTAGGTATGGGGCTATGGTGCTAGGAGCTAGGGTGTTGCAGCTGATGCTAGTGTCTGAAATGATGGTGTAGGTGTAGGGAGGGGGCTGTTCTGGTGGCTGAAGTCAGCCATTGTGGGCTGATAAGTCATGATGAGGGTGTGTTGGTCAGCTATGGAGGCTGAAGAATCATGATGAGGGTGTGTAGGTCAGCTAGGGGAAGCTGAAATGTGTTAGGGGCTGGCGTAGATCAGCTATGGAGCTGATGTAAGGCTGTTGCAATGTTTCAGCACCTGCTGGTGGTGGTTTTTCTTAAGGGGGTGTGGTGTGTGAGGGTGAGAGAGATGTGAGTGTCTGAGAGGCAAGCAAAAGTTTGAAATGAGATGAGTAATCTCTCATCACTAATCACCATGAACAAAACTAAAATCCTAATTATCCCACTTAACTTAGCCAAATGGTTTAAACCCACCATGGTCATCTAAACATGGTTCAACCCTAGGCCACCATGAGTCCAAAATAAGAAACAAGTATAGAAAATGTCATGTGCCCATTTTTGCACAAAAAGCCAAAAATCCACTTCGCGATTTTTAATCGCGATTAACACTAAAGTCGCATATAATTCATCATAAAAACTATAAAATGACATATTTTCACAAAATACCCTATTTTAGAATTTCCAAAATTTTCTCCGGAATTTTCACCATTTATCGGTATTTAATTACGCCGACTATTAAAATATTCATTAAAAATTATGAAAATTCCCAAAAATAATATATTTTTTTTGAAATGTTACAGATGCCGTTCTGTTGCGGTGTCCCCAGTACCGTCTTCAACCAACGAATACCCTTCTGCGAGAAAAATGCCTCGAACTCTTATATGAAATATTCCCTACCATTTTCGGACTTCAGGCACTTATCCTTTGTCCCCATCTAGTTCTCCACCTGCGCAATCCAGTGTTTAAAGAGGCCAAACACATCAGACTTCTTGTTCATCCTATAAACCCAGGTCTTCCTGCTTGCATCATCTATAAAAGTTACGAAGTACCGATTTCCTCTATGAGACTCCACTGAGGCCGGACCATATACATCCGTTTAAATCATCTCTAGCTTCTTGTTCTTCTTAGCAACGGCTCCAATCTGAAATTTGAGTGCTCTTTGTTTCCCACAAATGAAACTCTCGCAAATTCCCAACTATACCTTTTTCAGCCCAGAAAGTATCCCCCTACCCTGAAGAATCTTCATATTCTTCTCGTTGAGGTGCCTCAATCTCTTGTGCCATAACGAAGACTCATAATCTACTTTTGAACTTGTCGCCAACGCAATTGAAGCTCCACTGCTCCCACTGAATGAGTATAATGAACCGCTCAACTTTCCCCTTACGACCACCAATGATCGTTTAGAAATCTTCCACCGAGAATTCCCAAACACCGTCATATAACCTTCGTTGTTCAGCCGACTTATAGAAATTAAGATTTTCTTCATATCTGGAATGTGTCTCGCGTTCTTTAGCTTTATTTGACCTCCTCTTGAAGGTTTTTAAATAATCTTCCATTTTCCAACAATCTTGCATGGCTGATTGTTTTCCACCGTCACATGTCCAAGATCCTCTTGAACATGCTTGCTAAAGTGATGCTGGTCTGAAGTGCAATGAAAGGATGCTCCCGAATTTAGGAACCAGGTATCCGCATTTGTATTCTCGTTTGCTGATAAACAAAGGCCCTGTTCTCTTCGTTCATGTGTAGACACCACATTGGCTTCCTTTTCATCTTCCTTCCCATCCGAGTCTTTCTTCAAGAGTCTACATTCACTTTTTCTGTGACCATTCTTTCCGCAGTTTAAACAATCTCCTTAGATCTTCCCTTTCGATTTCCCTCGACTCTTAGACTTTCCTTTCTTCTATTCCCTCTTTCCATCGTCCTACCACGATTCTCTACTGAAAGTGCAGAAATTACCGAACTTCAACTCACAGATTTTCTCCTCATCTCATCGTTTAATATGCAACTCACCGCATCATTAAACTTGAGATTCCCTGAGATCAAGTTTCTCCCAACACTCCAGCAACAAACATAGGAATAAAAGGGTTCGAATCTCATCTTCAAATATAATTGAAACCGATTCGAGTTGGCTCGTCACGCTGTTGAATTCGTTCAGGTGCTCTTTCACTGAATCGTTCTCTGCCATCTTCATATTGAAAAGGTTCTTCATCAGAAATATCTTGTTTGATGTTGATCAGTCAAATTTATTGCACATTTGTATGGATATTTTCCCTATTATTATTAATTACCAAAATGTGTTAATTGTAAATAAAGAACATATGTGTGTTTAATTGTAAAAAGATTATTGTCATATGTTTCTTCATTTATAATTAATATAATTAGGGAAAATATATGCATATCATATTTAAATAAAATATTCATGAGTTTATTTATTATTAATATATGCATATCATATCAAATATTCTTAACCAATATTCTTAAGATATCATATCATATAATTGGTTGGAATAATATCTCAAAATAAAACAAATGCCACTAACAAGATAATTTGAGATATTGTGCAAGTATTATAATAAGATCAGCTCAGTCAGAACTATAAGTAGGAGATCTACAGCAAATTGAATCACCAAACCAAATCTGCCGAATATTAGGAGCAAACTGAAGAATCTCGCAACAGCAGAGATTAAGAGATATATTTTTAGAATATTTTTATCGGAAGGATCTCTAAATATCGAGAAGAAAAGGCACGAAAAATTTAGAGGCACGAACCCACCAAACGGTAGTGGAAGCGCGGTCAAAGGGTGCCAATGGCGGTGGAAGCGCGGTCTTCTAGCGGCCGTAAGATGTGAAACTTCAGGGTCTTGATCGTAATTTGACATACTTCAACATGACGTCTAGGGTTTCACATTCCAGATCCTATAAAAGGACCGAGAGCATCTATCATCAAAAAAGCATCGAACAATCTATCGAAGTATCAACTGATCTACCAACCAAACTATCTAGAGAAAATTAGGGTTTTGTAAATTACTTTTTTCAGCGAGCAATTTGTAATGCACTAGTTGATCAATAAAGGTAGACTTTTCTTTTAATTTTTTTCGCATTTACTTTTCGCATTACTTTCTGCATTTTACTTTCCACATTACTTTCCGCATTACTTTTTGCATTAAATTACGCAATTACTTTTTGCAATTTTAATTTCTACGCTAATATCCATGAGCGAGTAAATTCTTATTTGCTAGGGTTTGTAGGATAGGGTAGAAAAATGGATGAAAAACATCTTTTAAAATTCTTTTTAAAAGTTTTAATGTTTATAAATTTTAGCAAAATGAATGTTAACCTTCTTATCGGGTGCACTATCAGTTCATGATAATCACGACCACGATTTGAGATTCTTTAATAATCAGGGTTTGAGATAAATAGAGATCAATGGAAAGACAAGAGGCAGTAGTGGGAAACCCTAATTCCCTCCAAGAACCCTAAACCACATTCATCGCTATCTCTCTAGTATTAAACAATTAAAACATAAAAAGAATTAATTTTTTTTATTTCATCCATTAACTACTAAGTCCTATAAACTCTACAAGCCTTTCTATTATTAAATTTTGTAACCATTCTAGTTTAAAACGAAAAACAATTCCACTTTTCTCCTATCAACTCGTCTAAAATAAGAAAAGCAGTTCACCGTTTCCCTGCAGACGGCCTGTACTCATCGCGGCTAGCTATTTGCGACACCGTTTTGATTGCGGTTATTTACAACATACACATACACACTTTTCACATTCAATCAAATGACGCCATTGTTAGGGATATGTATGCCCTAGAGGCCATTACTGTACATGCGATGTATATTGTAGTGGATGCTTGGACATATATATGGAGGACTTTCTTGCTCGACATGATAGTATGCTATGTGGTTGCACTTTATCTTAACATGTAATCTGATAGTCTCTATGTTACATGTTGATAAAGCCCTTAGGATGAGTACTTGACTACCAGGACTATGATGCAGATCATACTAGTGGGGACAGTGTATCACTAAGTACATCCTTCAAATGTTCCTAGTCGTAGGTGTATCGAGACAGGGCATCGATATACCAGAGTAGACTAGCGTATGCTTCTCGACCCATGTAGATGGGCGATGGATGATCCCATCCATTGATTTTTGACATCAGAGATAGTATACGGGTTCTCAGTGGAGACTGGGTACACTGGACGGACTCGCCGAGAACTCCCAAATGGTATTATACCTCAAGTCAGATGGCAGTTCTCTGGTGACACTGGTACAGGTTAGTCTGTAGACCCGAGATCGTCATAGAGTCTTGTGTGATTCCCATTATGCTTTGATTTCCATCATACCACGTCCAAGGGGGCATGCAAAACGGTGGCTTTTGGGTATAGTCCCGAATCATATGGAGGCAATGAGCGATAGGAGGGGTTTCGTCTCTCCCGGTATAGGGAGTTGATGTTGCGCTGTGTTCGATTGGCTATAACTAGAAATCCCTGGCCAGGGTTGCTGAGATTTACTGGTAAGTGTTATCAGTAGTTTCTCGAATTGTTATGGACCTCATATCGACACGACTTATCAGTTACTGGGGTCTGACGTTTACCACCCCTAGACTGGATATGCGACATATCAGATGAAGAGACCGGACTGTACGGGAGTTTTACTGATTGGATTCGCAGGAGAATGTACAGGCTTGCTTGTTGATCTTTTGATTGCTCAATACCTGGGTGGCTGTTACGTTTAGCTGACCGCTTGCAGCTTGTGGGTGTTTGATATGACATCACCTACTGCCGGCGTATTGATGATTCTTTAGAGTCCTACACAGAGGTTTCCTGGCTCAGGCAAAACGGAGTAGGAGCACATATGTGATGTGTGCGGGACCGAGAATAATACGATATGAGATACCGTATTCTATTCTCGCGATATAGGATATCGGCTGGGTATATGTGATATAGCCGGGTCATCGGATCAAGTGTTGATTCGATGAAATGGTACATGTTATATTAGTCGGTTATATGCAATATAGCCGGATTGTCGGATCAAGTGTTGATTCGATAATTTAATGTATAATTATATATGTGATATATTACATTATGTTAACTAATATAAGCTCGCTTTATTGATTCATTTTCTCACCGGATAATACATTGATATATATGCGATATATGTTAATTGTATTATTTTCTTTTGTTGCAAAATATATTATATATGTGATATATAATATTGTAACAAGTTATGATTACAAATACAACATCATTTGTGGAGATTAAACATGTTAGGGTTTGATTAGGCTTTGATTTGGGTAAGCTTTTTCTTGAAGCTTCTAGAAACTTTATTTTGTTTTAAGCTAAAGATATTTTATAAAGATATTTTGTAGATATTTCTTAACCCAACCCAAACCCTTTACCCTAGTTAAATCTCTACAAGGGTTAAGCTTTCATTCTTAACCCATGGTTGATTTGTAACCATCACAATTAATTCATTATTCATCACAAATAGATTCTTCTTCTTCTTCCTCTTGAAAAAGCTTTCTAGCTTTTTGCAAAGTGATGATAATGAGTGAGAAATTGAAAACAAAAGAGTGCTAAATTCCTACTTCATCATCCTCATCTATTCTAGCCGCTTAGATTAGGCTGTTTGCTTTGCTAATACTTGATTAGCAAAGCAAGAGCTTGGGTTTGAGTTTCTTCAAGGTAGATCATCTTAGTTATTGAAGATCGGAAGCAAATTTGCATCTTTCTATTCATGGAGCCTCTCTAGAGTCCGGGTACATGATGATCGCGGCGAAGGGACCTCAACATGGAGCTTATGAAGCGAAGGAACGGACTACAAAGGTTGTAATTCCAAACTCTTAGATGTAAAATTGTTTACATGCTTAGTTAACCCTAATTCTCTAGCAAAGATCCTCGCTTTAAGTTGTTCGGCACTTAAAAATTTTAAATTAGGCATGGTTGATGCCTTATAGACTCTTGTGATAGTGCCTAATAACCTTACAGCCATTACCAGGGATACAGTCATAATTATTTTTCTTGTTATTCGGGTTGATTTCTAATAAAAACCATAAACATAAAATAAAAGAGACCCAAAACCGAATTTTGTGTTTTTAACGATTTTTTTGCGAGTTTTGCAAGAAAATATAAAGTAATTAGAGCGAACCAACAGAGAGTCATAGACTTTCAAATTGGACTAGAGAAGCATTGGAGTACTGAGAAAATTTTTGAAGTCACAACTTCAACATACGGCGATGGAACCGCGGCCCAAACAAGCTATTGGCGGTGGAAGCGCAACCCTACTGGGGGAGTTGGGCCCCCAAATTTCTATGGTATTCTCCTATCGTTTTCCTCTCTTCTCTAAAGCTCTGTTTTTACCTGCAGGATTTTTGCAAACAGCGTCGTTAAAAAAATCTTTTTGCGTGTTTTTGATTTCGGTTTGTTTTTCATATTTAAACCGGACATTAAGGGGCAAGAAACTCAAATTCAGATTAGGTGGGGATTTTATCACCCTTCCTAGGCCCCGCAAATCACAAACGATCATACTATAACCCTACATTAATAAAAAATATTTAGACCAGATGTCTAAGGACATTTGCGCTCAATTAGGATAAAGGAGGGTCGTGGGCAATCTATTGCTTATCCGCATTTCTCTTGTGGTATCTGAGGCAAGTGTGACTAAGGAAAGTGGTTACTTAATTAGTCCCACTATTTCGGTGATTCGTATTGCGGATATCTCCCACTTACCTGGCTGCAAGATTGATAAAGAGGTGATAGAGGATTGATCCAATGTCTTGTCCTTTGGAAGTCTAGGAGCGGTCTAGTGTTTGACCTCGGTGACCCTAGCTTTAGGGACTGATTGTGCATTTTGTGATTGGTTGAGTCAAGCCTTGCGTCCGTCATTTTTTTCAAAGTAAAGCCTTTTTAAAATCGTTCTCACACGTATCACATGCTGCCACGTGCACTAAACCCGTTTAGTGCATATCGGCTGGAAACAGGATTCTAGTTCCCGGCTAGTTCGCGTTTTTACTGTCGACTCCGAAGTCGATACTTCTTCACCTTCCTTTTCTCTTCTACGTACCACATCTCCTGAGATGGACGGACCTCCACCGGGTTTTAACAACACCACCTTACCACCACCCGTAGGTGCGCAAATTCAAAATCCACCATGCATCGCTCTCCAAGACTGATGCTACCCCACACGTGGACCCTTTCCTACGTGTCTATCTCTTCCACCAGCCAATGGAGATAATTTCTAAATTAAACCCCACTTCATCAACTTGTTGCCCAAATTTCACGGGCTTGAATCTGAAGATGCCTACGTTTTTATAACCAAATTCGAAAACATATGTGCAATGATAAGCACCACCCAACTTTCAGGGGATGCTATGCGATTACGTCTTCTCCCTTTTACCTTGTGCGATCTTGCAGAGAAGTGGCTTTTTAGCACCTCTTCACATTCTATCACTAATTGGGATGAATTTGTTAAAACATTCCTTAAGAAATTTTAACCTAATCATAAGACTGCCCGCATTAGGAGCGAGCTTAACCAGTTTGCCTAACTTCCCAACGAACCCTTTTGGAAATGATTTGAAAGGTTTAAAGATCTCTTTGTCCAATGCCCTCATCACGGAGTCGAAAAATGGCAACTGTGCCAAATTATGTATGAGGGTGTTAATCCAGCGACAAAACAAATGCTACAATCATTTGTCAATGTCATTTCATGTCAAAATCCAACGAGAAAGCATGGCAATTTCTTGAAGATCTCGCCGAAAAAATATTACAGTGGGAGAGCACAAGACCAACAACATCATCTTCGTCTTCATCTAGGACATGTATCCATCAGCTCGAAGCTTCCGTTGCAATGAAATCCAAAATGGCTGCGATGCAAAAGAAGCTCGAAGCTATTGAAAACAAATTCTCTTCAGCCTCCCTAAATCAAGTTACGCTCCCCAAAACCGTGTGTGGTTGTTGTTATGATTCGTCACATTTAACCGAAGAATGTCCTTTGAATTCTCCATCTCAAGGTCATGAACAAACCAATGCTGCTTTTCAGTAACGACCTAGAAACGATCCTTATTCCTCCACATATAACCGGGGATGGAGGAATCATCCTAATTTTGCTTGGAACCAAAACCAAAACCAAACTCAAAATCAAAATCAGTTGCCAAGTCAAAATAATTATCAAAGGCTTCCTCCACAGCAACAACAACCACCACAACAAATTCGGCAGTCCTTTCAATCGCAATCATTCCAAAATCCGGCCAATAACTTTAATCCTTATAACAATTCTTTCCAACCACAGAATAATATTCCTCCGCCCGGTACCGATAAAATCTCTGCACTCGAAAGAAACTTAGAAGCGTTTATTAAACAATCCGTGCAAATATCGGCTAATTTAACGTCTTCTATCCAAACGTTAGTGCAACACACTACTTCCCACGGTGAAAGCATCAAGTCTATCGAAGCACAAATTGCACAGTTAAACACAACAATGAGTGAAAGAGAGGAAGGAAAACTTCCATCTCAAACTCTACCAAATCCCGGCCACCCACAAAATGCTAACATTGTCCTTAACCAATAAAATCATAACGTAAGTGCTGTAACTATGTTGAGATCGGAAAGAGTGCTGAATAAACATGTTGGTGAACAAGTTGATGATTTCGAAGACACCCTGGCTACTACTTCTACTTCTACTTCGTCTAATCAAAAATCTTCTTCCGGGCCTATTCTCCGTTCTCTACTGGGCTCGAACTCTCAGTCCACTTTCTTGAATGAATTACCATCTCAGACCACCCCAAATCCAATTTTGGGATCCATTCCATCTCCACAAACTTCTTCATAAATGTTGGACCCAACCCCTGTTAATAAAGCTCCTTTTCCAAACTGGTTGAGGCCCAACAAATCAAGTCCATAGATGGAGAAGATTGTGGAAATATTTAAACAAGTTAATATTAATATTCCTCTTTTAGATGTTATCCAACAAGTTCCATTCTATGAGAAAATTCTTAAGGACTTATGTACTAAGAAAAGGAAAACTCAAGTACCTAAAAAGGTTTTCTTAGTGAGCAATGTGATTGATGCTCTTACCAAAAATTTGCCCAAGAAACATAAGGACCCAGATTGTCCTATAATTTCTATAACTATTAGGGATAAAAATATCAATCGTGCTCTACTCGATCTAGGTGCTAGCGTTAACTTGCTCCCGTATTCTGTTTATGAGCAATTAGGCATAGGAGAGTTGAAACCTACGCACTGCACTCTCTAGATGGCCGATCGATCTATCACCCATCCTAGGGATGTGCTAGAGGACGTGTTGATCAAGATAGGGGAATTTATATTCCTTGCGGAATTTATAGTTTTAGATACACAGCCTGTGGCGAACCCACGGAACCAAATCCCTGTGATTCTTGGTCGACCTTTTCTCGCAATCTCAAATGCGGTAATCAATTGTCGAACGGTTCCATGAACCTATCCTTTAGGAAGATTACAATTGAACTTAACATTTTCAGGATAGGTAATCAACCCACCGTACCTTCTGCTCATATGATTGATATATGTTCCGTCAACGAGATAGCTTCCGACAGTTGTGAATTTGAAGAGTTTTGCGATAATGATCTCGACGCCACTAGTGCGTTATTGTTTGATCCATTTACTCCTTACACGAATAGGGAATACGAAGAGTTCACTTTTCTTGATGATTTTGATTCACGGGACCCTTCTGTCGACAAGTCCACCCCCGAGTTCGAATCCTTTGACTTTTCGAATAAGTTAGTTGAGCTATCCGAGTCAGTCTCTAATGCTAGTTGTGAACCTCTTTTAGGGTCTGAGTATCATTCCCTTACCCTACCTTCTATCGTCTTTCCGCCGACACTTGATCTCAAGCAGTTGCCGTCTCATCTTAAATATGGATATTTAGGTGAGAATGAGTATTTACCCATTATCATATCAGCGTCTCTAGCTTTAGAGTAAGAGAGATCTCTTTTGTCTGTCTTGATATCGAATCGGCAAGTTTTTGGTTGGACAATGACGGACATCAAAGGGATTAGTCCCTTGATTGTTGAATATCATATACATTTGATGGATGAAGCCAAACCAGCACGTAACCCAAAAAAACGGTTAAATCCCGTCATGAAAGAGGCGGTGAAGAAAGAAATTGTTAAATGCTTAGACAATTGTATAATTTACCCAATATCTGATAGCCATTATGTAAGTCCTATTCATGTGGTCCCTAAAATAGTCTAGCATCACGGTCATAACTAATGAGGCTAATGGGTTGATTCAAACACGAACTCAAACCGGGTGGCGAGTATGTATTGATTATAGAAAACTCAATACCGCGACAAGAAAAGTTCACTTCCCTCTACCCTTCATTGACCAGATGTTGAAACGTTTAGCTGGGCATGAGTACTACTGTTTTTTTGATGGATACTCCGGTTATAACCAGATTCCCAACACCGAAAAGGATTAAGATAGGAAAACTTTTATTTTTCCTTTTGGTACTTTTGCTTATAGAAGCATGCCCTTTGGGTTATGCAATACTCCCGCTACATTTCAGCGGTGTATGATAGGGATATTCTCAGACATGGTCGAGAATTTTCTTGAGATATTTATGGACGATTTCTCTATATTTGGGTACTCCTTTAAGGAATGCTTACGTCATCTTAATGCTGTTCTTACCCGCCGTAAGGATAAGAATCAATCTTTGAATTGGGAAAAATGTCATTTCATGGTTCAAGAAGGTATTGTCTTAGAGCATATCATTTCATGAAATGGCATTGAGGTCGAAAAAGCTAAAATAGATATCATTTCCAACCTTCCTCCTCCCAATGCGTCAAAGATATACGATCTTTTTTTGGTCATGCCCGATTTTATAGACGATTCATTAAGAACTTTAGCAAAATTGCTAGACCTTTAACTTTTCTCTTGGCTAAGAATACAACATTTCACTTTGACTTGGATTGCATGATTTCTTTTGAATCACTTAAACGTTCCCTCATTAAAACCCCCGTTTTATTATCTCTAGATTGGAATCACCCTTTTGAGCTTATGTGTGATGCATTCGATTTTGCTATTGGTGCAGTTTTAGGACAGCACATCGATAAGATGTCACATATGATTTATTACGCGAGTAGGACCTTGAACGATGCCCAAATGAACTATACAACCACCGAGAAAGAACTCTTGGCAGTTGTATCTGCATTAGAAAAATTCAGACCTTACTTAATTGGCTCTCCGGTCGTATTTTACACCGATCATTCCGCCCTAAGACATATTTTATCGAAGAAGGATGCTAAATCTTAGCTAATACGTTGGATCCTCTTGTTACAAGAATTTGATCTTTTCATAAGAGACAAAAGTGGATGTGAAAACGTTGTAGCCAACCATCTTTCATGACTTTTTTCTTCACTAACGCTGACCTTGCCAATAAATGACTCTTTTCCAGACAAACATCTCTTGACCATATCTTGCGAACCTTGGTTCGCTGATATTATGAATTATTTTGCAACGGGACTTCTACCCAGCGAATGGTCAAATCAAGACAATCACAGATTCTTATTCTAGGTAAAACACTTTTACTGGGACGAACCCTATTTGTTCAAGTATTGTCCCGATCAGATCATTCGTCGGTGTGTCCCTAATAATGACTTCAAGAGTGTATTATACTTCTGCCATGATCAAGCACGTGGCGGTCACTTTGGTCCAAGAAAAACCGCGGAGAAAGTTTTGCAATGTGGCTTTTATTGGCCAACGTTATTTAAAGATGCATATGATTATTGCAAAACTTGTTCATGGTGTCAACACATGGGTTAGATTTCACAGAGAAATGAGATGCCGCTCCACCCAATCTTAGTGTTAGAGATATTTGATGTATGGGTTATTGATTTCATAGACCCGTTTCCCAACTTTTTTGGTAACTTATACATTTTATTAGCATTTGATTATGTTTCTAAATTGGTTGAAGCAATGTCGTGCCGTACTAATGACAACAAGGTTGTTGTCAAGTTCCTTAAAGAAAATATTTTTTCTCGGTTCGGACACCCTCGTGCTATCATTAGCGACAATGGGACACATTTCTGTAATCGGTCATTCGAGACTTTGATGCGGAAATATTCAATCAATCATAAGCTTTCTACACCCTATCATCCCCAAACGAGCGGGAAAGCTGAGATCTCCAATAGACAGATCAAGCAAATTTTGGAGAAAACGGTTTTTAAGAACTGTAAGATTGGTCCACAAAACTTACTGATACTCTTTGGGAATTTCGTACCATATATAAGACCAATCTTAGCATGTCTCCTTATCGATTGGTGTTTGGGAAGGCTTGCCACCTTCCTGTCGAGATCGAACATAAAGCAATGTGGACAATTAAAGAGCTTAACTTAGATTTTAACCAAGCAGGCTGCTATCGAAAGCTGCAATTAAATGAGCTGAGTGAACTTCCTGATGAAACTTACGATAATGCGGTTATAGTAAAGAACCGGACAAAGTGTTCCATGACAAATATCTTTTGAGAAAATCTTTCATACCGGGAAAACAAGTCCTTCTTTACGATTCCCATCTCCATCTTCATCCGGGTAGGCTAAGATCTTATTGGAAAAAACCTTTTGTGGTGCAATATGTATACCCGCATGGTGCAGTAGATATAGAAAATGTTAAAAATGGTTCTATTTTTAAAATAAATGGGCATAGATTAAAACCGTACTTTTCCGCTGACCCATCGGAGGAGTTCCTGTTTTTGTAGGGGTCGTTTTATCACGATTAACTTTTCTCCGTCCCACCTCCATATTTCGATAACACCGTTTCATCTAAGAATGGAGGTGTATATATAAATTTTTTTTAAAAATATATAATTATCTGTGCATGATAAAGAACAAGTTTGAGGGTGGTTTTCCATTTGACTATCTTTTGACCATATTATTCTCCGTCTAAATCTACAGGTTTTTACGCTCGAACAACAACATCAGTGAGGACACTACTGCAAACAGATTTGGGGGGGAGGGTTTGTATTTATTGGCATATCATATGGCACTAGGCACTATAAATAAATAATTTTTTATTTTGAAAATAAAAGTTAGAAAGTGAAAAATACATATGAAAGAAAAGAAGAGATTTAAAAATGCAAGAAAATAGATATTTTAAAACAAAGCTAGTAATACGTAGTCATGAGCTGTTGTCCCAAGGGTTAGTAAGATGAAGAAATCGATAATCTGCGAATAGAAATAAGTCTGAAAAATAGTCTCTATTCTTGAGTCCAAATATCTGAATGTTGATACCCTGCTTTAGATACTTGCACACATCTTGAAACTTGGGATAGTAGAGAATACCTTGAAATACTCTTGTCTAGAAGCCTTAGTATGAAGGAAAAATATATAAAAAAATATAAATCAACAAAATATAAATGGTGCAGAAAAATGAACATTGGTTTTGTAATTACTTAAAACAGCATAAAAAATATAGCGAGGGTGTCTTATCACCTAGTGTCTTAGACCAACTGGTTTGGGAGTCACTGCTAAGCCTTAGTTGTTGCAAGATTAGGATATTGCTAATTACGCCTTAATAAGTGAGCACATTCGGTAATCGGTTGGTTAGTACCTCAAGAAGTATTAATGGTCCCATGAAAAATGTTGGTTGATCATGAAGTAGTCGGATGCTCTATTATACAACATTTGTCGGGCGTGAGGCAGATCTGGCAGATTCACCCTCTTCTTGGGATAGGAAGGGAAAGAGAAGATTTCGATGAATCATCAAGCCCTTTGGATGGCTGGTTCTCCATCTACAGTTTTCGCGATCTCATCGTATATAATGATCGAAAGTCGATTTGCCTTCTTCTTCCATGAAGATTCAGACAAAAGCGAGCTTGGATGGAACTGAAGAAGCGAACGAATAAAAAGGTAGTTGACTTTCGCAAGAAAACGGATGAGCAAATCCATCTAAAACATCACAGACTAAAAAGTACTAAGGAATAAGGACAAAGGGTATGATAGCTTGAATTGAATTCTCCAAGCTTAGAGATATCTTTTACACACACGTAGGGGTATATAATCGATGTTTGGAGGAAAGGTAGGGAGGAAGAGTAAAAACGATGTTTTATTGAGGGTTGATCTGATTTCTAACATCTTTTCAAGACCATTGAGACAGGGCTCATGACAACTTAAAAGCTAGTGTAGTTTGAAACACTTTTTTTCAAGTTTTTTTCTTTTATATGTCCTTAATTTGCATATAATTTTTGTCTTCTTTCTTTTATTTTGGGATTTTATGGGTCTAATCTATTGAAAACCCTCAAAAGGCAACACTCCTCCTACTAGGGACACCTAGAGATTTAAAACCTTGTTGCACGAGCTAAGTGCAATCGTGTTGCCTACGAAAGTGTGCTCAGTTTTTCTTTTTCTTTTTAATAATAAAATAGTTTGCTCGGGACGATCAAACATAAGTTTGGGGGTATTTGATCAGTCAAATTTATTGCATATTTATATGGACATTTTCCCTATTATTATTAATTACTAAAAAGAGTTAATTGTAAATAAAGAATATATGTGGGTTTATTTGTAAAAAGATTATTGTCATATAATTCTTCATTTATAATTAATATAATTAGGGAAAATATATGCATATCATATTTAGATAAAATATTCATGAGTTTATTTATTAGTAATATATGCATATCATATCAAATATTCTTAACCAATATTCTTAAAATATCATATCATATAATTGGTTGGAATAATATCTCAAAATAAAACAAATGTTACTAACAAGATGATTTGAGATATTGTACAGGTATTATAATAAGATCAGCTCAGGTTTGAACTATAAGTAGGAGATCCACACCAAATCGAATCACCAAACCAAATCTGCCGAATATTAGGAGAAAATTGAAGAATTTCGCAACGGCAGAGACTAAGAGATATATTTTAAGAATATTTTTATTGGAAAAATCTCCAAATATCGAGAAGAAAAGGCACGAAAAATTTGGAAGCACGAACCCACCAAACGGCGGCGGAAGCGCAGTCAAAAGGTGCCAACGGCGGCGGAAGCGCGGTCTTCTGGCGGCCGTAGGATGTGAAACTTCAGGATGTTGATTGTAATTTGACACACTTCAACATGACGTCTAGGGTTTCACATTCTAGAGCCTGTAAAAGGACCGAGAGCATCTATCATCAAAAAATCATCGAACTATCCATCGAAGTATCGATTGATCTACCAACCAAACTATCTAGAGAAAATTAGGATTTTGTAAATTACTTTTTTTCAGCGAGCAATTTGTTATGTACTAGTTGATCAAAAAAGGCAGTCTTTTCTTTTAATTTTTGTCGCATTTACTTTCCGCACTTTACTTTCGGCATTACTTTCTGCATTACATTACGCAATTATTTTCTGCAATTTTAATTTTTAATTATGATTTCATTCATATTCCATCTCTTTTTTACTACACTAATATCCATGAGCGAGTAAATTCTTGCTTGCTAGGGTTGTAGGATAGGGTAGAATAATGGATGAAAAACATCTTTTAAAATTCTTTTTAAAAGTTTTAATGTTTATAAACATTAGCAAAATGAATGTCAACCCTCTTATCGGGCGCACTATCAGTTCATGATAGTCACGATCACGATTTGAGATTCATTAATAACCTTTTTGTTAAGGGCTTGAGATAAATAGATATCAATGGAAGGACAAGAGGCAGTAGTGGGAAACCCTAATTCCTTCCAAGAAACCTAATCCATATTCATCGCTATCTTTCTAGTATTAAATAATTAAAAGATAAAAAGAATTAATTTTTTTACTTCATCCATTAACTACTAATTCCTATAAACCCTATAAGCCTTTCTATTATAAAATTTTCTAACCATCCTAGTTTAAAACGATAAACAATTCCACATTTCTTCTATCAACTCGTCTAAAACAAGAAAAGCAGTTCACTGTTTCCCTACGAATGACCCGTAATTATTGCGGCTAACTATTTGCGACACTGTCTTAATTTTGGTTATTTACAACATACATATACACACTTTTCGCATCCAATCAGTTGTCGAAGGCTTCTCATGATGCAACTTCGCCAATGTCATCATTAGTCCAATGGTTGTTTTCTCTTTTGATATGTTAAAGGCCACTTGCGGAGTCAACGATAGCCTAATCGTTTCCAGGGCTTTCCTATCCAATAGATTCCTTACCTCAGTAGACATCTTCTCAGGCTTTTCGCCCAACTATAGAAGATATAAATCCTTTTGGTACAGGTAGTCCTCCATCTGCATGCGCTACCAAGCATAATTGTGACCATTGAATCTCTCGATTCTTATATTATCCTCCGCTATCTTTCATCTACTGTCGTAGCTAACTCAACTTCTCCTTCGTTCTGAACCATCACCTTCAAAACTACAATCTAAGAAGATGGGGAAGTGGACACAGGTTTCGTTACCCACCGTTAACCTAGATCATAGAATCGAAGAACCCTAGGTCCCTGTCAAGACCTAAGCTCTAATACCATTTGTTGAGGATATGAAACAATCGCGATAGTGGAGACTGTCCATATACGGAACAATACTATAACTAACAACCACGCAACAACGTGAAACCAACGAAAGAAAAATAATAAAGTGCGAGAATAAATAGAATCACACAAACCAGAGACGAAGGATTTGTTAACGAGGTTCACCCACCATATGATTAGCTTCCGGCAGAGCTGAATTTGCAATAGTCTACTAGATATTAGAATCAAGTTACACCCATGAGCAACCCTAGAAGATTTCTCTCAAATCTCTCTAGATCTTAGCCGTCACCCTCTCTCTATACAATAGTCACTCAAATTGGCAGTATATATTGTTGGATATGTATGCTCTAGAGGCCTTTATTGTATATGATACTGGGGATATGTATGAACAGGACAATCTTATTCAATATGATAGTAAGCTATTTGGTTTGCCTTTACCTTAATATGTATGCTTTACTGGTTATTACATTTCTTCATTATATGTTTATAAATCCCGTAAGATCTTTACTTGACTACCAGCGTTATGATGGCGATCATACTTGTGGTCCATAAGCACATCCTTAAATGTCCCTAGTCGTGAGAGTATCGAGACTGGGCATCGATATTCCAGAGTAGACTAGTGTGTATGTATCTTGACCCTGACGGGGGGCGATGGTTAGTCCCATAACTATTAGTGTACGACACCAAAGATAGTATATAGGTGCTCATTAGGTTATGAGTTACACTGGATGGACTAGCCGAGAACTTCTAGATGGTAATGTGCCTATCTTCAGATAGCGGTTCTCTGGTGACATAGGTGCAGGATAGTCTTTAGACCTGATATCGTCATTTGTCTCGAGTGTGTTCCCATTGTACTTAGATTAATACCCTACCATGAATTTAAAGAGTCGTCCAAACAGTTTTTAGTTAGGTACAGTCCCGAAGCACTTGGAGGCAGTGAGCGATAGAAGGGATTCGTTTCTCCTGGTATAGGGAGCGATATTGCGTTATGTTCGATTGGGCATCACCATAAGACCTTATCCAAGGCAGATGAGATTTACTGATAGTAAGATCAATAGTTTCTCGGGATGTTTTTGAGCCACATTGACACGACTTATTGAGTTATTAGGGGTCTGACTTTTTCCACCCCTAGACCTGGTATGCGACACTCTCAGAAGAAAAGATCGGACTATACAGAGATTATCACTTATAGGCTCAGTTGGGGTACGGACGAGCTTGCTTGTCGACCTTTCTTTCATTCAATACCTGGGTAGCCGTTACGTACAGTTAATGCCACTCACGTGCTTATGGTTAAATCACCGTCAGCGTATTGTCAAGTCTTTAGAATCCCATACGGAGGGTTTCTTGGCTGAGGCGAAATGATGTAGTGTGCGTACTTTGATACATACAAAGGTTCGATTAAATATGTGTTTTTAGTACACGTACTTTAATCGGACAATTTTTAATACTAGCCGACTTGAAACATAGCCAGATTATCACATTTAGATGAAATGTGAGCTAGTATTATATCACTCATTTTCTCTCTTTTCGGTATTTGTATTTCGATACGAATATAGATATTTGTACAAATACGGGTATTTTTTCTTAATATAAATATGGGTATTTGTTTCTTAATACAAATATGGGTATTCGTATTTTATACGAATACGGATGTATTTATTTTGATACTGTCATGCCCCGCTTCCCAATAGACGGAAACGGTGACGTGGCGAGGCTGCGACGTATTTATTTCGAGAAGGTTATTTCCCGGAATAAATACGCTAAGTGTAAATGAGCAATATAAAATGACAAGAAATTAACATGAGATTTAAACTTCAACAACTTTATTTACATTCAACTTGATACATTTACAATACATGAGTTCAACTGAAAGAAAATACAAGAAAAGAAATGCGTAAACAGGTGGCATACATAAATTGAAAGAGTATAACTAGTCTAGGCATGAGTTACGATCTGATCGTGCTCCTTCTCGGTGATGTCCACCTCCTTAGTCTCCGCAGTATCTGACGAACATTTTAAGAAATAAAGATGTGTGGAATGCCCCGTCAGTGAACTTTCGCTCGGTAAGTCCCCAAGAAATGGGTGTGAAGTATAAAAGTACAATGATAAAGAAAGTGTATATCATAAAGCAATGGACTATGGGATATCGTGTTGAAACATGTTATTTAATATAAGCATGACAATTCTATATATGCAGTTCTATATATATATATATATCATAGAAAAATAACATGAGCATAGTATAGCATGGTCGTGTGATGTAGGTGTAGTGGATATGTAGTGAATGTAAGTGTCCTAAAAGGTGTGTACATGGGTAAACTAAATGTAACGTAAGTTCAAGGGTGAATACCAACCAATCTCAAGAGTGTTCTCGAACCCAACAGACTGTAATTCAGGGGTAAGGAATTACGGGCCCGAATCAAGTGTTAGTAACGGGACTTCAACCTAGTGTTGAAGTATTCCAAACTCAACAGGCTATAATCCAAGAGCAAGAAAACACGGGCCCTCATGATAGCTTGCTTGTGTTAGTAGACATGGATTCATGATCTAAGGGGACTCTTGAGATTTCATTGGATTCACACATGAACTACCCAAACACCCTGTGTAATCTACGTTACAGTTAACATTACTAGCCTTGCTCAAATCCATGAATATATCAAGTTGCAAGATTGAGTTCATATCAATATCAAGTATTCAAGTCAAGTGTTCTTGTATTCATGTCAAGTTGTATTCATGGTTCGAGTCAAGTCAGTTTCAATAGCAACCATTGTGTTCTGGTATTCATGTTAATTTCATGTCAAATTATAACCATGGTTCGGTCAAGTCAAGTCAAGTATACGAGTTTGAGTTTGATATTGATTTCGAGTGTTCAAGTTTATGATCAAGTATTCAAGTTCTTGTTTTATTTTGGATTCAGGATTGAGTTTGGACTCAGATTGAATCAGCCATTTGTAAACGGGTTTAACTCTTGAATTTCTTAGGTAGAGTCATCGGCAACTGCTGCATATGGACGACAGGATTTGTGTATTTTTTCAAGACAATTGCCATTGATAACTCCTTAGTATAGTTAAAAAGTAAACCTCGAGGGTGATTTGTATTATTTAGGATTTTCATGAGCATGTATTTTGTATATTGATTGTATTTTATTGAAATGTTTTAATCTTTCGTTTTTTATAAAAATATAGTTTCATAATATAATGAAAATATGGATTTATAATTTTATATAATTTTAATTTTTAAAATTTTAGTTTTATTTAGAAAATTCGTTTTTCTTAAAAATCGTATTTATATCGTTTCGAGATTGAATGCTCTGTGAGGAGATCTGCATCTCGCCCCACTATCCCCAGGATATGCGATAATCCGCACCATCCATTAACGGGTCCCCTAAAGAGAGTTATAGGTGCATAATTGTCACGCCCCGCTTCCCAGAGTGCGCTAAGATAGGCACGTGACAGAGCCAACCATGCTACCTGTGGATAGGAAATATCTCTCCACAGTCACATTACGGCTGTAGAGATATTAAAAACAGTAAAATAATAAAACTAACTAGTACATGTCCATCTGCCAGAATAATGAGTCAAGAATAAAAATAATGCGGAAGTAAAGAGATCCAATACAATAATAAACTGGAATGTACGTCCCATAATGCGGGCTCACATCAGGAATGAAAATACCGAAATGAAACTAAACTAAACTAATAACAGGTCCTCACTGCTCGGCCTGTTGACTGAAATCCTCCTGCTCGGCCTGCAGCAAAGGTAAAGGATCTGGGCCATGCAAAACCCAGACGTCAGTGCGTCATAATATCAAACAATAATAAAATCAAGGAGTAGCAAGACATGCAGGTACGAGTATGGACGGTAAATAAGGTATAACAGTAACAAAAATAAGGGCAGTGAAGGGTAAAGGCACAGGTGACGTGCAGTGAGTAATCTAAACTGGTCTACTGGGTTAACTACTCTCAAGTCCTTGAAATCAATTTAATGAATCGTCGATGTAACTCAATAGTATCCCGTGCGTGCCCGGAACCACGGTCAAAGACTCTCGGGCTGAATCCGAGACGTGCCGCTAGGCAGTAAAAGGTAGTATATAAAGACGAATGATGTCAGCAGCATCATCCCGGGGCTGGCCTAGCCCGTAAGACTGATCAGTAAAGGCATCGAACTGTCGAGTTACAAGTCAGGTTTCATCATTGATTTCCCCATACCCCCAAGTTATGTGTTCAAGTCAGGTATTGATAAATCTGAGACTAATGCCAACACAGGAATCAAGCAGGAACAGGTTTGTTTATACAAACAGCAGGATTGTCCATCGGGACAACAGGTCAGGATTGTCGGCATTAGAAACGGGATCAAGTAACAAGTCAAGTAGTAATATATCAGGTCATGTCAAGTAGTGTACAAGTATCAAGTCAGGTCAAGTAATGGTGTATCAGATCATGGAAAGTAGTATACATGTATCAAGTGGGTGCTCATGATCAAACTGTAATAAGTATGGGTGCACAAAATCAAGTATGTAGTACTAATATAACAATGAAATGATATAATGTGACATGGTATGCAAATTGATATAAAATCAATGATATGGATGCACAATTATCGATTAGGGTTACATTTATATTTCCGATACTAATTAGGATGCACTTATTAAACATGGGGTGTTAATACAATAATAATATGAATTAATGTGATCTATAAATACAGTTGTATATATTTTAAATGAGATGGATGCAAACGGGTATCCTGAAAACAGTAAAACTATAAAAGGGTAATGTGGGATGTACAATTAAGCAATATGAGATGTAAAATATTCCATTAGGTACAGTATATTGTAATATAGTATGTAATGAGATAGGTTTGCATGCGCTAGATATAAAGTAACACGTATGGATGCAGACGGATGTCGAAAAAATGTAAAAGTAAACATGGGGTGCATAATTTGAAATACCAGTATTATATTTATTAAATTAGGTGTATATAAAGTAATGTAGCATGTAGCAAGATAAACTTGCATGCCCTAGATCTGAAATGTACTATACGAATGTAAACGGATATCGAATAAATCGATAAAACTGAAAACAATAATGTGGATTGCAAAATTAACCATTTTGGAGTATTATAATTCAAATAGATATAGATTATAGTATTATAGCATGTAGCAAGATTAGCTTGCCTAGACGGATCACGAAACGGATATGTACGGTACGTCCGACGTCGGCAAAATGTCGCGACACACGCACGGCACACGGAATGGGTCCAATCAACGCAAGAGGGTGATCACGCAGGTAAGGCACGTTCGCTGGGTCGTCTGGATCGTCGGTGTCGTCACGGCTCCGGCGATCGCTGGAAAACAGATTTCACAAAAGAATAAAGAAAAGAGAAAGAAAAAGAAGAAGAGGAAGAAGAAGGGAGAAGGGCTGTGCTCACTGGGTTCGTGCACTGGAGTTGTCTTGGGGTCAGAGGAGTTGGCAGGGGCGACGACGATGAAGGATCGCCGGCGGCGAGATCCACAACAAGGGTAGTGGGGATTCTCGGGTCGAATGGGGTGTGCAGGGAAGCTCTGGTTGTTTGGGATGAAGAGATGACGGTGGTGGTGGTGTCAGGAGGTTGGGAGAGAGAGATGAGGAAGGTGCAGAGGTGACGACGAGGTGGGGTCGTCGGCGGTGGAGGGTGCAGGTAAAGGAGGAGATGGGTTCTTGGTTCAACGTTGGGGTGAGGACGAGGAAGAGAGGAGAAAGGAAGGAGATGAGAGAGGAGAGGGAGATGAGCGAGGTTGAAGACGAGGGTGAGGGTGGCAGCATTGGCTGCGATGGCGGCATCGTTGGCAGAGGAGGAGGCTAGGTTTCTTTGGGTTAGGGTTTGCGTCGTGAAGGAGAAAGAATGAAGGAGGGAGGTTACTTTATGGGAGAAGGAGGTGAGCGGATCCCTGGTGAACAGGGATCGCGAGAGGAGTGAGAGAGAGGGGGAGAGAGAGAAAGAGAGAGAGAGGGGAAGAGAGAGAGAGAGAGAGAAGGGAGAGATCGAGAGGAGAGAGAGAGGGGGGAGGAGAGATAAATTTTTTGCGTAGTGAGAGAGAGTGAGAGGGGCTGAGTGATGGTGGTCCATGAGTCAGGGAAAGAGAAGGAAAGAGAGAAAGATGATTGGCTCAGAGTGTGGGGTCGGAGGAAAGAGAATAGAGAAAGAGAAAAAGAGAGATTCTGAGTTGTTGAACTGTTTAGATGTTAAATTTAAAAAGATTTGATTAGGTAAATAAATTTAAACTGTCGACTAAAATTTAAATATAAATATTATTAAAATTGGAATTTTGGCGGGATACAAAAATATTCCAAAACACGTCCGGGTCGGGTCTAAAATTCAGTTTTAAAATATGAAAAATATATGCGACGTTCAAAATTCAAAATGAATGCTCGGGTAACGAAAATGCATACCCCCAAGAACGGATACACGTACATGCGCGTAGCCATCCAAACAAGTCCGTTTCACTGAACGGGACGAGAACAAGATGCGCGGATACTACCACGGGGTTAGGGGTATCATGCAGGCCATGTAGTGTATTTTTAAAATATTTTACATGACTTAAAATGTTATATTGTGAAAATGCAAATGTCAGATAAAATTCCAGTATGCAGTATTCATGAATGTTTACCAGTCTACGTAACAAGTCAAGATAATTCATGAATATGAATCAAACAAGTTTCAAGAAAGAGGGTTGGCTCGAATGCAATGTAAAATGTAAAATACCATTCGTACCCAAAACACGATAAATCAAGAAAATACTACAAATCAGGAAATACGGAAACTGGAATTGGTATAAATGAACTAGGGTGTTACAATAATTGCAAAGGAATATGAAATACCATTTTACAAGAAACCCGGTTTTAAAGTATGTGGTATTTTATTATAAAGATTATTCTACGAAACAAAAATACATACAAAAAGGTATCGTGCTATGAAACCAAAGTGTACGTGTGGGGTAGGTCATTACCTCGTGAAGTTTTTCCTAAAGGTATAGTTTTAACAAAGACGAAAAGAAGTGATAATAAAGTTCAAGGTATTTTAATGAAAAAGTTTAATTATAGTTGTTTCACATGAAATTCTTGGTTAAACTTGATTCTAAATATTTATATTTAAGATTACAAGTATTGTGGTAAACTTAGATTGATCAATATATCAAGGAAAAGGGAGTTTCTAGGATAGAAAAAGGATATCGGTAATAACTCCACATACCGATATAAATTTTAAAGTTGAATTTTAATAAAGATAAAAAGAGTTTGGGAGGGACTTACGGTTTGAATATGTTAAGGAAAGATTAAGGAAGAGGAAGGAGGCTTCGTGGTGTTGCGGGAGCTCCAAAACCGGCTTCGATTTTCGATGGAAGAAGCTTGCTCACTAACTCCACTTTACTCCACTTGCACTTAGGAACTTTTTGAGAGAATTTTGCTATAATTTTCAGAATGGTGCTAAGCCAAGATAGGGGGTGGTATTTATAGTGGAGAATTAGGATTTCGGAATTAAAAATGTAAATTAAAAAGCATTAAAATGGTGTTAAATTGTGAAATGAAAGGTCTATGTTTGATTGCAGAGAAATCAAACAGTGCAGAGGAGTTGATGGGAGTTGAAGAGACGAGTGTGCAAAACATGGAGAAATTTGGGTTCATCTCAGCCGGCCCCGCTGGCCTATAGGGTGATTTGGCCGGTCAATCTTGGCTCTCTGGCCTCGAGATTCGTGCCACCAGATAATTCAATATTTACACCATTTTCCAAATGTTTGATTTTTCTGAACTTTTTATTTTCCCGTGTATTGCACGTGCAATCTTTTGGGCTTCCAAAAAATTTAAAAAATCAGAAAAAATAATTGTGTCTGATGGGAATCGAACACACAGGCTACATCACAGTAGTGTAAGGACTTTACCAGTGAGCTATAAGTGAGTTCTTGCTTTTATTTAATAAAAGTAACTTATAACTCATACAAAGGATGTTAAACTCTTTTCTGTATATTAATAGAAAAAATTTCGTACAGAGATTTTCAGAGTCATTACAGCTACGAATACGAATGCATGTATTTGTAGCATATACTTGTATGTTGTATGTGTGTATGTGTGTGTGTGTGTGTGTGTACATATGATGTGGCTTTTATTCTCTTCTCATTTCTTCTTGGATGGGGTGGAAGTGTGTGGACTTGTGACTCAGACATGTGAGTAACAATTCCACTCACTTAAAAACATAAAAGGAAAAAAAGAAAAGAAAAAGAAATGATATGGTTAGTTTTTGATCATCATCCTCTTCTTTTCATCTCTTCTTCTCTTTTGAGTTTTGAGTTTCCAAGTTGAGAAAAGAAAAAGAAAAAAATGGAGAAAACCATGAGATTACCACCACTACATATCTTATTATCAATTCCTAACATGTTTTGTTCACAAGTTGCTTCACTTTGTGTTCTTGTATGAAGCTAGAGGTTGAGCTAGGATTCCTTTGGGTGGATCATCTTCGACAAGAAAAAATGGCTTACAAACTCGTTTCCGAATACCTAGGAGCTTAAGAAGAGGATCTTTGAAGACAAAGGACACGACTACAAAGGTTGTTATTGCTAACCGAGTAGTTAAGTCTTGTTTCCCCAATATTTAACCTAATAAAGAGCAAAACCCTATTGGAACTCAATGAGGCAGCGCCTCACATGCTCTCCACGAGGTTGCCAGCGCCAAAACAAATCTTATAGGATTAAAATCCTATGATGGCCTCTTACGTGCTTATTACGCGGTCGCCAATATGCAAAATACAGAAGCACTTTCTGAATAAAGAGTCAAACTCTTAGAAGGTGCCTCACGTGTTAGCCACGCGGGCGCTAATGTGCAAAGCACAGAAATGCCCATCTTAAGAATTAAATTCTTAAGCAGTGCCCACATGCACAACACGTGAGCGCCAGCGTCCAAGTTAATATCTGTAGAATTAAATTCTATATTTCCCCAATAAAAATTAGGACATTCTCTGTTAAACAGAGTCGTTGGATCAAAGATCCAATGGAGAAAACATCTCCCAAATCTTTTTAAATAATAAGAATACTCTCGGTTGGATCAATGATCCGACAATAGAATAAAATTCTATTTTTTAGGAATATATTCTCTCAACCTTTTAAAATAAGAAAAATTGCTTTCTGTACAACAGAGAACTGGTGGATTAAAAAATCCAACGGTGATTAAAAATCACCATTTTACAGAATAAATTCTGTATAAGGGAAAAATATTTCCCCAATCTTGTTAAAAACAAGAGGGATATCTTCTGTGAACAGAAACCCTTGGATCAAAAGATCCAACGGCGAGTAAAATTTCCTAAATCAATTGGAATCTCTCAATTAGAGATTTCCTCAAAGCTAATTAACAAATTGCTTCTACTATATAAAGGACCCAAGACATCAAGCCTGAGGTAGATGAACTCCCCATAAGCTTCTAAAAAAAAAAAAGCTTCAAAAGGAACAGAGAATTAAATTCTCAAGGAAGAAGACCTCCCTCCTCAAAACTCTAGGTAAATAAAAAAGAGTAGAGATCAAAATATCTTATTTACTTATCGAAGGGTTTAACCCTTTTAAAAGAACTTAGTTCTTTCTCTAGATCTGAGATCTGCAAGGCAAGTCTCCTACAAGTTGAGAATTTAATTCTCATCGGGAAGAACTTGTTCTTGAAAATCAAAGATTCATAAGAACCAGTAATTGAGTAAAAGCATACAAAAGAAACCTAGTTCTTATAAAAGAATTTAGTTCTTAAAAATGAAGCTTGACCCTAGATCTTCAAAACAAAGTTCTTGGTGATCATTAATGGGCAAAAATGCCATCAACGGAGGAGAAAAGAATTCAGCGCCCCACGTGCTTCCCACATTGGCGCCTCAAAAGGCATCCAGTGCCTCACATATTCCTCACGTGGGCGCCACAAAAGAGAAGAGTGCTTAGCACCCATTAGCCAGCGCCCGGCGCCCAGCGCCGCACGTGAAAATCATGAGGGCGCCATAAAGCGCTCAGCACTCCATAAAAAAAAGAGAGCGAAAAGGTTGAGTGTTCGACACTCATTGGGCAGTGCCCAGCACCTCACGTGCTCCCCATGTGGGCGCCGCAAAAGAGAAGAAAAGAGTGCTTAGCACTTCACATGCAGCCCAAAATGGCTGAGTGTTCAACACTCATTGGGCAACACCCAACGCCTCACGTGTTCCCCAAGTGGACGCTATAAAGAGTGCCCAGCACTCCATATAAAGACAAAACGACTGAGTTTTCATCACTCATTGGGCAGCGCCCAGCGCTTCACGTGTTCCCCATGTGGACGCCATAAAGAGTGCCTAGCACTCCATATAAAGACAAAATGAGTAAAGTGTTCAACACTTATTAGGCAATGCCCATAACTGAAAGCTCCACATAATTATATGTGGGCGTCAGAACTCATATAAGTGCTGAGCACTTTTTGCATAAAAAAGAGAGACTGAATAAACAGAGCCCAAACAAGTGTTTAGCACTTTTTCAGAAAAAAGGAGACTAAGCAGACTAAAGCCCAAATTGGCTAAGTTGCTAAAGTCTTGCAACTGAGTCCAAATGCTCTGTTGCTGGGTCTTAAATAAAGAAGATCCTAAAATGTTGTTAAGTAGATCTTAGTCTCAAATTGGACTAACGTATCCTTAACAAAGAAATCAATCGACCCCATATGCTCTCGATTTCCAAGGTCTCAAATATGACCAAAAATTCTTAAGCCCACAAAAAACCCTTTTCCCTCAAATACTAGATTTGGTTCAAAGGCACATCTCTTCACACCTCTGATACATGTTGTTGTAATTTTCCAACGTCTTCAGAGTGGTGGCGGGTCCCGACGACCAATAACTTCTTCATGCATCTCCAAATTGACCTGCATGCCTCAAATCTGATTGTGCCCCAAATTGGGCACATTTCATATCTCCATTGTTCACTCTGCCACGTAACAAATAGACTTGCGCATAGAGTGAATAATGGACCGAAATGTCCTTAAACTAATATTCGTCTCCAAAATGGCGATAAAAGACCGAAACGTCCTTAAATTAACATTTCGCCTCAAACATGGCGATAATAGACCGTGATGTCCTTAAACTAAAATAATCGAGCCCAAATGCTCATATGTTTAAGCTGATCTTAATCTCAAACCAGATTAACGATCCTTAAATCAAGCCAAACCCTAATCTAAAAATATACGGATTCGGACTAATCCACGCCTTACGGACGACGACATAACTTAGTCTCCGCATACAATCCATGGGCAACCAAAACAAAAAAAACACACGACACGAAGTGAACTTCCAGAGCAGGAGAAAGTGGTTATCATGATGCGGTAACGTAATTAACTGCAGAGGCTTACGCCTGCAGGGAAGAAAGTTCCCACAATTAAAAACCCCTCATAAAATGAGGGGGAATCTGATGAAGTCACGCTACAACGGCCACGTCCGTCCAAACCTCCAATATATGGTGTTATAAATAAACTTGGTATTTTCGGAGAGGTGGACGGATAAATCCAAATAGTATCTTCCCCTAGGATTCAGGCCGGACGTCACGACGTCATGCTCCATCTTTCGGCGGTGAACAGATTCTGGCACATCCGGTGGGACCTTTTCCTCTTTCTACTCCACACTTCGTGTGTCGTGTTTCGCGAACAAAATCACGGTTCACTATGGTTGCCCTTGGATTCGAGGTACTAAGATTTGATGTCTTGTTCCTGTGCAGAAGAAGAAAAAAAATCAATGGCTTTCAATTGCACAAATTGCAACAGCAACTCCCACTCCGCCTCAACTGGAGGAGTGACTTACGGGCCCAATGCAGCCTCCATCTTTTCAATGCCGGTGAGGCAAGTAACTCAAGCTACTACCGGATTGTTTTTCTAGACCATACTCCCACCAATGAGCATCGGTTCCTCAACGCCACAACCCGATGTTCCTAAGAAGTCGGTCTTCCACCGACTAACGACCACAACGGCTCCTCTCAACGAGCCATCCAAAAAGGGGGTTTCAGTCTTTAATAGGCTAAGCCAAAACTCAAGCAGGACCGTAAAGAAGCCCGTTATTCCCAAAGGGGATACCCCAAAAAGGATAGCCTTCCTAATTCCTGCTCCAAATGAAGCCGTTAAAAGTGCTTCACCAGCCAGATGATCGGTCTTCGAGAGGCTGACCGTCTCCAATCAAATCTTGCTAAGGACGTTGGTCTTTAATAGGCTGGCAACTGGTGGAGCTCCTTAACAAAACCAAGGGCAAGCCACATCCGCTTCCAAAACTGAGGTGGTCCCATCTGCAAGACAAGCTCAACGTCTCCACTGGCACCGGGTGAGGAAAGCTAAGGGTAACTCCCCTTCTTGACTCTCCGCCAGCTCCAATGGTGGAAGTTGATGCTGTTGTTCCAACCGGGAACAGCTTTGAACCGCTGAAGAGGGTGCGTAAAAACTCCCCCACAGTGGTACTAAAGAAATCATTTCCTCCTGTTGAGGTCCCTGTGCAGGAAAAGCATGAGCGTCCCCATCAGCGGCTCTTCTCCCAAATTCACAGAATCTGGCGGAAAGTCCAGGACTCTGTGATCGATGAAAACTACTCTCGACGACCGAAGAAATTAAAGTCTCGGCAAGAGAAATACCATCCCTCCATCATACAGCGAGGGGTGACTTTTACACAGGTGCCTGTTACAATGGCTCCTTCAACTTCGACCTCCCACAAAAGGACGAGGCCGGAGAAAATCCCACTGCCTGCGGCAAATTCCAAAGGCGCCGGAACCAAACGCCCCAAGTCTGGGGGCATGATCATACACACGGTTTACATGGCTTCCAGAAAAAAGGAAAGCCATACTTTCGTGAGTCATCGGCCGCAAACTCGGTCGTTGACAAAAGCTCAGAAGCAACAACAAAAGCTCCAAGAAATGCTGATCAAAATGTCAGCACTTACTGGGTAGAAAGAAAGCCTGAAATCGGCATCTGAACAGCGCCGGGAGTAGGAGACCGATACAGAGTTCCTGTGAAGAGTGCTTGAAAGAAAGGAAAAGGAGGCCGCGGAATAAGTTGCTAACATAAATCAGATGGCGCTTCTGTTCCAAGGCATGGTTGGAATGATGATCCAGCCAGAACCTCCAGCCGAGGTTCCGCCGATAGTTATCGAGGATGACAGTGGGGAAACATCAAACCCTCTTCCAGCTCTATCAACAGCTAAGGAGGAAACGATCACCAATGCTGCTCTTGATGACTACATCGCACAACAAATATGAGTTCATCAACTGAATGAAGTGGCCGTCCAAATTGTCAGAACTGGGCGACTGTACCCAGGCTGGTATGACCAAATCAAGTACCCGCTGGGATATACGATCCCCAAATTTCATGTGTACAAGGGGACAGGCAAACCCCATCAACACGTCGCGCAGTTCTGAGCTCTGTGCGGCAACACTAGAGGTGATGACAAACTGTTTCTTCACCAGTTCGTTGGCAGCCTGTCAGAAACGGCCTCTGAATGGTACTCGGAGCTCCCAAATGACTCCATCAAAATATTCACAGAGATGGAACTGCTGTTCACACAGCGGTTCTCCAGCGCAAGCGAGCGCACCCCGATCACGGCATTAATCAATGCCAGGGTGAAGTCAAGAGAAACCTGGGTCCAATACACGATCCGATGGCGGAACCTATGGTCAAAATGCGAACAGCGCATCGAAGAATCTCCTGCCGTGGGCATGTTCATCGGGACCCTTGATCCTCAAAAGACTGTGTCCCAGTTCATGATGTTCTTCAAGAAGACCACCTTCCAGGCTCTGATCGACAAGCTGACCCAAATGGACCAGATGGGCCATAGACCTTCCTCCTCAAAAATAAACCCTCGAAATGCCAAGGGTAAAGGGAAATCGGCCTTCGTTGCCAATACTCAATAGAAACCGAGTGACCCAAAACCGGTTGCTAGCCAAAGCAATATGTGTCCGCACCTATCCCTGGAAGAAAGGCTAGGACGCGCTTACTCTTTTCCTCATGACAAGACGAGGAGACTGTTCGAGCTAGCAGTGCACAACAAACTCATCACATTGCCAGACCCACGACGTCCACCGCAACCCGGCGATGTCAACAACCACAACTACTGCTCCTATCACAGAATGGTGAGCCACCCAATTGAGGATTGCTACATCTTCAAGAACTGGGTAGAGGAAAAGAATCAACAGGGGAAATTCATGCTCTCTGAGAACTGGAAGGTGAACCCGCCACAGAAGCACCCTCCCAAAAAGGTAGATGCACCGGAGGCATCATGGTCGCTCGTGGAAAAAGTTCCATGGAAGTCATTCTCTCAGCTAAAACTAAAAAAATGCTGAAAGATCTCAAGGCATGTCCGGCAGTCAGATGGAGAAGCCCACTTGAACCAAAAATCATCGAAGGGATGCTGAAACCGCGTCCCGTACCGAAAATTGTCGACAAAGGGCAAAATCCCCAAGTCGAGCCTTCAAAGTCTTTGAAGAAAAAGAAGAAGACCAAGAAGCCTGTGCAACCTGCTGAGTATGATGAAAAACGCACAGATCTACAAAGATACATTGACGTGTTGGAGGAGTACAACTAGAAGGCGCGCACACCGGTCACCCTCGAAGAGTTCCTCAAGCACATTCTTGAGAATGAAAAGAGTGACAATGATGAGGGAAATGACTCATCAGAAACTGAAGACTATTTAGAAAGTTTCTACATGGTTTCCTATTCGTTTTTAAATGACGAAGAATCCTCCTCAGCATCAGAAAAAAAACACAGAGAAGCTGGGGGCAGGATCGGCGCCAAAATCCCCGAAACTATCGGAAGACCCAATCGATAGGCTGTTAAACGAAGCCTTTCAAAAGAGAAAAACTGAACGAGAACACGAAACAAACATATACAAAAAGGCTAAGCGTCAGCGTTAGGATGAACAAGCTACGGAAAGGAGGAGTCGTAAAGTACCCCGACCAGACCAAAGCACACTTGCGGCAAACAAGAGCAGGATCAAGGCAGAGAAGCGGTTCGCCAAAGCCTTTTTAGTGGGAATGAAGCTGCCACCTCTGGTAGGAAACACTCCCGGGGTCATATGCCTCTATGGAGAGGATTCACATCTGAACTATTACCTATATCATCGGAGGGTCACCCACCTCACCGAAGAATGCAGTGCTTTTAAGAAGTGGTGGCAATGATACGTTGCCCATAAAAAACACTTCAAAATGATGAAGCGCGAAGCTCGTCGACAGCAAAAAGGTGCGACAAGTACGCATGAAAAAACGACTGGCAACTGTCATATGGTTGATACCGGTCCGGAAAGGAAAAAACCCCAAGTTCTTACCTTCGGGAGCGATTCTGAGGAAGAAATGACCCTCAACCCTTTCTTCAAGGACTCCACCTCCGAACAAGAAGAGGGGGAGAAGAACTGTGAAAGCATTCAGCTGCGTAGCCGCACGCTGCATTAAAAGAATCTCGGACCTACAAACAAGGGTTCAAGCAAAAAAGACAAAGGGAAAGAAAAAATCCCTGAGGAAATCACCCTTGATGAGGGAGTTGTCAAAAAGCTCGCAGTGAGGGACCCGCCTAAGAAAAAGAAGGTGGATTACAACGTCCTGGCACATTTGAGGAAAATACCCTCACAACTGAGCATATTGGATGATCTCCTCTTGTACAAAGAGGCATGAGATTCTCTGATCAAGGCATTACAAGAGCCTGATCAATTCCAAGCTTTCCTCGCAGAAGAGAAGATGAAGGACGAGCTGGTGGAGGTTCACATAGCTGACATTACATTCAGCGATAAAGATCTCCTTCTCGGAACGTGTGAGCATAATCGCCCGTCATACGTCACCGGGTACAGCCACGACATCAAGATAGGTAAAGTCCTTATTGACAACGGATTCTCCGTCAATCTTCTCAATGTGAAAGTGCTGAGGGAGATTTGCATGAACGTTCAACACTTGACCCGAGACAAAATTACCATCTCTGGGTTCGACTCACAATCGTCACAGACGCTTGGGTCCGTAATATTGACGTTATATTTCGGGCTGCTCGTCACTGACATCAAATTTCATGTCGTTGACGCCAAGAATTGCTATAATGCTCTGCTTGGTAGGCCCTGGCTGCATGAGTACAACATCATCCTTTCTACACAACATCAGTGATGAAGTATTTCAAGGATGGTTTGGAATGCACCGTCATAGGGGAGCTGAATCCATTCTCCGTAAATGAGGTCCGGAAATATGAAGATGCAAAGTACTTCCTACCGGACTTCAAAAATACGGAGAGGTGTCATAAGCCGGAGGATAAATAGAAGTCCATTGCCACTATCCCGATCTTTAGGAGTGAATCCGAGGAAGATGAAGAAATAGTCTACTCGGGGAAACCCCAGAAAGAAAACAACATGCCTGGACCATCGACCTTACTCTGGTCTTTGGCAGCGACTCTGAGGACGAGGCCGACGCAGTGTTCTCCATCCGCCTGTTAGTACAAACCCTCGATGAAGCATATCAGAGCCTGCAAGTCACAATGGTTCTGCCTCGGCATTACAAGGAACTTGATGCGCTCGATACATATAGCGTACAGGAACTACAAACTTTCTACGTGCCTCCCAGACGAAGAGGTGAAAAGGCGATCCTCTTCTACCAATCTACGGAGACCAGAGTAGAGAAAGAAATCTGACACGGTGCCGATTTTACACTTGATAGGCTTAAACCAATCCGTCTGACAAGATACTACACGGATGGATTGAAAAGACTATTAAGATTCCAAGGTGTACCTTTCGAACAAACTGTTCGACAAGCCCACTTCTACAAAAAGATTTGGGATATCCCTGGGGGCCAGCGAAAGATGCCCAACGGGAAGCTGGAAACAACCGGGCTCGGATACGTTCGGTCCAAGAAACGGGAACGATTCTACAGGTGCCGCGCCATAAACAGCTCTGGTGAAGAAGAGAATGCTATTCCAAATAGCTACAACGTTGAAACAGAACGAGATCCCGCTCTAAGAACGTTAAGCCTATCGTTCGAAGAATAGGTTGACAAACTAATAAAAGAAGACTTCCAAAAGATTCGGGATAGCCACAGTCGCGAAATGGCTATTTATGAAAAGGTCAAGATGCAACGCCTCAACCAGCAGTTCGCGGAGAAAGAAGACTACAATGCCCTCCATCCCCAGCTCATTGTATGTCCTCGCAAAAAGGAAAAATCCCGTAATAGAGGCGAAAACAAGATAAAGAGCACAAACAACGTTCGCAAACAACATGTCAGATCTAAGAAGCCGCGCTATCAAGAAGAACGTGGTTGGAACCCGTCCTTTATCAAGAAGATGGGTCGGGAATACTTTTTCCCTCAAGAAAAGACAATGAAAATATTCAACCTTGTCATGAGGCATCAAATGGTAACGCTCCCGAAGTTTCGGCACCCCGAACAAATGAACGGGGTCCATCACCCGGATTATTGCTCCTATCACCAAGAAATAGGATATCCCCTTGAAGATTGCTTCACCTTCAAAGACTGGGTTGAAGACCAGTATCAACAAGGCAGGTTCGCTTTATCCGACAGCAGGAAGGTAACCCCACCACAAAAGCATGAGCCAAAGAAAACCTATATCAAGAATGGAAGCAGACTCGTACCTGCCATGTGATAACACTTTCAGAAGGGGAAGGGCATGGGGCTATGGATGACCTTGTAAAGTGCTTCATAAATGAAGACGAGGATGAGGTGATCTCAGAATTTCCACCGGCACCAAAAGAGCTGGAAGACAGGATACACACCACGGCGGACAACATAAGAAAAATTGACTTAAGGACGGAAAACGATCCGAGGCCCACGTTCGTCAGTGAGCTGCTATCTAGAAAACAGGTAGCCACGTTAAAAGGCGTACTCATGCAATATAAAGACCGCTTCACATGGAACTATTCTGAGATGCCGGAATTAGATCCAAAAGTAGCAGTACATAAACTGGCCATATCGCCGGACATCAAGCCAGTCAAGCAAGCGCCAAGAAGAATGTGGCTCGAACTCGAGATGAGTATCAACGCCGACGTTAAGAAACTAATTAACTCTGGCTTCATCCAAGAAGTTCAATATCCTGACTGGATTGCCAACATCGTTCCGGTGATGAAGAAAAATAGGACGCCGCGTATCTGTGTAGACTTTCGGGACCTCAACAAAGCTTGCTCGAAGGATGACTTCCCAGTACCTGTTACTGAGATGATGATTGATAACATGTCTACACATGATGTTTTCTCCTTCATGGATGGATTATCAAAATACAACCAAGTAAAAATGCATCCTGAAGCCCAAAAACATACCGCCTTCCGGACTATACTGGGCATATTCTGCTACAAGGTGATGCCTTTCGGTTTAAAGAACACTGGCGCTACCAACCAGAGAGCCATGACGAAGATCTTCGATGACCTCATCCATGAGATTGTCAAATGCTACATCGACGACCTGGTGGTGAAAAGCAAGTTTTATGAGGAATATTGGGAACATCTGAACATAGTGTTCCAACGTCTTCGGAAGTATAATCTGAAGATGAATCCTCTAAAATGCGCGTTTGGAGTCTCTTCAGACAAATTCCTGGGATTCATCATACGGCACCGGGATATCGAAATTGATCCCTGTTCATTCGAAAATATTGCACATTTGATATAACATTCTCCTTACTTTTCTTAAATATTTAAAGGTATTTATTATAAATATAGAATATATGTGGGTTTATCTGCAAATTTACTCTTTATCATATGTTTATATATTATAATTAACATTATAAGGGAAATATATGCATATAATATTTATATAATATTTTTATTATGTATATCATATCAAATAATCTTAATCAAATTTCTTAAAAATTTATTACCATATAAAAAGATTAAGATACTATCTTTAATTTAACAAATATTACTAATATTATTCATGGAGATATTGTGCAGATTTAGCTCAGGTCCGGATATTGAGATATTCGAGATGTCAGGAGCAAGATTTGTCGATAAAATCGTAAAATCAATAAAGACAGAGACTAAGGAAATATTTGAAGAATCCAGGCATTGAAAAAATCTCCACGTGTCAACATGAGAATGCACCTTAATTTTGGAACCCTAACTTCCCCAAATAGCCGCGATTTAGTGGGCAAACCCGACATTCTGCGGCGGATCCGAGGCACATCTAGAGCCGTTGGATGAGAAATTTTGGGAGTTGGATTATGATCGCATATCTTAATCTATGAGATCTAGGGTTTCTGATTTAAGGCTATATAAAGGACCGAGGAATAAAATTAGAGATCATCACTTTTAACACGAAGCAAATCACCGTCAAGAACAAGAGATCTACGACAGGTCCACGATTCGATATGATAGAGCAACGTGAATATCGACTGAGCATCTACTTCTTACGAGGCAGAGATCGAGAGCAACTTCTTCTTCTTATAATCTAAATTCGAAGGATTTGTACTTGTAACGTTGATTAATAAAGGTAGATCATTTTCTTAATTATTTCGCATTTACTTTCTGCATTTAAATTCTGCATTATGATTTCCTTCTCTATCCTTTCTTTTTCTTCTCAAACCATGCGTGAGTAATTCTGTGCTTGCTAGGATTTGTAGGATTAGGGTAGATCAATGGATGATAAAATCCCTTAATTTCTTTTACATCTTATAAAGTTTATAAAGTTTAGCAAAATGAATGTTAACATCCTTATCAGACGCGCTACCAATTTATTGATAGCCTTGACCGCGATTTGAGATTAGATTAACAATTGTTTTGGTAAAGGCTAGACATGAATAGAAATCAATGCAAGGATAAGGGTTAAGAGGGGGGAAACCTTAGTTTCTTCCGAAAGAACCCTAATCCACATTCATCATTATCAATCTAGTTTTAAATCTATTAAAAGATAAAAAGAGTCATTTTTAATTAATCATCCATTACTACTAAATTCTATGAACCTTACAAGCCTCTTCTTCATAAAATCTATATCCGTGTTCAACATAGATCTACAAACAATCTCCCCTTCTTTCAATCAACTCGTCTAAAGTAAGTAAAAGATTCGACGTTTCCCTGAGGACGACCCGTACTCATCTCGGCTAGCTACTCACGACACCGTTATTGATTGCGGTAACTACAAACACTTTTTCAAATCAATCAAATGGCGCCGTTGACGGGGATACATGCGTAATTTTTTTCTTGCTATTCGGTTTGAATTCTTATCCGATCCATATCATAAAAATAAAACAAAACCGTAACTTGCATATTTAACGATTATTGTGTGAATTTTACAAGGGGATCTGAAGTCACTGGAACGAGGAATTAGAGATTCTGAGATATCAAGCAAAGCCTAGAGGAACTTAGGAGGCAACCAAAGAAAAATAAGCAACAGATCTCTCCGTATTGCGGCGGAACCGCTGCCTAAGCTTGGCTTTGGTGGCGGAAGGGCGACGGAGTAGAGGAATTGGAGCGCCAAACTCCTCTAGTATATTTTCCTATTTTTTCTCTCTTCTCTAGAAATCTAATAATTTGATTTTTTGCAGGATTCTTTGCAAAATATCGCCGCTCAAAAAAAATCTTTTGTGTGTTTTGTTATTGGTTTGTTTTTGCATATTTAAAACGGACTTTAAGGGGTAAGGCCAAAATTCAGAATCGGGAGGGGGGGGGGATTTCATCACCCTTCTTAGGCTCCACAAATCACAAAACAAGCATCCGCATAACCCTACATTAATTAAAAAATATCTAGACTAAGACTCTAAGGACCGTCGCGCTCAATTAGAACAGAGAAGAGTCGTGGGTAATCTATTGCTTATCCGCATCTCTCTTGTGGTGTCTAGGAAAGTGTGACTAAGGCAAGTTCTTACTTAATTAGGCTCGCTATTTTTTGTGATTCGTATAGCGGATACCTCCCACTTATCTGGCACTTACCTGGCTACAAGAGCGATAAAGAGGTGGTAGAGGATTGATCCTGCGACTTGTCCTTTAGAAGTCTAGGAGCGGTTTAGTGCTTGACCTAGGTGACCGTAGTTCTAGGGTTGATCGTGCATTTTTATGATTTGTTGAGTCAAGCCTTACGTCCGAAACTTTTTCAAAACTAACCATTTAAATTTTTCTCACACACGCTGCCACGTACGCTAAACCCGCTTAGTGCATGATAGGCTGGACACGGGATTCTAGTACCCGTCTTGTCCGCGTTTCTGCTATCGACTCCGAAGTTGGTACTTCATCTTCTTTTTCCCCTCCACCCACCACATCGACCGAGATGGACGGTTCTCCATCAGATTTCACCAACACACCCCTGCCACCACCCGTAGGCGTGCAAAATACACCGCGCATCTCTCTTCAAGAAAGATGCTACCCGATACACGGTTTCCTTTCTACTTGTCTAGCTATTCCACCAACCAATGGGGATAATTTTGAAATTAAACCCTACTTTATCAATCTGTTACCTAAATTTTACGGGCTTGAGTCTAAAGACGCATACGTTTTTATCACCAAATTCGAAAACGTATGATCAATGATGGGCACTACAAAACTTTCTATGGATGCTATGAGATTACTTATTCTCTCTTTTACCTTGTGCGACTTAGCAGAAAAATGGCTTTATAGCATTGTCGCACATTCTATCGCCAAATGGGACGAATTCGTTATAGCATTTCTTAAAAAATATTATGCCAATCACAAGACCGCCCGTGTTCGAAGCGAAATTAACCAGTTTACCCAACTTCCCAATGAACCATTCTGGAAATGTTTTGAACGGTTCAAGTATCTTCGTTTACAATGCCCCCATCACGGAATTTATAAATGGCAACTTTGCCGAATTATATATGAGGGTGTTAATCTTACCACAAAACAGATGTTTGAAACCATTTGTCAATGTCATTTCATGTCTAAAGACGATGGTGAAGCTTGGAAATTTCTGGAAGATCTCGCCGAACAAACTTTACAGTGGAAAAGCGTTAGGCCAACTTCATCTGGGGAAGGTATCCATCAGCTTGACGTTTCCATCGCAGTGAAATCCGAAATGGTCGTGATGCAAAAGAAACTCGATGATATCGAAAACAAATTCTCATCTGCCTCCCTAAACCAGGTTACGCTCCCCAAAACCGTGTGTGGTTGCTGTTCTGACCCATCACATTTAACGAAAGAATGTCCTTTAAGTCCTCCGTTTCAAGGTCAAGAACAGACTAATGCTGCTTTTCAGCAACGACCTCGAAACGATCCTTATTTTTCCACATACAATCAGGGATGGAGGAGTCATCCTAATTTTGCTTGGAACCAAAACCAAACTCAAACTCAAAATACGTTCCCAAGCCAAAATAACTATCAAAGACCTCCTCCACAGCAACAACAACCACCACAACAGAGTCAGCATCCCTTTTAACCGCAAACTTTTCAAAATCCGGCCAACAATTCTGCACCTTATAATAATTCTTTCCAAACTGTCGGTATCGAAAAATCCTCTGCACTCGAACGAAGCTTGGAAACGTTTATTAAACATTCCACGTAAATGACGGTTAGTTTAACATCTTCTATCCAAACATTAGTGCAGCACACCGCTTCCCACGGTGAAAGCATAAAATCGATAGAAGCACAACTTGCACAGTTAAATGTCGTGATGAGTAAGAGAGAGAAAGGGTAACTTCCATCTCAACCTCTACCGAATCCTGGCCACTCACATAGTCATAATGTGAGTGCCGTAACCAAGTTGAGATCGGGAAGGGTGCTGGACAATCAAGTCGGTGAACAGGTTGATGATGAGGAATCAATTGAAATCCCAGCTTCTACTTCTAACCCTATTTCGTCTAGTTCACCTTCTTCTGAGCCTATTCTCCGTTTTCCACTAGGCTCAAACCCTCTGCCCACTCCAATCCTGGGATCGATTCCATCCCCACAAACTTCTTCTCCAATGTTGGACCCAATCCTTATTGATAAAGCTCCTTTTCCTAACAGGTTGAAAGCCAACAAACCTAATCCATAAATGGAGAAGATTGTGGAAATATTTAAGCAAGTTAACATAAATATTTCTCTCTTAGATGCTATTCAACAAGTTCCGTCTTATGCAAAAATTCTTAAGAACTTGTGCACTAGGAAGAGGAAAACTCAAGTGTCAAAAAATGTGTTCTTAACTAGCAATATAAGCATGAGTTTTACCCAATAATTGCCTAAGAAACGTAAGGACCCTGGTTTTCCTACAATATCTATAATTATTGGGGGTAAAAGTATCAATCGTGCTCTACTTAACTTAGGCGCTAGTGTTAATTTGCTCCCGTATTCTGTCTATGAGCATCCAGGTATTAGAGAGTTGAAACCTGCACACCGCACTCTCCAGATGGCCGATCGATCTATCACCCAACCTAGGGGTGAGCTAGAGGACTTGTTAATCAAAGTCGGGGAATTTATATTCCCTGTGGACTTTATTTTTTTAGATACACAGCCTATGGCGAACCCACGAAACCAAATTCCGGTGATTCTTGGTCGGCCTTTTCTAGCAACTTCCAATGCTGTAATAAATTGTCGTAACGGTTCTATGAACCCATCCTTCAGGAAGATGACAATTGAGCTTAACATTTATAAGCTAGGAAGTCAACCATCTGAACCTTTTGCTTATCTAATCAATATCTGTTCTGTCAACGAGATAGCTTCCGATAGCTGCGAAGTTGATGAACTTTGCTATAATGATCTCAATGACACTAGTGAGTCATTGTTTGATCTAGAAAATGATTATACTAGTGAGGACACCTTTGACGAGTCCACCCTCGAGTTCGAATCTTTTGACTCATCGCAAAAGTCAGTTGAGCTTTCCGAGTCAATATCGTACGCTAGTTATGAACCTCTTAGGGAGTCCGAGTATAATTCCCCTACCCTATCTTCTATCATCTCTCCGCCGGCACTAGATCTCAAGCCACTACCTTCTCATCTTAAATATGCATATTTAGGTGAGAATGAGTCTTTACCCATGATCATATCCGCTTCTCTAGTTTTAGAGCAAGAAAGCGCTCTTTTGTCGGTTTTGAGATCAAATCGGCAAGTTTTTGGTTGGAAAATGGCGAACATCAAAGGGATTAGTCCCTTAATTGTTGAACATCATATACATTTGATGGATGAAGCCAAACCAGCCCGAGACCCACAAAGACGGTTAAATCCTGTTATGAAGGAAGCGGTAAAGAAAGAAATCGTTAAGTGCCTAGATAGTAGTATAATTTACCCAATATCTGATAGCCAATGGGTAAGTCCTATTCATGTGGTCCCTAAAAATTCTGGCATCACGGTCATAACTAATGAGGCTAATGAGTTGATCCAAATACGCACCCAAAATGGGTGGCTAGTGTGTATTGATTATAGGAAACTCAATGCTGCAACGAGGAAAGATCACTTCTCTCTACCTTTCATTGACCAGATGTTAGAACGAAGCCGGGCATGAATACTACTGTTTCTTGGACAGATACTCCGGCTATAACCAGATCCCCATCACTGAAAAGGATCAAGATAAAACAACATTTACTTGTCCTTTCGGTACTTTTGCTTATAGACGCATGCCCTTCGGGTTATGCAACGCTCTCGCTACATTTCAGCGGTGTATGATGGGGATATTCTCGGACATGGTCGAGAATTTTCTGGAGATATTTATGGACAATTTCTCCATATTTGGGGACTTCTTCGAGGAATGCTTTCATCATCTTGACGCTGTTCTTATCCGCTGTAAGGATAAGAATTTAACTTTGAATTGGGAAAAATGCCATTTTATGGTTCAAGAAGGTATTTTCCTTGGGCATATAATTTCACGAAAAAGCATGGAGGTAGACAGAGCTAAAATAGATGTCATCCATAACCTTCATCCTCCCAAATGCATCAAAGATGTACGATCCTTCCTTGGTCATACAGGATTTTATAGGAGATTCATTAAGGGCTTTAGCAAAATTGCTAGACCCTTAACTCTTCTCTTGGCCAAGAATACAACATTTCACTTCGATTCGGATTGCGATGCTGCTTTTGAATCACTTAAAAGCTCCCTCACTACAGCCCCCATTCTGTCATCTCCGGATTTGAACCACCCTTTCAAGCTTATGTGTGATGCATCAGTGCAGTCTTAGGACAACATATTGATAAGATGCCACATGTAATTTACTATGCAAGTAGGACCTTGAATGATACCCAAATTAATTATACAACTACCGAGAAAGAACTCTTAGCAGTTGTATTTGCATTAGAAAAATTCAGGCCCTACTTGATTGGCTCGCCTATAGTGGTTTACACCGATCACTCCACCCTACGACATCTTTTATTGAAGAAGGATGCTAATGCCTGGCTTATACGTTGGATCCTGTTGTTACAAGAGTTTGATCTTGTCATACGAGACAAGAGTGGATGTGAAAACGTAGTAGCCGACCATATTTCACGCATTTCTTCTATACTAACGTTGACCTTGCCAATTAACGACTCCTTTCCTGAAGAACAGCTCTTGACCGTATCCTGCGAACCTTGGTTCGTGAATATTGTGAATTATCTAGCGACAGGACTTATACCCAGCGATTGGTCAAAACAAGACAATCACCGATTGATTGATCGTCCTCGATGTGTTGAAAAGTTTTATCACAATCAAAGAATTTATAACCGAAATCAATAACGGTGTCGAAGTAGTTCGTTAATGAGTACGGGTCGTCCACTGGGATTCGTGTATTTATTCATTCTTATTTTAGTTGAATCGAAAGAAAATAGTAAAGAAAATTTAAGAAAATGAGACTTCAAGATTTAAGTGAGTTTGTCATTTCAAGAAAATCAAGAAAGAGTTTAAGATTTCGTAATCAAGAAATTGACCAGTATCAATTTTAGTTATCAAGAAAATTGAAGAATAACTTGTAGGATTCGACAGGAATTAGTAGCAATGATGAATACTAATAATGACTCATCTTATCTATTGATGAATTATAACTAGAACGATAAAGATGAATGAAGATTAGGGATTTATTGAAGAAACTAGGGTTTCTCCTTCACTATCCCTTGTCTTTTCATTGATCATCATTCAAATCTAGCCTTTAGCGAAGAGAATCATCAATCATTTAATCCCAAATTGTAACGAAATTATCAGGAACGGTGAACTCGTTCCAAATTTGGTCATTGACGATTCTTTTTCCAAAAGCCCATAATCCTCATAAGACTTAAGATTAGTTTAGGATTTCATCACCATTTGATCTACCGAATTCTTTCGAATCCTTAACAAGCGGAGATTTCACTCACGCATCATGAAAATAGAAGAATCAAGAATTAGAAATTTCATAATGCAAGAATTTAAAGAAAGCAAGAATTAACAATTGATCACCTTTATTAATCAACTTCAAATTACACATTCCTTCAATTCGAGGTTACAAGAGTTGCTCTCAATCGCTCCCTTGAAGAGGTAATTTCTCCGTCGACTTTCGCTTGGCTCGATCTTCTTGAGACTTGGATCTATCGAGGATCTCGTGCTCGTAGATGAAGATTGCCTTTGCGTAAAGGATCTTGAATGTTTTCGCTCGATATTGTTGTCAACGATTCTTGATTTTGAACTTGATTTGAATTGAATTGGATTAAATTGGCTCTCAAATTACCTCCCCGAATTGTGTATCCCCCGAAATGAAGGCTTAGGTCTTTTATATAGCTCTTCACCAATCTTCCACTAGAAACTAGGTTAATCTTCCCCACGATGCTAGGTGGTTGTAGGGAAACTTCTAGAATAAGGTAGTTATCAAGCTTCCTCAAGAAGCTAGGTTGTTGTAGGGAAGTTTCTAGAACAAGCTTGTTACAATGGAGCGTCCTCAGTAAGCTAGGAAGTTTAGATGAAGCTTCTGGAGAACCGTTGACCGCCGATGCCCTAACTCGGCCGCGGATCCACGGCGGATCGGCCTGACTCGGCCGCGGTTCCGCGGCCGTTTGGTGAGATTAATACGTCATTTCTCTGTGGTTGTTTGGTGTTGATCTCTGGGTTTATATTTGATATCTGAAATCTTTTTATCTCTTCTGAATCTTTGCCAGATTTTAACTCTTTGATTTCCTGTATTTTGTCGGCGAATTTGTGATTCCGATATCTGTCCTGAAATAATTTTCTGCATAAAATCTCACTAAACATTGTTAAGATATACAATATCATGCATGAAGTAATAAACATATAATTTCCTTCCAGAATATTTATTATAATGTATAACACGTGATATTTGGTATTTTCCAGACGAACTTGTAATCTGTGTTATATTTATAAAAAACACTCTTAGATGTTTAGAAAAGTGAGGAAATCGTTATGTTAAAGATTGCAATATTTTCGACTAAACAAATTCCCCCAAACTTGATTTTGATCGTCTCGAGCAAACTTCTTTTATTCAAGAGAAGTAGAAAATAGAAAGAAAAAGAAAAACTAACTAGCACACTTTCGTAGGCAACATGATTGCACTGAGCACGTGCAACAAGCCTTTAAACCTCTAGGTGTCCCTAATAGGAGGAGTGTTGTCTCCTGAGGGTTTTCAGCGGATTGCACCCACAAAATCCTTTAATAAAAGAAAGACTGTGAAAGTTACATATAAAAATGAAAATTATAAAAGAAAAACTTTGAAAATCAGAGTTTCCAACTGCACTAGCTTTTCGGTTGTCATGAACCCTATCTTAATAGTCATGAAAAGATGTTAGAATTCACATCATCCCTCAATAAAATATCGCCTTTATTCTTCATCCCTACCTTTCTTCTAAACACTGATCATATACCCCTACGTGTGTGTAAAAGACATCCCTACACTCGGAGAATTCAATTCAAGCTATCATACTCTTGTCCATCTACCTCAGTACTTTTTAGTCGGTGAATATTTTAGATGGAATTGCTCACACATTTTTCATACGATCGTTAATACTTCTTGAGGTACTAATCGACCGATTACTAAATGTGCTCACATATTAGGCGTAATTAATAATTTCCTCGCTTGCAACACCTAAGGCTTAGCAGTGACTCCCAAACCAGTTGGTCCAAGGCACTGGGTGATGAAGCACCATCGCTATATTTTTTTTATGCTACCTTGGTGATTACAAAACCAGTGTTTATTTTTCTTCACCATCTTATACTTTTATGCTTCATTTATTATTATTTTCTTCGTACTTTTGCTTTTATACAAGAGCATTTCAAGGTATTCTCTACTATCCCGAGTTTCAAGACGTGTGTAAGTGCGTATAGTAGGGTATCAACGTTCAGATGTTTGGTTTTCAGAATAGGAACTATTTTTCGGACTTATTTTTATTCTCAGATTAGTGACTTCCTTCATCTTACTAACCCTTAGGACAGCGTCTCATAACTACTTATTATTAGATTCGTTTAAGAAATCATCTAACTTTTTTGGTTTTCTTAAATTTTCCAATCTTTTATTATAAAAGAAATTTTAAAAATTTTGTGCTTATATAAAGTGTAATGCAATGTAATTCGTAAATAAGCACAAACCTCCCCCAAACCTATTTACAACAGTGTCCTCTCTGTTGTCATCCGTTAAATCTCAAAAATCTGTAGGCTTGGGAGGAAAGGTTATTAACGGGGACAAGAATAAATGAAAGTGAAAATCTTCCCCCAAACTTTTTTTTAATTTTATTTATGTACAATTTTGTATTTTTGTATTTTTTATTTTATTATATATTTATTATTATTTTTATTTACAAATGATTCACCTCCATTCTAAAGATGAGACAAAATTACCAAGGCATGGAGGTGAGGTGGAGGAAAATTAGTCATTATAAAGCGGCTCCTGTAAAAACAGGAGCTCCTCCGTGGGGTCAGTGGAAAAATACGGTTTTAATCTATGCCCATTTACTTTGAAAATTATACCATTTTTTCTGTTTTCAACTTCAACTGCCCCGTGCGGGTAGACATACCGCACAACAAATGGTCATTTCCAATGAGATCGTAGCTTACCCGCATGAAGATGGAGATGGGAATCGTAAAGAAGGACTTGTTGACCTGGGCTAAAAGTTTTTCTTAAAATATTTTTATTGTGAAATACCTTAGTCTGATTCTTTGCTATCACCGCATTATCGTAAGCTTCATCGCGGAGTTCGCTTAGCTCATTTAATTGCAGCTTCCGAAAATTGCAGGCTTGATTCAAATCGAAGTTAAGTTCTTTAATGGCCCACATTGCTTTATGTTCGATTTCGAACAGAAGTTGGCAAGTCTTTCCAAACACTAGGCGGTAAGGAGACATACCAAGATCGGTCTTATAAGCGGTACGAAATGCCCAAAGAGCATCCGTCAATTTGGTTGACCGGTCTTTCCGGTTTTTAGAAACTGTTTTCTCCAAAATTTGTTCAATTTGCCTGTTGGAAATCTCAGCTTGCCCGCTCGTTTGGGGATGATAGGGCGTGGAAAGTTTGTGGTTGATTGCATATTTCCGCATCAAAGTCACGAAAGACCGATTACAGAAATGTGTCCCGTTGTCGCTAATGATAGCACGCGGGTGTCCAAATCGCGAAAAGTTATTTTCTTTAAGGAACTTAATGACAACCTTGTTGTCATTAGTGCGACATGGAATAGCTTCCACCCATTTCGAGACGTAATCAACCGCTAACAAGATGTACAAATTCCCAAAAGAGTTGGAAAAAGGACCCATAATATCAATACCCCAAACGTCGAAAATTTCAATAACTAAAATCGGTTGAAGTGGCATCTCATTTCTTTTAGAAATCTGACCCATGTGTTGACATTGTGGAAAGGTTTTGCAATGATCATAAGCATCTTTGAATAAAGTAGGCCAGTAAAAACCGCATTGCAAAACTTTCTTCGCCGTCTTACGTGCACCAAAATGATCTCTACATGCCTGATCGTGATAGAAAGACAAAACACTCTTGAATTCATCATTGGAGACACATTTGCGAATGATTTGGTCAGGACAATACTTAAACAAATAAGGTTCATCCCAGTAAAAATGCTTTACTTGGGATAGAAATTGATAATTGTCTTGTTTAGACCAATCGCTAGGAATAAGTCCCGTTGCAAGATAATTCACAATATCCACGAACCAAGGTTCGCAGGATACAGTCAAGAGCTGTTCATCCGGGAAAGAGTCGTTAATTGGCAAGGTCACAGTTGGTGAAGAGATGCGTAAAAGATGGCCGGCTACTACATTTTCACATCCTTTCTTATCTCGAATGACAAGATTAAATTCTTGTAGTAATAGGATCCAACGTATTAACATACCTTTAGCATCCTTCTTCGATAAAAGATGTTTTAAGGCGGAGTGATCAGTGTAAACCACAATCGGTGAGCCAATCAAGTAAGGAATGAATTTTTCTAATGCAAATACAACTGTCAAGAGTTCTTTCTCGGTAGTTGTATAATTAATTTGGGCATCATTCAGGGTCTTACTTGCCTAACAAATCACATGTAGCATCTTATCAATATGCTGTCCTAAGACTGCACCAACAGCAAAATCTGATGCATCACACATTAGCTCAAACGGGTGGTTCCAATCGGGAGATGATAGAACATGGGCTGAAGTGAGAGAATTTTTAAGCGAGTCAAATGCAGCCTTACAATCCTAATCAAAGTGAAATGTTGTATCTTTGGCCAAGAGAAAAGTTAAGGGTCTAGCAATTTTGCTAAAATCCTTAATGAATCTCCTATAAAATCCTGCATGACCAAGGAAAGATCATATATCTTTGACGCATTTGGGATGAGGAAGGATATGAATGATATCTATTTTATCTCTGTCAACCTCAATGCCTTTCCGTGAAATGACATGTCCAAGCACAATACCCTCTTGGACCATGAAATGGCATTTTTCCCAATTCAAAGTTAAGTTCTTATCTTTACAACGAGTAAGAACTACGTCAAGATGAGTTAGGCAATCATCAAAAGAGTCCCTGAATATCGAGAAATCGTCCATGATAATCTCAAAAAAATTCTCGACCATGTCCGAGAATATCCCCATTATACACTGCTGAAATGTAGCGGGAGTATTGCATAACCCAAAAGGCATGCGTCTATAAGCAAATGTACCAAAAGGAAAAGTAAATGTGGTTTTATCTTGATCCTTTTCGGCAATAGGGACCTGGTTATAGCCAGAGTATCCGTCCATGAAACAGTAATATTCATGTCCAGCTAATCGTTCCAACATCTGGTCAATGAAAGGCAGAGGGAAGTAGTCTTTTCTCGTTGCGGCATTGAGTTTTCTATAATCAATACATATACGCCACCCAGTTTGAGTGCGTGTTTGGATCAACTCAATAGCCTCATTAGATATGACCGTGATGCCAGACTTCTTAGGGACTACATGAATAGGACTTACCCATTGGCTATCAGAGATTGGGTAAATGATACCACTGTCAAGGCATTTGACGATTTCTTTCATTACCGCCTCCTTCATGATGGGATTTAACCGTCTTTGTGGTTCTCGGGTTGGCTTGGCTTCATCTATCAAATACATATGATGTTCAACAATCAAGGGACTAATGCCTTTGATGTCAGCCATTGTCCAACCAAAACCTTGCCGGTTATATCTCAAGACCATCAAAAGAGCGTTCTCTTGCTTTAAGGCTAGAGAAGCGGATATGATTACAAGAAAAGACTCATTATCACCTAAATATGCATATTTAAGGTGAGAAGGTAACAATTTGAGATCTAATGTCGGCGAAGAGACAATAGAAGGTGGGGGTAAGTGAATGACATTCGGATTCTCGAAGAAGTTCATAGCCTGCAAATGATACAGACTCGAAAAGTGTGATTGACTCTTGTGATGAGTCAGAAGGTTCAAACTCAGGGATGGACTCGTCAAAGGTGTCCCCACTATATTGTGCAAGATCAAACAATGATGTGCTAATGTCGTCGAGATCATCAAAGCAAAGTTCATCAGCCTTGCAGCTTTTGGGAGCTATCTCATGGACAGAACATACATCAAGAATATGAGCAGAGAGTTCAGATGGCTGACTTCCAATCTTGTAAATGTTAAGCTCAATTGTCATTTTCCCAAAGGATAGGTTCATGGAACCGTTTCGACAATTAATGATAGCATTGGAAGTGGCAAGGAAGGGTCGACTAAGAATCACCGGAATTTGGTTCCGTGGGTTTGCTACAGGCTGTGTATCTAAAACAATAAAGTCCACAGGGAATATAAATTCCCCGACTTTTATCAACACATCCTCAAGTTCACCTATAGGTTTAGTGTTGGATCGGTCTGTCATTTGGAGAGTACAATGAGCTGGTTTCAACTCTCCAATCCCTAACTGCTCGTAGACAGAGTATGGAAGCAGGTTAACACTAGCGTCAAGATCGAGTAAAGCACGGTTAATATTTTTACCCCCAATAGAAATAGAGATTGTAGGACATCCAGGGTCCTTACGCTTTTTGGTAATTGTGGGGTAAAGACAGTGCTAACATTATTCGTTATGAATACTTTTTTAGGCACTTGAGTCTTCCTCTTTCTAGTGCACAAGTCCTTAAGGATTTTCGCATATGACGGAACTTGTTGTATAGTATCTAGGAGAGAGATATTGATGTTAACCTATTTAAACATTTCCATAATTTTCTCCATATGTGGACTTGGTTTGTTTCCCCTTAACCGATTTGGATAAGGAGCTTAGCAATAAGAGCTGGGTCCAACATTGGAGAAGGTCGGGTGGTTGGAACATATCCTAGAATTGGAGTGGGGATCGTCTTTGGTTGACTAGAAGAAGTGGGCTGAGGGTTCGAGCCTTGAGGAAAATGGAGAATAGGCTCGGAAAATGATGAACTAGGGTCAGAGGTGGATGTGGAAGTGGAAGCCGGGTGTTATTGATAGATTCATCATTATCAATATCAATCTGTTCACCGACTTGATTATTCAGCACTCTTTCGGATCTCAACGTTGTAATGGCACTCATATTGTAGTGTTGTGAATGCCCAGGATTCGGTAGGGGTTGAGATAGAATTTTCCTTTTCTCTCTCGCACTCATTTTGGCATTTAATCGTGCAATTTGTGCTTCTATCGATTTAATAATCTCACCGTGTGAGGCGGAGTTCTTTTTTATATCATCGATAGAAGACCTTATATCAGCCGACACTTAGATGGAATGTTTCATGAACAAATCCAAGGTTCTTTCGAGTGAAGAAGAGTTATCGGTACCGGCCAATTGCAAAGAATTATTATACGGTGCAGAAGTGTTGGCTGGATTTTGAAAATTTTGTGGTTGAAATGGGTGCTGACTCAGTTGTAATGGTTGCTGTTGTTGTGGAGGGACCCTTTGAAAGTTATTTTGGTTTGGAACTGTATTTTGAGTTTGGTGTTGGTTCCAAGAAAAACTAGGGTGATTCCTCCAACCCTGATTATAAGTGGAAGAATAAGGATCGTTTTTAGATCTTTGCTGAAAAACAGCATTAGTTTGTTCTTGACCTTGAAACGGAGAATTCAAAGGACATTCTTCCGTCAAATGTGATGGATCAGAACAGCATCCACACACGGTTTTGGGGAGTGTAACCTGGTTTAGGGAGGCTAATAAAAATTTGTGTTCCATAGTTTTAAGATTCTTTTGCATTGCTGCCATTTCAGCTTTGACTGTTATGGAAACATCAAGTTGATGGATACTACCCCTAAATGATGGTTGACTAACACTCTCCCATTGCAAAGTTTTTTCAGCGAAATCTTCTAAAAATTTCCAAGCTTCACCATCGTTTTCAGACATGAAATTGCCTTGACACATGGATTCAAGCATCTGCTTTGTTGTTGGATTAATGCTCTCATATATGATTCGACATAAATCCCATCGATGGATTCTGTGATGAGGACATTGGACTAGCAGATCCTTGAATCGTTCAAAACACTTCCAAAATTGTTCATTGGGAAGCTGGGTAAATTGATTGATTTCGCTACGGACATGGGCGGTCTTATGATTGGGATAAAATTTCTTAAGGAATGCTATGACGAATTCATCCCAGTTTGAAATAGAGTGTGCAGCCGCGTTATATAGCCATTTTTTTTGGCTAAATCGCACAAAGTGAACGGGACAAGACTTAATCTCATAGCATTCACAGAAAGTTGTGAAGTGCCCATTATAGCACATACGTTTTCAAATTTGGTGATAAAAACGTACGCGTCTTTAGACTCGAGACCATGAAATTTAGGTAAAAGATTGATGTAGTGAGGTTTGATTTCGAAATTATCCCCGTTGGCTGATGGAATGGAAAGACAAGTAGAAAGAGGACCATGTATTGGGTAGCATCTCTCTTGAAGAGACATATGCGGTAGATTCTGTGCACCTGCGAGCGGTGGCAAAGTGGTGTTAAAATTTGATGGAGATCCATCCATCTTGGTGGATGTGGTCAGTGGTGAGGAAAAAGAATATGTAGAATCACCGACTTCGGAGTTGATAGAAGAGACGCGGACAAGACGGGAACTAGAATCCCGTGTCTAACCGAGCATGCACTAAACGGTTTAGCACAAGTGGCAGTGTTTATGATAATTAGAGAAAGTGGTTTGTTTTAGGTTTTCGGTTTGTTTTGAAAAAGACGGATTTTGAAAAATCATAACAAAAATGCACAATCAACCCTAGATCTACGGTCACCTAGGTCAAGTCACTAGACCGCTCCTAGATTTCCAGAAGACAAATCGCAGGATAAATCCTCTACTGCCACTTTATCCCTCTTGTGGCCAGGTAAGTGCCAGATAAGTGGGAGGTTCTCCGCTATGTAAGTAGCGGGCCTAATTAAGTAACCACTTGCCTTAGACACCACAAAAGAAATGCGGATAAGCAATAGATTACCCACGACCTTCTTTTATCCTAATTGAGCGCGACGGTCCTTAAAGTCTTGTCTAGATATTTTTTAGTTAATGAAGGGTGATGCGGATGCTAGTTTTGTGATTTTTGGGGCTTAGGAAGGGTGATGAAATCCCCATCTAATCTGAATTTGGTCTTTACCCCTTAATTTCCGTATTAAAATATGCAAACAACTAATATCAAAACACGCAACAAATTTTTATTTTTGAGCGGCGAATTTTTTGCAAAGAATCCTGCAGAAAAGTTGTTATTGGACAGATCAGAGGAGAATTAAGAAAGTGGAGAATATACCACAGAGAACTGGAGCCCTAAACCGTCAAGAATGCCACGGATCCGCCTCTAATTCCTGTAATATGCCGCGGTTCCTCGGTCCGTGGTCAAGTTCTTTGAACTGAAATTGTACTGCTTCTCCCTTTTGCTCCTCTGTCCTTGATGAAGTGATCTGAATAATTTTCTCCCTGCTGCAGTGGTTCCAGATTTCCTTGCAAAATTCTCACACTAATCGTTAAGCACACGATGCGATTTTGATTTAAAATTCTAATGGAATAATAATATTTCAACTCAAATAGCAAGCACGAACAAATTATCAATGCATCCCCGGCAACGGCGCCATTTGATTGATCGTCCTCGATGTGTTGAAAAGTTTTATCACAATCAAAGAATTTATAACTGCAATCAATAACGGTGTCGAAGTAGTTCGTTAATAAGTACGGGTCGTTCACTGGGATTCGTGTATTTATTCGTTCTTACTTTAGTTGAGTCAAAAGAAAATAGTAAAGAAAATTCAAGAAAATGAGACTTCAGGATTTAATTGAGTTTGTCATTTCAAGAAAATCAAGAAAGAGTTTAAGATTTCGTAATCAAGAAATTGACCAATATCAATTTTAGTTATCAAGAAAATTGAAGAATAGCTTGTAGGATTTGACAGAAATTAGTAGCAATGATGAATACTAATAATGACTCATCTTATCTATTGATGAATTATAGCTAGAACGATAGTGATGAATGAAGATTAGGGATCTATTGAGGAAACTAGGGTTTCTCCTTCATTATCCCTTATCTTTTTATTGATCATCATTCAAATCTAGCCTTTAGCAAAGAGAATCATCAATCATTTAATCCCAAATTGCAACGAAATTATCAGGAACGGTGATCTCATTCCAAATTTGGTCATTGACGATTCTTTTTCCAAAAGTTCATCATCCTCATAAGACTTAAGATTAGTTTAGGATTTCATTACCATTTGATCTACCGAATTCCTTTGAATTCTTAACAAGCGAAGATTTCACTCAAGCATCATGAAAATAGAAGAATCAAGAATTAGAAACTTCATAATGAAAGAATTTAAAGAAAGAAAGAATTAATAATTGATCACCTTTATTAATCAACATCAAATTACACGTTCCTTCAATTCGAGGTTACAAGTGAAGGGTTGCCTAGCACTGCAGCAAGGTTTTGGGAGGCATCGTCTATACCAAATTCAAAAATTTGCCGTTCTAGCTAACCCTAACCATGAATCGTAACTAGAAATAATACGAAAACATATGCAAACACTTTGCAAGTTATAGTGAGCAAGGAATACAACCTTTGTAGACCGATCCTTCACTTCAATAGCTCCGTGTAGTAGTCCCCTTCGCTGCAATCGTAAACTCTGGACTCTAGAGAGGCTCATGAAGAAACAAACGTGCTTGCTTCGATGACTTCGAGGCCGAAGATGATCTACGTCGAGGAGACACTAACCCAAGCTATTCTTTCACTAGGTCATGAACTTTGTGAAGAGAACACCCTATACTAAATGGAAAGTAGTAGAGGATGATGAAGTAGGAAGTGGGCTCACTTTAGAATGATTTTCTCACATTATTTTTCATACCTCCATTGAAGTTAGAAAGCTTTTCATGGAGCTTGAAGAAGAAGAAGAAGAAGAACTCATGAATAATTCATCCAAATGAATTATTGAAACCATGGGCGAGTTAAAGCCATCATGCTTAACTCATGTAGAGAATAAACCCAAGGCTATAGTTAAAGATTGGGTCAAGGAAAAATATCCTAAGGAATGACAAAAGAGTTGACCTTGACAATGTTCTACAAGTTTCTACAAGCTTGAAAACCTTGACCAAGTCTTTTGCTCTTTTGTAATAACTTAAGAAATAATCAAAACCCTAATTTAACCCTAGCCTGGTATAAGTCTCATACACCCATCTTGTATGTATCATCAAGCATGACACAATACATGTACACAAACATACATATCACATATATAAAATGTGCACAACAAGTGAGAAAAGAAATCATTTGTGAGCTAAATATTAGTTAATGTAATATATTATACATTAAATTATCAAAATCAACTCTTGATTTAATAATCCAGCTATATCACATATAACCGACTAATACTATATGTAACAGCTTATCGAATCAACACTTGATCCGATAACTCGGCTATATCATATATAACCGACCGATATCACATATCGCGAGAATAGAATACGGTATCTCATATCGTATCAACCACATTCCCGAACATATCACATATGTGCTCCTACTCCGTTTCGCTTGAGCCAGGAAACTTCTGTGTAGGACTCTAAAGACTCGTCAATACGCCGGCAGTAGGTGATGATCATATCAAACACCCACAAGCCGCAAGCGGTCTGCTAAACGTAACGGTCACCCGGGTATTGAGCGATCAGAAGATCAACAAGCAAGCCCGTTCGTACTCCTGCGATTCCAATCAGTAACACTACCGTACAGTCCGGTCTCTTTATCTGATATGTCGCATATCGCAGCCTGGGGTGGTATAACGTCAGACCCCAATAGCCTGATAAGTCATGCCGATGCATGGTCCATAACGGTTGGAGAAACTACTGATAACACTTACCAGTAGATCTCAGCAACCCTGACCAGGGATTTCATGTTATGGCCAATCGAGCATAGCGCAATATCAACTCCCTATACCGGGAGAGAAGAAACCCTTCCTATCGCTCATTGCCTCCATGTGACTCGGGACTGTACCCAAAAGCCACCGTTTTACACGTTCTCTTGAACGTGGTAAGGTGGAAATAAAAGTACAGTGGGAATTACATAAGACTCTATGGCGATCTCGGGTCTACAGACTAACTTGTACCAGTATCACCAGAGAACTGCTATCCGACGATAGGTACAATACCATCTAGGAGTTCTCAGTGAGTCCGTCCAGTGTACCCAGTCTCCACTGAGCACCCGCATACCTTCTCTGATATCAAACACCAATGGATATGGGATCATCCATCACCCATCATATGGGTCGAGAAGCGTATACTCTAGTCTACTCTGGTATATCGATGCCCTGTCTCGATACACCCTCGACTAGGAACATTTGAAGGATGTACTTAACTACAACTCTGTCCCCATTAGTATGATCTACATCATAGTTCTGGTAGTCAAGTACTCATCCTAAGGGCTTTATCAACATGTATTATAGAGACAATCAGTGTACATATTTAGATAAAGAGCAACCAGATAGCATATTATCATGTCGAGCAAGAAAGTCCTCCCTATATATGTCCAAGCATCTACTACAATATACATCGTATACAGTAATGGCCTCTAGGTCATACATATTACTAACAATCTCCCACTTGCACTAGGGCCATCTGTTGTAGTATCTCATACCCAATAATCAGCAATGGTTGAAGTATCTCATACTCAACCATCCCATAAAAGTCTCTCCTAGGAATAGGCCTTTGTGAGTGGATCCGCCGTGTTGTCCTCTGTGTCTACTCTCATGAACCTTGATCTCCCTGGAGATCAACCATCTTCACTGATCAGGTGATATTGCCTAAGAATATGTCTGGATTACTGATGGGACGAGGGTTCCTTGGCCAAAGCCATAACTCCATTATCACACAATGGTAGGAACGAAGTTCATCTCATGAACTAGTGTACATCCAGACTATTTCTTTGGTAGCATCCTTGGTAGCAATGTATCCATCCTTTATCGTCTAGTATGTCACGGTATCTAGCTTGGAACTCTTCCAACATACCGTCCCTCCACTGAGGGTAAAGACAATGCCTGTGACTGACATTCAGTCGTCCTTATCACCCTGGAACCTTTCCAGTGATTCTCCCCAGGATCGATTGATACCATCTCACTACAGCTAGTGAGAATCCTAACATCCAATTAGATCTATCTCATAGATCTATAACCCATGATTTAGGAGGTATCACCTTGATCCTATATGGAGAATCCTTGTGATAAGAGGAGATTGACCGAGCGTAGCATAGGAAACTCCTTTCCTATCAAGAGTATATCATCCACGTACAATACGAGGATCACCATCATACTCCCTACCACCTTTTTGTATATACAAGGTTCATCTACCATTTTGATGAAGTCAAACGCTTTGACTACCACATCAAAACAGATGTTCCAACTCCGCGATACTTGCTTTAACTCATAAAGCAACTTGCACACGTTTCCGCTGCTCCCACTGTCTATGAAGCCCTCTGGCTGTGTACTTATAGACGCTCTCTTCTAAATCACTATTTAGAAAAGCAGTCATGACACCCAACCGCCAGATATCGTAGTCATGGTATGTAGCAATGGCAAGTAGGATCTGGATGGACTTAAGCATAGCTTTGAAAGTCTCAACTTTTCCATGTACACCAAATAATCTTCTCAAGATATACTTGCTCCTGATGGGGATTTAACCCTTCAGATAAAGTAACCAAAGTCCATACTTTGTTAGTGTATAAAGATTCCATCTCAGATCGCTTAGCATCTAGCCATTCTTACAGAGTCCCCACTCCTGATGGCCTGCTCGAAACTAGTTGGGTTATCATCTCATGATGCAATCCTCGCTCCTACTGTCATAGAGAAAACCGAAGTATCTCTCAGGCAGATGAGAAACCCTACCAGATCGGTGGAGAGGCTGTGGTTCGTCGGGGACTATTGAATCCTCCGGTTCTACCAAATCATCAGCTGTAGTTTGTATAGCTAGAACTCCTTCCAGTTCTACCTCATGACCATTAATTTCTTCACAAGAAAATCCTTTTCTAAAAAGGTGGCATGCTGAGAAACAAAACACGTTTTGTTTCTCGGTGTGGTAGAAGATATTCCCTTGCAAATGCTTGGAATATCTAACAAACTTCCACAGAACTGATATTGTCTCGAGTTTGTCCGGATTTTACTTTTAGACATAGGCCGGACAACCCCAAATCTTAACATCTTTAAGAGACGGGCTCTTCCTATACCATATCATATATGGAGTGGTAGGCATCTGATTTGATTGGAACCCTATTCAATAGGTATGCAGCTTCTCAAGTGCATAACTCCTAAAAGGAAATAGGCTACTCAGTAGTACTCATCATAGAGCACACCCTATCTCATAGGGTGCGATTGCTCCACCCCGATATACCAACGTGCTGTGATGTATACGGAGGAGTAATGCTGAGAGAGAATCTCATTCTCCTTTAGAATAGTCCAAGAATTCCGTGCTCAAGTATTCTCCTCCCTGATCTCATCATAGGACATAATACTTATACCCGTTATGGTTCTCTACTTCTATCTTATATTCTTTGAATTTCTCAAAAGGTTCAGACTTGTGTTTCAATAGGAACACATGTGTGAATCTTGAGAGATCATCAGTGAATGTAATGAAGTATAAAGAACCAGTCCTGGCATATGTAGACAGGGGACCTACATACATCATCATGTATTATTCCCACGAGTTCAGTAACTCTTTCTCTGTTTCCAATAAACGGAGCTATGGTCATCTTATCTTTGTGACATGACTGGCAAGTTTCACAAGATGTAAATTCAAACTGATTTTTAAATATGCATCTTTATGTAGCTTAGCTAGTCGGGTCGCATTAATATGACTTAGTCTACAATGCCTCAAGGAGGATTCATTCATTTCTGAACTTTCCTCTTGTGTGTGTTCTGTACGTCAAGAACCGTGGTTTGATTTAGAACATATATGCATTTAGATAATGTGCCTGGACCGATCAACTCTTGATATAGGAAATGTTCAAAACATTATCCAACAATACAAAATTATATCCTTCTTTACTAAATAAAGAGACTGATATGATGTTGTATATCAGGTTCGGTATCTAATAACATTCGTTCAGAATCAATGTATTTGGTAATACAAGGTGATAACTGCCAACTGCTTGGCTTGCAACAATTTCATCGTTTCCAACTCTTGAAACTTATCACCCGTTCTCAGTTCTCTACCTATCTGTAGCCCATGTAACGGATTACATATCCAGGATCTTGATCCGGTATCTCATATCCAGGACGTAAAAGATACTGAGAAATAGTTCTCTATAATGAACACACCCGAAGAAGATGCATCAACATGCACTTTCTTCGTTTCGGCGGCACGGGAATTCTGGTAATCCCCAATTTCCTGCTCGGTCTTATAACAATTATAAGTTAGAGCGAGTCCAACGTTCCCCAGCTCAGTATAACAAGCGGGTTCGGTCAATACATCCATATTATTATCTTGATTAAGGCATGACATGGTCGATACCTGGAGAGAGAGAGAAGAAAACATTCAGCGTATGCTCTTGTAAGATTAGATTGGTTATTAATATACCTAATCAGGATGGCTCCCACTGTTTTAGTCAAATCTTCCTTCAAACCCTAAAATGAAAGACTAGCCGGTTTTAATTACACCCTATAAGTTCGCCAATCTTTCAACCAGGCCAGTGCCGGTACTTTGAGGGAGGTTCCCCGTGCTTTCTCAAGGACCTAATTAAAATAAACCTCGTTTTTCCAGAGGCATAACCCCATTGACATCTTTCTAGACACCTACTTGATCGGCTAATTGTAATGTGTAAAACTCTCTCAGGAGTAACTCTTACTCCCAGTGGGTATCGGGATCCAACTATCTCATAGAAGGTATGCAATCTCATTGCAAATTTCAACACTTGAAATTCCCGATAATATTTTACCCCGAGCGGTCTACGACCTTGACAAGGTCAACAAACCATAGACCGCAAGTCAAGTTCAACCCGTCATTTTCTGATTGAATTAAACCCCCCCCCCCCGCGCATGACCCTTGACAAGGTCAACAAGGTCGCACGACTACCCTAATCCAATCGCATCATATGCTTATACAGATAAGCACTAATCAGCTACCGCACACTACGCCTTGACAAGGTTAACAAACGCAGCACGAATACTAACTATTACTTATCTGAAATGATGGAGGGCTACGACAGGTTTTTAAGAAAATCTTTTGCGTAATGAACTTGATATCGTCGTAGAATTGAGTGATTTTGAAAAGGAGTGTTTTTGAGGCTTTTACTAGTTTTGCTAACGAGGTCACTCCCGGTGAAGGGATCTCGGCTCTTTCCTTATCGAATAAGGTGTAGGATATTTCACAAATACCACTATGCAAAGCAAAAACTATAAAAGCAATCAAAAGACAAACCGAGTTTGTAGCATCTGCTAGTTTCGTTAAAGAGGTCACTCCCGGTGAAGGGATCTCGGCTCTTTCCTTATAAGGTGCTGGATATTCTACAAGGAATATCGCTATGCAAAGCAAGAACTAGAGCTACCAGTTTTCGCGACAAGTTTCTACAACATCTTTAGGTTTCATTTATTTCATTAATCTCATTAATGAAGTCCCATTTAAATTATGCTTCATAAGCATGACATATGAAATGAAATCAACAATATATAATATATATCACATATATATAATATAAGCATTCGTCTCAGGCAGTAATATGATCTCATCACAGAACATTGCAGCAGAAGAACATATATGAAATATTGGATATACTAGGATTTCCGTGTTTTATATTAAGCCAGTATAAAACACGGATTCCACGGTCGCGATGAATAGCCAAACCCACATCCCTAGACCCCCACGAGAGCGGCAAGTAACCCTGCCAATTCTAGAGTTAAGAGACCCAGTCTCGACTCCTCGAGATGGTCTCCCTCTGGACCCTAGAACCCGGTTACTTGTGCTCCCCGTCTTGGGTCTATCCTAATGCGGAAAAGTAAATAATATACAATGGTGACATCATCCTCAACCCGGAAGTGCCCCAATAAAAGAATATTACATACAATGAATTTTACATGAATGAAAATGAAAAACTCTCATCTCACATAAAGCCCCCGACTATTCAATCACGACGATCCAATATAACATATCACAGCAACACATAACATCACATGTCATCAACATAAGTAAATATATGTATCCCAATTGTCGTTGACATATAGCACCAAAACCGGTGATACACCACATATTACACTTAAGGTCGTAGAAAAGAAAGTGAAAAACTACAACGGTTGGAATTCGCAACCATCTTAGACATCATAAACCCAATGTATCACATATATTGGATTTCATGCCAAACCAAATGAATTCCGTAGACATCACATGCCTAACAATTATAAACCCCGCATTTTAGTCTCAATCCTGATAACACTTTTCAATATCTAGTCGGGCAATTCAACAAGATTCTCGACATCCTGATCGAATGCTCATCGGAAACTTTAGTAGACGGTCGCACCCCTCGATGCCGTCGACAAAGTGCACTAAGGCGGAACACCGCTGTCGCGAGCACCCGAACGGATGCTTTTGGCGATGGGGTTCTCCTACAGTCACTTGGTCGGGACTATGGGACATGTCTATCTATTAAGTTTACCTGGCGAGTATCCGCGTACACTACGTAATTGCGACGGACTTTTGATCACATCAAAATCCCATGGCAACCGATCAAATGAGACTAAATTGCTAGAGTTAACATTCAAATTAGTTATCTCATAACTAGATGTGGATTCCAAATATTGTATCCCATCACATAATATCCGGACGGCGATAAACTCTTCGATCGTTTCATCAAAGTCCCACAATTTCCCGACAGCTCAACACTTGAGCACAGTTTTATTAATACCCAGAAGATCCCACAGTACCTATGAACCAGCCGTAGAAGTCTCAAACCAACGTCTCACATGTGACAACGCTAAACTACCACAAATCCTAGGGTTCAAGTGGCGGTTTTGACGACCACATAATCGAGTTAAGGTTTACGTTCTTCTAGAGGGTCCACAGAATCACTTGCATGTTTTTCCGAATACGTTAAACTTGGAAAAATGGGTTTTTGACATTCGATCGAACTTTTTAACTTCGCCTAGACAATACGTGAATAACCCAAAACAATGTTAAAACTACGAATACGAAACACTTCGAATTACTTATAGTGTAAAATTACATCACATGCAAAATTAGCAAAAATAAACAACACCTTAAATGCCAGAACCCAGTCACTTGAACATTGAAAAAAATTTGGGGGGGCTCGGATTTGGCCGAGATTGGCATAGTTATGCTCGGCCCAATTTTCACCAAATAGCCTCAAATTTTGTCAGTGTTCATGTTATATCCCATATATCACTCTGTACTTGTTTAAAAAATTTTTTGAAAACTTTTTAAAATCGACAGCAAGCAAGTTTTGGCGATGCAGGTTTCGGAGTATTTCGGTTACGTAATCTTAACAAAATCCTTATTAATTTCTAGCATGGCTCTGATACCACTGAAGGGTTTCCTAGCACGACAGCAAGGTTTCAGGAGGCATCGCCTATACCAAATTCAAAAATTTGCCGTTCTAGTTAACCCTAACCATGAATCGTAACTAGAAATAATATGAAAACACTTTGCAAGTTATAGTGAGCAAGGAATACAACCTTTGTAGACCGGTCCTTCACTTCAATAGCTCCGTATAGTAGTCCCCTTCGCTGCGATCGTAAACTCCGGACTCTAGAGAGGCTCCATGAAGAAACGAACGTGCTTGCTTCGATGACTTCGAGGCCGAAGATGATCTACGTCGAGGAGACACTAACCCAAGCTATTCCTTCACTAGGTCATGAACTTTGTGAAGAGAACACCCTATACTAAATGGCAAGTAGTAGAGGATGATGAAGTAGGAAGTGGGCTCACTTTAGAATTGATTTTCTCACATTATTTCTCATACCTCCATTGAAGCTAGAAAGCTTTTCATGGAGATTGAAGAAGAACTAATGAATAATTCATCCAAATGAATTATTCCAACCATGGGTGAGTTAAAGCCATCATGCTTAACTCATGTAGAGAATAAACCCAAGGCTATGGTTAAAGGTTGGGTCAAGGAAAAATATCGTAAGGAATGACAAAAGAGTTGACCTTGACAATGTTCTACAAGCATCTAAAAACTTGAAAACTTTGACCAAGTCTTTTGCTCTTTTGTAATAACTTAAAAAATAATCAAAACCCTAATTTTACCCTAGCATGGTATAAGTCTCATACACCCATCTTGTATGTATTATCAAGCATGGCACAATACATGTACACAAACATACATATCATATATATACAATGTGCACATCAAGTGAGAAAAGAAATCATTTGTGAGCTAAATATTAGTTAATGTAATATATTATAGATTAAATTATCAAAATCAACTCTTGATTTAATAATCCGGCTATATCACATATAACCGACTAATACTATATGCAACAACTTATCGAATCAACACTTGATCCGATAACTCAGCTATATCATATATAACCGACCGATATCACATAACGCGAGAATAGAATACGGTATCTCATATCGTATCAACCTCGGTCCCGTACATATTGTTAGATATGTATGCCCTAGAGGCCATTATTGTATAGTACTAGTTTGTATAATAATTTTTGTAAGCTTGGGATATATATACGGTTTTACGACAGTCTTGCTCGATATAGTAGTATGCTACTTGGTTTCTTTCTATCTTAATATGTGTATATGTTTCTTTTAACATATCGCTAAAACATATTGATGGAGCCCTTAGGATCTTTGCTTGACTACCGGCGTTGTGATGGAGATCACACTCGTGGGGCCTGGGTAGTCCATAAGCACATCCTTATTCTGTTCCCTAGTCGTAGGATTATCGAGACAGGGCATCGATACTCCAGAGTAGACTGGTGCATACGCTTCTCTTCCCAGCAGGGGAGATAGTCTGTCCCACAGCCATCAGTACGTCGTACTGGAGATAGTATGCAGGTGCTCGTTAGGTTACGAGTACACTGGACAGGACTCGTCGGGAACTGTTGATTGGTATTATACCTATCGTCAGTTAACAGTTCCCAGGTGACATGAGTACAGCTTAGTCCGCTGACTTGACACTGTCACTTCGCCTCGAGTGTTTTCCCACTGTTCTTTGATTACTATCCTACCACGGCTCTACTGAGTCGTGCAAACAGGTAGTAGTTGGGAGCAGTCTCGAAGCACTTGGAGGCAGTGACGGTTAGACAGGATTCGTCTCTCCCGGTATTGGGAGTTGATATCGCGCTGTGTCTAGGAGAGCCATTACACATAGTCTTCTCTGGCAAGGGCAAGTGAGATTTGCTGGTAGTGTTACCAGTAGTTTCTCAGGGTGTTTTGGGCTACACTCCGACACGACTTGTACCGCTATTAGGGGACTGACGTTTGCCACCCCCTAGGCCCGCCATGCGATACTCTTAGACGAACAGACCGGACTGTACGGAGATTGTCACATATAGGCTCAGTAGGAGTTCGGATGGGTTCACCTCATCAGTCTTCTTATCGGTATCTACCTGGGGACCGTTACGTACAGCTAGTGCCGCTTGCGGTCTGTGGTTAACCCCACTGCCAGCGTAGTGTCGAGTCTTTAGAGTCCCACACAGAGGGTTATTCGCCTTTGGGCAAAACAGAGTAGAGGTCGCATGGTTTTGCGACGGGGTTCGTTCACATCCGCGCACTTGTGCACGTTTGGTGTCCGGAAAGTTATTACTAGCGGGCTTTGGTTTAAGCCAGATCCTAGTATATGTTTTGGGATTGGTTTTATCTCATTGTATTCGTGTTCCTCGGAACACGGATGCGGGTGTGTATGCACAGTTGACTGAGACAGAGGCAGAGGATTCTCATTAGGGTTATGGTACGGGTGTGTATGCACAGTTGACTGTTGTCTTTTTCCAAACCCTAATGAGAATAGGAAATATGATTAATAATATTAGTTAACAATTATTGTGCCATGGTTGAGTTGAATTTTTGATTTTTGTTGACTTTGTTGACCGGTTGACCAAAGGGGACTTGTTGACCATCATCATTTGTTTTCAAAGATGCTTCTTATTCTTTGCAAAAGCATTTAATAATTGAAATGATAATGGTCATTCATCAACTCACCATCACAAATTGTTAATTATTATTATTATTATTATCATTTTCTAAAATATGAGAGCATGGTTGTAAAATTGATCATTCTTACTTGCATCTTCTCTCTCATCCATTGCTCTCCTTCTTCCTCTAGCTCAAGGAAAATCCCTCTCATGAGTTGAGAACCATTTTCCTTTGAGATAAAACACCAAGACTACTCTCTACTCTTTCTAGGGTTCTAGGTTTAGCAAACCAAGAACTTTAGTTACCTCTAGGTTGAGGTAGGAGCTCAAGTTCGAACCCTCGGGTGGATCTATCTTCGACAAAGAGGAGACGACGAGGAGGAGCCGTTCAAACTATTACAAGGAGCAAGCAAGGAGGAGAACAAAAAGAAGAGAAGGAGTTCAAGACTAGGTATAACCCCCTAACCGAGTAGGTAAAGCTCGTAGTTGTTGCTAGTGTGTTGTTTAGCAAACATCCGGGTTTTCTAGTCCATGTTACCAAAACCCTAAAAATTGTTTTTCACCGTTTCCGCAACCTTGAAAGAACCGGGAGAGGTAACGTGGACCTAACAGTGGTATCAGAGACAATCTAAACACACACTAGCATATTAGCAAAGTATCTAGAATTTCGATCGGACAAAAAAACCGCAAAACACGCCGAAAAAGCTAACTTTCTGCCGATTTTTAGATCTGTTCAAAAAAATAATAAATCATGTACTAAAAATCGGCTCAGGGTTTTTACAGAACACAGAAGAAATTTGGTCCAGTGAGTCGGTTAACGCGCCGCGGAACCGCGGCAAGAGCATGCTCTTGCCGCGGATCCGCGGCCGAGTTAACTCGGCCGTGGGTCAAACTTCTTGCAGTGTTCTTATATTGGTGTTTTATGATTTTTAGGATGGTTTGTTTCTGCCCAGAATTTCCAGAGAACAAAATTTGTTTTTGGGGTGGTTACAAGTCCGTATTTTGATCGAATTTCTGTAGACTTTGGCTAATGGGTTATATCTGCAATGTGATATATGTATTGAACGTCTGCTAATCGCTATACGTCGATTAGTGGGGGTTATACATATCTGTGATCTGTAATGTTGATGGTTTGTGTATATGAATTCGTTGGATTGTCGCGGATGAATAGCCGGGGGTTGTGAGATGAGAGTTTTCTTTATCATTCAATTCATGTAATATGTAAATTGATGTAATATTATTTGTATGGCCGCACATCCGGGATGAGCTTGTAGCCGCATTGTATAATTTCTTTTTACTGTTTTGCTCCTAGGATAGACCTAAGGAGGGGTGCACAAACTACCGGGTACCTCGAAGTGCCGAGTGGCCTACTCACGTTGTTGAGGGAGGTTGCTTCACTTCGGGTATTTGGCGGGTAGTTTGACGCACCCGTAGGGGTCTAGGGTAGGGTATTTGGCTATTCATCGCGACCGTGTAATTTGTCTTTCGTTGCAGGCTCGAACGAAATGCAGATTCCTAGTATATCCAAAGTGTTCATCTGTGATCTGGAATGGCTATCATTGCATCTGACGAATGTGAATATATCTATATATGATATCTATTTAGGCGTTGCTTATGTTTTGCATCCGCGCTAGTCCAGCCCCCGCTCTGTTGTTAGTTAAGTAACCTAACGGGTGATGATGGGACCCCATGGCGAATGCGGATGGCATAAGCGTACGTCATATTTTCGTTGTTTTCTGCAATGGTAGGATTAATTGATGGGACGCATTAAATTAATGCAAGAAAATAAACCTAAAAGGCGTTGTTGGAACAATTTTCAAAAAGCTGTTATTGCAAGGACATTCATTTTTGTTTTGCACAAAGGTATTCGGTTATGAATGCCCAGCACCTCATTCGACGAGGCAAGGGCCGAGATCCCTTTATCGGGAGTGACCCCTTGGACAAAAAGTTTGCGTCAGGGTAATAACTTCACTATAGTCGATTATTCTTGCTTTGCATCGAGGTATTCAGTTTGGAATATCCTGCACCTCATTCGACGAGGAAAGAGCCGAGATCCCTTCACAGGGAGTGACCTCTTTAGCAAAAGTTTTCGCCACTATATTTTCAAAAAGGTTATCAGGTTCCTTCAACGATATCAAGTTCATTACGTTAACGGGTTTTTCGCCAAAAAACCCAGCCGTAGCCCTCCGTCATTTCTTATAAGTTATACTTAGTATTCGTGCTGCGTTTGTTGACTGTGTCAAGGCGCAGTGAACGGTAGCTGAGTATTGCTTATCTGCTGGATACAATGTGATTGGTTAGGACAGTCGTGTAACCTTGTTGACTGTGTCAAGGGTTATGCGGGTGGGTTTAATGCAATCAAGATAATGACGGGTTGAACTTGAGTAGGACTCTTTGATTTGTTGACTGTGTCAAGGTCACTTGGGTCCCAGGGGCAAAAATCCACATCGAGAGTTTCTAAAGAAACTGAAACTTGCAGATTTAGCATACCTTCTGGAGTGTGGTGACTAGAGTGGATTCCATCTAGGTCATCGCACAATGATAGTTGGATCTCGATCCCACTGATGAGTTGGATTACTCTCGGGAGATTATTTCACTTAACAATCAATGCTATAAACCAAGTAGGTGTCTAGAACGGTGTTAGCGGGGCTACGCCTTCAGGGAAAAGAGGTTATTTAATTAAGGAACTTCGCGAAAGCGTTGGAAAACCTCCCTCGAAATACCAACACCAGCCTGGCTGAAAGGTTAAGCAAGTATTGTGACGTGCGATTAATCCTGACTAGTTCTTCTTTTAGGGTTTGAAGAAGAATTTGAGGAAACAGTGGGAGCCATCCTGGTTAGATAAATCAATAAACCAATCTAATCTTGCAAGAGCGCACGCTGAGTGTTTCTTTTCTCTCTCTCCAGGTAGCAACCATTTCACGCCCTAATCAAGATAATAAAATGTATCGCTTGACCGATCCGAATTCTTATTCGGGGCTGGGGAACGTTGGTTCGGTTCTAACTTGTGACAACAGCCATAAGTATGAGCAAGGGAAAGAGGATTATATAGATTCCAAGGATACCCAGTTGAAGAAGAAGCATGGTTTTGCATCTACTTCAGGTGTTCTTGTAATTGAGAACTGCTTTACGGTCAGCCCTACCTCCTGGGTACTTGATACCGGATCAGGATCTCATATCTGTAATTTATTGCAGGGACTGAGAAAAAGTAGGAAAGTTGTACCTGGTGATATGTCGCTCAGAGTAGCGAATGGAGCACAAGTTAATGCTGCAGCTGTCGGTGAATATCACCTAGTGTTGCCAAATGGCAATACTATGATTTTGAACGATTGCTACTATGTACCTTCCATGGTTTGCAACATCATATCAGTTTCTTTACTCGATAAAGATGGATATAACTTTGTTCTTGATAGAAATATCATGAACATTTACCTTCATAGGGTACTGGTTGCAGAAGGTACACTGTGAAATGGTATCTACGTTCTAAATCAGAATACAGTTCTCAATGTACAAAACACACGCAAGAGGAAGAATTCAGATATGAATGAATCCTACTTGTGGCATTGTAGACTTGGTCATATCGGAGAGAAAAGACTAAGTAAGTTGCATAAAGATGGACTCTTGAATACGTTCAAGTTTTCATCTTATGAAACTTGTCAGTCTTGTCTCAAAGAGAAGATGACCAAATCTCCGTTCACCGGACATGGATAAAGAGCAACAGAGCTCTTGAGACTCATACATAGTGATGTATGTGGTCCGATGTCTATACATGCAAGGGGTGGGTTCTCGTACTTCATCACATTCACTGATGATCTCTCTAGATTCGGATATGTGTATCTTATGAAACACAAATCTGAAACTTTTGAGAAATTCAAGGAATTCAGAAACGAAGTAGAGAACCAGACTGACAAAAGTATCAAGATCCTCCGGTCAAATAGAGGAGGGGAGTACTTAAGCATGGAATTCCTAGATTACTTAAAAGAGAATGGTATTCTCTCTCAGCTTACTCCTCCTTATACGCCACAGCACAACGGTGTATCGGAGCGGAGGAATCGTGCCCTATTGGATATGGTTCGCTCCATGATGAGTAGTGCCGAGTTGCCTCTTTCATTCTGGGGATATGCACTTCAAACAGCAGTGCATCTATTGAATCAAGTTCCATCCAAATCCGTGCCTAAGACTCCGTATGAAATATGGAGTGGTAAGAGTTTATATCTTAAACGTATTAAGATTTAGGGTTGCCCAGCTTATGTCAAAAAGCAGAACCCAGACAAACTTGAGGCACGAGAAGTTTTGTGTAAGTTTGTGGGATACCCAAAAGATTCTAGTGGGTATCTATTCTACCATGCAGAGGAACAGAAGATAATTGTTTCAAGAAATGCCACATTTTTGGAAAAAGAATTTCTTGTTAAAAATATTAGTGGCAGCACGGTAGAACTGGATGAAATTCCAGAAACACAAACTTTAACTAAAGATTTGGTGGAACCGCTAGATTCAGTTACACCCAATGAACCTCAGCCACTCCGCAGATCTGGTAGGATTTCTTATCCGCCCGAGAGATACTACGGTTTTCTCTTAGACGGGGATCGAGAGGATTGCATCTTAGAAGAAGATGACCCTACCAGTTTCAGGTAGGCCATTATCAGTAGGGACTCTGATAAGTGGCAGGAAGCAATGCAATCCGAAATGGAGTCCATGTACACCAATAACGTGTGGACCTTGGATATTGCTCCACCTGGGGTAAAACCCGTTGGATCCAAATGGATCTACAAAAGGAAACTTGGTGTAGATGGGCAGATGGAAACCTATAAGGCTAGACTCGTTGCAAAAGGATTTCGTCAAAGACCTGGTGTGGACTATAACGAAACTTTTACTCCGGTGGCTATGCTCAAATCCATTCGGATCCTACTTGCCATTGCTGCCTTCCATGACTATGAAATCTGGCAGATGGACGTTAAAACGGCTTTTCTAAACGGCCGTTTGGAAGAGTGCGTTTACATGGATCGGCCAGAAGGTTTCGTAGACAGTGGGAGCAGCGGGAAGGTGTGCAAGTTGCTTAAATCCATTTATGGATTAAAGCAGGCATCGCGGAGCTGGAACATCTGTTTTGATGAGGCAATCAAGGAATTTAATTTCATCAAGAACAAAGATGAACCTTGTGTCTATAAGAAGATTGTAGGACGAACTGTCGTGTTCCTAGTCTTGTACGTGGACGACATTTTTTGATAGGAAATGACATTCCTATGCTACAATCAGTCAAGCTATTTTTGTCACAACGGTTCTCCATGAAGGACCTGGGTGATGCCTTGTACATTCTGGGGATCAAGATCTACAGAGATAGATCCAAGAGACTACTGGGACTTTCGCAGTCCAGGTACATAGAGACCGTACTCAAGAGATTTAGTATGGAGGATTCCAAGCACGGTAACATACCCGCATTGCACGGAATTACCCTCTCCAAGAAGATGTCTCCTAAGACTGACGAGGAGAGGGTTCGCATGAGCACTATACCCTACGCTTCGGCGGTAGGATCTATAATGTATGCGATGCTATGTACAAGACCAGATATAGCTTACGCGCTGAGCGTGGTGAGCCGGTATCAGTCAGACCCAGGTGAGGACCACTGGATGGCAGTGAAGAACATTCTCAAGTACCTGAGAAGGACTAAGGAGATGTTCCTGGTTTACGGTAATGGAGACCTCAGGGTCGAGTCCTTTACCGATTCAAGCTTCCAGAGTGACAAAGATGACAGCAAGTCTGTCTCGGGTTTTGTGTTTACCCTCAACGGAGGGGTGGTGTGTTGGAGGAGTTCCAAACAGGATACCGTCGCAGACTCGACGATAGAGGCTGAATACATTGCTGCAAGTGATGCCGCAAAAGAGGCGGTCTGGATGAAGAAGTTCATTAATGAACTTCAGGTGGTTCCGTCCATTGTTGACCCAATACTTTTGTATTGCGATAACAATGGGGCTATAGCTTTAGCGAAGGAACCAAGGTCCCATCAGAAATCCAGACACATCTTAAGGCGGTATCACCTGATCAGGGAGATCATTGATCGCCAGGAGATCGAGGTACGGAGAGTGGACACAAAAGACAACACGGCGGATCCATTCACAAAGGCCCTCCCTCAAACACAGTTCGAGCGACTTTTTGAGCTATTGGGTATGCGGTACGCCAGCAACTGGCCCTAGTGCAGACGTTGGGTATGCGGTACACCAATTACTGGCCTTTAGTGCAAGCGGGAGATTGTTAGATATGTATGCCCTAGAGGCCATTATTGTATAGTACTAGTTTGTATAATACATTTTGGAAGCTTGGGATATATATACAGTTTTACGACAGTCTTGCTCGATATAGTAGTATGCTACTTGGTTTCTTTCTATCTTAATATGTGTATATGTTTCTTTTAACATATCGCTAAAACATATTGATGGAGCCCTTAGGATCTTTGCTTGACTACCGGCGTTGTGATGGCGATCACACTCGTGGGGGCTGGGTAGTCTATAAGCACATCCTTATTCTGGTCCCTAGTCGTAGGATTATCGAGACAGGGCATCGATACTCCAGAGTAGACTGGTGCATACGCTTCTCTTCCCAGCAGGGGAGATAGTCTATCCAACAGCCATCAGTATGTCGTACTGGAGATAGTATGCAGGTGCTCGTTAGGTTACGAGTACACTGGACATGACTCGTCGGGAACTGTTGGTTGGTATTATACCTATCGTCAGTTAACAGTTCCCAGGTGATATGAGTACAGCTTAGTCCGTTGACTTGACACTGTCACTTCACCTCGAGTGTGTTCCCACTGTTCTTTGATTACTACCCTACCACGGCTCTACTGAGTCGTGCAAACAGGTAGTAGTTGGGAGCAGTCCCGAAGCACTTGGAGGCAGTGACGGTTAGACAGGATTCGTCTCTCCCGATATTGGGAGTTGATATCGCGCTGTGTCTAGGAGAGCCATTACACATAGTCTTCCCTGGCCAGGGCAAGCGAGATTTGCTAGTAGTGTTACCAGTAGTTTCTCAGGGTGTTTTAGGCTACACTTCGACACGACTTGTACCGCTATTAGGGGACTGACGTTTGCCATCCCCCTAGGCCCGCCATGCGATACTCTTAGACGAACAGACCGGACTGTTCGGAGATTGTCACATACAGGCTCAGTAGGAGTTCGGATGGGTTCACCTCATCAGTCTTCTTATCGGCATCTACCTGGGGACCGTTACGTACAGCTAGTGTCGCTTGCGGTCTGTGGTTAACCCCACTGCCAGCGTAGTGTCGAGTCTTTAGAGTCCCACACAGAGGGTTATTCGCCTTTGGGCAAAACAGAGTAGAGGCCGCATGGTTTTGCGACGGGGTTCGTTCACATCCGCGCACTTGTGCACGTTTGGTGTCCGGACAGTTATTACTAGCGGGCTTTGGTTTAAGCCAGATCCTAATATATGTTTTGGGATTGGTTTTATCACATATGCACTCCTACTCCGTTTCGCTTGAGCCAGGAAACCTCTGTGTAGGACTCTAAAGACTCGTCAATACGCCGGCACACCCACAAGTCACAAGCGGTCTGCTAAACTTAACGGTCAGCCGGGTATTGAGCATTCAGAAGATCAACAAGCAAGCCTGTTCGTACTCCTGCGAATCTAATCAGTAACACTACCGGACAGTCCAGTCTCTTCGTCTGATATGTCGCATATCACAGCCTGGGGGGGTATAACGTCAGACCCCAATAGCTTGATAAGTCATGCCGATGCAAGGTCCATAACGGTTCGAGAAATTACTGATAACACTTACCAGTAGATCTTAGCAAACCTGGCCAGGGATTTCATGTTATGGACAATCGAGCATAGCGCAATATCAACTCCCTATACCGGGAGAGAAAAAACCCCACCTATCGATCATTGCCTCTATGTGACTCGGGACTGTACCCAAAAGCCACCGTTTTGCACATTCTCTTGAACGTGGTAAGGTGGAAATCAAAGCACTGTGGGAATCACACAAGTCTCTATGGAGATCTCGGGTCTACAGACTAACTTGTACCAGTGTCACCAGAGAACTGCTATCCGACGATAGGTACAATACCATCTAGGAGTTCTCGGTGAGTCCATCCAGTGTACCCAGTCTCCACTGAGCACCCGCATACCTTCTCTGATGTCAAACACCAATGGATATGGGATCATCCATCGCCCATCATATGGGTCGAAAAGCGTATACGCTAGTCTACTCTGGTATATCGATGCCCTGTCTCGATACACTCTCGACTAGGAACATTTGAAGGATGTACTTAACGACTACTCTGTCCTCACTAGTATGATCTGCATCATAGTCCTGGTAGTCAATTACTCATCCTAAGGGCTTTATCAACATGTATTATAGAGACAATCAGTGTACATGTTTAGATAAAAGCAACCAGATAGCACACTATCATGTCGAGCAAGAAAGTCCTCCCTATATATGTCCAAGCATCTACTGCAATATACATCATATGTACAGTAATGGCCTCTAGGGCATACATATTACTAATAACAAGAGTTGCTCTCGATCGTTCCCTTGAAGAGGTAATTTCTCCGTCGACTTACGCTTGGATTGATCTTCGTGAGACTTGTATCTATCGAGGATCTCATGCTCGTAGATGAAGATTGGCTTCGCGTAAAGGATCTTGAATGTTTTCGCTCGATGTTGTTCTCAATGATTCTTGATTTTGAACTTGATTTGAATTGAATTGGATTTAATTGGCTCTCAAATTGTCTCCCCAAATTGCGTAACCCCCGAAATGAAGGCGTAGGTCCTTTATATAGCTCTTCACCAATCTTCCACTAGAAGCTAGGTTAATCTTCCCTAAGAAGTTAGGTAGTTGTAGGGAAATTTCTAGAATAAGGTAGTTATCAAGCTTCTTCGAGAAGCTAGATTGTTGTAGGGAAGTTTCCAAAACAAGGTTGTTATAATGGAGCTTCCTCGGCAAGCTAGGAAGTTTAGATGAAGCTTCTAGAGAACCGTTGACCGCCGATGCCCTAACTCGGCCGCGGATCCACGGCGGATCGGCCTGACTCGGCCGCGGTTCCGCGGCCGTTTGGTGAGATTAATACATCATTTCTCTGTGGTTGTTTGGTGTTGATCTCTGGGTTTATATTTGATATCTGGAATCTTTTTATCTCTTCTGAATCTCTGCCAGATTTTAACTCTTTGATTTCCTTTATTTTGTCGGCGAATTTGCGATTCCGATATCTGTCCTGAAATAATTTTCTGCACAAAATCTCACTAAAGATTGTTGAGTTATACAATATCATGCATGAAGTAATAAACATACAATTTCCTTCCAGAATGTTGATTATAATGTATAACACGTGATATTTGGTATTTTCCAGACGAACTTGTAATCCATGTTATATTTATAACAAACACCCTTAGATATTTAGAAAAGTGAGGAAATTGTTATGTTAAAGATTGCAATATTTTCGACTTAACACCGATTTCTATCCCAAGTAAAACATTTTTACTAGGATTAACCTTATTTGTTTAAGTATTGTTCCGATCAAATCATTCGCCGATGTGTCCCTAACGATGAATTCAATAGTGTTTTGTCTTTCTGCCATGATCAGACATGCGGCAGTCACTTTGTTCCACGTAAAACGACGGAGAAAGTTTTGCAATGTGGTTTTTATTGGCCAACATTATTTAAAGATACATAGGATCATTGCAAAACTTTTCCTCAGTGTCAACACATGGGTCGGATTTCACGAAAAAATAAGATGCCGCTCCAAGCTATCTTGGTTGTGGAGATATTTGAAGTTTGGGGAATTGATTTTATGGGCCATTTTCCCAACTCTTTTGGGAATTTATACATCTTACTTGCAGTTGATTATGTCTCTAAATGGGTGGAAGCAGTACCGTGTCGCACTAATGACAACAAGGTTGTCATTAAGTTCCTTAAAGAAAATATCTTTTCGCGATTCGGACACCCTCGTGCTATAATTAGCGACAACGGGACACATTTCTGTAATCTGTATTTCGAGGCTTTAATACGGAAATATTCAATCAACCACAAGCTTTCTACACCCTATCATCTCCAAATGAGCGGGAAAGCTGAGATCTCCAATCGACAGATCAAACAAATTTTGGAGAAAACGGTTTCTAAGAACCGTAAAAATTGGTCCACCAAATTGACAGATGCTCTTTAGGCATTCCGCAACGCTTATAAGACCGATCTTGGTATGTCTCTATATTGACTTGTGTTTGGGAAGGCTTGCCACCTTCCTTTCTAGCTCGAACATAAAACAATGTGGGCTATTAAAAAGCTTAAGTTTGATTTTGATCAAGTCTGCAGGTATCGAAAACTGCAATTAAATAGCTAAGCAAACGTGATGATGAAGCTTACGATAATGCGGTTGTGGTAAAGAACCGGACTAAAATGTTCCACGATAAAAACCTTTTTAGAAAAACTTTCACACTGGGGCAACAAGTCCTTTATGATTCCCGTCTTCACCTTTATCTGGGTAAGCCAAGATCTCGTTGGAAAGGACCTTTTGTGGTGCGGTATGTGTACCCGCACGGTGCAGTGGATATTGAAAATGTTAAAAGCGGTTCTATTTTTAAAGTAAATGGGCATAGATTAAAACCGTATTTTTCCGCTGACCCAGCGGAGGAGCTCGTGTTTTTATAGGAGCCACTTTATCATAACTAATTTTCCTCCTCCTCACCTCCATGTTTTGATAACACTATTTCATCTAAAGAATGGAGGTGAGTGAGTTAAGATGTAACTGAATATCCATGCGTGCCATAAGACAAGTTTGGGGGTAGTTTTCATTTAACTATTATTTTCCTCCTAAGTATACAGGTCCATGCGCTCAAAGAACAACATCAGTGAGAACACTGCTGAAAACAGGTTTGGAGGGAGGTTTGAATACTAATATGACATTTGGAACTAGGCACTATATATATAAAAAATTTGAGTGTATAAAATTTTTTTTGATAATAAAAGTTAGAAAGTGAAAATTTACATATGAAAGATAGGAATAGTTTGAGAAAAGCAAGAAAATTAGATATTTTCTTAAATGAAGCTAGTAATAAGTAGTTATGAGCTGTTGTCCCAATGGTTAGTAAGATGAAGAGAATCACTAATCTGAGGATAGATCTAAGTCTGAAAAATAGACCTTATTCTTGAGGCCAAACAATTGAACGTTGATACCCTACTATACGCACTTACACATGTCTTGAAATTTGGGATAGTAGAGGATATCTTGAAATGCTTTTGTCTAAAAGCCTTGGTATGAAGAAAAATAAAAATATAAAGAAAAAATGGTGAAGAAAAATGAACATTGGTTTTGCAATTGCTTAAGGTAGCATAAAAAAATATATAGCGAGAGTGCTTTATCACCTAGTGCCTTAGACCAACTGGTCTGGGAGCCACCGCTAAGCCTTAGGTGTTGCAAGACGAGAAAATTGCTAATTACGCCTAAATGAGCAAGCACATTTGGTAATTGGTCGATTAGTACCTTAAGAAGTATTAACAGTCGCATGAAAGATGTGTGAGCAATTCCATCTGAAATATTCACCGACTAAAAAATATTAAGGAAGACGGACGAGAGTATGATAGCTTGAATTGAATTCTATAAGTGTAGGGATGTGACACGTAGGGGTATATGATCGATATTTGGAAGAAAGATAGGGAGGAAGACTAAATGCGATGTTTTATTGAGGGATGATGTGATTTCTGACATTTTTTCATGACCATTAAGATAGGGCTCATGGCAACTGAAAAGCTAGTGTATTTGGAAACTCTTATGTTAAAGTTCTTTCTTTTATAGTTCTTATCTTTGTATGTAACTTTTATCCTTTTTCTTTTATTATGAGATTTTATGGGTGTAATCCGCTGAAAACCCTCAGGAGACAATACTCCTCCTACTAGGGACACCTAGAGGTTTAAAAGCTTGTTGCACATGCTCAATGCAATCGTGATTGCCTACGAAAGTGTGCTAGATTTTTTTTTTCTTTTTTCTTCCTCTCTTGAATAACTAGTTTGCTCGGGACGATCAAAGTTAAGTTTGCGGGTATTTGTTCAGTAGAAAATATTGCGCATTTGATATAACATTTTTCTTACTTTTCTAAAATATTTAAAGGTGTTTATTATAAATGTAGAACATATACGGGTTTATCTGCAAATTTACTCTTTATCATATGTTTATATATTATAATTAACATTATAAATGACATATATACATATAATATTTTTATTATGCATATCATATCAAATAATCTTAATCAAATTTCTTAAAGATTTATTACCATATAAAAAGATTAAGATACTATCTCAAATTTAACAAATATTACTAATATTATTTATGGAGATATTGTGCAGATTTAGCTCAGGTCCGGAGATCGAGATATTCGAGATTTCAGGAGCAAGATCTGTCGATAAAATCATAAAATCAATAACGACAGAGACTCAGGAAATATTTGAAGAATCCAGGCATTGAAAAAATCCCTACGTGTCAACATGAGAAGGCATCTGAATTTTGAAACCCTAACTTCACCAAATAGCTGCGGTTTAGCGGCCAAATCCTATATTCCGCGGCGGATCCGCGGCTCATCTAGAGCCATTGGATGAGAAATTTTAGGAGTTGGATTGTGATTGCATATCGTAACCTATGAGATCTAGGGTTTCTGATTTAAGAGCTATATAAAGGACCAAGAGCTAAAGTTAGAGATCGTCTCCTTTAACACGAAGCAAATCACCGTTAAGAATAAGAGATCCATGACAGGTCCGCAATTCGACATGATAGAGCGAAGTGAATATCGACTGAGTATCTACTTCCTACGAGGCAGAGATCGAGAGCAACTTCTTCTTCTTATAATCTAAATTCGAAGGATTTGTACTTGTAATGTTGATTAATAAAGGTAGATCATTTTCTTAATTATTTCGCATTTACTTTATGCATTTAAATTCTGCATTATGATTTCCTTCTCTATCCTTTCTTCTTCTTCTCAAACCATGCGTGAGTAATTCTGCGCTTGCTAGGGTTTGTAGGATTAGGGTAGATCAATGGATGATAAAATCCCTTAACTTCTTTTACATCTTATAAAGTTTATAAACTTTAGCAAAATGGATGTTAACATCCTTATCGGGCGTGCTACCAATTTATTGATAGTCCCGACCGCGATTTGAGATTAGATTAACAATTGTTTTGGTAAAAGTTAGATATGAATAGAGATCAATGCAAGGATAAGGGTTAAGAGTGGGAAAACCTTTGTTTCTTCCGAAAGAACCCTAATCCACATTCTTCACTATCGATATAGTTTTAAATCAATTAAAAGATAAAAGGAGTCATTTTTAATTAATCATCCATTACTACTAAATTTTATGAACCCTACAAGCCTTTTCTTCATAAAATCTACATCCGTGTTCAACATAGATCTACAACCAATCTCCCTTTCTTTCAATCAACTCGTCTAAAGCAAGTAAAAGATTCGACGTTTCCCTGAGGATGAACCGTACTCATCTCGGCTAGCTACTCGCGACACCGCTATTGATTGCAGTAACTACAAACACTTTTTCAATCAATCCCTCAAAGATCAAGGCATTTACGGAAATGCCCATGCCAAGGACCGTCAAGCAATTGTGATCCCTTCAAGGAAAGATCGTGTATATCCGACGGTTCATAGGTAACCTCTCGAGAAAATGTCGTCCATACAGTCATCTAATGAAGAAGGGGACCTTGTTCTTTTGGGATCAAAAGTGCCAAAATGCACTAGGTGAAATCAAGCGGTACTTACAAAATCCACCGGTGCTGACCGCTCCAGTTAAGGGAAAACCCCTCATCCTATATATAAAAGCCTATGAGGGTTCTCTAGGCATGTTATGGGCACTTGAGAACGACCAGGGAAAGGAAAGAGCTCTGTACTACTTGAGTCGAGTTCTCTTGGGAGCAGAAAACAACTACCCCCATCAAAAAGCATTGTCTCGCAGTAATCTTTGCGATAAAGAAGCTCAAACACTATACCTTGGCATATGAGGTTCATCTTATATCAAATGTGGACCCTCTCAAATATCTAATGTCGAAGGTCATACTAACAGGAAGGCTTGCCAAATGGGCCCTCCTCCTGATGGAGTTAACGTATCGTCCTCTCAAAGCAGTGAAAGGCCAGGCTATCGCTGACTTTCTTGCTGAACATCCGATACCAGCCGAATCCCCCTTAAATTGTGAGTTGCCGGATGAACATGCGTTCGACACAATCGAAAGAGAGAAGAAAGAAAATGATTCCCAATGGGAACTCTACTTCGATGGAGCATCTTCCTTGAAGAGGCGAAAGCACAACACCCCCATAATCAAAGCCGGAGTGGGCCTTATCTTCGTGACTCCGCAAGGAGGGATACTGCGTTACGCCCTTTCTTTAACGGAGTCAAGGACTAATAACGAAGCTGAATATGAAGCTTTGATAGAAGATCTCGAGATCGCTGTCGACATGGGAATCAAAGACCTCTTCATATATGGAGACTCTCAGCTGATCGTTAGCCAAGTAAATGGCGACTATCAGATGTGCAAGCCAGAGCTAATAACATACGGCAAAAGAGAGCAGCAACTGCTGACATAAATCCCCTCCTACATTTTAGGGAGCATACCGCGTGCAGAAAATAGCAATGCAGATGCTTTGGCCAAGCTGGTTAAGGAATCAGCCGACGAAGACCTCGATGACATAAAGATCATCGTGCAAAGCCGCAGGGTTCTCAGGCCAGTAGAAATATCTTCGGAGGACTTAACATAGCCATCTGAGGAAAAAGAAACGGCCAAACAAACAGCCCTCCAAATAGAGGACGAAGAAAAGGTCAAGGATTGGAGGGAAGTCTTCGTAGACTACTTCAAATCCCAACGAGCGCCCAAAAATGCATCATCTAGACATCAGCTCATGAAACGAGCTCTGTCTTTTTCCTTCGCCAATGATACTTTATACAAGAGATCGTTTGACTGCTTGTGGTTAAGATGCCTGGGACTAGAAGAAGCGAACAGAGTCGTCCAAGAAACCCATAACGGACTCTGCGGTTCTCATCAAGCTGGGCCAAAAATGAAGCTAAAGATCAAACGAATGGGTTACTATTGGCCCACAATGATTCAGGACTGCCTCGAATATGTGAAGCGGTGTCACTCGTGCCAAATTCACAGGGACTTCATTCACCAGCATCCAAATCTGCTACACCCAGCTGTAGTTAGCTGGCCGTTCGAAATGTGGGGAACATATATAATTGGCCCCATTGAACCAGCATCATCCAAAGGACATCGGTTCATACTTGCAATTACCGACTACTTTTCTAAGTGGGCAGAATCAGTACCACTAAGGGAGGTGAAGACGAAGAATATCCTCCATTTCTTCAAAACCCATGTCATCTACCGGTTCGGCACCCCGCGACGGATAATCTCGGATAATGGACCAGCCTACAGGAGCCATAAAATCAGCCGCTTCACAGAACAACATAAAATATATTGGAGATATTCTTCAGTCTATAATCCTCGTGCCAACAGTCTAGCTGAGGCTTTCAACAAGACCTTGACGAAGATTATAAAGAAAACAGTGTCCAGAAATAAGAGAGACTGGCACGAAAGGTTGCATGAAGCTCTCTGGGCGTACCGAATAACGTTCAAAACAGCGACGAATACAACACCTTACACGTTGGTATTCGGTACGGAAGCAGTGCTTCCCTTGGAAGTGGAACTCCCTTCTCTACGAGTTGCGGTTCGATATAAACTGACAGATGAAAAAAATGCTCATCTTCGGCTCGAGGAGATCGACGCCCTCAACGAAACTCGCCTTATAGCACAGCAAAACCTGGAGGCTTATAAAGCAAGGATGACACGGTCATACGAAAAACTGACCAGGCCGAGAACATTCCGCCAAGACGAACTCGTGCTAATCGTCAAAAGAATTATGATCCCCAATCGTGCAAAACGGGGGAAGTTCGAGTCAAACTATGAAGGCCCGTACATCATAGACAAATTCTACCAAGGTGGAGCCTACCTTCTCATGGATATGCATGGAGAAAGACCCTTCCGTCCAATAAACGGCTGATTCCTCAAAAAATACTACGCCTAACGAGTTACGACCTGGATCAATGATAGATGGCGACGCTTGTGTCCGCTTTCTATCTTCCTGAGTCAGAACCCTAAAAGTAGTATCCAAAATATCCGTCGCCTCGAAAATGGCGATAATGGAACTAATACTCGTTTTCAAATAAAAGACCGAGATGTCTTTAAACTAAAATCTCGCCTCACATGGCGACAACGGACCGAGAAGTCTTTAAACTAAAATTTCGCCTTAAACATGGCGACAACGGACCGAAAAGTCCTTAAACTAATATCCGTCTCAAACATGGCGATAACAGACCGAGATGTCCTTAAACTAAATATCCGCCTAAAAAATGGCGATATTGAACCGAAAAGTACCTAAACTAGAAATTCCGCCTTAAATAAGGCGACAATGGACAGAGATGTCTTTAAACTAAAACTTCGCCTCAAACGGCGACAACGGACCGAAATGTCCTTAAACTAAAATTTCGCCTCAAACACGGCACATCTCCCAAATACGGATCCTTGAGATCTATATTCCAATCGAAGCCTCAACGATGAAGGTTGCAACTCAATTCTTATCGGCTGCACAGCTACTCCAGCGGCGAAGTCACCCCCACGTCCCACCGGAAAACAGATGGGTCACGTAAAAAAAAGAGTACATCCACAAGCAAAATGGGTACGGATGAAAACCCGAAAGGGTGCCTTGAGTAAAAACAGCAGGCCTGCCGGCGAGCTTTTGAAAACCTAAAAGGGCAAAATCTCGGTAAAAAAAAGGTACGCCCACATGTAAAATGGGCACGGATGAAAACCCGAAAGGGCGCCGTGAGTAAAAACAGCAGGACTGCCGGCGAGCTTGTGAAAACCCGAAAGGGCGCAATCTCGGTAAAAAAAAGTACTTCCACAAGAAAAATGGGCACGGATGAAAACCCGAAACAGCGCCGCGAGTAAAAATAGCAGGACTGCCGGCGAGCTTGTGAAAACCCGAAAGGGCGCAATCTCGGTAAAAAAAGGGTACGTCCACAATCAAAATGGATATGGATGAAAACCCGAAAGGGCACCATGAGCAAAAACAGCAGGACTACCGGTGATCTTGTGAAAACCTGAAAGGGCTCAGTCTCGTTAAAATAAATACACTTACGAGATCCTCACGACTCGCGAGGAGAATTTCCCCATGAGACCCTCACGGCTCACGGGATTCAAAAGCCTTAAGCTCCAGGCACCTAAACCTGTTCTTAAGCCATCACATTCCCCAACTTGCCCTATAGACGGTCCAATATTGGCCCTTGTATACGATCCACGGGCACAAACAAACGATTTCCCCACCAAGTTCCACCAATGAAGAGAAATGTTCTCATATGATGAACGACACTTGTAAGTCCTCTCGACTTCTAAGAAGAAAATACTCTTGTAAAATCCTTACGACTTATAATAGAACACACACTTAGGAATCCTAACGATTCCTAAGGAGAAAATACACCTATGAGATCCTCATGACTCATAGAGAGAAATAACTTTCTGAGAGCCTTACGGCTCATAAAGTCAAAAAGTCTTAGTCGACAGGATCCTAACCCTGTTTACTAAGCAATCTTTGTTCAAATCGAAAAAGGTAAATGATGATTCGCTCCTGGTGATATTCTAGTTGTAGCAAAGCTGATACCTAAATAGGTGTCAAACCTTAAGTCCTCTTAAGGCAAATGATAATTCGCTCCTGGTAACATTCCAGTGGTGGCGATGCTGATGCCTAAATAGGTATCAAACTCCAAGTCCTTTTATGGCAAATGATGATTCGCTTCTGGCAATATTCCAGTCGTAGCGATGCTGATGCCAAGGTTGGTATCAAATTCCAAACTCGCAATAAAAATCAGCGAGCAAAAAATATGCATATTAAAATAGCCAAAATGATGGGGCAACTCGCAATAAAAATCAGTGAGCAAAAAATATGTATATAAAAACAGCTGAAATGTTTGGAAAACTCGCAATAAAAAGTAGCGAGTAAAAATATAAAAAAAAATTAGCCGAAATGATTGGGCACCGCGGATAAAAAGCCAAAATGATTGGGCAATCGCGACTTTCGCTATATGAAAAGCTGAAAAGATAGAGTATCGCGGCAATAAAAAATAAAATAAAATAAAGTTTCCTTTGCCCTGCAGGTGAGTCTACACCGACCCCTGTATACAATCCATGGGCACAAATGAAAAAGGGAACCATGTTTACGTACCAGGCTCCGTCAAAGGGAGAACCAGATCTTGATGGCAACATCTACAGCCTAAAGATCAGTTTGACGTTCCTTCTCAGTGTAGACGCGACGTCAACAAAGATCCAAGGGTCAAACAAAGAAGGAGCCATGGCAAATTCCTAGCTCCAAATCTTGACAGTTCATATACAACCTAAAGATTACCCCGACGTACCTTCTCATTCCGACAGGATGAAGACGTAACGTCAACAAAAGACCCAAGGGTTGAAACAAAAAGGAGCCGTGGCAAATTCCTAGCTCCAAGTCTTGATGGTCTATATACAACCTAGAGACTATCCCGGCGTTCCTTCTCAGTGCAGACACAGTTTCAACAAAAGACCCAAGAGTCAAAACAAAATGGAGTAGTGGAAAAATCCTAACTCCAAGTATTGATGGTTCATATACAAGTGTTCCTTCTCATTCCGACAAGATGCAGACATGACGTCAACAAAGCTCTGAGCCAAATTAAATAGGAGCAAAGGCATAGTCCTAGTTCCGGACTTCAACTGCAATATATACAGCATAGAGGTCCTATAGATGTCTACCTTACTTCAGCAAAGAAATGTCATGTGCGTCAAAACAAAAAAATCGGGTCTTGACGGCAACTCATATAAATCCTAAAAGATTATCGGAGATCATCCCACACCAGCGCGGAGTGGTTATGACTCATCGGGGCTCCAAACTGAGCCTAACCTCAAGTAAAAAGCGGTATGGAAAATTCTTAACGCTTGCTCTTCCGATGGTCATATAGCCTAAGAAGATTACTCGAAGATGTCTTGTCCAACCCCCGAAAGGATCAAAGACACGACAGTTGCGGGGCTACTCGAACAACAGCTTAAAGACTGCATATCGAGGAATACATCAGCCAACGCGACGGTACCACGGACTAAAACCCTAGTACCACAAAACCTAATGGACCTCTGTCGTAAAGAGCAGGGGTTGTCTATATATAACGTTAGGACAATTTTTCCTGAAAACCCAAGGGAGGTAAACTAAATAAACTCTGAAATGAGTTCATAAACTAGAAACTCCGAAACGAGTGAATAAACTACAAACTCCGAAATCAGTTCATAAACTAGAGACTCCGAAACGAGTGAATAAACTACAAATTCTGAAACGAGTTCATAAAATAGAAACTCCTAAATGAGTAAATAAACTAATGGGCGCCAGATCAAGACATCAAGAAACAGAAAGGTTCAACCCATAGGCCTCAGGGCTCAGAGCTACATCTGATTAGTGGATTGGATTCACACCCGTTTACGCATGTATTTACTATCACATACGTACTTGAATAGAAATAGCATTCAAAGTGTCCCGATTTATACATGCGTGAGAAGGATCAGTGCATGACACGAGCACAACAGTGGCGTTTTACACTTAGCAAAAATTCCTAAGGGTAAAGTATAAAGCACATGCGCAGATGCAAGATGAATATACGAATATGTGATGAAGATGAAACATGCAATAGTCAACGATAAAGAGATACATTTAATTAAGCATCTTACTTTACTGGAAAGAGATAACCAAAAATGGGATCAGACATACAGGGGTTAAAAAAACAAAACAAAATTCTCCAACAGCCACTATGCCTTCTCCATCATGTCGAAGCGGCGATCTTCGTGAGGAGTCGCTCCCCATCGGTCAGCGCCGTACTCATCAGCGAAGGCAGACATGATGGCCCGCTGAGCCCAAATCTGGCTTAGCAACTGAATCGAACGATCCCTCAAAGGCTGGGTAATCAAACGTGCCTCATGAAAGCACTCAATCTTGTCTTCCGCCACGTCGAGTGGTCAGTCGATAAAACTGCACTTTTGATATGACATTTTCCTTACTTTTCGTAAATATCTAAAGGTTTTTTATTATTAATGTGAAACATATGAGAGTTTATCTGTAAAAATACTATTTTCATATGTTTATATATTATAATTAACATTATGAAGGAAAATATATGCATATAATATTTATATAATATTTTGATAATTTAAATATGCATATCATATCAAATATCCTTAATCAATATTCTTAAACTATAATATCATATCAAATGGTTAAGGTAATATCTCAAAATTACCAAATATTACTAACATTATTCATTAAGATAATGTGCAAGGATTAGTTCAGGTCAGAAGATCGAGATGTTAAGATGTTGAGAATCAAAAATCTGCCGGTAAAGTTAGATAAAATCGAAGAATCAATACCGACAGAGACTCAGAAAAGATATGAAGATTCCAGATATCTAGAAAATCTCCACGTGTCAATATGCCTTAGCCCCAGAAAAATGAAGCCAAGATTCAACCCAACGGTCGCGGTTACGCGGCCATATGAGCAATAATGCGGCGGATCCGTGGCAGGAAAGAAGATTTAGAGTTTGGGATTTTTAGGTTTGATTTGCAACAACAAACCCTGATTCTTGGGATTTTTAGTTTATGTCTTTGGGGCTATATGAAGGAACGGGGGCTAAACCTAGAAATTATAAAACCGAAGAGATCACGAAGTTCAAGATAACTCACCCATCCAGGTTGATCAATCAGCTGTTCATTTACCTCCTTCAAGACAGACCGAGAAGCAAACTAGAATTTGTATTCCACTTTTTAAAGGAAAAAAGTGTAATTGATCAAGTTGATTAATAAAGATAGTTGTTTTATTCTTATTGCATTTATTTTCTTTATTTGAATCATGATCTTTATCCGTTCTTCTATCTCCATCATGCGCGAATAATTCATCGCTTGATAGGGTTCGTAGGATTAGGGTAGATCAATGGAAGATGAAGAATTTCTTAACTTCTTTTAAGTCTTATGAAATTTATAAATTTAGTAAAATAAATATTAACATCCTAATCGGGCGCGCTATCAATTTATTGATAGTCTCGACCGCGATTTGAGATCAGATTAACAATTGTTTTGTTAAGAGCTAGACATGAATAGAGATCAATGAAAGGACAAGGGTCAATAGTGTGGAAACACTAGTTTATTCCAAGAACCCTAATTCTCATTCATCGCTATCAATCTAGTTTTAAATCTATCAATAGATAAAAGGAGTCATCTTTATTAGTCATCCATTACTACTAAATCCGAACGAACCCTATAAGCCATCTTCTTATACACATCTTTATTTAAAATAGATCTACTTTCTACATCCGTATTTTGACGTAGATCTAGAAACTATTCTCCACTATTCTTTATTCTTCGATTCTTTCTCTTTTTCAACACGTCTAAAGTAAGATTGAAAGATTCAACGTTTCCCTGAGGACGACCCGTACTCATCTCGGTCTAGCTACCCACGACACCGTTATTGATTGCGGTTATTCTACAAAGATTTCTTTAAAATAGATCAATCAAATGGTGCCGTTGCCAGGGATATGTGCGTAACTTTTTATTCTTACTATTCGTGTTGAATTCTTATTCGATCTATATCATAAAATAAAACAAAACAGCAAATTGCGTGTTTAACGATTAGTGTGCGGATTTTGCAAGAGAATCTGTAGTCACTGTAGCGATGAGATAAAAATTCAGAGACATTCATTAAGATACAGAGGAGCAAAGGAGGACACCGTAGCAAAATTTTTCAAGCAATCCCTCAAATCCGCTGCGGAACCGCGGCAAGAAGTGCGGTTTTACGGTGGAACCGTGGCAAACTTGGGGATCTAGGGCTTCATTTGTCTCTGATAATTTCCTCTATAATTTCTCTCTCCTCTGAAATATCCAATAATATATTTTTTGCAGGATTCTTTATAAAATACCGCCGCTTAAAAAAAAGATCTTTTTGCGTGTTTTGTAATTGGTTTGTGCATATTTTAGTACGGACATTAAGGGGCAAAGACCAAATTCAGATTAGGTGGGGATTTCATCACCCTTCCTAGGCCCCACAAATCACAAAACGAGCATTCGCATCACCCTACATTAATTAAAAGATATCTAGACCAAGACTCTGAGGACTGTCGCACTCAACAAGGACAGAGGAAGGTCGTGGGTAATCTATCCCTTATCTGTAATACTTTTGTGGTGTCTAGGCAAGTGTGTCTAAGGAAAGTGTGTTTACCGCCGAATGCCGGGAAAGAAAAACATCTTGCTTGAATTTGGGGGCAGATACTATTTGGGTTTATCCGTCCACCTCTCCGAAGATGCCAAGCTGATTTATGGCACTGTGTATCGGAGGTTTAGACGGATGCGGCCGTTGTAGCGGACTTCGTCAAATTCTCCCTCATTGTGAGGGGTTTTTGATTGTAGGGATGCTCTTCCCTACAGGCGCAAGCCTCTGCAGTTAATTACGTTACCGCATAACGATAACTACTTTCTCCTGCTCCAGATGTTCACTTTGTGTCGTGTGCATTTTTTTTTATTTTTGGTTTCCCGTGGATTGTATACGGAGACTAATTTGTGTTGTCGCCCGTAGGGCGTAGATTAGTCCAAATCTGTATCTTCTTAGATTTGGGTTTGATTTGGTTTAAGGATCTTAATCTCGTTTGGGATTAAGATCAACTTAAATGTTTGTTGAGGATACGTTAGTCTAATTTTAGACTAAGATCTACTCAGCAGGATTTTTGGGATCATTAAGAATGAACAAAAGAGCTTCTGGGTTCTATTGCTTTAGTTTAAGGACATTACGGTCCATAGATCACCATTTTTGGTATGAGGGTTTAGTGTAAGGACGTTGCGGTCCACAACTAGTTTAAGAACATTGCGGTCCATTATGATATGCTCATGGGTTTGGGAATGCACCCATGAACTGTTGGCTGTCGGGACCCTCCACCTCTCTGAAGACGTTGAAGAATTACAACGACATGTATCCGAGGTATGGAGAGATGTACCCTTGAACCAAATTCCAGATTGAAGAGAAAGATCATTGTGGAATGAACACTATTTTAGAAACCATCTGTTAGGAGATCATTAGTCATCTTTAGAACTAAGATCGATTTGGGAAGACCTGAGTATAGGAGGGCTCGGTTGATTGATGATCAAAGGGGTTTTGGCCTAGGGAGACATGGCTAATTTGGGCTAAGGTTGGCCTCTCATAGTGTTAAACACTATTATCTGCTCGGCGCTCACGTGCTCCCACATGAGGCTCTAAAGCAGTGTTAAACACTGAAATTTGGAGCGCTCATATATGGCACGTGAGGCGCCTGAGAATTGGGCACTGATTCTTTGGGTTTATTCCCTTTTTTCTTTTATAAGTGGTGAGCACTATTAAGGGTCACGTGGGATCATGTGAGGCACCCCAAAATGGGAGCTGTCTTTGGATTTATTCCCTTTTTCCTTTGGAAAGTGCTAAGGACTATTAGGGGGTCACATGGGATCACATGAGGCGCCCCAAAATAGGAACTGTTTTTGATTTACTCCCTTTTTCCTTTTAAAAGTGCTAAACTATTAGGGGGTCATGTGGGATCACGTGAGGCGCCTTAAAATGGGATCTCTCTTTGATTTATTCCCTTTTTCCTTTTGAAAGTGCTAAGCACTAGTAGGGGGTCACATGGGAACACGTGAGGCGCCCCAAAATGGGAACTGAATTTGGATATATTCCCCCCCTTTTTTTGAAAGTGTTAAGCACTATTAGGGGGTCATGTGGGATCACGTGACTCGATCTTAGTCGTTCCTTTTTGTTCCTCAGAGATGCTCATGTGGGAACACGTGATCTGTCGTAATAGCGTTGAATGCTAATCATTTTTTTATGTGCATGGAAATCTTGATTTGAGTTTTGAGCATTTCAGATCCTTTATTTTGATAAGAATTAAATTCTTTTATAGGGTTAAACCCTAGTTTTATTAGAGGAATTAAATTCCTATATTTTTGGGAAGAATTAAATTCTTCAAACTTAGTTCTTTCCTCTAAGTTTTGAGTCTGCATGACAGAATCTCTCCGATGAGAATTAAATTCTCAACTTGTGGGGAGATCTGCTTCTGCAGACCTCAACCAGAGGAAGAACTAAGTTATTTTTAGAAGAGTTAAACTCTTAAAATGGCGAAGAAGAGATAAAATGATCTCTATGTCTTTCTTCTTACCTAGTGTTTCTTTTCTAAAAGAGAGCTCTTCTTCTTCTTTTTTTGTTTCTCCAATCTTATGGGGGGTCTCCTCCTTTCTGACGTGTCCTTTATATAGTAGAGGCAGGTTTTTTGATTTAGTTAAGGAAATCTCTCGTTGAGAGATCCTAATTTATTTGGAAATTTTTATCCACCGTTAGATCTTTGATCCAAAGACTTCTGTTTTACAGAAGATATTTTTCTTGTTTTTAACAAGATTGAGAAAATATTTTCCATACAGAGCTTATTTTGTAGCTTGGTGATCACTATTGGATCTTTAATCCAACGGTGCTCTATTTTACATAGAGTAATCTTTCTTGTTTAGAAAGATTGGGGAAATATTTTCCGATACAGAGCTGATTCTGTAGCTTGGTGATTTTTAATCACCATTGGATTTTTAATCCAACGGTGCTCTGTTATACAGAGCACAATCTTTCTTATTTAGAAAGATCTAAGGAAATATTTCCCAAATAGGGTTTTGATCCCTTTTATGTAGAATTTAATTCTATCAGGTTGGAAGGTGATTAGGAACCCTCACGTGTAGCACATGACCCCCATAGCATTAAACTGGTTTGCTTATATATACCAGTCCCAGAGAAAGGCATCACGTGTTGGCACGTGAGCTGATGTTCATGAATGTCACGTGTGACACGTGACCCCTACGAAGTAAAGCCCAATCAAAGAGCATCACGTGCTGACAGATGTGTTTCTCCGGCATGTTATTTGTTTTAGAAAGGCGCCTATATACTTTATATATAGATGCTCACGTGTTTGCACATGAGGCTCGTTTTTAGCATTAATTGTTAACCGCAATGCCTATAATCTTTGCTCCAAGGCGCATCACGTGTGGGCACGTGATGATCCATTTGGGGAATTTTTCCCATCGCTTTTTATTTATTATTTATTTTTTATAAAGGAACAAAGTGGTTACTTAATTAGGCCCGCTATTTTCGGTGATTCGTATAGCGGATACCTCCCACTTACTTAGCACTTACCTGACCACAAGAGCGATAAAGAGGTGGTATTGGATTGATCCTGCAGCTTGTCCTTTGGAAGTCTAGGAGCGGTCTAGAGATTTGACCTAGGTAACCTTAGGTCTAGGGTTGATTGTGCATTTTTATGTGATTTGTCTCACGTCCGACACTTTTCAAAACAAACCAATTTTTTAAATCACACACACGCTGCCACGTGCGCTAAACCCGCTTAGTGCATTCTCGGCTGGACACAGGATTCTAGTGCCCGTCTTGTCCACGTTCCTGCTATCGATTACGAAGTCGGTGCTTCTTCATCTTCTTTTTCCCCTCCACCCACCACATCGACCGAGATGGACGGTTCTCCATCAGATTATAACACCACCCTGCCACCACCCGTCGGTGCGCATAATCCACCGTGCATTTCTCTCCAAGAGAGATGCTATCCTATACGCGATCCCCTTACTACCTATATATCTATTCTACCAGCCAATGGGGATAAATTTTGAAATTAAATCTCACTTCATCAACCTGTTGCCCAAATTTCATGGGCTTGAGTCTGAAGACGCATACGTTTTTATCACCAAATTCGAAAACGTATGAGCAATGATGTGTACGTCACAACTTTCAGTGAATGCTATGCGCTTGCGTCTTCTCCCTTTCACTTTGTGCGATTTAGCAGAAAAATGGTTTTATAACACTGCCGCACACTCTATTACTAATTGGGATGAATTCGTGATAGCATTCCTAAAGAAATTTTACCCCAATCATAAGACCCCCCGTGTTCGGAGCGAAATCAACCAGTTTACCCTGGGTCCCAATGAACCATTTTGGAAGTGCTTTGAACTGTTTAAGGATCTGCTTGTCTAATGTCCTGATCATGGAATATAGAGATGGGATCTGTGCTGAATTATATATGAGGGTATTATTCCAGTGGCAAAGCAAATGCTTGAAACCATGTGTCAATATAATTTCATGTCCAAAGACGATGGTGAAGCTTGGAAATTTCTGGAAGATCTCGCTGAACACACTTTGCAGTAGGAAAGCGTTAGACCATCATCTATGGGTGGTATCCATAAGCTCGATATTTCCATCGCAGTAAAAGCCGAAATGGCAGCAATGCAAAAGAAACTCGATGCTATGGAGAACAAATTCTCATCAATCTCCCTAAACCAGGTTACGCTTCCCAAAACTATATGTGGTTGCAGTTCCAATCCATCACATCTGACGGAAGAATGTCCCGTGAATGCACCGTTTCAAGGTCAAGAACACACTAATACTACTTTTCAGCAGCGACCTAGAAACAATCCTTATTCTTCCATGTACAATCAGGGATGGAGGAATCATCTTAATTTTGCTTAGAACTAAAACCAAATCCAAAATCAAAACCAGTTCCAAAGCAATTATCAAAGACCTCCTCCACAGCAGCAGCAACCAGACCCATAAAGTCAGCACACCTTTCAATCGCAACATTTTCAATATCCGGCCAACAATACTATACCTTATAATAATTCTTTCCAAACGGCCGGTAGCGAAAACTCATCTGCACTCGAACGAAGCGTGGATAATTTTATTAAACATTTCATGCAATCGATGGATAAAATAAAGTCTTCTATCGGAGCATTAACACAGACCACCACCTCTTACAGTGAAAGTATAAAATCGATAGAAGCACAACTTTCAAAAATAAATGCCGTGATGAGTGCAAGAGAAAAAGGGAAACTTCCATCTCAATCCCTACCGAATCCTGGCCACTCACAATGTCATAATGTGAGTGCCGTTACCACGTTGAGATCGGGAAGAGTGTTGAACAATCAAGTGGGTGAACAGATTGATGATGACGAATCAATTGAAACCTCGGCTTCCACTTCTTGCCCTATTTCGTCTAGTTTCCCACCTTCTTCCGAGCCTATTGTCCGTTTTCCCCACGGTTCGAACCCTTCGCCCACTTCTTCGAGTCAACCAAAAACGATCCCCACTCCAATTCTGGGATCGATTCCATCCCCACAAACTTCTCCACAAATGTTGGACCCAAAACTTATTGATAAAGCTCCATTTCCTAATAGGTTGAGGACCGCCAAACCTAACCCACAAATTGAGAAGATTGTGGAAATGTTTACGCAAGTTAACATAAATATTCCTCTCCTAAATGTTATTCAACAAGTTCTGTCTTATGCAAAAATCCTTAAGGACTTGTGTACTAGGAAAAGAAAAACTCAAGTGCCGAAAAAGATATTCATGAAAAGTAACGTGAGCACGGTTTTTACCCAACAATTGCCTAAGAAACGTAAGGACCCCGGTTTTCCTACAATATTTATAACTATTGGGAGGGAAATCATTAATCGTGCTCTACTTGACCTCGGCGCTAGTGTTAACTTACTTCCATATTCCGTCTATGAGCAGTTAGGTATAGGAGAGTTGAAACCTGCCCATTGCACTCTCAAGATGGCAGACCTATCTATCGCCCAATCTAGGGGTGAACTATAGGATGTGTTAATCAAAGTAGGGGAATTCATATTCCCTGTGAAGTTTATTGTTTTAGATACACAGCCTGTGGTGAACCCACGTAATCAAAACCCGGTGATACTCGGTCGACCTTTCATAGCAACTTCCAACGCTGTCATTAATTGTCGTAACGGTTCTATGAACTTATCTTTCGGGAAGATGACAATTGATTTTAATATTTACAAGTTAGGAAGTCAACCATCTGAACCTTCTGCTCATTTAATCGATGTCCGTTCCATCAACGAGATAGCTTCTGACAGCTGCGAAGCTGAAGTACTTTGCTATAACGATCTCGACAACACTAGTGCGACATTGTTTGATCTGGCAAATTATTATAGTGAGGATATCTTCGATGATTCCATCCTCGAGTTTGAATCCGTTGACTCGTCGCAAAAGTCAGTAGGGCTTTCCGAGGCAATATCCTACGCAAGTTATGAACCTCTTTGGGAGTCCGAGTATCATTCCCTTACCCCACCTTCTATCGTCTCTCCGTCGACACTAGATCTCAAACCGCTACCATCTCATCTTAAATATGCATATTTAGGTGAGAATGAGTATTTGCCCATGATCATAACCGCTTCTCTAGTTTTAGGCAAGAGAACACACTTTTGGCGGTATTGAGAACAAATCGGCAAGCATTAGGTTGGATAATGGCTGACATCAAAGGGATTAGTCCCTTGATTGTTGAACATTATATACATCTGATGGATGAAACCAAACCAACCCGAGACCCACAAAGACGGTTAAATCCCGTTATGAAGGAAACGGTAAAGAAAGAAATCGTCAAGTGCTTAGATAGTGGTATAAATTATCTAATATCTGATAGCCAATGGGTAAGTCCTATTCATGTGGTCCCTAAAAAGTCTGGCATCACGGTCATAACTAATGAGGCTAATGAGTTGATCCAAACACGCACCCAAACTGGGTGGCGCGTATGTATTGATTACAAAAAACTCAATGCTGCAACGAGGAAAGATCACTTCTCTCTATCTTTCATTGACCAGATGTTAGAACAATTAGCTGGACATGAATACTATTGTTTCTTCGATGGATACTCTGTCTTTAAGCAGGTCCCCATCGCCGAAAAGGATCAAGATAAAACAACATTTACTTTTCCTTTCGGTACTTTTGCTTATAGACGCATGCCCTTTGGGTTATGCAACGCTCCCGCTACATTTCAGCGGTGTATGATGGGGATATTCTCAGACATGGTTGAGAATTTTCTGGAGATATTTATGGACGATTTCTCCATATTTGGGGACTCCTTTGAAGAATGCCTACGTCATCTTGACGCGGTTCTTACCCGCTGTAATGATAAGAACTAACTTTGTATTGTGAAAAATGTCTTTTCATGGTCCAAAAAGGTATTGTCCTTGGACATATCATTTCACAAAAAGGAATTGAGGTAGAAAGAGCTAAAATAGATGTCATCCATAACCTTCTACCTCCCAAATACGTCAAAGATATACGATCCTTCTTTGGTCATGCATGATTTTATAGGAGATTCATTAAGGACTTCAGCAAAATTGTTAGACCCTTAACTCTTTTTTTGGCCAAGGATACAACATTTCACTTCGATTCGTATTGTGAGGCTGCTTTTGAATCGCTTAGAAGATCTCTCACTACAGCCTCCGTTCTATCATCCCCGGATTGGAACCACCCGTTCGAGCTTATGTGTGATGCATCAGATTTTGCTATTGGTGCAGTCTTAGAACAACGCATTGATAAGATGCCACATGTAATTTACTATGCAAGTAGGACCTTGAATGATGCACAAATTAATTACAAAACTACCGAGAAAGAACTCTTGGCAGTTGTATTTGCATTAGAAAAATTTAGGCCCTACTTGATTGGCTCGGCAATAGTGGTTTACACCGATCACTCCGCCCTACGACATATTTTATCGAAGAAGGATGCTAAGGCCAGGCTAATACATTGGATCCTATGATTATAAGAATTTGATCTTGTCATATGAGACAAGAGTGGATGTGAAAACGTTGTAGCCGACCATGTTTCACGCATAATTTCTTCACCATCGTTGACCATGCCAATAAATGACTCCTTTCCTGACGAACAGCTCTTGACCGTATCCTGCGAATCTTGGTTCGTGGATATTGCGAATTACCTAGCAACATGACTTATTCCTAGCGATTGGTCGAAACAAGACAATCTTCGATTACAATCCTAAGTAAAACACTTTTACTGGGATGAACCTTATTTGTTTAAATATTGTTCCAATCAAATCATTTGCAGATGTGTCCCTATTGATGAATTGAAGAGTGTATTGTCTTTTTTTCATGATCAGGAATGTGGCGGTCACTTTGGTCCACGTAAAACGGCGGAGAAAGTTTTGCAATGTGGCTTTTATTGGCCAACATTATTTAATGATGCATATGATCATTGCAAAACTTGTCCACGGTGTCAACACATGGGTCAGATTTCATGAAGCTCCATCCTATCTTGGTTGTGGAGATATTCGATATTTGGGGTATTGATTTTATGGGCCATTTTCCTAACTCTTTTGGGAATTTATATATCTTGTTGGCGGTTGATTATGTCTCAAAATGGGTGGAAGCAATACCGTGTCGCACTAATGACTACAAGGTTTTTATTAAGTTCCTTAAAGAAAACATCTTTTCGTGATTCGGGCACCTTCGTGCTATAATTAGCGACAACGGGACGCATTTCAGGAATCGGTCTTTCGAGACTTTAATGCGGAAATATTCAATCAATTATAAACTTTCTACACCCTATCATCACCAAAAGAGAGGCAAGCTGAGATTTCCAATAGGCAGATCAAACAACTTTTGGAGAAGACGGTTTCTAAAAACCGTAAAGATTGGTCAACCAAATTGACAGATACTCTTTGAGAATTTCGTACTGCTTATAAGACCGATCTTGGTATGTCTCCATACCGCCTAGTGTTTGGAAAGGCATGCCGCCTTCCAGTCGAGATTGAACATAAAGCAATGTGGGCTATTAAAGAGCTTAACTTCGATTTTGATCAAGTCAGCAGCCATCGGAAGCTGTAATTAAATGAGCTAAGCGAACTCCGCAATGAAGCTTACGATAATGCGGTTATAGTAAAGAACCATACTAAAACGTTCCACGATAAAAACCTTTTTAGAAAAACCTTCACACCGGAACAACAAGTCCTTCTTTACGATTCCCGTCTTCATTTTCATCCGGGTAAGCTAAAATCTCGTTGGAAAGGACCTTTTGTGGTGCAGTATGTATACCCGCACAGGGCAATAGAAGTTGAAAATGTTAAAAACGGTTCAACTTTTAAACTAAATGGGTATAGATTGAAACCGTATTTTTCTGCTGACCCAGTGGAGAAGCTCCTATTTTTTCAAGAGCCGCTTTATCATAACTAAATTTCCTCCGCCTCACCTCCATGTTTCGGTAATATTGTCTCATTTTAAGAATGGAAGTGAGTGAAAAAGGACTTAACTGAATATCTGTGCGTGCCAAAGCTTAAGTTTGGGGGTAGTTTTCATTTAACAATTATTTTACCCCTATTAATTTCTCTTTCCAGGTCTACAGGTCTATGCATTCAAAGAACAACACCAGTGAGGACACTGTTGAAAACAGGTATAGAGGGGGAGGTTTGTATTCACTGAATTATCTTTTGGCACTAGGCACTATACAAAATTTTCTTTCGATAATAAAAGATTAGAAAGTGAAAAATTACATATGAAAGATAGGAATAGTTTGAGAAAAGAAAGAAAGTTAGATACTTTCTTAAACAAAACTAGTAATAAGTAGTTATGAGCCGTTGTCCCAAGGGTTAGTAAAATGAAGGAAATTACTAATATGAGGATAAAAATAAGTCTGAAAAATAGTCCATATTCTTGAGTCCAAACATTAGAACGTTGATACCCTACTATACGCACTGTCACACATCTCGAAACTTGGGATAGTAGAGAAAACATTGAAATGCTCTTGTCTAAAAGCCTTAGTATGAAGTAAAATAATGGAGAAAAAAAAGAAAAAAAATGAACACTGGTTTTGTAATTACCAAGGCAGCATAAAAAAAAATAGAGTGGGTGCTTTATCACTTAGTGCTTTAGACCAACTGGTTTAGGAGCCACTGCTAGGCGTTAGGTGTTGCGAAACGAGAAATTACGTCTTAATAACGCAAGCACATTTTGTAATCGTTTGGTTAGTATTTCAAGAAATATTAACGGTCGCATGAAGAATGTGTGAGCAATTCCATCTAAAACATTCACCGACTATAAAGTACTAAGGAAGATGGACAAAAGTATGATAGCTTGAATTGAATTCTCTAAATGTAGGGATGTCTTTAATACACACGTAGGGGTATATGATCGATATTTGGATGAAAGATAGGAAGGAAGAATAAAGGCGATATTTTATTAAGGGATGATGTGATTTCTAATATTTTTTCAGGACCATTAAGATAGGGCTCATGGCAACTAAAAAACTAGTATAAATTGGAAACTCTTCCTTCCAAGTTCTTTCTTTTATAGTTCCTATCTTTATATGTAACTTTCATAATCTTTCTTTTATAGGATTTTGTGGGCGTAATCCGCTGAAAACCCTCAGGAGATAACGCTCCTCCTACTAGGGACACCTATAGGTTTAACGGTTTGTTGCACGTGCTCAGTGCAATCGTGTTGCCTATGAAAGTATGCTAGTTAGTTTTTTCTTCTTTTTCTCCTTCTCTTGAATAACTAGTTTTCTCGGGACGATCAAAGTTAAGTTTGAGGGTATTTGTTCAGTCGATAAAACTGAACTTTTGATATGACATTTTCCTTATTTTTCTTAAATATCTAAAGGTGTTTATTATAAATATGACACATATGAGGGTTTATCTGTAAAAATACTATTTTCATATGTTTATATATTATAATTAACATTATTAAGGAAAATATATTTATATAATATTTTGATAATTTAAATATGCATATCATATTAAATATCCTTAAATATGTAACGTTTTAGAAATCGTTATGCGAAATTTTTCCGTTTTAGGGTAAAATTGTCGGTATTTTCCGTTTTAACCCGACTGTGATCAAACGTCCATATAGACTTGCCAGCACCTAATTTAGCTAAAATAAAGCTAGTGCGCAAGCTTTGGGGGTATATGGGAAGTTTTGGTTCAGATAGAATTTTTCCCTATTTTAATATTATTTTAATGTGGTTTTTACATTTTGGATTTGGATAATTACTCCAAAATTTGTATCAATTCTAGTAAATCAAACTTAAATAAACCAAAACCTCCATATAATATCTAGATATTTGTTTTGTGCTAAGGATTTAAAGTTTGAAGAAAAAGAAAGAATGGGAGAGGTGGCATGTGCATGAATGTGCATTTATTACATGACTTAGCTAGAAAACTCTACACGATTCCTCACCTTCCCTCTCTTGGCCGAGTTCTTCTTCCTCCTTCTGCCCTTGGTCATTTCTTTCACCATTTTCATCAATCCAAGCTCAATAAATCTCCAAAATTTGCTAAATAATCTCACAAAACACATCAAGTCTTGCTTTTGCCTCTTGGATGCCTAGGAGCTTGGATAGCTTGGATCTTGTGAGCAAAGGTTGATAGGTATAATCCCTAAACTGTTAAATAGGAGTTTTTATGATATATAGCTTGTTGGTTATTGCGTATAACATTTTAAGTATCGATTAGTGCAATATCGAGTTTTTAGTGTCTTTTTAGAACCTCTGTGATCTGCTGTGACCTGGGATTTTTACTGAGTGACCAAACAAGATTTTAGTGATTTACTATTGAACCTAAGATTCCACCTGAGACCCGAGGACTACCCTACCGGCTTTAGCCGGCGACTCAAGTAGGAATTCCGGCGACACCGGTTTTGGAGGGGAGTTGGGTGTTGGTTTTTTTGTGGGTAGCTGTCTGCTGTGGTTTAAGGGTGTTTGGTACTATTTACTTTTTTAGTATTTACAGTATGCAAAATCTGGGATCACATAGTTAGTTTCTAATGATACGACTATGCGCGATACGTTATCCGGCACGGTCCATGCACTTTGTGTTGGTTTTGTCGTGTCGCTACGTGCGTTAGCCACAATACGAACACTTGCGAGTAGCTTTGGAGTTGGTGTGTCGGTAAAACGTAGTTTGTGCATGTTTTTGGTCGTTCACTAATATACACTTGTGTTATCGTTTTGTTGTTTTAGGTTCGCAGGCGGGGACTTCGGATGCTGTGAAGAAGGGGAAATAAGTGGTTAGCTTCACTTAGCCAGGACGGTTGGTGAGTAGATTTAAATCTATAAGGGAATCGCCCGCATGGCGTTATGCGTCTGGACTAGAAATGTTATGTTTTGTCGCATATTCTATTGCATATTTAGAGTTGCGCATACACCCTATTGCTTAGTTACTTGTTCTTCTTGGACTAGTATCCTTAGGACGCTGCACTATTATTGACGGCTTATGTTGCACGAGCACTGATTGTATGCCACACACACCGTCAATAATTGCCATGACACGCACAACACCCTTATAGATATGATATTGTTTGGTTAGGGACATTGAGACATTGATTTATATTTCTTTATGCATATGACTTATATCAGATCTGTATACCTACATGCTTACACATATGCCTTGACATATTTACATGTTAGTTACCTGTATACCTATATAGTAGTGTACCATTAGTGATAGGTATATACACATATGAGACATAGCTACATGTACATCTTACATACATACATATACCTGGAGGGTATTACAATGTATGGATAGGTATAGACACATACCTTACTACAGCCATTTTGACATCATACATACTTACATATGGACACATATCTTGCTATACCGACATGGTTATGCATACCTTGTTATAGCTACATGTACACCTGTTTATGATGTTGCATCTGATTTCGGAGGAAATCAGGAACCGCAAGAAATATTTATTAACTTGTGGCAGTTAAATAGCTGTTTTCCTTTATATGCTCATATTACTGTTTCATGCTGCATATGTTACATTCTTGGATTTCATATGATGTTCTCTGATATTATTACTCCTAAGTATATATAACAGTGGAGTGGGATATATATATATATATATATTAGTGGAGTGGGACGCTAATATATATGTATTAATTCATGCAGTTATTCTTATTCATTACTTGATGTTTTCTGGATTTGAGGACCGTGGTTGTTTCATAAAATTATGCATTATTTGAAAAACCCGGTTTCTCTTGATATGATATTTCTGCAGCCACCATGAGATTTCTCGGTTCTGAGCTTATATATACCCCATGCGAGGAGTAGTAGTGGGCCGTGTGTGGGTACATGGTGGGGCTCGGTACGGTTCCCCTCGGCAAGATGATCGCAGATGATAGGCGATGAGCCTGGAAGGCGGGCAAGTACCTAACGATGACAGTACTTCTGACTCGGCGGTTATCGTGGGGATACCGATGGGAGTCATGTGCGTATGGATACGTCGAGAGATGAGGGTCAGAGCTAGGCAATCGGGCTTTTCGGTATAGCATATGATACGTACCTATCAGGGGGCCGGTCGTGGTGACAACACCTGATAGATCAGTATTTCGGTGTCGATGCTTGGCACTTGTTTCATGATGTTTTGGGTGTCGATGATAGACACCCACCTTATATGAAACTTACTTGATACCGATATTGTACACACAGGATATGTAGAATATACTGATATTGTACACACAGGATATGTGGGATATACTGATATTGTACATTAAGGATATGTGAGATATACTTGATGTTGGACATTAAGGATATATGAGACTTATATGATATGAGAGCCAATTTGGGGGATGATTGTGGAAATTGGGAATTTGATTGTCTTGTTGGATTTTGGTCCTACCACGAGATTAGGATTTCCGTGGAAACAACATGTTTTATTCCATACTCCACATTTATTGTTTATGCACTGTTTCATGTATTGGTGGTACCTGATAGAGTACTTTCCATGACTGTTGCATTTACATACCATTATTTGCATTGCTTCATGTATTAGTTGTACCTGATAGAGTACCTTACATGATTATTGCATACAGATTGTCATATTATTGCTTCATGTATTAGTAGTACCTGCTAGTGTACCTTTCATGACTGATGCATTAAATAAGACCATTTATTGCTGATAGTTTGCAGATGTTAGATTCGCGCTGTACGTGCATACTTGGGCTTACCTGCATATGTTATTTTACTATTCACGAGTTGGCAACTCACCCCGGCCCGTTGTGCTACAGTGTTTTGCAAGTGTTCCTCAGGATAGTTAGAGACAGGGCTATTTTCATCCATCGTATCATCTTTTGCTGCGGATACCGCTTCGCCTGACAGTGTGCAGTTTTGCTTAGGTAGGTTTTGCGGTTATCCGATGTTGCTTGTTGTATATTCGTTGTATCATGTACTCTCCATCTACTATTATCTTGTATGACTTAGAGACTTAATGTGAGGACGATATTGTATATTATTTTGCGACTTGGAGGTTTTTATGTAGTTTTATTTATATCGTCTCTTTCTTCACTACGGCGTCGTATATCTGTGTGGTGGTTGTTTTCCGCCGTTGGGCGTGAATTTTGCTCCCGTTTGGGATGCTTTTACTTATAATATTGTACCCATTTTTGGGGGCTTGTTTTACAAAGGAGGTGCTGCCAAAATTTTAAAGGAATAAAAGTTGGACTTTAAAGAATTTGGTTTGAGATTTCAAAAGTTTTATCAATGTTCTTATTTCTTACTACTTTTGATGGTTTATATTGCTGGGTTTTTGGCTTACTTAAATTGTGTTACGCCTGTAGACGTTGCGTAGTTTAAGGGCCATCACGTACCATTTTCGGGTCGTGAAAAAATATTCTTAAACTATAATATCATATCAAATGGTTAGGATAATATCTCAAAATTACCAAATATTACTAACATTATTCATTGATATATTGTGCATGGATTAGTTCATGTCAGAAGATCGAGATGTTGAGATGTCGGGAATAAAAAATCTGCCGGTAAAGTTAGATAAAATCAAAGAATCAATACTGGCAGAAACTCAGAAAAGAAATGAAGATTTCAGATATCTAGAAAATCTCCACATGTCAACATGCCTTAGACCCAGGAAAATGAAGCCAAGATTCAACCAAACGGCCGTTGTTACACGGCCAAACGAGCAATAATGCGGCAGATCCGCGGCAGGAAAGAAGATTTAGGGTTTGGGATTTTTAGGTTTAATTTGCAACAACAAACCCTGATTCTTGGGATCTTTAGTTTCTGGTTTTCGAGCTATATAAAGGACCGAGAGCTAAACCTAGAAATTATCAAACCAAAGAGATCACGAAGTTCAAGTTAACTCACGCATCCAGGTTGATCAATCAGCTGTTCATTTACCACCTTCAAGATAGATCGAGAAGCAAACTAGAATTCGTATTCCACTTTCTAAAAGAACAAAAAGTGTAATTGATCAAGTTGATTAATAAAGATAGTTGTTTTATTCTTATTGCATTTATTTTCTTTATTTGCATCATGATCTCTATCCGTTCTTCTATCTCCATCATGCGTGAATAATTCAACGCTTGATAGGGTTCGTAGGATTAGGGTAGATCAATAGAAGATGAAGAATTTCTTAACTTCTTTTAAGTCTTATGAAGTTTATAAACTTTAGCAAAATAAATGTTAACATCCCAATCGGGCACTCTATCAATTTATTGATAGTCTCGGCCGCGATTTGAGATCAGATTAACAATTGTTTTGGTAAGGGCTAGACATGAATAGAGATCAATAAAAGGACAAGGGTCAATAGTGTGGAAACACTAGTTTCTTCCAAGAACCCCAATTCTCATTCATTACTATCAATCTAGTTTTAAATCTATCAATAAATAAAAGGAGTCATCTTTATTAGTCATCCATTACTACTAAATCCGAACGAACCATACAAGCCATCTTCTGATATAAAATCTACATATTTATTTAAACTAGATCTACTTTCTACATCCGTATTTTGACGTAGATCTAGAAACTATTATCCACTATTCTTTATTCTTCCATTCTTCCTCTTTTTCAACACGTCTAAAGTAAGATTGAAAGATTCAACGTTTCTCTAAGGACGACCCATACTCATCTCGGTCTAGCTACCCGCGACACCGTTATTGATTGCGGTTATTCTACAAACACTTCTTTAAAACAGATCAATCAAATAGTGCCATTGCCGGGGATACGTGCGTCATTTTTTATTCTTACTATTAGTGTTGAATTCTTATTCGATCTATATCATAAAATAAAACAAAATAGCAAATTGCGTGTTTAACGATTATTGTGCAAATTTTGCAAGGAAATCTGGAGTCTTCATAGCGAGGAGATAATGATTCAGAGACATTCATCAAGATCCAGAGGTGCAAGGGAGGCCACCGTAGCAAAAATTTTCAAGCAATCCCTCAAATCGGTGGTGGAACGCGGCAAGAAGTGCGGTTTGGCGGCGAAACTGCGGCAAAATTAGGGATCTAGGGCTTCATTTTTCTCTGGTAACTTCCTCTATACTTTCTCTCTCTGAAAAATCCTATAATATATTTTTCTGCAGGATTCTTTGCAAAATATCACCGCTTAAAAAAAAGATCTTTTTGCGTGTTTTGTAATTGGTTTGTGCTTATTTTAGTACGGACATTAAGGGGCAAAGCCCAAATTCAGATTAAGTGGGGATTTCATCACCCTTCCTAGGCCCCACAAATCACAAAATGAGCATCCGCATCACCCTACATTAATTAAAAAATATCTAGATCAAGACTCTATGGACTGTCGCGCTCAATAAGGACAGAGGAAAGTCGTGGATAATCTATCTCTTATCCGTATTACTTTTGTGGTGTCTAGGCAAGTGTTTCTAAGGCAAGTGGCTACTTAATTAAGCCCTCTATTTTCGGTGATTCGTATAGTGGATACCTCCCACTTACCTGTCACTTACCTAGCCACAAGAGCGATAATGAGGTGGTAGAGGATTGATCCCGCGGCTTGTCCTTTGGAAGTCTAGGAGCGGTCTAGAGACTTGAATTAGGTAACCTTAGTTCTAGAGTTGATTATGCATTTTTATGTGATTTGTCTCATGTCCGACACTTTTCAAAACAAACCAATTTTTTAAATCACATACACGCTGCCACGTGCGCTAAACCCGTTTAGTGCATGCTCGGCTGGATACGGGATTCTAGTGCACGTTTTGTCTGCGTTCCTGCTATCGACTTTAATGTTGATGCTTCTTCATCTTCTTTTTCCCCTCCACCCACCACATCGACCGAGATGTACGGTTCTCCATCGGATTATAACACCACCCTGCCACCACCCATCGGTGCGTAAAATCCACCGTGCATTTCTCTCCAAGAGAGATGCTATCCTATACGCGGTCCCCTTCCTACCTGTTTATCTATTCTACCAGTCAATGTGGATAATTTTGAAATTAAACTCTAATCCATCAATCAGTTGCCTAAATTTCACAGGCTTGAGTCTGAAGACGCATACGTTTTTATCACCAAATTCGAAAACGTATGTGCAATGATGGGTACGTCATAACTTTTAGTGGATGCTATGCGCTTGCGTCTTCTCCCTTTCACTTTATGCGATTTAGCAGAAAAATGGCTTTATAACACTGCCGCACACTCTATTACCAATTGGGATGAATTCGTGATAGCACTCCTTAAGAAATTTTACCCCAATCATAAGATCACCCGTGTTCGGAGCGAAATCAACCAGTTTACCCAACCCCCAATGAACCATTTTGGATGTTCTTTGAATGGTGTAAGGATCTGCTTGTCCAATGTCCACATCATGGAATACATAGATGGGATCTGTACCGAATTATATATGAGGGCATTATTCCAGCGACAGAGCAGATGCTTGAAACCATATGTCAATGCAATTTCATGTCCAAAGACGATGGTGAAGCTTGGAAATTTCTGGAATATCTCGTTGAACACACTTTGCAGTGGGAAAACGTTAGACCATCATCTAGGGGAGGTATCCAATAGCTCGATGTTTCCATCGTAGTAAAATCCGAAATGGCAGCAATGCAAAAGAAACTCGACGCTATAGAGAACAAATTCTCATCAATCTCCCTAAACCAGGTTACGCTACCCAAAACTATGCGTGGTTGCTGTTCCGATCCATCATATCTGACGGAAGAATGTCCCATGATTGCACTGTTTCAAGGTCAAGAACAGACTAATGCTACTTTTCAGTAGCGACCTAAAAACGATCCTTATTCTTCCACGTACAATCAGGGATGGAGGAATCATCCAAATTTTGCTTGGAACTAAAACCAAACCCAAAATCAAAACCATTTCCAAAACAATTATCAAAGACCTCCTCCACAGCAGCAGCAACCACACCCACAGAGTCAGCACCCCTTTCAATCGCAACCTTTTCAAAATCCGGCCAACAATTCTATACCTTATAATATTTTTTTCCAAACGGCCGGTAGCGAAAACTCATTTGCACTCGAACGAAGCGTCGATATGTTTATTAAACATTCCATGCAATCGACGGATAAAATAAAGTCTTCTATCCGAGCATTAACACAGACCACCACCTCTCATGGTGAAAGTATAAAATCGAAAGAAGCACAACTTGCACAAATAAATGTCGTTATGAGTGCAAGAGAAAAAAAGGAAACTTCAATCTCAACCCCTACCGAATCCTGACCACTCACAAAGTCATAATGCGAGTGCCGTTACCACGTTGAAATCGGGAAGAGTGTTGAACAATCAAGTGGGTGAACAAATTGATGATGAGGAATCAATTGAAACCCCGGCTTCCACTTCTTTTCCTATTTCGTCTAGTCTCCCACCTTCTTCCGAGCCTATTCTCTGTTTTCCCTAAGGTTCGAACCCTTCGTCCACTTCCTCGAGTCAACCTAAAATGATCACCACTCCAATTCTGGGATCGATTCCATCCCCATAAACTTCTCCAAAAATATTGGACCCAAAACTTATTGATAAAGCTCCATTTCCAAACAGATTGAGGGCCAACAAACCTAACGCACAAATGGAGAAGATTGTGGAAATGTTTAAGCAAGTTAGCATAAATATCCCTCTCCTAAATGCTTTTCAACAAGTTCTGTCTTATGAAAAAATCCCTAAGGACTTGTGTACTAGGAAGAGAAAAACTCAAATGCCGAAAAATGTATTCATGAGCCGAAAAATGTATTCATGACAAGTAACGTGAGCACAGCTTTAACCCAACAATTGCATAAGAAACGTAAAGACCCCAGTTGTCCTACAATATCTATAACTATTGGAGGGAAAAGCATCAATCGTGCTCTACTTGACCTCGGCGCTAGTGTTAACTTACTTCCATATTCCGTCTATGAGCAGCTAGGTATAGGAGAGTTGAAACCTGTCCATTGCACTCTCCAGATGGCAGACCGATCTATCGCCCAACCTAAGGGTGAACTATAGAATGTGTTAATCAAAGTCAGGGAATTCATATTCCCTGTGAACTTTATTGTTTTAGATACACAGCCTGTGGCGAACCCACGTAATCAAATCCCGATGATACTCGATCGACCTTTCCTAGAAACTTCCAACGCTGTCATTAATTTTCGTAACGGTTCTATGAACTTATCCTTCGGGAAGATGACAATTGAGTTTAATATTTACAAGTTAGGAAGTCAACCATCTGAACCATCTTCTCATTTAATCGATGTCCGTTCCATCAACGAGATAGCTTCCGACAGCTGCGAAGCTGAAGTACTTTGCTAAGATGATCTCGACAACACTAGTGCGACATTGTTTGATCTGGCAAATTATTATAGTGAGGATATCTTCGATGAGTCTATCCCTGAGTTTGAATCAGTTGACTCGTCGCAAAATTAAGTAGCGCTTTCCGAGTCAATATCCTATGCAAGTTATGAACCTCTTAGGGAGTCCGAGTATCATTCCCTTACCCCACCTTCTATCGTTTCTCCGCCGACACTAGATCTAAAACCGCTACCTTATCATCTTAAATATGCATATTTATGTGAGAATGAGTCTTTGCCCGTGATCATATCTGTTTCTCTAGCTTTAAAGCAAGAGAACGCACTTTTGGCGGTATTGAGATCGAATCGGCAAACATTTGGTTGGATAATGGCTGACATCAAAGGGATTAGTCCCTTGATTGTTGAACATTATATACATCTGATGGATGAAGCCAAACCAACCCGAGACCCACAAAGACGGTTAAATCCCGTTATGAAGGAGGCGGTAAAGAAAGAAATTGACAAGTGCCTAAATAGTGGTATAATTTACCCAATATTTGATAGCCAATGGGTAAGTCCTATTCATGTGGTCCCTAAAAAGTCTGGCATCACAGTCATAACTAATGAGGATAATGAGTTGATCCAAACACGCACCCAAACTGGGTGGCGCGTATGTATTGATTACAGAAAACTCAATGCCGCAACGAGAAAAGATCACTTCCCTCTACCTTTCATTGACCAGATATTAGAACGATTAGATGGACATGAATACTATTGTTTCTTGGACGGATACTCTAGCTATAATCAGTTCCCCATCGCTGAAAAGGATCAAGATAAAACAACATTTACTTGTCCTTTCGGTAATTTTGCTTATAAACGCATACCCTTTGGGTTATGCAATACTCCCGCTACATTTCAGCGGTGTATGATGAGGATATTCTCAGACATGGTCGAGAATTTTCTGGAGATATTTATGGACGATTTCTCCATATTTGTGGACTCTTTTAAGGAATGCCTACGTCATCTTGACGCGAATCTTACCCGCTGTAAGGATAAGAACTTAACTTTGAATTGAGAAAAATGCCATTTCATGGTCCAAGAAGGTATTGTCTTTGGAATATCATTTCACGAAAAGGCATTGAGGTAGACAGAGCTAAAATAGATGTCATCCATAACCTTCATTCTCCCAAATGCGTCAAAGATATACGATCCTTCCTTGGTCTTGCAGGATTTTATAGGAGATTCGTTAAGAACTTTAGCAAAATTGCTAGACCCTTAACTCTTCTCTTGGCCAAGGATATAAAATTTCACTTCGATTCGGATTGCGAGGCTTCTTTTGAATCAATTAAAAGATCTCTCACTACAACCCCCGTTCTATCATCCCCAGATTAGAACCACCCGTTCGAGATTATGTGTGATGCATCATATTTTGCTATTGGTGTAGTCTTAGGACAGCACATTGATAAGATGCCATATATAATTTACTATGCAAGTAGGACCTTAAATGATGCAAAAATTAATTACACAACTACCGAGAAAGAACCCTTGGCAGTTGTATTTGCATTAGAAAAATTTAGACCCTACTTGATTGGCTCGGCAATAGTGGTCTACACCGATCACTCCGCCCTACGACACATTTTATCGAAGAAGGATGCTAAGGCCAGGCTAATACGTTGGATCCTGTTATAATAAGAATTTGATTTTTTCATACGAGACAAGAGTGGATGTGAAAACGTTGTAGCCGACCATCTTTCACGCATCAATTCTTCACCAACGTTGACTGTGCCAATAAATGACTCATTTCCTGACGAACAGCTCTTGACCGTATCCTATGAACTTTGGTTCATGGATATTGTGAATTATCTAGCAACAGGACTTATTCCTAGCGATTGGTCGAAACAAGACAATCTTCGATTTCTATCCCATGTAAAACACTTTTACTGGGATGAACCTTATTTGTTTAAATATTGTTCCGATCAAATCATTCACAGATGTGTCCTTGACGATGAATTCAAGAGTGTATTGTCTTTTTGTCATGATCAAGCATGTGGCGGTCACTTTGGTCCACGTAAAACGGCGGAGAAAGTTTTGCAATGTGGTTTTTATTGGCCAACATTATTTAAAGATGCATATGATCATTGCAAAACTTGTCCACGGTGTCAACACATGAGTCGGATTTCATGAAGAAATGAGATGCCGCTCCAACCTATCTTGGTTGTGGAGATATTTAATGTTTGGGATATTGATTTTATGGGCCCTTTTCCCAGCTCTTTTGGGAATTTATATATCTTGTTGGCGGTTGATTATGTATCAAAATGGGTGGAAGTAATACCGTGTCGCACTAATGACAACAAGGTTGTTATTAACTTCCTTAAAGAAAATATTTTTTCACGATTCGGGCACCCTCGCGCTATAATTAGCGACAACCGGACGCATTTCTGTAATCAGTCTTTCGAGACTTTGATGCGAAAATATTCAATCAACCACAAACTTTCTATGCCCCATCGTCCCAAAACGAGCGGGCAAGCTGAGATTTCCAATAGGCAGATCAAACAAATTTTGGAGAAGACGACCGTAAAGATCGGTCAACCAAATTGACGGATGCTCTTTGGGCATTTCGAACCGCTTATAAGACCGACCCTTGTATGTCTCCGTACCGTCTAGTGTTTGGAAAGGCATGCACCTTCCTGTCGAGATCGAACATAAGGCCATTTTAGAAAAAACCTTCACACCATGCTTCTTTACGATTCCCGTCTTCGTCTTCATCTTCATCCGGGTAAGCTAAAATCTCGTTGGAAAGGACCTTTTGTGATGCGATATGTATACCCGCATGGGGCAGTAGAAGTTGAAAATTCTAAAAACGTTTCAATTTTTATAGTAAATGGGCATAAATTGAAACCGTATTTTTCTGCTGACCCAGCGGAGGACCTCCTGTTTTTTCAGGAGCCGCTTTATCATAACTAAATTTCCTCCGCCTCACCTTCATGTTTCGGTAAATTGTTTCATTTTAAGAATGGAAGTGAATGAAAAAGGACTTAACTGAATATCTGTGCGTGCCAAAGCATAAGTTTGGGGGTAGTTTTCATTTAAATATTATTTTACCCCTATTAATTTCTCTCCCCAGGTCTACAGGTCTATGCATTCAAAGAACAACACCAGTGAGGACACTGCTGAAATCAGGTTTGGAGGGGGAGGTTTGTATTCACTGAATTATCTTTTGGCACTAGGTACTATACAAAATTTTCTTTTGATAATAAAAGATTAGAAAGTAAAAAATTACATATGAAAAATAGGAATAGTTTGAGAAAAGTAAGAAAGTTAGTTGTTTTCTCAAACAAAACTAGTAATAATTAGTTATGAGCCGTTGTCCTAAGGGTTAGTGAGATGAAGGAAATTACTAATCTGAGCATAAAAATAAGTCTGAGAAATAGTCCATATTCTTGAGTCCAAATATTTGAACGTTGATACCCTACTATACACACTGACACACATCTCGAAACTTGGGATAGTTGAGGATACCTTGAAATGCTCTTGTCTAAAAGCCTTAGTATGAAGTAAAATAAAAAAAAGGAGAAAAGAAAGAAAAAAAATTAACACTGGTTTTGTAATTACCAAGGCAGCATAAAAAAATATAGCGAGGGTGCTTTATCACCTAGTGCCTTAGAACAACTGATTTGGGAGCCACTACTAAGCCTTAGGTTTTGTGAAACGAGGAATTACGTCTTAATAACGCTAGCACATTTTGTAATTGGTCGGTTAGTACCTCAAGAAGTATTAACGGTCGCATGAAGAATGTGTGAGCAATTCCATCTATAACATTCATCGACTATAAAGTACTAAGGAAGATGGACAAGAGTATGATAGCTTAAATTGAATTCTCTAAGTGTAGGGATGCATTTTATACACACGCAGGGGTATATGATCGATATTTGGATGAAAGATTGGAAGGAAGAATAAAGGCAATGTTTTATTGATGGATGATGTGATTTCTAACATTTTTCAGGACCATTAAGATAGGGCTCATGGCAACTGAAAAGCCAGTATAAGTTGGAAACACTTTATTTCAAGTTCTTTCTTTTATAGTTCCTATCTTTATATGTAACTTTCACCATCTTTCTTTTATAGGATTTTGTGGGTGTAATCCGCTGAAAACCCTTAGGAGACAACACTCCTCCTATTAGGGACACCTAGAGGTTTAACGGCTTGTTGCACGTGCTCAGTGCAATCGTGTTGCCTATGAAAGTGTGTGCTACTTAGGTTTTTCTTCTTTTTCTCCTTCTCTTGAATAACTAGTTTGCTTGGGACGATCAAAATTAAGTTTGGGGGTATTTGTTCGGTCGATAAAACTGCACTTTTGATATGACATTTTCCTTACTTTTCTTAAATATCTAAAGGTGTTTATTATAAATATGACACACATGAGGGTTTATCTGTAAAAATACTATTTTCATATATTTATCTATTATAATTAACATTATGAAGGAAAATATATGCATATAATATTTATATAATATTTTGATAATTTAAATATGCATATCATATCAAATATCCTTAATCAATATTCTTAAACTATAATTTCATATCAGATGGTTAGGATAATATCTCAAAATTACCAAATATTACTAACATTATTCATTGAGACATTATGCAAGGATTAGTTCAGGTCAGAAGATCGAGATGTTGAAATTTCGGGAATAAAAAATCTGCCGGTAAAGTTAGATAAAATCGAAGAATCAATACTGGCAGAGACTCAGAAAAGATATGAAAATTCCAAATATCTAGAAACTCTCCACGTGTCAGCATACCTTAGCCCCAGAAAAATGAAGCCAAGATTCAACCAAACGGCCACGTACAAACGAGCAATAATGTGGTGGATCTGCGGCAGGAAAAAAGATTTAGGGTTTGGGATTTTTAGGTTTGATTTGCAACAACAAACCCTGATTCTTGAGATCTTTAGTTTCTGTCTTTGGGGCTATATAAAAGACCGATGGCTAAACCTAAAAATTATCAAACCGAAGAGATCACGAAGTTCAATTTAACTCACGCATCCAGGTTGATCAATTAGCTGTTCATTTACCTCCTTCCAGACAGATCGAGAAGCAAACTAGAATTTGTATTCCACTTTCTAAAGGAACAAAAAGTGTAATTGATCAAGTTGATTAATAAAGATAGTTGTTTTATTCTTATTGCATTTATTTTCTTTAATTGCATCATGATCTTTATCCGTTCTTCTATTTCTATCATGCGCGAATAATTCACCGTTTGATAGGGTTCGTAGGATTAGGGTAGATCAATGGAAGATGAAGAATTTCTTAATTTCTTTTAAGTCTTATGAAATTTATAAACTTTAGCAAAATAAATGTTAATATCCTAATCGGGCGCGCTATCAATTTATTGATAGTCTCGACCGCGATTTGAGATCAGATTAACAATTATTTTGTTAAGGGCTAGACATGAATAGAGATCAATGAAAGGACAAGGGTCAATAGTGTGGAAACACTAGTTACTTCTAAGAACCCTAATTCTCATTCATCGCTATCAATCTAGTTTTAAATCTATCAATAGATAAAAGGATTCATCTTTATTAGTCATCCATTACTACTAAATCCGAATGAACCCTACAAGCCATCTTCTGATATAAAATCTACATCTTTATTTAAACTAGATCTACTTTCTACATTCGTATTTTGACTAGATCTAGAAACTATTCTCCACTATTCTTTATTCTTCCATTCTTCCTCTTTCTCAACACGTCTAAAGTAAGATTAAAAGATTCAACGTTTCCCTGAGGAAGACCCGTACTCATCTCGGTCTAGCTACACGCGACACCGTTATTGATTGCGGTTATTTTACAAACACTTCTTTAAAACAGATCAATCATCGAGTATCGCCGGAGTCATCTCCATTGGATGAGTAAGGATGTCAGGAAGCACGAACATTAAGATCATCCAGATCCAAATGGAGCCCATGGGAAGAAGGGAGCCCCTACGAGCAAACAGCTCGTACATTACCGTATCACATTAGTCAGTGGTGAGAAGGGGATCCGCTAACCACACAGCAAAACGAGGAATAATCTCCTCGATAGGCACCCCCCATGGTTGTCGACAAGCGTGGGGACGATTGCAAGCCATAACTCTTGGTTTGTCTTTAAAAAAGTGGTCACCTGAAAGTCTGAATAGTTCTCTCTATGAAGAAGGAGGAAGGCACAACTTCAAATTATAAACAGAGGCATTCAAGTCTAGGCACAGAAAATTATGTGCATGATGGAACTATTTCCAAGGCCTGGTAGAAAGGGGCATGGGAAAAGGAAAGGTTGACTCATAGGAATCAAAGCAAGAAGGTGAAACAATTCCAGCACTTTGCGTGCGTGACACATGAGCGTTGGCGCTAATCCTTTATAGGATTAGAATCAGTGATGGCGCCTCATGTGCATAACATGTGGGCGCCAGCGCCAATCCTTAGAACCAGTGGCAGCGCCTTATGCGTATAACACGTGGGTGCTGACACTAGTTTATATATATATATATATATATATATATATATATGAGTAGCAACTACTTCACATGAGGCACATATGAGCAGTGCTATAAAAGAAGAGAAAGATTTGTCATTCATAATTCGGAATCTTTATACATTGGTGATAAAAGGAATCAACAAAACAAAAAACATAATGAAAATGTTTACAACGGCAAAACACTCAACTCCATACATGGATTTAGGAATTTAGAAGTAAGTCCGAGTAAAGTGCTTCTGGTTTCTCCGACCATTTTCTTGTGCATTTTCTCATGAATACAAGCGTCGGGATCCCCGCTAATATCATTCGTCCTCTTGTAGGCAGATATTATCGCCGTCTGTTGGAAGAGGCGATGCAAAATATCGACAAGATCATCTCTCCGCTTCTTCGAGACCAGGCCCATCAGATATACTGAATACACCTTGACTTCGGCATCATCAAGTGCCTCGAGTGGCATGACCTCGTCAAGTTCAGGAAGTATTTCCCAAATCGATCCCACAATGATTTTCAAAAGAGCAGAACGGCGGGCGAGTAATCGACCGTTGTAATCGTCGAAACGACGCATAACTTCAGCGCATTGAGTGTCAATAAACTCCTGGTCTTGGCAGCGACCTTGCACGCGAATATCCTCATAAGAGATAATCTCGTCAAGATCATATAGATGAGAAGCCATAGTATCTAAAAAAATCAGTAAGAAAAATTAACCATCAAAATATCAAGATTCTCATAATCTAAAACAAAAACAGTGGTTCTAACGCCCCCACCAATGATGAGTAAAGCACTCATTGTGAGAATCCATAAGGATTCTCATTTAATGAGAAAATCTCATTGAACTATGGAGTTAAACTCTCTCAAGAAATGTGTCCTATAAACAGATTTTAGATCAGCCAAAAAAAAGGATCCTAAAAGGAAAATAAGAAAAGGAATAAAATTCCCAAAAAGAATTTCTTTAAAAGAATTTTTTTCTCAGAGCCAAGCTCTGTAGAACAGTAGGTTAAAATCCCAGAAATCCGCTCGGGTAATGGAATTAAATTCCAAATAACTTTCAAAAATCAAAGTTAGTAGCAGAGTAAAACCCTAAAGATCTTTAAGACCTATGGTCTACTCAAATAAAGTTTTAGATCTCTAAGAGATCATTACAAGAGAAGAGCAAAACTCTGACAATAGGTTAAAAACCCTAGAACATGAAAATATTCTTTCAAGGGTTAATCATGGTCATGATTCTTACCAATTTTGATAGAGTTTTAACTCTAAGGGGAGTTTCTTTGGACAGAGATCTGAGCTCTGAAAAAAGAATTAAATTCTCAAGAAATGAAGAAGACTCAAGAAGATGAGGGAAACAACAGTCATCTCAAGGGCCAAAAGCCCTATTTATAAAACATAAGAGGACGGTTCAACTCCCCAAAAGATCAAACGGTGGAAAAAGGTGACACCGTTGCACTCACGTGTGAGTCATGCGAGCGCAACGGTGAGGGGAATTTGTTTCCTCAATATTTAACCTAATAAAGAGCAAAACTCTGTTGGAACTCAATGAAACAGCGCCTCACGTGCTCTCCACGAGGCCGCCAGCACCAAAGCCAATCTTATAGGATTAAAATCCTATGATGTTGCCTCACGTACTCCTCACGCAGGCGCCAATGTGCAAAGTCAGAAACACTTTCTGAATAAAGAGTCAAACTCTTAGAAGGCGCCTCACGTGTTATCCAGGCGGGCGTCACTGTGCATAGCACAGAAGTGCCCATCTTAAGAATTAAATTCTTAAGCGGCGCCCACGTGCACAACATGTGAGCGCCAACGCCCAAGTTAATATCTATAGAATTAAATTCTACATTTCTCCAATAAAGATTAGGATATTCTCTGTTAAACAGAATCGTTGGATCAAAAATCCAATGGAGAAAACACCTCCCAAATCTTTCTAAATAAGAAGGATACTCTCGGTTGGATCAATGATCCAACAATAGAATAAAATTCTATTTTTGGGGAATATATTCCCTCAACCTTTCAAAATAAGAAAGATTGCTATCTGTACAACAGAGAAACGATGGATTAAAAAATCCAAAGTTGATTAAAAATCACCGTCTTACAGAATAAATTCTATATAAGGGAAAAATATTTTCCCAATCTTGTTAAAAACAAGAGCGACATCTTCTGTGAACAGAAACCCTTGAATCAAAGATCCAACGGTGGGTAAAATTCCCCAAATCAATTAGAATCTCGCAATGAGAGATTTTCTCAAAGCTAATTAACAAATTGCCTCTACTATATAAAGGGCCCAAGACTTCAAGTCTGAAGTAGAAGAAACCCCCCCCCCCCATAAGCTTCTGAAAAAAGAGAAAGCTTCAAAAGGAACAAAGAATTAAATTCTCAAGGAAGAAGATCTCCCTCCTCAAACAACAACAACAACTGAGCCTTTTAAAAGAACTTAGTTCTTTCTCTCGATCTGAGATCCGCGAGGCAAGTCTTCCACAAGTTGAGAATTTAATTCTCATCAAGAAGAACTTGTTCTTGAGAATCAAAAATTCAGAAAAGAACCAGTAATTGAGCAAAAGAATACAAGAGAAACCTATTTCTTATAAAAGAACTTAGTTCTTAAAAATGAAGCTAAACCCTAGATCTTCAAAACAAAGATCTTGGTGATTATTAATGGGCAAAAATGCCATCAACAGAGGAGAAAAGAATTCAGCGCCCCACGTGCTTCCTACGTGGGCGCCTCTAAAGGCGCATAGCGCCTCATATGCTCCTCACGTGGGCGCCACAAAAGAGAAGAGTTCTTAGCAATCATTAGGGAGCGCCCGGCGCCCGGCACCGCATGTGAAAATCACGAGAGCGTCATAAAGTGATCAGCACTCCATAAAAAATAGGAGAGCTAAAAGGACGAGTGTTCAACACTTGTTGGGCAGTGCCCAGCGCCTCACTGCTCCCCACGTGGGCCCTGCAAAAGAGAAGAAAAGAGTGCTTAGCACTCCACAGGCAGCCCAAAACGGCTGAGTGTTCAACACTTATAGGGCAGCGCCCAGCGCCTCATATGTTCCCCCCGTGGACTCCATAAAAAGTGCCTAGCACTCCATATAAAGGCAAAACAGCTGAGCGTTCAACTCTCATTGGGCAACGCCTCACGTGTTCCCCATGTGGACACCATAAAGAATGCCTAGCACTCCATATAAAGACAAAATGAGTAAAGTGTTTAACAATTATTTGGCAGTGCCCATAACTGAAAGCTCCACATGATTATATGTGGGCATCAGAACTCATATAAGTGCTCAGCACTTTTTGCATAAAAAAGACGGACTGAATAAACAGAGCCCAAATAAGTGCTTAGCACTTTTTTACAAAAAAAGGGAGACTAACCAGACTAAAGCCCAAATTGTCTAAGTTGCTAATATCATGCAATTGAGTCCAAATGCTCTGTTGCTGGGTCTTAAATAAAGAGAATCCTAAAATGTTGTTAAGTGGATCTTAGTCTCAAATTGGACTAACGTATCCTTAACAAAGAAATCAATCGAGCCCATATGCTCTTGATTTCCAAGTTCTCAAATATGACCAAAAATTCTTAAGCCCACAACAAACCCCTTTCCCTCAAATATGGGATTTGATTCAAGGGTACATCTCTTCACACCTCTGATGCATGTCGTTGTAATTCTCCAACGTTTTCAGGAAGGTGGCAGGTCCCGACGACCAATAACTTCTTCATGCATCTCTAAATTGACGTGCATGCCTCAAATCGGATTGTGCCCCAAATTGGGCACATTCCATATCTCCATTGTTCACTCTGCCATGTAACAAATACACGTGCGCATAGGGTGAATGATGGACCGAAATGTTTTTAAACTAATATTCGCCTTCAAAATGGCGATAAAGGACCGAAACGTTCTTAAATGAACATTTCGCCTCAAACATGGCGATAATGGACCGCGATGTCCTTAAAATAAAATAATCGAACCCAAATGCTCATATGTTTAAGCTGATTTTAATCTTAAACCAGATTAACGATCCTTAAATCAACCCAAACCCAAATATAAAAATATACGGATTTGGACTAATCCATGCCATACGGGCGACGACATAAATTAGTCTCCATATACAATCCACGGGCAACCAAAACCAAAACAAAACACACGACACGAAGTGAACTTCCAAAGCAGGAGAAAGTGGTTATCGTAATGCGGTAACGTAATTAACTGCAGGCAGGGAAGAGCGTCCCCACAATTAAAAACCCCTCATAAAATGTGGAGGAATCTGATGAAGTCACGCTACAACGGCCTCGTCCGTCCAAACCTCCGATATATGGTGCCATAAATCAACTTGGCATCTTCAGAGAGGTGGACGGATAAATCCAAATAGCATTTGCCTCCAGGATTCAAACCCAATGTCCCGCCGTCTTCCGGCGGTGAAAAAGTCTCTTTTAGATTGTTAGTTTAGTGTTTGGAATCAATTGTAGGTCGTAGTTGCTTGTGCTCTCGTTCAAATTTTTCGTTTTGCATTCCGCCTTGGCCGCAAGTTAGCGGCACGAGTACGAACATCTACTTACATGGTATCAGAGCCACCCAAGCACTTAACCTAATTGTAGACGATGCCCATGTTTTGAAACCGAAAATTTTCGGTATTTCAAAATTGAAAATCCAAGTTTCTGTCAATTTTTAAAATGGTCTCGGATTTTTTTTAAAGTATATCAGAAGGCTTGTTTTGAGGTATAAAAACTTTGCAAACAACTCGAGGACCTGACTCCTAACTTTGGCCGCCCAAAATAGGATTTTAGCCGCTATTGTCGGCCCAAAATTTGATTCAGATCCCTGGTTTTTGTCAGGTGCTTATTCTTAGGGAAACTTGATTTTTGGATTACTTGTTTCTCCCCCAGATTTAGTACGAGTTATCATAGTTTACGGGCATCTCGAGAAAGTTTTCGGTCAAAATTTTAGCATCGTTTATGTTTCGTATCTTTATGTTTGTAAACGTCGTCTAATTCCTATAGGTCGATTATACGGGGTTGCACATATTAGCTTGTGTTGTGGTTGATATATATCTTGTGATGGTTTAGCCGGATTGTCGTGGAGGAAAGCCCTTCAATGTAGAATGAATGTATATTTGTTTATTCGGGGTGAGCGGTGGAATCGTAGTCATCGTTTCCGCATGATGTATATTCTTTTATTTGGACACATTCAGGTTGAGGTTAATATCACCATTGTACATTATTCATTCATGTATTAGGATAAATCCGCAGAGAAGTGCTCGAGTAGCTGGGCTCTAGAGTGTGTTAGGTGGTCGTCTTATGATGATGAGTTCGAGCCGCCTTGCTCTAGAATTGGCGGGCTATTCGCAACACTTGTAGGGTTTAGGATTGACCCTACGGTAGAGTGCTCAAGTTACCGGATTCCATGAAGTGTTAGGTGGCCCACTCATGACATTGAGTGCTGGTTACCTCACTTCTAAAATTGACGGGTAGCTTTCCGCGCTCGTAGGGGTCTTTTTTAGGTGATGTTTGAGCTATCCACACGACCGATGAATGTTGGTTTTCGTTTGCGGCTCAAACGAAACACGAGGCTCCAAGTTTATCCGCTATTCCATATTGATTATCGCATACCTGAGATGTTTATTACCTTCATGTGATGATGATATATATAAATGTGTTTATTTGTTTTGTATAAGCGCTAGCCCTTCCCCGCCCTTCTGTAAGTTTAGTAACCTTACGATGAAGACCCGGGACCCCGTGGTGAATGCGGATGGCATATAAAGTATTGTATTTTGGTTATTTCTGTGATGCATAAGAACTTAATTGATAGGACCGCATTAATTCTGATTAATGCAAGAAAATAAACCTAAAATGATGTTTTTATAATCAAATTTCAAAACCACTATGTTCTTTTTCAAAACTACTTGGTTTTATTTTTTACAAAACCACAAGTTTTCAAAGTTGAGCTTGAACCACTCGTTTCGAAATCACTAGGTTCCTTCAACGAAATCAAATTCATTACGTTAAGGGTTTTTTTTACCAAAAACCAAACGTAGCCCTCCGTCATTTCAGATAAATGTCACCTAGTATTCGTGCTGTGTTTGTTGACTTCATTAAGGCGTAGTGTACGGTAGGTAGGTGATATTTTTCTGCCGCATGGATATGTGATGAATTAGGACAACAGCATAGTTTTGTTGACTTTGTTAAAGGATTATGCGGGTGGGTTGATGTAATCAAGGATAATGATGTGTTGAACTTGATTGGAGACTTATGATTTGTTGACTTCGTTAAGGTCATAAACCGTTAGGGATAAAAACTATATCGGGAGTTTCAAATATAAGGGAAACTTGCAAGATAAGTGCATACCTTCTGAAATGTGGTGACTTGAGTGGCTTCCATCAACATTATCACACGATGATAGTTGGGCCTCGATTCCTACTGTGGGTAGGTATTACTCTCGGGAGATTTTCACTTCACAACAAGTTAACCCATTAGGTGTCTAGAAAGGTGTTAACGGGGTTATACCTCTGCGGAAACGGGGTTATTTAATTAGGTCCATGCGAAAGATCGGGGAGCCTCTCTCGGAGTACCAACACTTGCTTGGCTGAATGGTTAGCAAACTTGTGGGGCGTACATGATCCCGACTAGTTCTCCTTTTAAAATTTGGAGAATTTGAGGAAATAGTGGAATCCATCCTGATTAGATAAATTGAAAACCAATCTAATCTTATAAGAGTGCACTAAGTGTTTCTTTTCTCTCTCTCTCCACGTAGCAACCATGTCACGGCTTAATCAAGATAATAAAAATATTTGACTTGACAGAACCAGCTTATTACACTGGGCTGGGGAACGTCGGTTCTTCTCAAACTTATGACCACAGTCACGAGTATAGACAAGAGAAAGAGGATTGCAAGGACTTCCACATGACCCTAATAAAGGAGAAGCGTTCTAATGCATCTTTTTCGGGTGTGTTGGTTATTGAGAACTGTTTCTCAGTTTGCTCTACTTCCTGAGTATTAGATACCGGATCATGACCCCATATCTGTAATATGTTATAGGGGTTAAAGAAGAGTAGTACACTGGGAAAGGGTGATATGTCCCTCAGGATAGGAAACAGAGCACAAGTTGATACTACTGCCGTCGGCGAATATCACCTGGTATTACCAAGTGGCAATACGTTGATTTTGAACAATTGTTACTATACACCATCTATACTTTGCAATATTATATCAGTTTTTTATTAGATAAAGATAGATATAATTTTGTTCTAGATAGAAAAATCATGAACATTTATCTCAATCAGGTATTGGTTGCAAAAGGTACATTTTGTAATGGTATCTATCTTCTTAATCAAAACACAGTTTTTAATGTGCAAAACACATGTAAGAGGAAGAGTTCAGAATTGAACGAAGCCTTCTTATGGCATTGTAAACTTAGTCATATCAATGAGACCAGACTAGCTAAGTTGCATAAGGATGGATATTTAGATCCATTCGAATTTACATCTTATCAAACTTGTCAGTCTTTTTTTAAAGGAAAGATGACCAAAACTCCATTCACGGGACACGGAGAAAGAGCTACATAGCTCTTGGGACTCATACACAGTGATGTGTGTGGTCTAATATCTACACATGTGAGGGTTGGGTTCTCGTACTTTATTACTGTTTCCCCTAATAAAAGAGCAAGGCTCTATTCAAAATTAATTAGGCAACGCCTCACGTGTTCTTAACGCTGACGCCAGTGTGTAAAGCACAAAAGAATCTATTAGATTAAAAATAAGAGTTAAAAATCTCATATAGCGCCTCACGTGCTCCTCAAGCGGGCGCAAGTGTGCAAAGCACAAAAAGAATTAAAATTCTCAAGTGGCGCCTCATGTGCACAAAGCATGAGCGCCGGCACCCAGGTAGAATTAAATTCCACTCTCTGTTAAACAGAACCGTTGGATCAAAGATCCAACGAAGATGATAAATCATCATGCAGAATTAAATTCTATCGAGAGAAAACATTCCCCAAACTGGATCATAGAATAAAATTCTATTTTTGGGATATATTCTCTCAATCTTTCGAAACAAGAAAGATGGCCCTCTGTAAAGCAGAGAACCCTTTGATTAAAAATCCAATGGTGATTAAAAATCACTATTTCACAGAATAAAACTCTGTATATAGAAAATATTTCCCCAATCTTGTTAGAAACAAGAAAATATGTTTTGTAAAACAGAAACCCCAATGGTAAGTAAAATTCCCCAAATTGATTGGGATCTTTTAATGAGAGATTTCTTTAAACCTAATTAACAAACATGCCTCCACTATATAAAGGACCGAAAACTTCAAATCTGAAAAGGAGGAACCCCCCGATAGGCTTCTAAAAACAAAAACAGAAAGCTTCAAAAAGGAATAGAGAATTAAATTCTCAAGGAAGAAGATCTTCCTTAAAGACTTCTGGTAAAGGAAAAAAAACAGAGATAAAAACATCTCATTTGCACATCTAAGGGTCTAACCCTTCTCGAAGAACTTAGTTCTTTCTCTGGATCTGAGATCCACAAGACAAATCTCCCACAAGTTCAGAATTTAATTCTCATCGGGAGGAACTTGTTATTGAGAATCAAATACTCAGAAAGGAACTAGGAATTGAATCCCTCAAAACAAAGCATATAAGAGAAACCCAGTTCTCATGAAATAACTTGGTTCTTAAAATGAAAGCTTGATCCTAGATCTGCAAAACAAAGATCCTATCGATCAATAATGGGCAAAAATGGTATCAGCAGAAGAGAAAAGCACCCAACGTCGCACGTGTCCCTCACGTAGGCGCCACAAAGGAGTGCTTATCACTCACCGGGCAGCGCCCAGCGCCTCACGTATCCCTACGTGAGCGCCACAGAAGAGTGCTCAGCACTCACTGGGTAGCGCCCAGTGCCGCACGTGTTCCTTACGTGGGCGCCACAGAAGGGAAGAGTGCTTAGCACTCACTAAGTAGTGCCTAGCGCCCTAGCGCCACACGTGCTCCCCACGTGTGCACCGCAAAAGAGAAGAAAAGAGTGCTTAGCACTCCATAGGCAGCCCAAAATGGATGAGTGTTCAACAATCAGTGGACAGCGCCCAGCACCTCACGTGTTCCCCACGTGGATGCCATAAAGAGTGCCTAGCACTCCATATAAAGAAAAAAGGAGTAGAGTGTTCAACACTTGTTGAGCAATCCATATGACTGAAATCTCCACAGAATCATATATGGGTGTCAGAACTCATTTAAGTGCTCAGCACTTTTTGCATAAAAAAAGGACTGATTAAATAGAGCCCAAACAAGTGCTTAGCACTTTTTTTTCAAAAAAGAGGGGAGACTAAGCAGGCTAAAGCCCAAATTCGTTAAAGTTACTAAAGTCTTGAAACTGAGTCCAAATGCTCTGTTGCTGCTCTTAAATAAGAAAGATCCTGAAATGTTGTTAAGTGGATCTTAGTCTCAAATTGGACTAACGTATCCTTAACAAAAATTCTTAAGGCCACCATAACCCTTCTCCCTCAAATACAGGATTTGGTTCAAGGGTACATCTCTTCACACATCTGATATATGACGTTGTAATTCTTCAACGTCTTCAGAGAGGTGGCGGGTCCCGACGACCAACAACTCTTTTCATCCCATATTGATGCACTTCCAAATTGACGTGCACGCTTCAAATTGGATCGTACCCCAAATTGGGCACATTCCATATCAACAACGTTCACTTCGTCACGTAATAAATACACGTGCGCGCAAGTTGAATATTGGACCGAAATGTCCTTAAACTAATATTCGCCTCCAAAATGGCGATAATGGACCGAAATATCCCTAAACTAATATTTTCCCCCAAATACGGTGATAATGGACCAAAATGTCCCTAAACAAAAACTTCGCCTCAAACATGGCGATAATGGACCGAGATGTCCTTAAACTAAAATAATCGATTCCAAATGCTCGTATGTTTAAGTTGATCTTAATCTCAAACCAGATTAACGGTCTTTAAATCAACCCAAACCCATATCTAAGAATATACGGATTTGGACTAATCCACGCCCTACGGGCGACGACATAAATTAGTCTCCGTATACAATCCATAGGCAACCCAAAATAAAAATAAACATACACACGACACGAAGTGAACCTCTGGAGTAGGAGAAAGTGGTTATCGCGATACGGTAGCGTAATTAACTGCAGGGGCTTGCGTCTGCAGGGAAGTGCGTCCCCGCAATCAAAACCCCCTCATAAACGAGAGAGAATCTGATAAAGTCTGCTACAATGGTCTCGTCCGTCCAAACCTCCGATATACGGTGCCATAAATCAACTTGGCATTTTCGGAGAGGTGGATGGATAAATATAAATAGTATCTTCCCCCAGGACTCAGGCAAGACGATCCATCCTAGTTCGTCTCTGTTTTCGGTGGTAAACAGATTTTGGCATGCCCGGTGGGACCTTTTCCTCTTTCCACTCCACACTTCGTGTGTCGTGTTTCACGAACAAAATCGTGGTTCGTTATGGTTGCCCTTAGATTCAAGGTACTAAGATTTGGTGTCTTGCTCCTGTGCAGGAAGAAGAAGAAAAACATCAATAGCTTCCAGCTGCACAACATGCAACAGCAATTCTCGCTCCGCCCTAACTGGTGGAGTGACTTACGGGCCCAACGCGGCCTCCATTTTTTCAATGCCGGTAGGGAATGTAACAGAAGCTACTACTGGATTGTTCTTCGGGACCATGCTCCCACCAATGAGCGTCGGTGCCTCAACGCCGCAATCTGATGTTCCCAAGAAGACGGTCTTCCACTGACTAACAACCGCAACGGCTCCTCTCAATGAGCCATCCAAAAAGGGGGTCTCAGTCTTTAATAGGCTGATCCGAAGCTCAAGCGGGCCCGCAAAGAAGCCCATGATTCCCGAAGGGGCTAATGAAGCCGTCAAAAGTGTTTTACAAGTCAGACGATTAGTTTTCGAGATGCTGACCGTCTCCAATCAAATCTTGCTAAGGACGTCGGTCTTTAAGAGGATGATAATTGCTGGAGATTCTCAACAAAACCAGGGGCAAGCCACAGCCGCTTCCAAAACTGAGGCGGTCCCATCTGCAAGACACGCTCGACGTTCCCACTGGCGCCGAGTGAGAAAAGCCAGGAGCAACTCCCCTTCTGGATTCACTCTGCCGGTTCCAATGGTGAAAGTTGACGCTGCTGTTCCAACCGGAAACAGCTTTGATCTTCTTAGGAGGGTGCGAAAGAACTATCCAACCGCCGTGGTTAAGAAATCTCCCCCGCCTGTAGAAGCCATAATGCAGACAGAACTGGAGCAGTCCCACCAACGGCTCTCCTCTCAAATTCACTGGGTCTGACGGAAAGTCCTAGACTCTGTAATCAACAAAGACTACTCTCGCCGATTGAAGAAAATGAAGGTTCGGCAAGAGAAAGACCGTCCCTCCATCATACAGCGAAGGGTTTCTTCCACACGGGTACCTGTTACAACGACTCCTTCAACTTCGACCTCCCACAAAAGGATGAGGCCGGAGAAAATCCCACCGCCAGCGGAAAATTCCAAAGGCGCTGGACCCAAACGCCCCAAGTCTGGGGCATGATCGTACACACAGTTTGCATGGCTTTCAGAAAAGAGGAAATCCATGCTTCCGTAACTCATCGACCGCAAACTCGGTCGTTAACAAAAGCTCAGGAGAAACAACAAAATCTCCAGGAAATGCTGATCAAAATGTCAGCACTTACCGGGAAGAAAGAAAACTCGGAATCGGCATCTGAAAAGCGTCAAGAGCAGGAGACCGATACAGAGTTCCTGCGATGGGTGCTTGAAAGGAAGGATAAGGAGGCCGCGAAACAAGCTATTAACATAAAGCAGATGGCGCTTTTGTTCAAGGACATGGTTGGAATGATGATCCAACCAGAACCTCCTGCCGAAGATCCACCGATAATTATCGAGGATGACAGAGGGGAAACATCAAACCCTCTTCCATCTCTGTCAACAGCTAAGGAGGAAACAATCTCCAAGGTTGCTCTTGATGACTATATAGCTCAACAAATACAAGATCATCAAGTGAATGAAGCGGTTGGCCAAATCGTCGAAACTGGGCAACCATATCCAGGCTGGTATAATCAAATCAAGTACCCGCTGGGATATGCGATCACTAAATTCCATGTGTACAAAGAGACATGCAATGCACACCAGCACGTCACTCAGTTCAGAGCTTTGTGCGGCAATACTGGAGGCAACGATAAACTGTTGCTTCGCCAGTTTGTTGGCAGCTTGTCAGAAATGGTTTTTGAATGGTACTCGGAGCTCCCAAATTACTCCGTGAGAACATTTACAGAAATGTAACTGTTGTTCACACAGCAGTTTGCCAGCACAAGCGAGCGCACCCCAATCACGGCATTAATCAATGCCAGGGTAAATCCGGGAGAAACCTAGGTCCAATACGCGATCCGGTGGCGGAACCTATGGTTAAAGTGCGAACAACGCATCGAAGAATTCCCTGCCATGGGCATGTTCATCGGGACCCTAGATCCGCAAATGACTGTGACCCATTTTATGACGTTCTTCAAGCCGACTACCTTCCAGGCCCTGATGGACAAGCTGGCCCAAATGGACCAGATTGGTTACGGGCCTTCCTCCACAAAAATGGACCCTTGAAATATCAAGGGTAAAGGGAAAGCGACCTTCGTTTCCAACACTCAATAGCAACTGAGTGACCCGAAACCGATTGCTCACCAAACCAACATGAGTCCGCGCCTATTCCTAGAAGAAAGGCTAGAACGCGCTTACTCGTTTCCCCATGACAAGACAAGGAGATTGTTCGAGCTGGCAGTGTGTAAAAAACTTATCACATTGCCAGACCCACGGCGTCCACCGCAACCCGGCGACGCAACAACCTTAACTACTGCTCCTATCACAGAATGGTGAGCCATCCAATTGAGGATTGCTACGTCTTCAAGAACTGGATCGAGGACCAGTATCAACAGGGGAAATTCATGCTGTCTAATAACTGGAGGGTAAACCCGCCACAGAAACACACTCCCAAAAAGGTGGATGCACCGGGGGCATCATGCTCGCTCGTGGAATAAGCTTCATGGGAAGTCGTTCTCTCAGTTAAAACCAAAAGAATGCTGAAAGATTTCCAGGCATGTCCGGCAGTAAGGTGGAGAAGCCCACTTGAACAGGAAATCTTTGAAGGGATGCTGAAACCGCGTCCCGTACCAAAAACTATCGATAAAGGGCAAAATCCCCAAGTCGAGCCTTCAAAGTCTTCGAAGAAAAAGAAGAAGACCAAGAAGCCTGTGCAACCTGCCGAGTATGACAACAAGCGCACAAACATACAAAAGTACATTGACGCGCTGGAGGAGTATAACCAGAAGGCACGGACACTAGTCACCCTCGAAGTGTTTCTCAAGCATATTCTTGAGAACAAAGAGGGTGACAACGATGAGGAAAATGACTCATCAGAAACCGAAGACTATATAGCAAGTTGCCACATAGTTTCCCATTCATCATTAAATGACGAAGAAGCCCCCTCAGCGTCATAAAACAACGCAGAGGGACTAGGGGCAGGATCGGCGCCAAAATCCCCGGAACTGTCGGAAGACCCAATCGATAGGCTGTTAAACGAAGCCTTTCGAAAAAGCAAAGATGACCGAGAACGTGATATTAGTGTATATGCCCTAGAGACCATTATTGTATCATACCGGTTTGTATATTAGTTAATGGAAGCTTGGGATATTCACAGTTGTATTGACAGTCTTGCTCAAAATGATAGTATGCTACTTGGTTTGTTTCTATTTCAATATGTGCATGTGTTTCTTTTAACATATCGCTTATACATATTAGTAGAGCCCTTAGGATCTTTGCTTGATTACTAGCATTGTGATGGCAGTCACACTTATGGGGGCTGGGTAATCTACAAGCACAACCTTATACAGGTCCCTAGTTGTAGGATTATCGAGAAGGGGCATCGATACTCCGGAGTAGACTAGTGTATACGCTTCTCATTCCAGCAGGGGAGATGGTCTATCCCATAGCCATTAGTATGTCGTACTGGAGATAGTATACAGGTGCTCGTTAGGTTGCGAGTACACCGGACAGGGCTCGTAGGGAACTGTTGGTTGGTATTATACCTATCGTCAGATAGCAGTTCCCAGGTGACATGGGTACAGCTTAGTCCGTCGACTTGACACTGCTACTTCGCCTCGAGTGTGTTCCCACTGTACTTTGATCACTATCCTACCACGGCTCAAAGGAGTCGTGCAAATAGGTAGTAGTTGGGTGTAGTCCCGAAGCACTTAGAGACAGTGGTGGTTAGATAGGATTCGTCTCTCCCGGTATTGGGGGTTGACATTGTGCTGTATTCGGAGAGCCATTATACAAAGTCCCTGGCCAGGGCAAACGAGATTTACTGGTAGGTATTCCAGTAGTTTCTCAGGGTGTTTTGGGCTACACTCCGGCACGACTTATTGCGCTATTAAGGGTTTGATGATTACCGCCCCTAGGCCCGATATGTGATACTCTTAGACGAACAGACCAGACTGTATGGAGATTGTTACAGATAGGCTCAGTAGGAGTCCGGGTGAGTTTGCTCATCGGTCTTCTTGTCGACATCTACTTGGGGACCGTTACGTACAGCTAGTACCGCTTGCGGCTCGTGGTTAAACCTACTGCCAGCGTAGTGTCGAGTTTTTAGAGTCCCACACAGAGGGTTTCCCTAGTTCATCCAATTGATGTAGACGTCGTATGGTTTTACGACCTGGGTTTCGATAAAGTACGTGTACTTGTACACTGATGATGATCAGGCAGACAATACTAGTGGGCATTGGTTTAAGCCGGATTCTAGTATTGTATTATTGGATTGTTATCATCTCAGGGTATCCATATTTTTCGGAATGAGGATACAGATATGTATATACGGTATGAGGGGCTTTCTTGTAATTTGTCAAGGTATGCTTCTAGAAGGTTCCACATCATTATTGGATTTATCCATTTTGTTAAATGGATTAATGATGTGGAAAATGGAGGACACATGCTTGGTATGGTGGAGGGAATGGCTCATGGTTTATTTTATTAGATTGGGATCACTATTGAGGCATGGGTGCTTATTTTATTGTTTTTCTTGCCATGGCTCAATGAGTGAGATGAGAGATAATATATGAGCCATTCTCTACACCTTGTTCTCTTGATGCTTCATTTTCTTCACTTGAGATTTCTTGAGTTACTCTCCTCTCTTGAGCTCTCTAGGTCTCCTCCATCATCTTCTGCCTCAATACTAAACGCTAACATTCACATGTGTTGTGAGCCAAGGTTTAGTGAGACAAACAATCCATTAGCACATTCTACATCTCCTTGGCTAGTTGGCTTAGCAAACCTTCTACCCTAGTTACCTCACTTGGAGGTTGAAGCTTGGAGCACAAACCTTCGTGGTGGATCATCTTTGACAAGAGAAGACCGACGGAGCAAGCTCGATCCGATCACCGAGGAGCCTTTGAGAGGACCACTAGAAGACCCGAAAGTCTTGATCTATTATGTATAAGAATCTACCATAGTAGATAAATCCTTAAGTTAGTCTAGCTAGTTAAGGCATTAGTAAGATCATGGTGTAATAGCCTGTATTGCGTAGTCAAAAAATTACCGTTTTTGAAATTTTCGCCTCCCCACGAACCGTGGGGTGCGCGACACTGGCTTACAGTGGTATCAGAGCCTATAAAACCTTAACTAGCTAGTTAGCAAAGTGTTAGAAATTCGATCACCGGAAAAATCGCAAAAATGCATCAAAATTGCACAGTTTCTGTCGATTTTCAAAACTGGTCCAAAAATGTTTTCACGGACCTTAAAAATACGTCCAGGCTTTTTGTAGGACACCCAAGAAAAATGAGATCGTAACTCGGTTAGACCGCCGCGGAAGCGTGGCGAAACCATGCGTTTCGCCGCGGATCCGCTGCCGAGTCGACTCTGAGTCGACTCGATTTTCCTGCAGTTTGTCTATCTTGGTGTTTTATGATTTTTTTATACTTTGTTTCTACCCAGAATCTTTTGTGTACTGTGTTGTACTTAGGGTAGATTCAAATGTGGTAATCGATCGAAATTCTAAGTACTTTAGCTAATCGGATCTTCTGTGTTTGATATATGTGTTTGGAAACGTCGACTAATTGCTATAGGTCGATTAGTCGAGGTTGCACATATCTGTGATGCTATTGTGATGATTTGTTTATATAAACTTGTTGGATTGTCATGGATGAATAGCCGGGGATGTGAGATGAGAGTTTTCATTCTTTCATTCGATATAAATTTGTAAAGTGATGTAATATTATTTTTACGGGGCACATCCGGGTTGAGGTTGTAGCCACCGTTGTATTGTTTCTTTTACTATTTTTGCTCGTAAGATAGACCCAAGGTAGGGTGCACAAACTACCGGGTATTTTGAAGTGCCGAGCGGCCTACTCACTTTGTTGAGGGAGGTTGCTTCACTTCGGGTATTTGGCCGGTAGTTTGCCGCACCCGTAGGGGTATAGGGTGGGGTTTGGCTATTCATCACGACCGTGGAATCCGTCTTTCATTACAGGCACAAACGAAACGGGAAATTCCTAGCATATCCAATGTGTTCATTTGTGATCTGAAATGCCTATCATTGCGTCTGACGAATGGATATTATTATATATGTATTATATAATAAACATTGCTTATGTTTTGCATCCGCAGTCCAGCCCCCGCTCTGTCGTTAGTTATGTAACCTAACGGGTGATGACGGGGCCTCGTAGCAAATGCGGATGGCATAAGCGTACGTTGTATTTTTGTTGTTTTCTGCAATGGTAGGTTAATTGATGGGACTGCATTACATTAATGAAAAGCAAACAAACCAAAGTTGAATCGTTAGAACAAATTTTAAAACCACTCGGTTATTTTAAAACAGCATACTTTTAAATACGGAGCTTAAACCACTCCTTTTAAAAGCTATCAGGTTCCTTTGATTATATCAAGTTCACTATGTTCACGGTTTCGCCAAAACCATTCGTAGCCCTCCGTCATTTCAAATGAATAGTCGGTAGTATTCAAGCTATGTTTGTTGGCCTTCGTCAAAGCATAGTGATTGGTATCTGCCGGGTGTTCATATATAGAATAGTAGATGCGTTGGTTTGGGACAGTCGTATTACCTTGTTGGCCTTCGTCAAGGGTATATACGGGTGGGTTCAAATTAACCTGGACAATGATGGGTAGAACTTAACATGTGACTTATGATTTGTTGGCCTTCGTCAAGGTCATAAGAGCATGGGGCAAAAATCCACATAGGGAGTTTCTAAAGAAACCAAAACTTGCTAGTACTGCATACCATTTGGAGTGTGATAATGTTGGTAGGATTCCTTCAGGGTTATTACACAATGATATTTGGATCCCGATCCTACTGTGAGTATCTGCTACTTCTCGGGACATTCTTCACTTAACGATCAATGCTATAAACCAAGTAGGTGTCTAGAACAGTGTTAGCGGGACTATGCCTCCAGGGAAAAGTGGTTATTTAATTAAGGAACTTCGCGAAAGCGTCGTAAAACCTCCCTAGAAATACCGACACTAGCCTGGCTGAACGGTTAATCAAGTATTGTACGGTGAGATTAATCCTGACTAATTCTTCTTTTATGGTTTGAGGAAGGATTCGAGAAACAGTGGGAGCCATCATGTTTAGATAAATTAAAAACCAATCTAAACTTGCAAGAGCATCATGCTAAGTGTTTTCTTCTCTCTCTCCTGCAGCGACCCCGTGACCAGAAATAGGTTACATCTAGATAATAAAATGACTGAATCTGACTATAATGACTGGTAAAGGTCTGTCCAGATGTCTATTGCCTATGAAAAGACAGGACACCTCATTACTTCTCATGCCCCTGCCATCCCAGGTCCAGTTTCCACCGTCACGGATAATGATATCCGTAAGACATCGGAAAAAGATTGTGCGAATGCCAAGTGTCTCGTGTTGGCCTCAGTGGATGGTGTAAACCAAAGGCAGCACGAGAAGATGGACTTAGCTTCCATCTTCCTCCATATCAAATATTTATATGGAGAGCAATCTCGTATCGCATGATATGAGACCTCGAAGGAATTGCTTCAAGCGAGGTTGGCTATCGGGTCATCTGTTGGGGGAAACGTCCTTACGATGACTAGCTATATTGGTGAGCTCACGGACCTGGAGACCACGTTGAGAAACAGGTCATATGCTGACTTGTTTCTACAGTCCCTACCATCTACTTTTGCCCAAGGGAAGAAAGTTATACTTCCAGTTGAGAGCACCCTGAAGGAAACCAGGGTGACACCCACTCAGCTTATTGGGGAATCTTCCTCTTCTGCATCCAAGACGAAAGCAAAGGGTGAAAAGAAGAAGACCTCCACAAAGCCGATATGTGGTGTCAGTAAGGTAAAAGGACAGGGAAGGGCAAAAGTTTCTGCGCTAATAGTAAGGAAGGAAGGATATTCCTATTGTCGTGGGAAAGGGTATTGGCAGAGGGATTACAGGGCTTTGAAAGCCAGGATCCAAGATCTGAAGCATGTTGTGGCTTCGACTTCGGGTGTGTTTGTAATAGAAAACTGTATGTCAATTAACTCTACTTCCTGGGTACTAGATACCGAATCAGGATCTCATATCTGTAATTCATTACAGGTTTTGAGAAACCGTAAAGTTATCAGGTTAGGTGATATGACTCTCAGAGTTGCTAACGGAATGAGTGTGGACGCTGAATCCGCAGGGGAATATCATCTTGGATTGACAAGTGGGTAGATATTGATTCTACGTAACTGTTTGTATGTACCTAGTCTAGCTTGTAACATCATATCTGTATCCTTACTTTCTAAAGAAGGATATGATTTTACATTTGTAAGCGATGTGGTCCATATCCACCTAAATCAAGCTTTGATTAGGTCAGGTACATTAGATAACAGAATATACGTATTAAATCAAGCTCATGTTTTCAGTGTCCAGAACACACTTAAATGAAAGTCTCCGGAACTAAATCAGGCTTTCTTATAGCATTTTAGACTGGGTCACATCAATGAAACACGATTGACGAAGCTACATAGAGAGGGATATTTAGATCCGTTCGAATATCAGTCTTATGCAACTTGTCAATTTTGTCTCATGGAAAAGATGACAAAGACTCCGTTTACTGGACACAGAGTAAGAGCGCGCGAGCTCTTGGGACTCATACACAGTGATGTATGTGGTCCAATGTCTATACATGCGCGAAGTGGTTATTCATACTACATTACTTTTACGGATGATTTCTCTAGGTATGGACATGTCTTCTTGATGAAGCATAAATCCGAGTCCTTTGAGAAATTCCGGGAATACAAGAATGAAGTGGAAAAACAAACAGGCAAAAGTATCAAGACACTGAGATCTGATCAAGGTGGTGAATACTTGAGTGCCGAGTTCCTGGATTATTTAAAAGAGAATGGAATTCTCTCTCAGCTTACTCCTCCATGCACACCACAATACAATGGTGTATCAGAAAGGCGGAATCAAACCCTATTGGATATGGTTCGTTCCATGATGAGTAACGCTGAGTTGCCGCGATCCTTCTGGGGTTATGCACTAGAATCGGCTGCATATCTTCTAAATAAGGTTCCTACCAAGAATGTGCCTACCACACCATATCAGATATGGAGTGGGAAGTAACCCTATCTTAAGTACCTTAAGACATGGGGATGTCCAGCTTTTGTTAAAAAGCAGCATGCGGACAAGCTCGAGGTACGCTCAGTACAGTGTAAGTTTGTGGGATACCCAAAGAACTCCAAGGGGTATCTTTTCTATTACGCAGAAGAGCAAAAGGTCTTTGTTTCTCGTCATGCATGCTTCTTGGAATCTGAATTTTTAGAAAATCAGAAAAGTGGGAGCGAAATAGAACTCGAAAAAATTCCAGAACGATAAGCTATTACTGAAAGCTTGGTAGAACCAGAGGTTTCAGGAGAACCGGACATTCCAGCGCCACTCCGCAGAAGTAGTAGACAGTCTCATCCGCCCTAGAGATACTACGGTTTTCTTATAGACGTGGATCGAGAGGATTGTATCATTGACAATGATGAGCCTACTAGCTTCCAGCAAGCCATTCAGAACGGCGACTTGATAAAATGGCTGGATGCAATGCAGACCGAGATGGAGTCCATGTACACCAACAAAGTATGGACTTTGGACATTGCTCCAGAAGGGGTAAAACCCTTAGGCTGCAAATGGATCTTTAGAAAGAAGATTAGTGTAGATGGACAGGTTGAAACCTATAAGGCTAGACTTGTTGCAAAAGGTTTTCGTCAAAGACCTGGTTTGGACTATGATGAAACCTTTTCTCCAGTGGCTATGCTCAAATCCATTCGGATCCTTCTTTCCATTGCTGCCTTCCACAATTATAAGATGTGGCAGATGGATGTAAAGACAGCTTTTCTAAATGGAAATTTGGAAGAATGCGTCTATATGGATCAGCCAGAGGGTTTCATTCAGAGTGGGAGCAGCGGGAAAGTGTGCAAGTTGCTTAAGTCCATTTATGGACTACAGCAGGCATCGCGGAGTTGGAACATCTGTTTTGATGATACAGTCAAAGAATTCGATTTTATCAAAAATCCAGATGAACAATGCATATATTGTAAGATTGTAGGGAGAAATAAGGTATTCATCATCTTGTACGTAGATGACATTCTCTTGATAGGAAATAACATTCCTATACTACAATCAGTCAAAGAATTCTTATCACAGAGGTTCTCCATGAAAGACCTGGGTGATGCCAACTACATTCTGGGGAACCAGATCTATCGTGATAGGTCTAAGAGAATGTTGGGACTTTCACAGTCAAGGCACATCGACACCATACTGAAAAGATTCAGTATGGAAGATTCAAAGCAAGGTAATCTATTGGCTTGTCACGGAATCGCCCTCTCCAAAGAGATGTCTCCAAAGACTGATTTGGAGAGGACTCGCATGTAAACTATACCCTACGCATCTGCGGTAGGCTCTATAATGTATGCGATATTATGTACTAGACCAGATGTAGCATACGCATTGAGCTTTGTAAGCCGGTATCAGTCAAACCCAGGGGAGAAGCACTGGATAGCAGTAAAGAACATTCTCAAGTACCTGAGAAGGACTAAGGAGATGTTCTTGGTGTATGGCGGAAAAGACCTCCAGATCGAGGCCTTTGCTGACTCCATCTTCCAGAGTGACAAGGATGACTCCAAGTCCATGTCGGGATATGTCTTTACCCTCCATGGAGGGGCGGTCTGTTGGAAGAGCTCCAAGCAGGACACCGTTGCTAACTCAACGATGGAAGCGGAGTACATATCTTCTTGTGATGCCGCAGAAGAAGCTGTCTGGATGAAGAAGTTCCTCACAAAACTTCAGGTTGTTCCAACTATTGTTGATCCAATACCGCTGTATTGCAGCAACAACGGCCTTATAGCTTTAGCGAAGGAACCCAGGTCCCATCAGAAGTCCAGACACATTTTGAGGCAGTACCACCTGATCAGGGAGATTGTAGATCGCCGAGAGATCGAGGTGAGGAGAGTATATACGGAGAATAACACTGCAGATCCACTCATGAAGGCCATCCCTCAGACACAGTTCGAGCGGCTGATCGAGATAATAGGTCTACGATACGCCAGTACATAGTCCTAGTGCAAGTGGGAGATTGTTAGTGTATATGCCCTAGAGGCCATTATTGTATCATACTGGTTTCTATATTATTTAATGGAAGATTGTGATATTCACAGTTGTATTGACAGTCTTGCTCAAAATGGCAGTATGCTACTTGGTTTGTTTCTACTTCAATATGTGCATGTGTTTCTTTTAACATATCGCTTATACATATTAGTAGAGCCCTTAGGATCTTTGATTGATTACCAGCGTTGTGATGGCAGTCACACTAGTGGGGGCTGGGTAATCTACAAGCACATCCTTATACAGGTCCCTAGTCGTAGGATTATTGAGATGAGGCATCGATACTCCGGAGTAGACTAGTGTATACACTTCTCATCCCAGCAGGGGAGATGGTCTGTCCCACAGCCATTAGTACGTCGTACTGGAGATATTATGCAAGTGCTCGTTAGGTTATGAGTACACCAGACATGACTCGTAGGGAACTGTTGGTTGGTATTATACCTATCTTCGAGTAGCAGTTCCCAGGTGACATGAGTACAGCTTAGTCCGTCGACTTGATACTACTAGTTCGTCTCGAGTGTGTTCCCACTGTACTTTGATTACTACCTTACTACGGCTCAAAAGAGTCGTGCAAACAGGTAGTAGTTGGGTGCAGTCCCGAAGCACTTAGAGGCAGTGGCGGTTAAACAGGATTCGTCTCTCCCGGTATTGGGGGTTGATATCGTGCTATGTTCGGAGAGCAATTACACAAAGTTCCTGGCCAGAGCAAGCGAGATTTACTGGTAGGTATTCAGTAGTTTCTCAGGGTGTTTTGGGCTACACTCCGACATGACTTATTGCACTATTAAGGGTCTGATGATTACCGCCCCTAGGCCCGATATACGGTACTCTTAGATGAACAGACCAGAATGTACGGAGATTGTCACCGATAGGCTCAGTAGGAGTCCGGGTGAGTTTGCTCATCGGTCTTCTTGTCGACATCTACCTGGGGACCGTTACGTACAGCTAGTACCGCTTGCGGCCTGTGGTTAAACCCACTGCCAGCGTAGCGTCGAGTCATTAGAGTCCCACACAGAGTGTTTCCCTACTTCAGGCAATTGATGTAGGCTTCGTATGGTTTTACGACCTGGGCTTCGATTACGTAGGTGTAAGAGCACAGCGGCGCCCCGGCCGTCAATCCGAGGCCAAAATGCGGAAACGATAATTTACTTTAACTTTTGAACCGGCACCACCGCGCACAAAAATCCCGGATCGGGCCATTAAACTAATTCTAGCTAACAAGAGAAGGGGTAGAGAAATATACCGAGCGATCCGTGTCCTTCGGTCTTCTCGTTGTCGTCCCGATCTCCCCGCGGAATCTCCGGTCTTCACCTCCTCGCCAGAAGGGCACCACGTCGCCGGCTTCTTTTATGGACTCCCACCTCTGGACCGAGGCAACTCGGGCACGAAGTTGGCGAGCCAACGTGCCCAAGAATTGCTGTAGAATGAAGTGTAGTGCTCTATTGTCTCAATGGGGTTTAAAGGAGTTGCCATATGGTGGAGGAATGAGATGTGGAATTTTTGGAGATGAAGTTGGGGATTTTTTCAAGCACAAGAGAACCAAAAAATCCCCACACAAAAAAATGGGCATCCCCTCCCCCAATTGGTCGGCCATCATATGGAGAGAATAATGAGAGGGGAGTGAGAGAAAAGTCAAGAAGAGGGAGGAAGCTATCATCCACCAAAGAGAGAGAAAAGAGATGATGAGAAGAAATCATCACCAATCAAAACCAACACTCCACCAACCTCATCATAACCCATCACCATCACAAAAGTCAAGCAATGATGAGGAAAAGAAGTCAAATGAAAGTGCACCATCATGAACCCATCATGATGCAACAATATGCAAAGACAACCCTCCAAAATGCTTACTTCCACAAATGCAAATAAGCTCTCCTCCACCAATCTTCAGTCAATGAAAGATACAAAGAAAATTGGCCGAAACGGAAAGCAAACTGGCAACTTCATAAAACTGATCCCGTAATAAATTACAGGAAAACCCCGCTACTGTATATACATACCCGCATTTGTATTCCGACCGAAATACAAATGCAATGAGACAAAATCTACACTGTACAATACTAGGATCTGGCTTAAACCAAAGCCGGCTAGTATTATCCGTCCAATCATGATCCGTGCAATACCGCACGTATCTGATCGAACCCTGCCATATCTCCATACGGGCTCTACAGCGTTTCACCCGAAACTTGAGTAACTGGTCTGTGGGGGACTCTAAAGACTCGTCAATTGTAACACCCTTGTCCGATCGTACGTTCCTTTTCTTTTTGGATATATTGGGCTTTGTTTTATTATTATTATAATTTGGAGTTTAATACTTTTAATTAAGATATATGCATACAATTATGTTTTTTTCAAGTTTGTTAAATATGCATATTAATAGTATTTAAATATTTATTTGTCTAACACTATTTTATAACCATATTTATATTTTAGTATCATAATTTAAACAAAAGATATTTTATTTGGTATTTCTTTAAACAATACATATACATAAGATTTTACCCATTTTTAAATTCTATTTATAAGATATTTTGTCTTACGATATTTATTTGGTTAGAATATTTAATTTTGAAAAGTCATGAGAGCCCCTGTTAAATCTTTTAACCATATAAATATTTTTACTAAACCAACAACTCAATTTTCTCTCTCCAACCAGTATATATGTCTCACCTGATAATTTGATTCTTTTTAAAACAAATATTTTCTCTCTCTCCAAACTAAATAATTTTACCAAACCAAATATATTTTTAAATCTTTTATTAATCCTGATCCTAACAATCGCTCATCTAATCTTTCTCAGCAGATTCTCTTTCTCAAATCTACTCTCTTTAATTATTTTTTTCTACAAATCTATATACATACATACATATATATAATTGAAGATATTTTGTTATGATAATTTAACTGAAAATATATTTTAGTTGTTTGATATCATAAAATCTTATATATATAACTAATTGTATTTATTTTTATTAACCCATAACTATGTACATATCTACATATATTTTCACTATATACTAATATGTATATATACATATACTTTTCTATTATTCTAACTATATACAAACTAATATGTATATATATAACTTTTCTAATATCTTATAGAAGTATATAACAACCCATCATATCTCTCTTTTATAAAATCAAATCCAAATCTCATCTTATCAGAATATTTCTCTCTCCAATTTTAATAATCTCTCCAATCTTTAAACAATCTCTTTCTTCCCTATAAATAACAATCTAATTATTATCATCTCTCCCCTTCTCATATAAATCAACCTTCTCTTTTTCCAATCACAATATTTTCTTCTTCAAAATTAGCCGAGCAATCAAACCTTTGAGTTGTTCTTCGTGTCGTCGTGTTTATCTGTCTCCGAGGCAAGTACTCTTACTCTTTTATTTTTTTTGAGTCAATGCAACATCGGGAATTCTCTAAATAAATTATTAACTTACAATATTTAAATAAAATTATAATATTCTACCGCTTTATTAATATATCTTATAATATTTGTACATATGATGAAAACCCTAGGATCTAGAATACCTATTAATCCTTTCATCAAGTGAACAACTGTAAAAATGCAAACGTAATAAAATAACTTTTAACATGTAAATGTGGTTTAATATATAAAAAGCTTTATAAGTAATTATATGTTTCTGTTGCAACAATATTGGTATACACTAGCATGCAAAATATCAATACTTATATCATAATCTAAAACATAAAAATATACCATTATTACTGTTAATCAATAAACGCTTTGGGCTTAATATTTTATATATATAAATTAAACTTTCTACATTATCACTCCTTATAATATCGCTGCACTCTATGTGCCCTAATCATATAAATTATTTTGATACTATAATTTATATTAATATTTTCTATTATCACATGATTATAAAACTTATTATTAGCACTTACATGATAACTAGTCAATCTGTCATTTATTTTTATCTTACTTACTATTACCTCGTAATTATACTATTACCACCACCCGCTTTACACATCTGTAATTTGTCATTCTCATTTAACTATATTAACCCTTTAAAACCATATTTCAATTTATTATTCTTTTCAATAAATAAACTCGGATGTTAAATACAGACACTTGCATATTTATGTTGAGTGTTTTACATTTTTGACATTATCATATTCTATCGTCTATATTTAACATTTTACTTGAGACTATCATTGTCGGCATGCTTGAGAAACCTTAACATTTATGGACACTATCATTTTATAACTATTGTATTTGACATGCCTATTCATGATCCTTGTTATTTATACTAAAGTGAAATCATTAATTAGAGTGCTGGACTACATGCCATGACACCACTATTCACCAGTTTTATTTCCATACAATTACCATACTATAAGTTCCTGTCTTTTCAGCATTCTTAATTAGTGATATTAATCTTTACCATAGTAGTTATAAATACGTGGGTGTTGGGGTAGTTTGAGTGTGCGTTGTACAACAGGATCTCAAGAGTCCCATGCCGGCAGCTCGTACCGGGCTATAGCGGTCACATGATTACAGCTCGTACCGGGCTATAGCGGTCACATGATTACAGCTCGTACCGGGCTATAGCGGTCACATGTTTACAGCTCGTACCGGGCTATAGCGGTCTCTTGTTCATTCCACAGTTGGGCCCGTGTTTCCTAGCCCCTGGGGCACCACTCTTGGGTTAGGAATACTCCTGCAGAGGTTGACGCACACACTCAAGCTTACGATAGGATAGTTTACCCTTTACTGGCCAGTTAGGTTATGACCTGATCCCTTACTTATGTTTCATAGTATTAGTGCATTTAATTAATTATATATATGCTTTCTTGCGCACAGGGCTTCACTTTTATATATTCTTGTTATTATGTTACACACACTTTATACGTTGAGTACTTGTTGGGATGTTCTGACATCCCTGAGATTTGCCATCTCAGGTTTAGAGACAGATCTGCAGGCTGAGCAGGAATAGAGCGGCTATCAGGACTTCGCTGAAGATCAGTAATCGTAGGTTTATTTTCCTTTACTTTTAGTTCTTAGCATGTGCGCCCTTATGGGACATTAGGACTTTTATATCTCTTTCGGATCTTATTTTATTCCGAATCTTTTGTTTTGGATCTTTAATTGCATCAATTATCTAGTGGACCCATTTTAGGATTTCTTGTGGTTTCATTGCAGCATGATTATCGGTATTATTTCTTTTGGTATTGGATTTTATTTTTGACAGGTTAATCTAGACAACCTTATGTGACTATGGTAGGACTTTTCCTTACCGTAGGTAGCACGGCTGGCCTTCGTCGCTTCCCGTATTCCACGTTTTTGGGAAGCGGGGCGTGACAAGGTTTTGTTGGTATCAGAGCCCAGGCTGACGTCAAAATTAGTCTTGGTTCTACCGACCTTTTAGGTTAGAATCACACGTATAGGTTCTCCCAGTGTGTCATGCTGCATATTTCCTTGACTCTGATTATAGGATTCGGGCGACTGAGATGGAATTACGATATTGTACCCATGTACCGCGGCATGGTTACAATGCGTCTTTCTGTTTGAGTAACTTAGAGTTCTATTTGATTTGTTTCCACTGATTTGATTTTCTTGAACACGCCGATTTCTCAAGCCAAGACCGTGACTCTTCATGCCCTCATTTGTTTCCTTGATCCTTGATTTTTCTTACCCATCTATTTTCATTGATCCTTGTAATTAGTTCACGACCTTGTATTTTCGTTCTTCAAATTTCGAGGACGAAATTTCTTGTAAGGTGGGTAGAATGTAACACCCTTGTCCGATCGTACGTTCCTTTTCTTTTTGGATATATTGGGCTTTGTTTTATTATTATTATAATTTGGAGTTTAATACTTTTAATTAAGATATATGCATACAATTATGTTTTTTTCAAGTTTGTTAAATATGCATATTAATAGTATTTAAATATTTATTTGTCTAACACTATTTTATAACCATATTTATATTTTAGTATCATAATTTAAACAAAAGATATTTTATTTGGTATTTCTTTAAACAATACATATACATAAGATTTTACCCATTTTTAAATTCTATTTATAAGATATTTTGTCTTACGATATTTATTTGGTTAGAATATTTAATTTTGAAAAGTCATGAGAGCCCCTGTTAAATCTTTTAACCATATAAATATTTTTACTAAACCAACAACTCAATTTTCTCTCTCCAACCAGTATATATGTCTCACCTGATAACTTGATTCTTTTTAAAACAAATATTTTCTCTCTCTCCAAACTAAATAATTTTACCAAACCAAATATATTTTTAAATCTTTTATTAATCCTGATCCTAACAATCGCTCATCTAATCTTTCTCAGCAGATTCTCTTTCTCAAATCTACTCTCTTTAATTATTTTTTTCTACAAATCTATATACATACATACATATATATAATTGAAGATATTTTGTTATGATAATTTAACTGAAAATATATTTTAGTTGTTTGATATCATAAAATCTTATATATATAACTAATTGTATTTATTTTTATTAACCCATAACTATATACATATCTACATATATTTTCACTATATACTAATATGTATATATACATATACTTTTCTATTATTCTAACTATATACAAACTAATATGTATATATACAACTTTTCTAATATCTTATAGAAGTATATAACAACCCATCATATCTCTCTTTTATAAAATCAAATCCAAATCTCATCTTATCAGAATATTTCTCTCTCCAATTTTAATTATCTCTCCAATCTTTAAACAATCTCTTTCTTCCCTATAAATAACAATCTAATTATTATCATCTCTCCCCTTCTCATATAAATCAACCTTCTCTTTTTCCAATCACAATATTTTCTTCTTCAAAATTAGCCGAGCAATCAAACCTTTGAGTTGTTCTTCGTGTCGTCGTGTTTATCTGTCTCCGAGGCAAGTACTCTTACTCTTTTATTTTTTTTGAGTCAATGCAACATCGGGAATTCTCTAAATAAATTATTAACTTACAATATTTAAATAAAATTGTAATATTCTACCGCTTTATTAATATATCTTATAATATTTGTACATATGATGAAAACCCTAGGATCTAGAATACCTATTAATCCTTTCATCAAGTGAACAACTGTAAAAATGCAAACGTAATAAAATAACTTTTAACATGTAAATGTGGTTTAATATATAAAAAGCTTTATAAGTAATTATATGTTTCTGTTGCAACAATATTGGTATACACTAGCATGCAAAATATCAATACTTATATCATAATCTAAAACATAAAAATATACCATTATTACTGTTAATCAATAAACGCTTTGGGCTTAATATTTTATATATAGAAATTAAACTTTCTACATTATCACTCCTTATAATATCGCTGCACTCTATGTGCCCTAATCATATAAATTATTTTGATACTATAATTTATATTAATATTTTTTATTATCACATGATTATAAAACTTATTATTAGCACTTACATGATAACTAGTCAATCTGTCATTTATTTTTATCTTACTTACTATTACCTCGTAATTATACTATTACCACCACCCGCTTTACACATCTGTAATTTGTCATTCTCATTTAACTATATTAACCCTTTAAAACCATATTTCAATTTATTATTCTTTTCAATAAATAAACTCGGATGTTAAATACAGACACTTGCATATTTATGTTGAGTGTTTTACATTTTTGACATTATCATATTCTATCGTCTATATTTAACATTTTACTTGAGACTATCATTGTCGGCATGCTTGAGAAACCTTAACATGCTATTCTTGTTTATGGACACTATCATTTTATAACTATTGTATTTGACATGCCTATTCATGATCCTTGTTATTTATACTAAAGTGAAATCATTAATTAGAGTGCTGGACTACATGCCATGACACCACTATTCACCAGTTTTATTTCCATACAATTACCATACTATAAGTTCCTGTCTTTTCAGCATTCTTAATTAGTGATATTAATCTTTACCATAGTAGTTATAAATACGTGGGTGTTGGGGTAGTTTGAGTGTGCGTTGTACAACAGGATCTCAAGAGTCCCATGCCGGCAGCTCGTACCGGGCTATAGCGATCATATGATTACAGCTCGTACCGGGCTATAGCGGTCACATGATTACAGCTCGTACCGGGCTATAGCGGTCACATGTTTACAGCTCGTACCGGGCTATAGCGGTCTCTTGTTCATTCCACAGTTGGGCCCGTGTTTCCTAGCCCCTGGGGCACCACTCTTGGGTTAGGAATACTCCTGCAGAGGTTGACGCACACACTCAAGCTTACGATAGGATAGTTTACCCTTTAGTGGCCAGTTAGGTTATGACCTGATCCCTTACTTATGTTTCATAGTATTAGTGCATTTAATTAATTATATATATGCTTTCTTGCGCACAGGGCTTCACTTTTATATATTCTTGTTATTATGTTACACACACTTTATACGTTGAGTACTTGTTGGGATGTTCTGACATCCCTGAGATTTGCCATCTCAGGTTTAGAGACAGATCTGCAGGCAGAGCAGGAACAGAGCGGCTACCAGGACTTCGCTGAAGATCAGTAATCGTAGGTTTATTTTCTTTTACTTTTAGTTCTTAGCATGTGCGCCCTTATGGGACATTAGGACTTTTATATCTCTTTTGGATCTTATTTTATTCCGAATCTTTTGTTTTGGATCTTTAATTGCATCAATTATCTAGTGGACCCATTTTAGGATTTCTTGTGGTTTCATTGCAGCATGATTATCGGTATTATTTCTTTTGGTATTGGATTTTATTTTTGACAGGTTAATCTAGACAGCCTTATATGACTATGGTAGGACTTTTCCTTACCGTAGGTAGCACGGCTGGCCTTCGTCGCTTCCCGTATTCCACATTTTTGGGAAGCGGGGCGTGACATCAATACTATGGCTGTGGATTTAACCACTAGCACGTCAGAGGTATTAGCCATACGTAACAGGCTACCAGCTATTGACCAAAAGGGACGTCGATGAGCGAACTCATCCTGACACCCTACTGAGCCTGTCAGTGACAATATCCGTACAGTCCGGTCCGTTCGTCTATGAGCATCGCATGGCGGGCCTAGGGGGTTTGTAAAAGTCAGACCCCCAAAAACGGTACAAGTCGTGTCGGAGTGTAGCCCAGAACACCCAGAGATATTACTGGAATACCTACCAGTAAATCTCTTGCCTTAGCCAAGGACTTCGTGTAATGGCTCTCCTAGACACAGCGCAACCTCACCCCCAATACCGAGAGAGACAAACCCCTGAAGATCCGCTCGCTGCCTCCATGTGGCTCGGGACTGTACCCAACTAAAACCTGTTTGCACGTCTCCTTTGACCGTGGTAGGGTAGTAATCAAAGTACAGTGGGAACTCACACGAGACAAATGACGATCCTCAGGTCGATGAACTAACATGTACACATGTCACCAGGAAACTGCCATCTAACGTCAGGTATAAGACCAACTAGCATGTTCCCGGCGAGTCTTGTCCGGTGTACTCATAACCCAATGAGCACATGTATACATCTTAGGTGAACCAACTGACACCAGTGGCTTGTGAGACCGGCCACCGCCCCTCGTCGGGGTCTCGACTGTATACACTAGTCTACTCTGGAGTATCGATGTCCTGTCTCGAAACTCCCACGACTAGGGACCTTTTAAGGATGTGCTTATAGACTACCAGCTCCCACGTATATGATCGCCCTCATACTGCTGGCAGTCAAGCAAGAATCCTAGGGGCTCTATCAACGTGTAATAGCGACCTGTCAGGTCACCTAAAGCAGTACACGATGATAAAGATAAACCAGATAGCATACTATCATCTTGAGTAAGACTGTCCTACTGGGACAGGTCCTCCCTCAATCATTGCAATCACGTGCCTGTGATCCAATAATTGTCTCTGAGGGCACTATCTCCAACAATCTCCTACTTGCACTCAAGGCTAATTATTGCGATGTCGCATACTCACAGCCCGTGTGATACCGAACACCCAACTCCTCTACTAATCAGTCTCACAAAACCCGTTTGCGAAACTATTGCGTTCGAGGAATAGTCTTAGTGAGTGGATCCGCTGTGATGTTTCTTTCTATGTCTCTCTTAATCTCATGTTCGCGGAGAAACCCATCTCCCGAAATGAGCAATACCTGTCTTAGAATGTGTCTGGATGTCTGATGGGACCTAGTTCATAAATGAACTCCAAATCCAAACTTCTTAGACTGTATCGTCAACTGAACTTAATCAGTATCCTGCGTCATGCCTCCCTCAATATCTTCTTGGATCACCTGTCCAAAACACTTCCCCTCGTCAGAGGAAAAACTATAACTCTGACAACCTCTCTGTCATCCAGGTCACCTTGGAAGCCTGGAATGATAACTGTCTCCCGAATGAGGCTGTTGTTATCATATCCCTAGAACATTTACTTATGTTCTCAAACTGCTTCCGATTGTTTCTCCAGGATTGGATTAATGTCAACTTCTTGCATTTATTGCAAAACAACATCTGGTGTGGTACTTGACATCTCATGATTGACTCAATTGCCTAAGCAAGTGATCTGCCAATCATGCACATCCCTCTCTACTTTAGTCTGTAAGACACCTTTAGAGAGGGTGACTCCATCACCTGCAGGTACACTACCGTACCAGGAGTCGTCCATTCTAAAACACCTTTAGAAAGTTGTCTAAATACCCTGATTGGGAAACCACCCAAATCTAGATCTAAAGATCTAGTAACCAGAATGTCTTGATATTATATCCAAGTCCCATGTGGAGAAACCACTGTGTGACGCCCAAAGTATAACCGATCGTAGTATAGGAATATCACTTCCTACTCTGTGTATGTCATCCAAATACCAGGACATCACACCCTACTACCTTCTTAACAGATCCATCCCCTATTCTGATGAAGTCAAACCTATGACTGTCACATCAGAAATAGATGATCTATCTCCGCTATATCTGCTTTAGTCTATAAATAGACATAAGCCACTTGTCCACCATGCTTCCGCTGCTCCCACTGACTACGACAACCCTCTGGCAGAGTCATATACACGTACATTTCTGAAGCCAGTTCAGAACGACGCTATACTTATCCTTCTGCCGGGTCTCATAGTCTGGAACAACAATAGTGTCAAGTCCGGGTAAACAAGAACCTCTCTGTCACCGTCCTTGAGGCTATCGGAGTACCTCTCGGGTGCCTGAGATTACCCACCGTATCTGCGGAGTGGCCAATGGAATGTCATACCAGATTGAATCTTTAGGTTCTTATCAAACTTTCAGTAATCGTTTGCGGTTCTGGAATCACTTCCAGTTCTACCATACTCCCACTACTGTTTTTCTGAAAAAATCCATTTTTGTTAAAACTGTGGCGAGTCAAGAACAATATCACTATTTATCTTCCAGATGGTAGAAAGTCAACCCTCGTCATAGCCTGGGTCAACCCACAAACAGCCATTACAGAAATGTGCCTTGAGTTATCCAGAGTCTGGTTTTAAGCATAAGCCGGACAACTCCCCGTACCTTAACATCGTTAAGATATGAACTGTTCTATATCCAATACAGAAACAGAGGCACTGATTTAATTGAACCAGATTCAAATCATGCAGCTGTCTCCAGTGCATCTCAATTAAATGGAAGGAGGCCGATCAGCGTTACTCAACTTAGGAATGCTTCCAATTATGAGTAACCTGAAGGAGAAGCAAGTTCTCTTAATCATTACTATCAACTGAATGCCATATACAAGTATCTACATCTTCGATCACCTTGAAGAATCCTGATACTTGCAATACCTGGTTCTCTACTTTATTCAAATACCTATAACTTCTCAAAATTCGGACCTTGCGTTTCTACGAAACACCTGTCTAAAAACTAGAGAAGTCATAAGTAAACCGAATATAGTATGAGAACCAACCCCTTTGTCCTCATGGACACTGGATAACATACAATACTCTGTATAAGTCCCTTGAGTCTAATAACTCAATCCCTGCGTATCGTAGGTTGAAAACTGTACTATGGTTATGAAGAATTACACCGTTGTTTAATGCTCCTTACCTAACCATCCACTGATATAGGTAAATGTCATAGACATAATTTCAAAAAGGTATATCTCACTCTATAAAAATAGAAGTACAGATATATCAATTTGAAATTGGTGCATAGCAACGGATATTCAAAACCAAATATTTGCCGTCCGGCAAACAACCCAGGTGACTTCCTCAAATATCACCAATTACAACGAATTCCGATATAATGAGGATGATCACCTAATTCCCAATAACTTACTCCTACTCATCATCTGTAAAACCATACAGATGTGAGAATCATACCTGGTAAATACATACCCTGGAGCAAGTGTCTAATTGGGAAATCAGTTTTCTTTTAACAGTACACAGTGAAACTGAAACATTGAAATATTTCGATGGGGTATTCGGGTATTCCCAGTAATGCCTCTTCCATTATTCAGATTCACAACTGTAACCGTATATTTCTATGCCATCTCTCCAAATCCCTTCATATGTCTTTAGTCATTACCTTCTGCACACCCCTTTCGGCCAAATGGTTTTCTTCCTTCCTTACCGTTCGGCACCAGCCTATGGTTTGGAAGAAGACTATCCAATAAGCATAATGGGTGTACTGTCCTGATCTTAGGAGCACTCGCAATGCGAGAGAAGGTGAGGATAAAAGACAACCGAATAAACCTTATTCCTATTTCTCCCGAACCAGAATCCATCCCCGAACTGGAACAAGTTCCTTTCGAGTTCGTATATAACCATACGATGGAGTATCCAATAAACTGTGGATCTTCGTAGTGATACGGAGTGTCCTGGAGAAATACAAAGGTGAAGTGGGAGTGGTAATGAAATACTTGGTTTGGTCGTGAATAGAAGTCGCAATTTACTTTGCCCTCCTTATAATCCCTTTCTTTGTCTTTACATAATACCTTCTGTACACCATCGTTAGGCTAATTGGTTTTCTTCATTCCCTACCGGTCGGCACCTGCCTATGGTTTGGAAGAAGACTATCCAATTTGCGTAATAGGTGTACTATCCCCTAATCTAAGGGGCACTCGCAACCTGAGAGAATGTAAAAGGAAAAGACAACTGAATAATCCTATCCGTTTTCTCCAGAACCGAAAACCATCCTCGAATAAATTCCTTCGAGTTCGTATATAACCATACGATGGTTTTGTCCAATGGAAGTGGACGTTCGTAGTAACACGGGGTGTCCTGGAGAAAAGGGTAAAAGTAGGAGTGGTAATGAGGTTTGCAACTCTGACAATCCAAAGGCCGGTGTTTAAGAAGGTTCGGTCAACTTGTTCACTGAGTCATAGTCTAGGGTCGGGTCAATGGTCACTGCCAAAGAGAGAGAGAAAAAAAACACTCAGCGTGCACTCTAACCTAGATCAGAATGGTTACAAATTTATCTAATTAGGAAACCTCTTACTGTATCGTCAAATTCTCCTCCAAACCTGAAAGAAGAATTAGTCGGGATCACCCGAGGAGTAAACCAACTCATCAGTGGGAATCGGGATCCAACTATCATCGCATGATAACGTGACGGACTTCGCTCACGTTATCACACTCCAGAAGGTATGCGCATATCTGGCAAGTTTCAGTTTCTTTAGAAACTCCCGATGTGATTTTTACCCCATGCTCTTATGACCTTGACTTTGGCCAACATATCATAAGTCACATGTCAAGTTCAACCCGTCATTCTCTAGGTTAATTTGAACCCACCCGTACATACCCTTGACTTTGGCCAAAATAGTAGTATGACTGTCCCAAACCAACGCATCTATCTATGCTGCATATGAATACCCAATAGCTACCAATCACTGTGCCTTGACTTTGGCCAATATACACAGCTTGAATACAATTGACTATCCATATGAAATGACGGAGGGCTACGAATGGTTTCTGGCGAAAACCTTTAACATAATGAACTTGATATCGTTGAAGGAACCGGATAGCTTTATAAAAATATAGTAACGAAAACCTTTGCTAAAGAGGTCACTCCCGGTGAAGGGATCTCGGCTCTTTTCCCGTAGAATGAGGTGTAGGATATTCCAACTGAATACCACGATGCAAAGCAAAAGTAATCGGCTATAGTGAAGTTATTTCCCTGACGCAAACTTTTGTTTAAGGGGTCACTCCCGGTGAAGGGATCTCGGCCCTTGCCTCGTCGACTGAGGAGCTGGATATTCATAACCGAATGCCACTGTGCAAAACAAAAGAGAATGCCCTTGCAATAACAGCTTTTTGAAAAAGGTTCCAACAACATCAGAATAGGTTTGTTTAACTTGCATTGATCCGAATCAATGCAGTCCCATCAATTGATCACACCACAAAGAACGAAAATAATGATGTACGTATATGCCATCCGCATTCGCCACTGGGTCCCGTCATTACCCGTTAGGTTAGTTAACTAACGACAGAGCGGGGACTGGACTAGCGCGGATGCAAAACATATACAACATCTACTAGTATATATATCAATATATAATATTCGCTCAAGGCGTGATAAAATGCAACATCACAGAAATATAATAAGCATCACAGAACAATACAGATATCTGGGATCCCCGAGTTTCACAGAGCCGCTACTGAAACCCGACGTTCCCCTGGTCGTGTGGATAGCCTGTGCAATGAAATCCTAGACCCCTACGGGCGCGGCAAGCTACCCGCCAAAACCTGAAACGAGGCAGCCCCCTTCAGCAACGTGAATGGACCACCCAGCACTTCACGGAATCCGATAACTTGGGCACCGCTCCAGGGTCAACCTGTACCCCCTACAAGTGCGGTGAATAGCCCGCCAATTCTAGAGTAAAGCCCCCTCCGTCTCAATGCCATGAGATGCAGGCCCGTTGCCCTCTAGAACCCGGATATCCGTGCACCCCTCCACGGGGTAATCCTAGTACAGAAAATAAAATATACATACAACGGGTACATCGATCTCACCCCAGTCGTGCCCCAAAAGAATAATATACAGACAGGCAGTGACGGCAGTCTACATGTCGGACGCTTGCCCTGCAAAATCAAATGTACATATAAAACAAAACTGTACTAACATTGCACCCAGGCTATCCACCACGACAATCCGCAACATCACAGCACAACACAGAACATCAACGTGAATGTTACGTTCGCAAATCCGTCTAACCGGGCTATAGCAGTTAGACAGGATTTACCGATCAAATGACATTCATGGTCGCAGATATAATGTAAATAATGTGAACTAACATGTTTAAAATTTTCGATCGATCAAATTTACCCAAGTGGGCCCCAAGCACTACTGTAGCACTCACAGAAAATCTGGGCCCAAAAAGAATGTTCCAAAAACCCTATTTTCAAGCCAGAAGCTCTCTGTGAAAATTTGGTCCAATGAACAGTCAATCCTGCGGCGAAACTGCGGCCAATTCGTGGGTTTGGCCGCGGTTCCGCGGTGATAAGGTGACGTCACGCGAACAATTTTTCTCAGACTGCTTAGAATTCCCTACACATGTTTCTGCAACGTACTGAAAAATTTTTGGAGCTAAAAAAAATTTCGACAGAAACTGATGCAAATGAAAATACGGTTTTGGAATTTTGTTCGATCGGAAATGTAAACACACTAGACAAAGCTAGACTAGGTTAATGGCGTGGTTTTGATACCAGTGTAAGTGCACGGCGGCGCCCCGGCCGTCAATCCGAGGCCAAAATGCGGAAACGATAATTTACTTTAAATTTTGAACCGGCACCACCGCGCACAAAAATCCCGGATCGGGCCATTAAACTAATTATAGCTAACAAGAGAAGGGGTAGAGAGATATACCGAGCGATCCGTGTCCTTCGGTCTTCTCGTCGTCGTCCCGATCTCCCCGCGGAATCTCCGGTCTTCACCTCCTCGCCGGAAGGGCACCACGTCACCGGCTTCTTTTACGGGCTCCCACCTTTGGACCGAAACAACTCGGGCACGAAGTTGGCGAGCCGACGTGCCCAAGAATTGCTGTAGAATGAAGTGTAGTGCTCTATTATCTTAATGGGGTTTAAAGGAGTTGCCATATGGTGTAGGAATGAGATGTGGAATTTTTGGAGATGAAGTTGGGGATTTTTTCAAGCACAAGAGAACCAAAAAATCCCCACACAAAAAAATGGGCAGCCCCTCCCCCAATTGGCCGGCCATCATATGGAGAGAATAATGAGAGGGGAGTGAGAGAAAAGTCAAGGAGAGGGAGGAAGCTGATTGTTAAAGGTTCTGCGTGTTCAAGTTTTAGTTTAAATACCGCAATCAAGACGGTTTCGCTTGTAGCTAGCCGGTTGAGTACAGGTCGTCCGCAGGGAGATGGGAGTCTTTTTCTATGTGCGTTAACGAGTTACGTCCAGTTTTTTAGATTGGTTTGTGATTATCTAAGTGTTAAGTGGATATTTAAAGAGAGCTTGTTAGGGTTAGGATTAGGTTAGTTTGAGTTAGGAGTCTCCACATCTTTCGTTGCCCCTCTTAATATCGGTGTTACGGTAATCGGCAACAACGGGGATTAGCACGACTAGGAAGGAACTTGCGAGTATAAGCTAGGATTTCCAACGCATAAGTCCTTCCTTTTGGTGCTTGTCCGTCCGTTCTTGGCTCTTAGCCATAACCTCCGGTTAATTCAACCACAACCGGTCTCACTACGGAATCACCGCTATCATGTAGGATAGGGTGCCGTAAGGAGCGGATTGTGGTTCAATTAACGGGAGTCGATTTAAGCTGTTGGGCAAGGAAAGAGTGAGAGAGATTTCCTTCTCTCAAACTTCCCTTATCCCACCCTAACAAGTATGAACTACTCACACATCATGATACGGAAAAATAAAACAAAACAAAAGAGGAAGATAGAAAGAAGGAGATTAGAAGAATACGACTAGCTATTTGCGACCTCACCTTGGAGAGGATCGAGCGTAAGCATCATTGTCGTATTAAGGATAATGAAAAAGAGAGAAGAAAGAAACAACAAGAAAATAACAACAACTACTTAACGAATTAAAATTACAACAATTATAGCAAAAGTAAGACAAGCATGATAATAAAATGATCTTCTTTATTCACCATTCTTCACTCACAAAGCTCACTCAAGTTTAATGGAGAAGAGATGAGAAGAAGAAGAACATGTAATCTAAAACCTAGCAAAAAGAAAATACAAGAATGGACCCCTTCCTTCACAAAGTTCTGGGCTATTTATAGGCCAAAAAATGAAAACCTAGGGCAACCACCAGAACCCAAATACAAAGACCAAAATACCCCTGAAAAGTGGTCGGCTGAAGCCACCATACGGCCGTGGAACCGCCGCCTATGGCCCCTATTGGCCGCGGTTCCGCCGCCCTATGGGTGAGTTGGGGTGTCGGCTTCTGTGTACTTCCCTGGTCTTCTGTCCCCTCTTGTCTGGTATATGTATTTTCTGAAAATACTTACACATTTCTTCCAGAATTTCTGTTGAGGAAAGGTGGACTTTTTGTGGATGTTTTTGTCATGATTACCTCGAGCTCCGCGTAGATTTCTTGGATCTTGTGCTGCCATGGAGCCTTGTGCATGAAAACGACATTGATTTGACATTTTGTCTTCCTAAACTGGTATCTGGCAACATACGGATGAAGAGCGGAGACCGTGTTTTATCTGTGGTTGGCAGGAACTCGGATTTTGTCGTGTTTTTCATGAATTTTACCGTTTTAGAACCGAGAACCTGTATCCTGCAATTGACTAGCAAACACGGCTCAAGAGTATCTACCGATATGCAATGTGACAAAAATTGGGCGGTATGAAAATGCAAAAATCTGATATGAACAGAAGCTATCATCCACCAAAGAGAGAGAAAAGAGATGATGAGAAGAAATCATCACCAATCAAAACCAACACTCCACCAACCTTATCATAACCCATCACCATCACAAAAGTCAAGCAATGATGAGGAAAAGAAGTCAAATGAAAGTGCACCATCATGAACCCATCATGATGCAACAATATGCAAAGACAACCCTCCAAAATGCTTATTTGCACAAATGCAAATAAGCCCTCCTCCACCAATCTTCAGCCAATGAAAGATACAAAGAAAATTGGCCGAAACGGAAAGCAAACTGGCAACTTCATAAAATTGATCCCGTAATAAATTACAGGAAAACCCCGCTACTGTATATACATACCCTTATTTGTATTCCGACCGAAATACAAATGCAATGAGACAAAATCTACACTGTACAATACTAGGATCCGGCTTAAACCAAAGCCGGCTAGTATTATCCGTCCAATCATGATCCGTGCAATACTGCACGTATCTGATCGAACCCTGCCATATCTCCATACGGCCTCTACAGCGTTTCGCCCGAAACTTGAGTAACTGGTCTGTGGGGGACTCTAAAGACTCGTCAATACTATGGCTGTGGATTTAACTACTAGCACGTCAGAGGTATTAGCCATACGTAACGGGCTACCAGCTATTGACCAAAAGGGACGTCGATGAGCGAACTCATCCTGACACCCTACTGAGCCTGTCAGTGACAATATCCGTACAGTCCGGTCCGTTCGTCTATGAGCATCGCATGGCGGGCCTAGGGGGTTGGTAAAAGTCAGACCCCCAAAAGCGGTACAAGTCGTGTAGGAGTGTATCCCAGAACACCCTGAGATACTACAGGAATACCTACCAGTAAATCTCCTTCCTTGGCCAAGGACTTCGTGTAATGGCTCTCCTAGACACAGCGCGACCTCACCCCCCATACCGGGAGAGACGAACCCCAGAAGATCCACTCACTGCCTCCATGTGGCTCGGGACTGTACCCAACTAAAACTTGTTTGCATGTCTCCTTTGAGCTTGGTAAGGTAGTAATCAAAGTACAGTGGGAACTCACACGAGACAAATGACGATCCTCAGGTCGATGAACTAACCTGTACACATGTTACTAGGGAACTGCCATCTGACGTCAGGTATAAGACCAACTAGCATGTTCCCGGCGAGTCCTGTCCTGTGTACTCATAACCCAATGAGCACCTGTATACATCTTAGGTGAACCAACTGACACCAGTGGCTTGTGAGACCGGCCACCGCCCCTCGTCGGGGTCTCGACTGTATACACTAGTCTACTTTGGAGTATCGATGCCCTGTCTTGAAACTCCCACGACTAGGGACCTTTTAAGGATGTGCTTATAGACTACCAGCTCCCACGTATATGATCACCCTCATACTGCTGGCAGTCAAGCAAGAATCCTAGGGGCTCTATCAACGTGTAATAGCGACCTGTCAGGTCACCTAAAGCAGTACACGATGATAAAGATAAACCAGATAGCATACTATCATCTTGAGTAAGACTGTCCTACTGGGACAGGTCCTCCCTCAATCATTGCAATCATGTGCCTGTGATCCAATAATTGTCTCTGAGGGCACTATCTCCAACAGTAGGTGTACTTGTACACTGATGATGATCAGGCAGACAATACTAGTGGGCTTTGGTTTAAGCCGGATTCTAGTATTGTATTATTGGATTGTTATCCTCTCAAGGTATCCGTATTTTTCGGAATGCGGATACAGGTATGTATTTACAGTATGAGGGGTTTTCTTGTAATTTGTCAAGGTATGCTTCTAGAAGGTGCCACATCATTATTGGATTTATCCATTTTGTTAAATGGATTAATGATGTGGAAAATGGAGGAGACGTGCTTGACATGGTGGAGGGAATGGCTCATAGTTTATTTTATTAGATTGGGATCACTATTGAGGTATGGGTGCTTATTTTATTGTTTTTCTTGCCATGGCTCAATAAGTGAGATGAAAGATAATATATGAGCCTTTCTCTACACCTTGTTCTCTTGATGCTTCATTTTCTTCACTTGAGATTTCTTGAGTTGCTCTCCTCTCTTGAGCTCTCTAGGTCTCCTCCATCACCTTCTTCCTCAATACTAAACCCTAACATTCACATGTGTTGTGAGCCAAGGGTTTAGTGAGACAAACAATCCATTAGCACATTCTACATCTCCTAGGCTAGTTGGCTTAGCAAACCTTCTACCCTAGTTACCTCACTTGGAGGTTGAAGCTTGGAGCACAAACCTTCGCGGTGGATCATCTTTGACAAGAGAAGACCGACGGAGCAAGCTCGATCCGATCACCGAGGAGCCTTGGAGAGGACCACTGGAAGACCCGAAGGACTTGATCTACTAGGTATAAGAATCTACCATAGTAGATAAATCCTTAAGTTAGTCTAGCTAGTTAAGGCTTTAGTAAGATCATAGTGTAATAGCCGGTGTTGCGTAGTCAAAAGATTACCGTTTTTGAAATTTTTTCCTCCCCGCGAACCGCGGGGTGCGCGACACTGGCTTACACGTGAAACAGCCATATACGAAAGGGCTAAGCATCAGCGTCAGGATGAACAAGCTGCGGCAAGAAGGAGTCGTAAAGTACTCCGACCAGACCAAAGCACACCTGCGGCAAACAAGAGTAGAATCAAGACAGAGAAGTGGTTTGCCAAATCCCTGTCATTGGGAATGAAGCTGCCACCTCTCAAAGGAAACACGCCCGGGGTCATAAGCCTCAATGGAGAGGACTCATATCCGAACTACTACCTATATCATCGGAGGGTTACTCATCCCACCGAAGAATGCAGTGCCTTCAAGAAGTGGTGGTAAGGATACGTTTCCCATCAACAACACTTTAAGAGGATGAAGCGTGAAGCTCATCGAAAGCGAAAAAGTGTGACGAATGCACGTGAGAAAATGACTGGCAACTGCCATATGGTTGATACCAGTTCGGAAAAGGCAAAAATCCAAGTTCTTACCTTCGGGAGCGATTTTGAAGACGAAATGACCCTCAGCCCTCTGTTCGAAGGCTCCACCTCCGAAAAAGAAGAAGGAGAGAAGACCTGTGAGAACATTCAGCTGCGTAGCCGCACGCTGCCTGAAAAGAATCTCGGACCTAAAAACAAAGGTTCTGGCAAAAGGGACCAAGGGAAAGAGAAAATACTTGAGGAAATTGTCCTCGATGATTGAGTTGTCAAAGAGTTCCCAGCTAAGGACCCGCCTAAGAAAAATAAGGTAGATTACAATGTCTTAGCACATCTGAGGAAAATTCCCTCGCAACTGAGCATACGGGATTCTCTCCTCCAGTCCAAAAAGCCACGAGATTCCCTAATCAAGGCATTGCAAGTGCCTGATCAATTCCAAGCTTTCTTAGCTGAAGAAAAGATGAAGGACGAGCTGGCAGAGGTTCACACAGCTGACATCACATTCAGCGATGAGGATCATCTTCTCGGAATGTGCAAGCATAACCATCTTCTATACGTCACCGAGTATTGCCACGACATCAAGATAGGCAAAATCCTTGTCGACAACAGATCCTCAATCAACCTTCTCAACGTGAAAGTGCTGAAGGAGATCGGCATGAACGTTCAGCACTTAGCCCGAGACAAAATTACCATCTCCGGGTTCGACTCTTAGTCGTCACGGATGCAGGGGTCCGTAATACTGACGTTACGCTTCGGATTGCTCGTCACTGACATCAAATTTCACGTCATTGACGCCAAGACTTGCTATAATACTTTTCTCGGTAGGCCCTGGCTGCATGAGTACAACGTCATCCCTTCTACACAACATCAGTGTATGAAGTATTTCAAAGAAGGTTTGGAATATACCGTCATGGGGGAGCTAAACCCGTTCTCGGTAAACGAAGTCCGGAAATATGAAGACGCAAAGTACTTCCTACCAGATTTCAATGATACGGAGAAGAGTCATAAGCCGGAGGATAAACGGAAGCCCGTCGCCACTGTCCCAATCTTTGGGAGCGACACCGAGGAAAATGAAGAAATAGTCTACTCGGGGCAACCCCAAGGCAACGGACTCGAACCATCTACTCATATTTTGATCATTGGTAGTGACTCTAGGACGAGGCCAACGCCGTGTTCTTCGTTCGCCCGTCAGTACAAACTGTTACTAGAGCTGATCAGAGTTTACAAGTCACCATGGTTCCGCCTCGGCATTATAAGGGACTCAACGCGCTCAATACATACATCGTATAAGAACTATAGCCTTTCTATGTGCCTCCCAGGCGAAGAGGTGAAAAGGCGATCCTCTTCTACCAATCGACAGAGACCAAAGTAGAAAAAGAAGTCTTGCATGGTGCCGATTTTGCACCCGATAGGTTTCAACCAATCCGTCTCGCAAGGTACTACTCGGTGGGATTGAAAGGGTTGTTAAGATGCCAAGGTGTACCACTCGAACAAACTATTCGACAAGACCAATTCTACAAAAAGATTTGGGCTATTCTCGGGACTCAGCGAAAGATGCCTAATGGGAAGATGCAGACAACCAGACTCGGATACGTTTGGTCCAGGAAATGAGAGCATTTCCACAGTTGCTGGGCAATAAACAACTCTGGTAAAGAAGGAAACGCTCTTCCAAATAGCTGTTACATTGAAACAGAACGAGATCCCGCTCTAAGAACGTTGAGCCCATCGTTCGAAGAACAGGTTGACCAGCTAATAAAAGAGGCCTGTCAAAAGATTCAGGATGACCACAGTCGCGAAATGGCTATTTATGAAAAGTCCAGGACGCAACGCCTCAACCAACAATCCGCGGAGAAAGAAGACTACAATACCCTTCAACCTCAGCCAGATGTACGTTCTCGCCTCAAAGTAAAATCCCGAAATAGAGGCAAAAACAAGGCGAAGAAAGCAAACAACCCCCGAAAACAGCAAAACGAATCCAAGAAGCCGTACACTCGAGGAAAATCCAGCTGGAACCCGTCCTTTATGTAGAAGATGGGCCGGGAATATTCTTTCCCTCAAGACAGACAAGAAAAATATTCAACCTTGTCATGAAGCACCAAATGATGGCACTTCTGGGGTCTCGGCATCCCGAACAAATAAACAAGGTCCATCATCCAGATTATTGCTCCTATCACCGAGCAATAGGCCATCACCTTGAAGACTGCTTCACCTTCAAAGACTGGGTTGAAGACCAGTATCAATAAGGCATGTTCTCTTTATCCTACAGCTGGAGGGTAACCCCACCGCAAAAGCATGAGCCAAAGAAAACCTATATCAGGATAGGACCAGCCTAGCATCAAGAATGGAAGCAGACTAGTACCTGTCATGTGATAACACTTTCAAAAAGGGAAGGGCAAGAGGCTATGGATGACCTTTTCAAGTGCTTCACAAATGAAGAAAAGGATGAGATGATCTCAGAATTTCCACTGGCACCAAAAGAGTTGGAAGACGGGATATACACCACGACCGACAACCTAAGGAAAATTGACTTAGGAACGGAAAACGATTCGAGACCAACGTTCAACAGTGAACTGCTATCTAGAAAATAGGTAGCCACGTTAAAAGGCGTGTTCATGCAATATAAAGACTGCATCTCATGGAATTATTCCGAGATGCCGGGATTAGATCAAAAAGTAGCAGTACATAAACCGGCCATATCGCCGAACATCAAGCCGGTCAAGCAAACGCCAAGAAGAATGCGGCTCGAATTCGAGATGAGTATCAACGCCAAAGTTAAGAAACTAATTAACTCCGGCTTCATCCAAGAAGTTCAATATCCTGACTGGATCGCTAACATCATTTCGGTGATGAAGAAAAATAGGACGGTGCGTATCTACGTGGACTTTCGGATCTCAACAAAGCTTGCCCGAATGATGATTTCCCAGAAACTGTTACCGAGCTGATGATCGATAACATGTCTACCCATGAGGTCTTCTTTTTTATGGACGGATCTTTAGGATACAATCAAATAAAGATGCATCCCAAATACAAAAATCATACTGCCTTCCGGACTCCGCTGGGCATATTCTGCTATAAAGTGATGCGTTTCGGTCTGAAGAACGCTGGCGCTACCTACCAGAGGGCATGATGAAGATCTTCGATGACCCCATCCATGAGATTGTTGAATGCTACATCGACGACCTTGTGGTGAAAAGCAAGTCATACGAGCAACATTGGGAACATCTAAACACAGTGTTTCAACGTCTTCAGAAGTATAATATGAAGTAAACCCTCTAAAATGCGTGTTTGCAGTCTCTTCAGGAAAATTCCTAGGATTCATCATACGGCACTAGGGTATCAAAATCGACCCCTCAAAGATCAAGGCGATTACGGAAATGCACATGCCAAGGACTCTAAGCAATTGCGATCCCTTCAAGGAAAGCTCGCGTATATCCGACGGTTCTTAGCTAACCTGTCAGGAAAATGCCATCCCTACAGTCATCTAATGAAGAAGGGGACCCCGTTCGTCTGGGATCAAACGTGCCAAAACGCACTAGATGAAATCAAACAGTACTTACAAAATCCGCCGGTACTGACCGCTCCGGTGAAGGGAAAACCCCTCGTCTTGTACATAACAGCTCTTGAAGGTTCTCTGGGCGTGTTTGTTCCCTTATAAAAAATAAATAATAAATAAAAAGCGATGGGAAAATTCCCCAAATGGAGCATCACGTTCCCACAAGTGATGCGCCTTGGAGCAAAGATTATAGGCATTGCGCTTAACAATTAAGGCTAAAACTGAGCCTCACGTGCAAACACATGAGCATCTATATACAAAATATATAGGCGCCTTCCTAAAAAAAATAATAGGCCAAAGAACCTCATGTGTCAGCACGTAATACTCTTTGATTAGGCTTAACTTCGTGGGGGTCACGTGCCACACGTGACATTCCTGAACATCAGCTCACGTGCCAACACGTGATGCCTTTCTCTGGGATTGCTGCATATAAGCAAACCAATTTAATGCTATGGGGGTCACGTGTTACACGTGAGGGTTCCTAATCATCTTCCAAGCTAATAGAATTAAATTCTAAATAAAAGGGATCAAATCCCTATTTGGGAAATATTTCCTTAGATCTTTCTAAATAAGAAAGATTGTGCTCTGTATAACAGAGCACCGTTGGATTAAAAATCCAATGGTGATTAAAAATCACCAAGCTACAGAATCAGCTCTGTATCGGAAAATATTTCCCCAATCTTTCTAAACAAGAAAGATTACGCTCTGTAAAACAGAGCACCGTTGGATTAAAAATCCAATGGTGGTTAAAAATCACCAAGCTACAGAATAAGCTCTGTATGGAAAATATTTTCCCAATCTTGTTAAAAACAAGAAAAATATCTTTTGTAAAACAGAAGTTTTTGGATCAAAGATCCAACGGTGGATAAAAATCCCCAAATCAATTAAGATCTCTCAACGAGAGATTTCCTTAACTAAATCAACAAATCTGTCTCTACTATATAAAAGACCCGAGACTTTAAGTAGAAAAAGGAGGAGACTCCCCATAAGATTGGAGAAACAAAAAAAAAAGAAGAGCTCTCTTTTAGAAAAGAAACCCTAGGTAAGAAGAAAGACATAGAGATCATTTTATCTCTTCTTCGCCATTTCAAGAGTTTAACTCTTCTGAAAAAACTTAGTTCTTCTTCTGGTTGAGGTCTGCAGAAGCAGATCTCCCCACAAGTTGATAATTTAATTCTTATCGGGGAGATTCTATCATGCAGACTCAAAACTTAGAGAAAAGAACTAAGTTTGAAGAATTTAATTCTTCCCAAAGATATAGGAATTTAATTTCTCTGATAAAACTAGGGTTTAGCCCTATAAAAGAATTTAATTCTTATCAAAATAAAGGATCTGAAAAGCTCAAAACTCAGATCAAGATTTCCAAGCACATAAAAAAATGATTAGTGTTCAACGCTATTACAACAGATCACATGTTCCCACGTGAGTATCTCTGAGGAACAAAATGGAACGACTAGGATCGAGTCACGTGATCCTACGTGACCCCCTAATAGTGCTCAACGCTTTCAAAAGAAAAAGGGGAATAAATCCAAAGAAAGTTCCTATTTTGGGCACCTCACATGTTCCCACATGACCCCCTACTACTGCTTAGCACTTTCAAAAGGAAAAATGAAATAAATCAAAGACAATTCCCATTTGGGGGCGCCTCACGTGATCCCACGTGACCCCCTAATAGTACTTAGCACTTTCAAAAGGATAAAGGGAATAAATTAAAGACAGATCCTATTTTGGGGTGCCTCACGTGATCCCACGTGACCCCCTAATAGTACTTAGCACTTTCAAAAGGAAAAGGGGAATAAATCGAAGACAGTTCCCATTCTGGGACGCCTCACATGATCCCACGTGACCCTTTAATAGTGCTTAGCACTTTCAAAAGGAAAAGTGGAACAAATCCAAAGAAATCTCCCATTTTGGGGCGCCTTACGTGATCCCACGTGACCCCCAATAGTGCTCACCGCTTATAAAAGAAAAAAGAAATAAACCCAAAGAATCAGTGCCCAATTCTCAGGCGCCTCACATGCCACACGTGAGCACTCCAAATTTCATTATTTAACACTGCTTAAGAGCCTCACGTGGGAGCATGTGAGCGCCAAGCAAATGTTAGTGTTTAACACTATGATAGGCCAACCTTAGCCTAAACTAGACAAGTCTCCCGAGGACAAAACTCTTTTGACCATCAATCAACCGAGCCCTCATATACTCAGGTCTCCCCAAATTGATCGTAGTTCCAAAGATGACTAATGATCTCTTGACACATGGCATCCAAAATGATGTTTATTCCACCATGATCTCTTCCTTCAATCTGGAGTTTGGTTCAAGGGTGCATCTCTCCACACCTCTGATACATGTCGTTGCAATTCTTCAGCGTCTTCAGAGAGGTGGAGGGTCCCGACAACCAATAGCTCTTTGGTACACTCCTAAACCCATGAGCACATCCCAATGGACCGCAATGTCCTTAAACTAATTATGGATCGTAATGTCCTTAAACTAGCTATGGACCGCAACGTCCTTAAACTAAACTCTCATACCAAAAATGGTGATCTATGGACCGTAACGTCCTTAAACTAAAGCAATAAAGCCCAAATGCCCTTTTGTTGGGTCTGAATGTGTAATACCCAGTTCTTTTGCGCGTCAATATTTGTATTTTTATAAAATGCTATTAACGAAATTTTCGTATTTATATTTATAAGTATTTTGTTTTATTTTAAAACCCTAACCCTAATTTATCTAAAACCCTTTTTATTTTTCTCTCTTTTATTTTACCCTAAAACTCGGCCCAACTTCCTATTTATTTTCCCCAAAATTCATTCCCATTCTTATTTAACTCCAAGCCCAAAACAAATATATATATATATATATATATATTTCCCCTTTTAAAATAAGCCCATTCCCACCAAAACTCCTGGCCTGCCCACTACCCTTATTTACGATTTAATCAAATAATAAAACAACCCCTATTTTCCCCGGCCCAGCCGATGTTCTAATCCCTAACCCAACATCAGCCCGCGCCCGCAGACCCCAAACCCGACCCACTCCTCAACTCCTTCTTCCCCACGTCCAAAACCTTTCCCGCTTCTTTTCCTTTTCCCTGCGCGAGCCACACCCCCACGTTGCCCACGTCGCCCACGACGCCGAAGTCCCCGCGCTCGTCGCCCACGCCACATGCCCCGAGCTCCTCAACTTCTCCTCGTCTCAAACTTCTCCTCTCTCCCTCCTCTTTCTCTCTCCCTCTCTCTCTCAGTACAACCCTCTCTCTCTGCACCTCCTCCTCTCTTTGCACCTCCCTCCCTCTCAATCACACTCTCTATCTCCCTCACAAACCCAACCGAGCCCCACTCCTCCTCCCTATCAACCCGCGATCAGCATCCCAATACGGCCACCGAGCTTCCCCCGCAGCCGCAAACACCTTCACCGTTGACCACCTCCCTCATCGCCGTCAAGGTCGTCCCTAAGCACCGTTGACCACCACCAGAAACTTCACCGGCCAACCACTTCACCATCCCCCTCGAGCAACCTCCAGTGACCAACTTGAACACCACCGACAGCCAATTGCAAACCTACCCGAACTCCTCACACATCCTCTGCCACCTTCGCCGGAGCTCCTTGGACCATCGCCGTCACCACTCCCTGCACCGCCACGTCGTTGCAGATCGTCGCCAGCAACACTGAGCCTCCAACTCTGGCCACCTCCATCGACCCAACAACCCCCTCCTCTTCAACCCTCTCCTCGCCGGCGACCGTCGCCTGCACCACGAGTGCTTCTGACAACTTCCCAGCAGCCCTCGCCGCCGACCGCAGCCAAGTCGTCGCTGTCGAAGAACTCGAGCCCGAGCCAAGTTGGGTCCAGTGCCGTGCCTGTGTCGTGCCGTGCCACCGTTGACCCACTCGCGTGTCACGCCCCTTGCCCAGTTACCGTGCCACGCCTGTATCGTGTCGTGCCCACCTCTGGACCAGGTCCCGTGTCGCGCTCGTGTCACCACCAGGCCCAGCACCGCGTCGTGCCCGCGTGATCACCAGGCCCAGCACCGTGTCGCGCCCACGTCATCACCAGGCCCAGTTCCGTATCGCGCCGTGCCACGCACCGAGCCAGGACCACGCCCACTGCCGTATCATGCCCGCGTCGCTACCGCTTCCAGTACCGGGTCACCGCGCACCGCGCTCGTGCCGCGCGCCGTATCCAGCGTCGCGCTGTCCCGTGTGTCGGGACAAACCCTGCAGTAGAGTCTCTTCCATATTAAGCGACCGAGGCAAGTACCCTACTTGCTACATGCTAGATTATTTCCGTTACAAATCAAAACCGTATTGATTCCATATTTGCGATCCATGAAAACTTAAATTACATAAGTGTTTGATGCAAGATCCAAATGAAAACCTTCATTTAATTTGATGGAACTCGATTGCATATTCTGTCCCGTGTGGCAATGAGCACTGTGTAGAAATTTTACTGGAAAATACAATTGTTAATGGCTTAAACGAACACCCCCAATTACACCCGTAAAAACTGGGAATTTCCCGCACCTGAAATTTGTTAAAATCATAATTAATTGTGTACATATTGAAATGAGGCGTTCGAGGGCTGAAATTGAAGCCGACTCGACGACCTGTAACCCTATGCAAGTTCTTAATTGTTTCTGTACTGATATCATGATGAGAATTGGTTCGGAGAGCGGCTCTGGACTGCAGCCCAGAGTAGCTCTGGTTGTTGTTTCATGTCTCATGATGCTTACCCCTTCGCTGAATAAACCTGTTTGTTGCGGAACCCTACATTTTATTGAAGATCAATCTGTTAGATAAATAATGCAAGTGATTTCACCTCGTTATATCGTCGTTTACTATTTAAACTGCAATTTAAAAGAACAGGATGTATAACAGTCCCAAATTGAAACAGAACTGATACCCTAGTGTTGAACAGTGCATAACTTCTGACAAAGAGACGCGATTGAGAATCCGTCTGGTGCGTTAGAAACCTTATTGAAAAACCTAAATTTCATTCGACTGTAGTGTCGCTAAATTCTGATCCCAAATAGGATTAAAATGCGTTACGAAACGGACTTCCGATTCTGAAACCGGATCTCCAGCAGTGAACGCTTAAAATGAAATGGCCATATCTAGTGATCTCGAAACCCGATTGACGTGAAACCAAATTTGCTGGTTAGATAATCAAACATACTACTTATCTCCTGTTCATAGTTTCGCTAAATTGTTCATGTCTGATTTATGAATAATTATGCAAGTGGTAGGACATCGTTTGATGACATCTTAATCATGCCTTAAATACTGTTTTTCTCATCACTTTATATATATGTCATTGCATTGGTAACCTAGTGATCATGTGCATTACCCAGTATTAGGTATTAGTGATGATTGTAGCAAGTACGTTAGTGTTTGAGAATGAATGGATAAGTGAAAGTGACACGTACTTGTATACAATCAGTGAACCCTATTGATTTATTGCATTGTCGACGTCTGTGGGACGTGTTTAAGTGGGACTGTAATTGGTATGGGACAATTATGGAAGCACTTGTATGGGTGTCACAGGTAAGGCACCAAACACTGTCCATTTATCTTGGGTATCAGTCGAGACATGCTTGATGGAGACCCAGTCTTCAGTTCTCGCGTAGACTCGTCGTGGACCGACTGGTATTTGAGTTTATGGTTGGTGTTTGATGTAGACCACGGGGTGTGGGGTAGTTGGAGTGTGAGTTCAACAGAATCTCGGGAGTCCCATGCCGGCACATATGAAGATATATGGAGATATATAGGGATATTACTGATTATTACCGTACGTGTTTCGGGCCCGTGGTCCCTTGCCCTTGGGTCCTACCTTTGGATGGGGGATACTCCTGCGTGGTTGACTCTCACACTTGGACTGACGATAGGCTTAGTGACCCGTACAGTGAGAATTAGAGACTAATAAGGATAGTGACATTGACATGCATTGTTTACTAAATCAACACACATGACATATTATTTTACTACTTTACTGTTCACCCGCTCTATTAGACACCCGCATTGGCTACTTCATGTTCACATCTTTACTCTCGTGATTTACTGTTACATTTCATTATTATTACACGAGCTACTATTTGTACCCATATATATTGCTATCGTGTCGCTCTGACGACCTGAGTATGCATGCTCAGAGTGAGAAGTGGAATCTAGCTTGGACCAGGACCAGACGTACCTCGAAGACATCGCGGACATCCTGATCAGCTACCCAGAGCTATACTCCCTTGATCTCCATCTGGTTAGTTCTTCGTATTCGTTTTGTTTTAGTTACTGCATTTCTCATTACCTGTGCATGGATTATTGATTACCACTTAAAGCTAGAAGCCGAAGTGTGACTACGGAGGGATATTTCCTCGACCGTAGGAGCATGGTTGGCCTACTCAACCCCTCGTACTCTATATTTTGGGAAGCGGGGCGTGACAGAATGATCCCAAAATTCCTGCTGAGTAGATCTTAGTCTAAAATTATACTAACGTATCCTCAACAAACATTTAAGTTGATCTTAATTCCAAACGAGAATAACGATCCTTAAACCAAACCAAACCCAAATCTAAGAGAATGCGGATTTGGACTAATCCACGCCCTACGGACGACAATACAAATTAGTCTCCGTATACAATCTACGGGCAACCAAAAATAAAACAAACAAACACGACACGGAGTGAACATCTGGAGCAGGAAAAAATGGTTATCGCTGCGTGGTAACGTAATTAACTGCAGGGGCTTGCGCCTGCAGGGAAGAGCCTCCCCACAATCAAAAACCCCTCACAATGAGGGGGAATCTGACGAAGTCCGATACAACGGTCGCATCCGTATAAACCTCCGATACATGGTGCCATAAATCAACTTGGCATCTTCGGAGAGGTGGATGGATAAACCCAAATAGCATCTGCCCTTAAATTCAGGCAAGACGTCAGTCTTTCCCGGCTTTCGGCGAAAAACAGATTCTGGCACGCCCGGTGGGACCTTTTCCTCTTTCCACTCCACACTTCGTGTGTCGTGTTCGCGAATGAATCGTGGTTTAATATGGTTTCCCCTTGATTCGAGGTACTGAGATTTGGTATCTTGCTCCATGCAAAAAAGAAGATGACATCGATGGCTTTCAACTGCACCAATTGCAACAGCAACTACCACTCCGTCTCTGCTAGAGGAGTGACTTATGGGCCCCAAGCGACCTTCATTTTTGCGATGCCAGTGGAGCAGGTGACTCGGGCCACCACTGGATTGTTCTTCGGGACCATGCTCCCGCCAATGAGCTTCAATACTTCAATACCATCACAGGAGGCTCCAAAAAAGTCGGTCTTCGATCGGCTTGCAACTACCATGGCCTCTCTCAACGGGTCACCCAATTCCAATTCCTCAGTCTTTAACAGACTGGGCCAAAGCTCCAGTGGGCCAGCAAAGAGGCCCGCAATACCTGAAGGGGTTATCCCGAAGCGGATAGCCATTCCTGTTCTGACAGACGAAGTCGTCAAAGGGGCTTCTCCTGCTGGAGGATCGGTTTTCGTAAGACTGGCCGTTCCAACTCCTGCTACGGGTGAGGTCGTTACAACTGTTTCCCCTATTCGAAAGTCAGTCTTCTACAGGTTAGAAGTTCCCTCTCAACGGGCGTCAATCTTCGACAAGTTGGCACCAACAGCAGCCTCTCATCAAAGCAAGGGGCATAACGATGTTGTTTCTACAACTGAGGTGATCCCATCCGCAAGACATGCTCGACGTCGCCACTGGCGCCGAGTGAGGAAAGCTAAGGGCAACTCTCCTTCTGGACTTACCCCACCAGCTCCAACGGAGGAAACTGACGCTGCTGTTCCAACTAGAAACAGCTTTGAGCTGCTCAGGAGGGTGCGCAAGAACTCTCCAACCGCTATACTGAAGAAGTCTCCTCCGCCTGTCGAAAACACAACACAAGTGAAGCCGGAACAGCCTCCTCAGCGGTTGTCCTCCAAGATCCACAGAGTTTGGCGGAAAGTCTAAGACTCTGTAATTGACAAAGACTACTGTCGCCGGCTGAAGAAGAAGAAGGCTCGGCAAGAGGAGGACCATCCCTCCGTCATACCACGGAAGGTATCATCTGCATGGGTGCCTGCTGCAATGGCCCCCTCAACATCGACCTCCCATAAGAGGAGAAGGCCGGAGAAGATCCCCATGCCTGCAGTAAATTTCAAAGGCATTGGACCCAAACGCCCCAAGTCTGGGGGCATGGTAGTACACACGGTGTATATAGCTTCCGGGAAAGAGGAAAGCCGTACTTCAACGGGTCATCGACGACTCACACGATCTGTAACAAAAGCTCAGGAGCAGCAGCAAAAACTCCAGGAGATGTTGACAAGGATGGCCGCACTCACGGGACAGAAAGAAAGCCCGGAAGCATCGTCGGAACAATGCCAGGAGCAGGAAACCGACACCGAATTCCTATGGAGGGTGCTTTAAAAGAAAGACAAAGAGGCCGCGGAACAAGCGGCTAATATAAAACAAATGGCGCTTCTGTTCCAAGACATGGTTGGGATGATGATCCAACCAGATCCTCCAGCCAAAGACCCTCCAATAATCATTGAAGACGACAGAGGGGAGACATCAAACCCTCCTCAGGCTTTATCAGCAGCCAGAGAGGATACGATCTACCCTTAATGACTACATAGCTCAAAAAATATGAGCTCATCAAGCGAACGAAGCGGCAGGCCAAGTCGTCAGAACTGGGCGACCTTATCCAGGCTGGTATGACCAAATTAAGTACCCGCCAGGATATACGATCCCCAAATTTCATGTGTATAAGGGGACGGGCAATCCGCATCAACACGTTGCTCAATTCAGAGCTGTGCGGTAATACCGGGGGCGATGACAAAATGTTGCCTCACCAGTTTTTTGGCAGCTTGTCGGAGACAGTATTCGAACTGGCGGTGCGCAACAGGCTTATCACTTTGCCGGATCCGAGACGCCCACTGCAATCGGGTGACGTCAACAATCCCAATTACTATCCCTACCACCGAATAGTGGGCCACCCAATTGAAGATAGCTACGTCTTCAAAAACTGGGTTGAAGACCAGTACCAACATGGCAAGTTCGCGCTGTCCGAAAACTGGAAGGTAAACCCGCCACAGCAGCACGCACCTAAAAGGGTGGATACGCCGGAGGCATCATGCTCATTTGTAAAGGAAGCTCCGTGGGAAGTTTTCCTTTCGGCTAAAACTAAAAGAATGCTGAAGGATCTTCAAGCATGTCCGGCTATTAGGTGGAAAACCCTGTTGGAGACTAAAATTATTGACGGAATGCTGAAACCGCGCCCAACGCCGAAAGTTGGTAACAATGGACAAAACCTCCAGGCCAAGCCTCCGAAGTCTTCAAAGAAAAAGAAGAAGGCCAAGAAGCCCGTTCAGCTTGACGGCAATCGTACAGGTCTGCAAAAATACATCGATGCACTGGAGGAATACAACCAAGAGACATAGACCCCAGTCATATTGGAAGAGTTCTTCAAGCATGTTCTTGATAACGGAAACAGTGACATTGATGAAGGACACGATTCTTCAGAAGAACCCGAGGATTATGTGGCGAGTTGCCACATGATCTCTCACTCGTCAATAAATGTCAAAGAAGCTCCTGATGTAGAGAAACTGGGGGCAGATCCAGAACCAAAATCCATGGAACAGTCAGATAACCTGATCGACGAGCTGCTGAACGAAGCTCTTCAAAAGAGCAAAGCTGATCGAGAACGTGAAGCGGCCATTTACGAAAAGGCCAAGCATCGGTGTCAGGCCGAAAAAGCTCCGGTAATGAGAATCCATAAAGTATCTCAACCGGATGAAAGTGCCCTTGCCACCAGCAAGAGCAGAATCAAGATAAGGAAGTGGTTCGCCAAAGCTCTATCAATGAGAATGAAGCAGCCACCTTTCAAAGAAAATACTTCCGGGAGTACGTTCCCCGACGAACCGGATGTATATCCGAACTACTTCTTATACCATCGGAAGGCCACGCACCCTACCAAAAAGTGCAATGCCTTCAAGAAGTGATGGCAGGGATACGTTGTCCATCGACAACGATTCAAGCGAATGAAGCGCAAAGCCCATCGGGAGCAGAGAAGCACGACAGATGAGCATAAAAGCACAGCCGGTAACTGTCATATGGTTGATGCCATCCCAACAGAAGGGAAGTCTCAAGTTCTTACCTTCGGGATCGATTCGGATGAGGAAATGGCCCTCGGCCCTCTCTTCAAGGAATCCACCTCTGGAAAAGAAGAAGAAATGAGGAACTGTGAGAACATCCAGCTGCGTAACCGTATGTTTCCTGAAAAGAATCTCGGACCCTCAAACAAAGGTTTGGGCAAATGAGACAAAGGGAAGGAAACAGTCCCTTAGAAGATTGTCCTCGATGATAGAGTCGTCGAAGAGCTCACAACCAAGGACCCGCCTAAGAAGAACAGGGTAGATTACAATGTCCCGGCACACCTGTGGAAGATACCCTCACAATTAAGAATTTTGGATGCCCTTCTCCTGTCTAAGGAGGCACAAGATTCCCTGATCAAAGCGTTACAAGAGCCCGACCAGTTTCAAGCTTTCCTTACAGAAGAAAAGATGAAGGACGAGCTAGAAGAAGTCCACACGGCTCACATCACCTTCAGGGTTGAAGACCTCCTTCTCAGAACATGTGAGCACAATCGTCCGCTGTATGTAACTGAGTACTGTCACGATATCAAGATAGGGAAGATCCTGGTCGACAACGGGTCCTCCGTCAACCTTCTAAATGTAAAAATGTTGAAGGAGATTTGCATGAATGTGCAGCACCTAGCTCGGGATAAAATTACCATCTTCGGTTTTGACTCCCAATCATCACAAAAGCTCGGGTCTGTAATACTGATATTACGCTTTGGGCTGCTTTTCACTGACATCAAGTTCCATGTTATTGACGCCAAGACTTGCTACAACACTTTGCTCGGCAAGCCTTGGTTACATGAGTACAACATCATCCCTTCTACACAACATCAGTATATGAAGTAGTTCAAGAACGGCCTCGAGTACACAGTTACAGGGGAGCAGAACCCATTCTCCATAAACGAAGTCCGCAAATATGAAGATGCCAAGTACTTCTTATCAGACATTGAAGACATGGAAAGATGTCGCAAACCGAAGAATAAACAAAAAACCATCGCCACTATCCCGATATTTACCGAGGAGGATGAAGAGATGGTCTACTCGGGACAACCCCAAGGCAACAGGACAGGAACATCTACTCCTATTCTGGTCTTCGGCAGTGAATCTGAAGATGAGACCAACGCAGTGTTCTCCGTCCGCCTGTCAATACAGACCTTTGCAGGAGCTGACCAGAGTCTACAAATTACCATGGTTCCGCAGCGGCATTATAAAGAACTTGATGCACATGATACGTACAGCGTGTAAGATCTGCAGACCTTCTACGTCCCTCCTAAGCAAAGGGGTGAGAAGGCGATCCTTTTCTATCAATCCACGAAGACCAAGGTGGAGAAAGAAGTATGGCACGGTGCTGAACCTGCACTCAACAGACTTCAACCAATCCGTCTTCCCAGATACTATGCAGAGGAACTGAAAAGGCTTTTGAGATGCTATGGCGTACCCTTCAAACAGACTGCTCGACAAGCCCGGTTCTATAACAAGATTTGGGACGTTCCCGAGAGTCAGTGGAAGATGCCCAACGGAAGAATGGAGATGACTGGCCTTGGATACGTTCGGTCCAAGAAACGGGAGCGATTCCCTGGCTGCCATGTCATAAATAACTCTGGTGGGGAAGCGAATGCATTTCCAGATAGTGTTGATGTCGAAACAGAGCGAAATCCTGCCGTGAGAATACCAAGCCCCTCATTCGAAGAACAGATTGACAAGCTGATAAGAGAAGCGGGTCAAAAGGTTCGGGATGACCATAGCCGCGAAATGGTCATTTACGAGAAAGCCAGGACGCAGCGTATCATTCAACAGGCTACAGAAGGAGAAGACGATGATGCCCTTCACCGTCATCCCGCTGTGCGCTCTCGTGGAAAGAAAAAAGCCCGACATAGAAATAACAGCAAGGTGAAGAACAGGAATGGCGCTCAGAAACAGCGAAGCGGATCCAAGAAGCCGCGCGATCGAGAAAAGGTCCGCTGGAATTCATCGTTGATGAAGAAGATGGTTCGGGAATACTCTTTCCCTCAAGAAAAGACAAGGAAAATCTTCGACCTTATCATGAAACATCAAACGATGGTGCTCCCGGAGTCTCAGCGCCCCGAACAAATAGACGAGGTCCATCACCCGACTTATTGCTCCTACCACCGAGTAGAGGGACATCCTCTTGAAGACTACTTCACCTTCAAAGACTGGGTTGAAAATCAGTATCGGCAAGGCAGGTTTGCTCTATTCGACAGTTGGAGGGTAGCCCCGCCACGAAAGCATGAGCTGAGAGCAACCTACACTGTGAGGGAAAGTCTAGATCAGCATCGAGCTTAGAAACGAGCTCGTACCTTCCATATGATAACATTCTCAAAGGAGGGAGAGCATGAGAATATGGACGACCTCTCCTAGTGCTTCGCAAATGAAGATGAGAATGAGGTGATCTCAGAATTTCCACCGGCGCCAAAAGAGATGGAAGATGGGATACACACCATAGCAGACAACCTGAGAAAAATCGACTAGGGGACGGCAAACGAGCCAAGGCCAACGTTTGTCAGTGAGCTATTGTCTGAGACGTAGATGGCTACATTAAAAGATGTGCTTATACAGTATAAAGACTGCTTCGCGTGGAACTATTCCAAGATGCTGGGACTAGATCCAAAAATAGCTGTGCATAAACTGGCAATATCGCCGGACATCAAGCCAATCAAATAGGCGCTAAGAAGAATGCGGCTCGAGCTTGAGATGAGTGTCAATGCTGAAGTCAAGAAGCTAATCGACTCCGGCTTCATCCAAGAAGTTCAATACCCTGACTGGATCGCCAATATCATTCCGGTAATGAAGAAAAATGGGACAGTACCCATCTGCATAGATTTTCGGGATCTCAATAAAGCTTGTCTGAAGGATGACTTCCCAATGCCTGTTACCGAGTTGATGATCAATAAAACATCCACCCATAAAGTCTTCTCCTTCATGGACAGATCCTCAGGGTACAACCAAATCAAGATGCATCCTGAAGACCAAAAGCACACTGCTTTCCAGACTCCGCTGGGCATATTTTGATACAAAGTGATGCCCTTCGGTCTGAAGAACGCTGGCGCCACCTACCAGAGGGCTATGACAAAGATCTTTGATGACCTCATACACGAGATTGTCGAATGTTATATTGACGACCTCGTGGTGAAAAGCAAATCGTACAAGGAGCACTGGGAGCATCTGAAGATAGTGATCCAGCACCTTCGGAAGTACAACCTGAAGATGAACCCTCTGAAATGCGCGTTTGGAGTTTCCTCAGGCAAATTCCTAGGATTCATCATACGACACCAGGGCATTAAAATAGACCCGTTGAAGATCAAGGCGATTATGGAAATGCCTTCGCCAAGAACTCTCAAGTAACGGCGGTCTCTCCAAGGAAAGCTCGCATATATCCGGCGGTTCATAGCTAGCCTCTCCGGCAAATGCGGCCCCTACAATCATCTAATGAAGAAGGGGACCCCGTTCGTTTGGGATCGTAAATGAAAAAGCACAATGGATGAAATCAAGCAATATCTGCAGAACCCGCCGGTATTAACCGCTCCAGTCAAGGGAAAGCCCCTCATCCTGTACACAACAGCCCTCGAAGGTTCTTTAGGCGCGCTATGGGCACAAAATAATGAACAGGAGAAGGAAAGAGCCCTCTATTATTTGAGTCGAGTTCTCTTGGGGGCAGAAAACGATTACTCCCCCATCGAAAAGCATTGCATGGCACTGATCTTCGCGGTAACGAAGCTCCGACATTACGCCTTGGAACATGAGGTCCATCTCATATCAAAGGTGGATCCTCTCAAATATTTGATGTCAAGAGCCATACTAACGGGAAGTCTTGCCAAATGGTCTCTCCTCTTGATGGAGTTCTCGATAGTATATCGACCCCTCAAGACAATAAAAGGACGGGCCATCGCTGACTTTCTCGCTGAGCATCCGATACCAGCTAATTCTCCCTTAAACTGCGAGTTGTCGGACGAACACGTGTTTGACGCAATCGACGGGGAGAAAGAAGAGAGTGATACCTGATAGGAACTTTACTTCGATGGAGCGTCCTCCTTGAAGAAGCGAAAGCAAAACACCCCCACGATTAAAGCCTGGGTGGGCCTTATCTTCGTGACTCCACAAGAAGGGATAATGCGTTTTGCCCTTTCCTTAACGGAGCCGAGAACAAACAACGAAGCGGAATATGAAGCTTTGATAGAAGGTCTTGAGATCGCCATTGACATGGGAATCGTGAACCTCCTCATATACGGAGACTCCCAGTTGGTCGTTAGCCAAGTAAATGGCGATTATCAGACGTGTAAGCCATAACTGGTAAAATATGGCAAAAGAGTGCAGCAACTACTGACTCAAATCCCCTCTTACGTCTTGGAAAGCATACCGCGGACGGAAAATAGCAAGGCAGATGCATTAGCCAAGCTCACTAAAGAACTAGCCGACGAAAACCTCGATGATGTAAGGATCATTGTGCAAAGCCGCCGGATTCTCGCACCGGCAGAGATATCTCTGAAGACGTCTGAAAGAAAGGAAGCGACCGAACAAGTGGCCTTCCAAATAGAGGACGAAGAAAAGGCTAAGGATTGGAGAGAAGTCTTCATGGACTACTCCAAATCTCATCGAACACCCGAAGACGCGTCGTCAAAACATCAACTCATGAAGTGAGCTCTGTTTTTCGCCTTCGTCGATGATACTCTATATAAGAGATCGTTCAATTATTTGTGGCTAAGATGCCTGGGACCAAAAGAAGCAAGGAGAGTCATCCAAGAAACTCACGACGGACTTTGCGGTTCTCATCAAGCCGGGCCAAAGATGAAGCTGAAGATCAAAAGAATGGGTTACTATTGGCCCATGATGATTCAGGACTGCCTCGAATATGCGAAGCAGTGTCACTAGTGCCAAATTCATGGGGACTTCATCCACCAGCAATCGAATCCGCTATACTTAACACTGGCTAGCTGGCCATTCAAAATGTGGGGAACCGATATAATTTGGCCCATCGAACCGGCATCATCCAAGGGACATCGGTTCATATTGGCAACGACCGATTACTTCTCAAAGTGGGAAGAAGCAATAGCGTTAAGAGAGGTGAAGACGGAGAACATCCTCCATTTCTTCAAGACACATGTCATCTACCGGTTCGGCACTCCGCGACGGATCATCTCGGATAATGGGCTGGCCTACAGAAGCCATAAGATCAGCCGCTTCGCACAGCAGCATAAAATAATTGGAGATACTCTTCGGTCTATAATCTCCGAGCTAACGGTCTAGCTGAGGCTTTCAAATAGACCTTGACAAAGATCATAAAGAAAACGGTGTCCAGAAATAAAAAGGGATCGCACGAGAGATTGCATGAAGCTCTCTGAGCTTATCGGACCACATTCAAGACGGCCATGGATACAACACCATTCGCAATGGTATTTGGCACGGAAGCAATACTTTCCTTGGAGATAGAGCTACCCTCTTTACGAGTAGCGGTTCGATACAAGCTGACGGATGAAGAAAATGCCCATCTTCGGCTTGAGGAGCTCAATGCCCTCGATGGAACTCGTCTCATGGCGCAGAAAAACCTAGAAGCTTACAAAGTAAGGATGACGCGCTCATACGAAAGATTGACTAGGCCGAGAACATTCCGCCAAGGCGAACTCGTGCCAGTCGTAAAAAGACCTATGATCCCCAATCGTGCTAAATGGGGGAAATTCGAGCCGAACTATGAAGGCCCGTACATCATAGACAATGTATACCAAGGTGGGGCCTACTTGCTCATGGATATGCATGGCGAAAGACCCTTCGGGCCGATAAATAGACGATTCCTTAAGAAATACTACGCTAAACGAGTCACGGCTCAGGTTAATGATAGATGACGATGCTCATGTCCGCTCGATGTCCTCCCTAGTCTAAACTCTATAAGTAGTTGTTCCCCACCGAAACACGGAGACGCGACCGCACAGGTCCGTCTTGCCAGAATTTCGGGGCTGACGCTAATTAGTGCTATCCGTCCACCTCTCCAAAGATGCCAAGTTGATTTATGACACCGTATATCGAAGGTTTAAACGGATGCGGCCGATGTAGCAAACTTCATCAGATTCCCCCTCATTTGAGGGGTTTTTGATTGCGGGGACGCTCTTCCCTGCAGGCACAAACCCCTGCAGTTAATTACGCTACCGCGTCGTGGTAATAACTTTCTCCTTCTCCAGATGGTCACTTCATATCGTGGGTGTTTGTTTTGTTTTTGGTTGCCCGTGGATTGTATACGGAGACTAATTTATGTTGTCGCCTGTAGGGCATAGATTAGTCCAAATCCGTATTTTCTTATATTTGGGTTTGGGGCTGGGTTTAAGGATACGTTAGTCTCATTTGAGACTAAGATCAACTTAAACGTTTGTTAAGGATACGTTAGTCTAATTTTAGACTAAGTTCAACTTAACGGGATCGGTTAGATCCGACAAGAGGGCATTTGGGCTCTATTGTTTAGTTTAGGGATATTGCGGTCGATTAGTTTAAGGACATTACGGTCCAATGTTAGTTTAAGGACAACTCGGTCCGTGGGTTTTAAAGGACCCCACAGTCTGAGGTTAAGGACATCATAGTCCATGGGTTTTAAAGGACCCCACAGTCCGAGGTTAAGGACATCATTGTCCGTGAGTTAAAGGACCCCATAGTCCTGTTAGATATAGTGCCCTCAGAGTCAATTATTGGATCGCAGGTATGTGATTGCAATGATTTCGGAGGACCTATACCGGTAGGACAGTCTTACTCGAGATGATAGTATGCTATCTGGTTTGCCTTTATCAGTCGTGTATAGGTTCAGGTGACTGATCACTGTTACACTTTGATAGAGCCCTTAGGATCTTGCTTTACTACCAGCAGTATGATGGCGATCATATACGTGAGAGTTGGGTGGTTTATAAGCATATCCTTAATTGTGGTCCCTAGTCGTGGGAGTTTTGAGACAGGGCATCGATACTCCGGAGTAGACTAGTGTATACAGTCGAGACCCCGACGAGGGACGGTGGCCGGTCTCACAAGCCACTGGTGTCAGTTGGATCACCTAAGATGTATACAGGTGCTCATTGGGTTATGAGTACACCGGACATGACTCGCCGGGAATCTGCTAGTTGGTATTATATATATCGTCAGATAGCAGTTCCCAGGTGACATGTGTACCGGTTAGTTCATCGACCTGAGGTCGTCATTTGTCTCGTGTGAGTTCCCACTGTGCTTTGATTTCTACCCTACCACGGCTCAAAGGAGTCGTGCAAACAGGTAGTTTTTGGGTACAGTCCCGAGCCACATGGAGGCACGTGAGCGGATCGGCAGGGGATTCGTCTCTCCCGGTATTGGGGGTGAGATCGCGCTGTGTCTAAGAGAGCCATTACACAAAGCCCACGGCCGTGGCAGGAGATTTACTAGTAGGTACTCCAGTAGTATCTCAGGGTGTTTTTAGGCTTCACTCCGACACGACTTATACTGCTATTGGGGGTCTAACGTTACTAGCCCCCTAGGCAGATATGCGATACTCATAGACGAACGGACCAGGGTACTGACGAGTCATTAGAGTCCCCCACAGACAGTTTCCCAAGTTCGGGCGAAACGTTGTAGAGGCCGTATGGTTTTATGGCAGGGTTCGGAAAATACACGTGCGTTTACGCACGTGTCATATTTCGGGCAGATGATACTGGTCGACTTTGGTTTAATCCGGATCCGAGTATTATACTGTGTAGATATAATATCTTTGTCTCAGTTGCATTTGTATTCGGTCATAATACAAATGTGGGTATGTTTATACAGTTACGAGGTTGTCCTGAAATTCGTTTCATGATCGCTTTTGGAAGTTGCCAGTTTCCAGTTTCCAGTTTTCTATCGCCCGTCTTTATCATTCGGTTAAAGACGGATTTATCTTTTCTTGGATGAGGGTGAGTCATGCTTCTAGAAGGTTCTAGAAGTGATGATAAGGCTAGTGAGTCATTACTGCATTTAATGATTCAATTAATGCATGATGACTAGGTTTAGTGATTCATCCTTTGCTTTAAATGAGTTCATACTAGGTGTTGTATGACTCATTCTTTCTTTAAATGCTATGGTCACTCTCCCCTCTCTTACACTCACCCCTACCTCCTTAAAGTTGCCGGCCCCTCCCCTCTCACTCACAAGATTGATTTTTGAGAGAAGAAGATTACGATAGATTAGTGTATGGAAATTTCATAGCTCATTTTCCATTACCCGACTCAAATGGAAACTTCATTAACCGTTCGTCCATGGCTTTTGACGAAGCGAGACAAAGTGTTTTATTCATTCTCTACATCAATCTTGGTCATCTCTTTTAGAAAACTTGATGACCGAGTTGCCTCGAGTCAGAGGCGGGAGCCCGTTTAAAAATCCGTTGACGTGGTGCCACCTGGACGAGCAGATCGGAGATCGACGAGATCGGAGCAGCCGCAACAAAGCGTGGGATGATGGTTAAAGAACGAAGGACTCGGATCGTTCGGTATAACCTTTCTACCCTCTTTACAGTTTGTTAATTTAGCAATAATGGCAGATCCGGGTTATAGTATACGATAGTGCCAGTTAAAAGTTTTTGTTCCGCATTTGGCGTCTGTTAGACGGCCGGGGCGCTACCGTAGACTTACAGTGGTATCAGAGCCTCACCATTATGCTTTACTAACTTGTGCGAACACGTTTAAAACATCGATCGAACGGATTTTCGAAAACCGCAAATTCCAAGTTCTGAGTTTCTGTCGATTTTAAAAGGGTTTTAAAAATAATTTTACATATCACAGAACATTCAGCAGGGTTTTCTAAGCACATGGTTCAAATTTAGTCACGTGACCCTACAAGACCGCAGCGGAATCGCGGTCAAACCTAGGGTTTGACAGCGCATCCGCGGCCATTCTGTAGGATCATTGATCCAAATTTGTACAGTAGCTTCTATTGGGTTAATTGTGGTTTTTGGTATATATCTTTTGGGCTCAGATTTTGTTACTGTACAACAGATGTTCATGGGGCCCACTTCGTGATATTTAGTCGATCGAAATTTAAACGTGTTAGTTTACAGTACTTACATTATATCTCCGACCGCGAATGTCATTTGAGCGGTAAACCGCGTCTGATTGCTATAGTTCTTTTCGACGGGTTTGCGAACGTGACATTCGCGTTGATGTTCTGTGTTGTGCTGTGTTGTTGCGGATTTGTCGTGGTAGATAGCAGTGTGCAATAGCTGTGCAGTTTGGATTTATTTGTACATTTGATATTGCGGGGCGAGCGTCCAACATGTGGACTGCCGTCACTGCCAATTTGTATAATATTCTTTTGGGGCACTGTAGGGTGTTTTTCGTCACCCCATTGAGATGGGAATACGCGCACGCTTGTCAGGCATACTACAGATTCCCCCTGCCTAGGGTAGGCCGGGGTTTAATGATTGTGGGGATCCGAATCTCCGGCAGCCGCGGACTAAACTGCCGTTAATTACCCCTCGCCTTTGGGGCGAGGGAACCTCCGATTAACGGGTTAAACTGGTCATGCGAACTCAATGTGCAGTGTACGTGTGTTCTGTTCTGAAAGGGGGGTTTTGGATATATCGGGAGCCACGCAGAGTTTTTACGGGGGTCCCGCTACCCGGATAGGGGGCTGGGGGTCAAGGGGGCTAGCAGCCCCCTTGCGGGGTTCGGGGCAGCGCCCCGGCCCGAAAATTTTTTTGAGGGGGAGAGTGTGGCGGAGTATGTGTATGTGTACATTTGTATACATATGTATATATATACATGTATATATAAATAAAGAGGAAAAGGGCATCCAAAGGATGCGTGGGGCAGCACCTTGGGCGCTGTGCGCTCAGGCGCAAGCGCGCCACGTGTCGGCACGTGGGCGCTTTGCGCATGAGCGCTGCGCGCAGGTGCGCAAGCGCGCTGCGCGCAGGTGCGCAAGCGCGCTGCGCGCCACGTGTCGGCACGCGGGCGCTTTGCGCACTTGCGCAAGCGCGCAGGTGCGCAAGCGCGCGCGCCACGTGTCGGCACGCGGGCGCTTTGCGCACTTGCGCAAGCGCTTAGGTGCACAAGCGCGCGCGCGCCACGTGTCGGCACGCGGGCGCTTTGCGCACTTGCGCTGAGCGCTGCTAAAACAAATTTCTCAGAAGAGAAATCAGAGAGGAGTTGGACTCCTGAGTGTGTGTGTGTGTTTTTTTTTTTTTTGGGTTTAGTGAACGATGTTCTTCTTCCTCCTGTTGCTTGCTGGATCTTGAAGATCAAGAGATGTGAAATCTCAAAATCTCTTCTTTTTCAGATCTAATGATAGATCCAAGTTCCCCTTTGTGGGTTTTGTGGTGAAAAACTAATTTGTTTTGAAAAAGGAAGAGTAAAACTCTTGATTTAATTCAAGAGAAAGAAGAAGGTTTTGGAACCTTGAAGATGGAAGAAAGAGCTCAGCTCTGAGACTTTTTTTGGAGAGAGAAAAAGTTGTTGAGATATTTCATTATCTTTGCCTTTATAGGCTATACACTTTACACATAGCCCCTTGGGCTTCACAAAATGGCATTTTGCCTATCCCATGGCTCATGTGCCATTTCTTTTTGCACATAAGCCATGGGCTTTACAAAAATTTGGCTTTATGCCTATTTTTCTTACATTTATCCATAAAATAAAATAAAAGAAATACAACAAAATTATTTATTACAAAATTTTTATCTTGGCATGGGGGGGGGGGGCCGGCCGCTTCATGTTCGGGCTCGACCCGAGCATGGGCCTACTGGATCTGGGCTTGGGCCCACTTGGCTTGGGGTTAACTTTGATTTTGACTTGGTCAACCGGGGTGTAAATTTTTACCCCAACAGGCACGACCGGGTTGAGGTCGATGTACCTGTTGTACATATTATTTATTTCTGTACTAGGTTTACCCCACGACGGAGTGCACGGATAGCCGGGTTCTGGAGGGCAACGGGTCCGCATCTCATGGCTTTGAGAGGCAGAGAGGCCTCACTCTAGAATTGGCAGACTATTCGCCGCACACGTAGGGGGTACAGGTTGACCCAAGGAGGGGTGCTCAAGTTACCGGATTCCGTGAAGTGCTGGGTGGTCCATTCACTTTGCTGTAGGGGGCTGCCTCGCTTCAGGTTTTGGCGGGTAACTTGCCGCACCCGTAGATGTCTAGGTTTCATTGCACAGGCTATCCACACGACCAGGGGAACGTCGGGTTTCAGCAGCGGCTCTGTGAAACCCGGGGATCCCAGACTATCTGTATTGTTCTGTGATACTTATTACTTTTCTGTAATGTTGCATATTATCACGCCTGGAGCGATTATTGTATATTGGTATATATACTATTAGATGTTGTATATGTTTTGCACCCGCGCTAGTCCAGTCCCCGCTCTGTCGTTAGTTAAGTAACCTAACGGGTGATGACGGGACCCAGTGACAAATGCAGATGGCATATACGTACATTTTATTTTCGTTCTTTTCTGGTGTGATTGATTGATGGGACTGCGTTGATTCTGATCAATGCAAAGGAAAATTAACCTATTTGGAGTTGTTGGAACAATTTTAAAAAGTGTTATTACAAAGACGTTTCCTTTTGTTTTGCATAGCGGTATTCGGTGTGAATATCCTGCACCTCATTCGACGAGGCAAGGGCCGATATCTCTTCACCGGGAATGACCCCTTGGGCAGAATTTTGCGTCAGGGTAATAACTTCACTATAGTCGATTACAAGTTGCTTTGCGTCGCGGTATTCAGTTAGAATATCCTGCACCTCATTCCACGAGGAAAGAGCTGAGATCCCTTCACCGGGAGTGACCTCTTTAGCAAAAGGTTTTCGCCACTATATTTTTATAAAAAGCTATCAGGTTCCTTCAGCGATATCAAGTTCGTTACGTTAAAGGTTTTTCGCCAAAAACCAGCCGTAGCCCTCCGTCATTTCTTTTGGGTATTCAGTAGTATTCAAGCTATGTATTTTGACCAACGCCAAGGCATAGTGTTTGATAGCTGCTGGGTATTCATTTGTTGCATAGATAGATGAGTTGGTTTGGGACAGTCGTTCTGCCATTTTGGCCAACGTCAAGGGCATGTGCGGGTGGGTTCAAATTGACAAGATAATGATGGGTAGAACTTGGTATATGACTTATGACATTTTGACCAACGCCAAGGTCATAAGAGCATGGGGCAAAAATCATATCGGGAGTTTCTAAAGAAACTGAAACTTGCAAAGTATGCGCATACCTTCTGGAGTGTGAGTAACATGAGTGGATTCCGTCACGTTATCATGCGATGAGAGTTGGATCCCGATTCCCACTGATGAGTTGGTTTACTCTTCGGGTGATCCCGATTGATTCTTCTTTCTGGTTTGGAGGAGAATTTGACAGGACAGTGGGAGGTTTCCGGATTAGATAAAGTGATAACCATTCTGATCTAGGTTAGAGTGCACGCAGAGTGTTTCTTTTCTCTCTCTCTTTGGCAGCGACCTTTGACCGACCCTAGACTATGACTCAGTGACCAAGTTGACCGAACCTTCTTAAAATACTGGCTTTTGGATTGTCCGAGTTGCATAAGTCATTGCCACTCTTTCTTTTACCCTTTGCATTTCTCAGAACCCCCGTATTACTACGGACATCCACTTCCATTGGATAGATCCATCGTATGGTTATATACGAACTCGAAGGGATTTCTTCGAGGATGGATCAAGGTTCAGGAGAAATAGAATTGGTTTATTCAGTTATCTTTTATTATCACCTTCTCTCAGGTTGCGAGGGCTCCTTGGTTTAGGAGGGTACACCTATTACGCTTATTGGAAAGTCTTATTCCAAACCATAGGCAGGTGCCGAAAGGTAGGGAATGAAGAAAACCAATTAGCCTAAGTAGGGTGTATAGAAGGTAATATGTAAAGACAAAATAAAGGGATTAGAAAGAGGGCAAAGTAAATTGCGGCTGTTATCATTCACGACCAAACCGCGTACTTCATCGCCACTCCTATTTCACCTTTGCTTTTTTCCCCAGTTCAGGAGAAATAGAATAAGGTATTATTCAGTTGTCTTTTATCATCACCTTCTCTCAAGTTGCGAGTACTCCTTGGTTTAGGAGAGTACACCTATTATGCTTACTGGATAGTCTTCTTCCAAACCATAGGCTGGTGCCGAACGGTAGGGAAGGAAGAAAACCATTTAGCCTAACGAAGGTGTACAGAAGGTAACGACTAAAGACAAATAAAGGGATTTGGAGAGATGACAAAGAAATACACGGTTATAGTCATAAATTGGATTATGGAAGAGGCATTACTAGGAATACCAGGATACCCCTACGAAACATTTTCATGTTTCAGTGCATTGTTAAAGGAAAACTGTTTTCCCGATTAGATACTTACTCCAAGGGTATGTATTTACCAGGTTTCATTCTCATATCTGTATTGTTTTACAGATGATGAGTGGGAGTAAGTTATTGGGAATTAGGTGATCATCCTCATTATATCGGAATTCGTTGTAATTGGTGATATTTGAGGAAATCGCCAGGGTACAGTTTTCAACCTACGATACACAAGTTTTGAGTTATTCAACTCAGCGGACTTATACAGAGTATTGTATGTAGTCCAGTGTCCATCAGGACAAAGGGGTAGGTACTCGTACTATGTTTTGTTTACTTATGACTTCTCTAGTTTTTAGACAAGTATTTCGTAGAAATACAAGGTCTAAGTTTTGAGAAGTTGTGGGTATAAGAATAAAGTAGAGAACCAGGTGTCACAAGTATCAGGATTCTTCAAAGAGATCGAAGATGTAGATTCTTGTGATTGGTATTCAGACAATAGTAATAGTTTTGAGAACCTTGTTTCTCTTTCGGGTTACTCATAATTGGATGGATTCCTAAGTTGAGTAATGCTGATTAGCCTTTTTCCATTAAGAAGATATGCACTGGAGACAGCTGCATGATTGAATCTGGTTCCAATTAAATAAAGTGCCAAAGTTTCTATATTGGATATAGAATGGTTTATATCTTAACGATGTTAAGGTACGGGGAGTTGTCCAGCTTATGCTTAAAACCAGACTCTGGATAACTCAGGGCACGTTTCTGTAATGGCAGTTTGTGGGTTGACCCTGGTTTTGACGAGGGTTGATTTTCTACCATCTGGAAGATCAATAGTGATATTGTTCTTGACTCGCCACAGTTTTAGTAAAATGGATTTTTTTCAGAAAACAGAAGTGGGAGTATGGTAGAACTGGAAGTGATTCCACAACCGCAAACGATTACGGAAAATTTAATAGGACCTATATATTCAATCAGGTTTGACATTCCATTAGCCACTCCGCAGATATTGTGGGTAACCTCAGACACCCGATAGCTACTTCGGTAGCCTCAAGGACGGTGACAGGAAGGTTCTTGTTTACCCAGACTTGACGCTACTGTTGTTCCAGACTATGAGACCCGGCAGGAGGTTAAGTATAGCGTCGTTCTAAACCAGCTTTAGAAGTGCACGTATATATTATTCTGCCAGAGGGTTGTCGTAGTCAGTGGGAGCAGCGGAAGTATAGTGGGCAAGTTGCTTATGTCTATTTATAGACTAGAGCAGTTATAGTGGAGATAGATCATCTAATTTTGATATGACATTCATGGGTTTGACTTCATCAGAATAGGGGATGGATCTGTTAAGAAGGTAGTAGGGTGTGATGTCATGGTATCTGAATGACATACACAGAGTAGGAAGTAAAATTCCTATACTACGATCGGTTGTACTGTGGTCGTCACACAGTTGTTTCTCCAGACAGGATATGGATATAATATCAGACATTCTGGTTTCTAGATCGATGGTTTTAGATCTGGATTTGGGTAGTTTTCCAATGTGGGTACTTTGACAGTATTCTGATAGTTTTTGGAATAGATGACTCCTGGCATGGTGGTGTACCTGCAGGTGATGGAGTCACCCTCTCTAAAGGTGTCTTACAGACTAAAGGGGAGAGGGATGTGCATGATTGGCAGATCACTTGCTTAGGCAATTGAGTCAATCATGAGATGCCAAGTACTACACAAGATGTTTTTGCACTAGATGCAATAAGTTTGTATTAATCCAATCCTGGAGAAACATAAGGAAGCAGTTTTAGAACATAAGTGGATGTTCTACGGATTTGATGACGGCAGCCTCCTTCGGGAGACGGTTATCATTCCAGGCTTCAATGGTGACATGGATGACAGAGTGATTGTTAGAGTTATAGTTTTCCCTCTGACGAGGGACAGTATTATGGACAGGTGGTCCAAGAGGATACTGTGGGAGGCATGGTGCCGGATACTGATTAGGTTCAGTGATCGATACAGCCTAAGAAGTTTGGATTTAGAGTTCATTTATGAACAAGGTCCCATCAGATATCCAGACATATTTTAAGACATGTATTACTCAATTCGGGAGATGGCTTTCTCCGCGAACTTGAGATTAAGAGAGATATAGAAAGAAACTTCAGGGCGGATCCACTCACTGAGGCTATTTCTCGAACACAATAGTTTTACAAACGGGCTTTGTGAAACTGATTAGTAGAGGAGTTGGATGTTCGGTTTCACACGGGCTGTGAGTAGTCGACATCGCAATAATTAGCCCTGAGTGCAAGTGGGAGATTGTTGGATATAGTGCCCTCAGAGTCAATTATTGGATCGCAGGTACGTGATTGCAATGATTGCGGAGGACCTATACCGGTAGGACAGTCTTACTCGAGATGATAGTATGCTATCTGGTTTGCCTTTATCAGTCGTGTATAGGTTCAGGTGACTGATCACTGTTACATTTTGATAGAGCCCTTAGGATCTTGCTTTACTACCAGCAGTATGATGGCGATCATATACGTGAGAGTTGGGTGGTTTATAAGCATATCCTTAATTGTGGTCCCTAGTCGTGGGAATTTCGAGACAGGGCATCGATACTCCGGAGTAGACTAGTGTATACAGTCGAGACCCCGACGAGGGGCGGTGGCCGATCTCACAAGCCACTGGTGTCAGTTGGATCACCTAAGATGTATACAGGTGCTCATTGGGTTATGAGTACACCGGACAGGACTCGCCGGGAACCTGCTAGTTGGTATTATACATATCGTCAGATAGCAGTTCCCTGGTGACATATGTACAGGTTAGTTCATCGACCTGAGGTCGTCATTTGTCTCGTGTGAGTTCCCACTGTGCTTTGATTTCTACCCTACCACGGCTCAAAGGAGTCGTGCAAACAGGTAGTTTTTGGGTACAGTCCCGAGCCACATGGAAGCACGTGAGCGGATCGGTAGGGGATTCGTCTCTCCCGGTATTGGGGGTGAGATCGCGCTGTGTCTAGGAGAGCCATTACACAAAGCCCACGGCCGTGGCAGGAGATTTACTGGTAGGTACTCCAGTAGTATCTCAGGATGTTTTTAGACTTCACTCCGACACGACTTATACTTCTATTGGGGGTCTGACGTTACTAGCCCCCTAGGCAGATATGCGATACTCATAGACGAATGGACCAGACTGTATATACATTGTCACTGTTAGGCTCAGTAGGGTTTCCGGATGAGTTCGCTCATCGGCCTCCCTTCAGGTCAGTCCATGGGCAGCCGTTACGCACAGCTAATGCCGCTGACGGCTTGTGGTTAAACCCACTGCCAGGGTACTGACGAGTCATTAGAGTCCCCCACAGACAGTTTTCCAAGTTCGGGCGAAACGTTGTAGAGGCCGTATGGTTTTATGGCAGGGTTCGAAAAATGCACGTGCGTTTACGCACGTGTCATATTTCGGGCAGATGATACTGGTCGGCTTTGGTTTAAGCCGGATCCGAGTATTATACTATGTTGATATAATATCTTTGTCTCAGTTGCATTTGTATTCGGTCGTAATACAAATGTGGGTATGTTTATACAGTTACGAGGTTGTCCTGAAATTCGTTTCAGGATCGCTTTTGGAAGTTGCCAGTTTGCAGTTTCCAGTTTTCTATCGCCCGTCTTTATCATTCGGTTAAAGCCGGATTTATCTTTTCTTGGATGAGGATGAGTCATGCTTCTAGAAAGTTCTAGAAGTGATGATAAGGCTAGTGAGTCATTAGTGCATTTAATGATTCAATTAATGCATGATGACTAGATTTAGTGATTCATCCATTGCTTTAAATGAGTTCATACTAGGTGTTGTATGACTCATTCTTTCTTTAAATGCTATGGTCACTCTCCCCTCTCTTACACTCACCCCCCACCTCCTTAAAGTGGCCGGCCCCTCCCCTCTCACTCACAAGATTGATTTTTGAGAGAAGAAGATTATGATAGATTAGTGTATGGAAATTTCATAGCTCATTTTCCATTACCCGACTCAAATGGCAACTTTATTAACCGTTCGTCCATGGTTTTGGACGAAGCGAGACAAAGTGTTTTACTCATTCTCTACATCAATCTTGGTCATCTCTTTTAGCAAACTTGATGACCGAGTTGCCTCGAGTCAAAGGCGGGAGCCCGTTTAAAGATCCGTTGACGTGGTGCAACCTGGACGAGCAGATCGGAGATCGACGAGATCGGAGCAGCCGCAACAAAGCGTGGGATGATGGTTAAAGAACGAAGGACTCGGATCGTTCGGTATAACCTTTCTTCCCTCTTTACAGTTTGTTAGTTTAGCAATAATGGAAGATCCGGGTTATAGTATACGATAGCGCCAGTTAAAAGTTTTTGTTCCGCATTTGGCGTCTGTTAGACGGACGGGGCGCTACCGTAGACTTACAAGTCCGAGGTTAAGGATATCATAGTCCATGGGTTTAAGGACCCCACAGTCCGTGAAATGTTTGGTTGTCGGGACCCGTCACCTCTCTGAAGACGCTGAAGGATTACAACGACATATATCAGAGGGGTTCAGAGATGTACCCTTAAACCGACGTGAGTTGGTTGAAAGATCTGTAGTCCAATTTGGGGCTAAGATCTGTTAAAATATTTATGAGAAGATGGGCTCAATTAATATGAGTTGAGGACTTATGGCCCATCTTGGGCTAAGTCCAATCAGATTAAAATGTATAACATTTTATTTTGGGCTGTTGAGCCTTTATTTGGGCTTGGTCCTGACAGTGTTTTTGTCTTTACTGAATGCTGAGCATTCCTCATAGCCTTAGGCTTATTAAAGAACAATTTATGTTCCATCAGCGTGACACGTGGCGCGCTTGGCTCTTTGCGCCAGTCAAAGAGCGCAGTGAGCTTCTGCCGAGTAGCGCCCACGTGAGGGACTCGTGTCGCGCTTGGCGCTAAGCACCAGATTATGGGCGCATTGCGCCAGTTTATGAGCGCAGAGCGCTAGTAGTTCAGTGGCGCATATGTAATTGACACGTGGTGCGCCTGGTGCTGAGCGCCAGCCCATGAGCGCAGTGCGCTATTTCAAGAGCACAAAGCGACAAGTGTCGCGCTCAGCGCTGAGCGCCAGTCTAAGAGCGTAGAAGCGCGGTTCAAGAGCGCAAAGCTCAGTTCCAGAGCGCAAAGGCGCATATGATCAATTTTATGATCTAAAAAAAGAGACTTTGTCTCAAGATTTTAAGAACAAAAGTTCTTCAATCTCTTATGTTGATGAAAGGCTTTGCCTTTATGGATCTATAATCTGTGAGAAAGAAGTAAATTCTTCTTTTATTTTATAATGAGATCTTTTGATCTCTCTGTGAAAGACTTTTTGTCTGTGTAGATCTATGATCTTTTAAAGAAGTGAATCCTTCTTTTCTTATTATGAGATGATTTCATCTCTGTGCTTATCATCATTCATTTCTTTACCTTGAAGAAAGTTTTTTTATTCTGAGAGATTGCTCTTTTTCTTTGAATTTCTCAAAGTTTTTGAGGAGGTTTCTCTCTATGTTTTTTGGTATTTGAGACTTGAAGTCTAGGGGCCTTTTTATAGGGCAAGCTGATCAGTTCAATCAGTTAAGGAGATCTTTTCTCCAATTGATTTAGGGAATTTTCCATCGTTGGATTTTTGATCCAAGGGCTTCTGATTTACAGAAAGCAATCTTCTTGTTTTTAACAAAGATTGGAAAATCTTCTAAACAGAATTTATTCTGTATTTTTAGTGATTTTTTAATCACCATTGGATCATTGAACCAGCGGTGCTCTGATTTACAGAGCACAATTTTGTTGTTTGGAAAGATTTTGAGAAATCTTTCCTTAACAGAATTTAATTCTGGTTAATTAATGATTCATCATTATTATTAGATCTTTGATCTAACGGTGGGGAGCTTTTAGTTCCAACGCTAGCGCACCCGTGCTTTGCACGTGGTGCGCTGCTTAGGGCGCAGCGCACCTAGCGCTGGCGCACCCGTGCTTTGCACGTGGTGCGCTGCTTAGGGCGCAGTGTTAGTTATATGTATGCCCTAGAGGCCATTACTATACATAGGATGTATATTGTAGTGGATGCTGGGACATATATAGGGAGGACTTTCTTGCTCGACATGATAGTATGCTATCTGGTTGATCTTTACCTTAACGTGTATACTGATTGTCTCTCTGTTACATGTTGGTAAAGCCCATAGGATCTGTACTTGACTACCTCGACTATGATGCGGATCATACTAGTGGGGACATGGTAGTCCATAAGTACATCCTTGAAAGTCCCTAGTCGTGGGTGTATCGAGACGGGGCATCGATATACCAGAGTAGACTAGCGTGTACCTTCTCGACCCATACAGATGGGCGATGGATGATCCCATATCCATTGGTGTTTGACATCAGAGATGATATACGGGTGCTCAGTTGAGACTGGGTACACTGGACGGACTCGCCGAGAACTCCCAGATGGTATTATACCTCACGTCAGATGGCAGTTCTCTGGTGACACTGGTACAGAGTAGTCTGTTGACCCGAGATCGTCATAGAGTCTTGTGTGGTTCCCACTGTGCTTTAATTTCCATCTTACCACGTCCAAGAGGGCGTGCAAAACGGTGGTTTTTGGGTACAGTCCCGAGTCACATGGAGGCAATGAGCGATAGGAGGGGATTCGTCTCTCCCGGTATATGGGGGTTGATGTTGCGCTGTGTTCGATTGGCTATAACAGGAATTCCCTGGCCAGGGTTGCTGAGATTTACCGGTAAGTGTTACCAGTAGTTTCTCGAACAGTTATAGACCTCATATCGACACGACTTATTGAGCTATTGGGGTCTGACGTTTACCACCCCTAGGCGAGATATGCGACATATCAGACGATCAGACCGGACTGTACGGTAGTGTTACTGGTCGGATTCACTGGAGTGTGAGCGAGCTTGCTCGTCGATCTTCAGATCGCTCAATACCCGGGTGGCCGTTACGTTTAGCAGACCGCTTGCGGCTTGTGGATGCTTGATATGATCATCATCTGCTGCCGGCGTATTGACGAGTCTTTAGAGTCCTACACAGAGGTTTCCTGGCTCAAGCGAAACGAAATAGGAGCGCATATGAGATATGTGCGGGACCGAGAATAATGCGTGTATGTGATACCGTATTCCATTCTCGCGATGAATGTGTCGAAAGGTTGTATGCGATATAACCTAGTTATCGATTCAAGCGTTGATTCGATAAACCGATACATTGAATACTAGTCGGTTGTGTGCGACATGACCGGATCATTGAGTCAAGTGTTGATTTAATGATTTAATGCGTAATTGTATATTTGATATATTACTTTTCATTAACTAGTATTGGTTCACTTTAAAATGGATTTTCTCACTCGAGTGTGCGCATTGCATATGCGATATGATTTTGTGCACTTGCTTGTATCATGTTTGATGATGCATGCCTAACTTGGTTAAGTGTAAAGAATGAACCATGGTAATGAATGGGTTAGGGTTTTGATTTTTATTTATTCATTTATCTTTCTTATTTATTCTTTTTTTTGGAAAAAGGAAAAGAAAGATAAATGGTGGCATTTTTTGGATTTAGTTGAAGTTTCTTGAAACTTTGACTAAGTCTTCATTCTTATCATATTCTTAACCCTAACCAATTTAACTAACCTAAGTTAATTCTCTACACTTAAATAGAGTTAAAAGTATGATAAGTATTGTTTTTATTTTATTTTTAATTCAAGACTTATCATAACATTCTTCTTCTTCCTCCATTTCTTCAAGTGAAGAAAGCTTGCCCCATCAATGGCAAGTGATGGAAATGAGTGAGAAATCCGATTCTAAAGTTAACCCAACTCCTATTTCTTCATCCTCTACCTCTTGCCAAGTAGTAGAGTGTGTTTACTTCACAAGTTTCTTGACTTGGTGAAGTCGGAGCTTGATTTAGCGATGCCTCAACGTAGATCATCTTCGGCATGGACATCGACGACCTAGCTTGCCCATTCTCCGACGAAGCCGATCCTAGAGCCCGGATTTGACTTGGACAGCGGAGAGGACCTCGTTGCGGAGCTATGGAGGTGGAGCACCGGATCTACAAAGGTTGTATTTCCGTATTCCCAATAGTTAAGTGTTAACTAGTTCTTGTTCGCCTAGACATCTAGTTATCGATCCGTAGTTTAGGGTTTGTAGGCACCATAATTTTTGAAATTGCCATGGTTGATGGCTTGGGAGACCTCACTAGTGTGCCTAGGAACCCTACAGTGGTATCAGAGCCTAGCTAGAGCCTTAGGCGAAGTCCAGACGGAAATTGAAGTCCGAACGAACCCGAAACCCCGAACCAAAAGAGCTCTCTGTACTTTTTCCAAAAACAGGGATTTTTCAGTATTAAAAATATTCAGAAAACCCAGCAGGAAAATATAAGAACTACGGAGCAAAATTGAGGTGATGAACAGTGAAACATGGCGCGGAACCGCGGCATTAGCCTACCTCAGGCGGCGGTTCCGCGGCATATTAATGACGTCATCCTTTAATAATTGCACAGTAATTCACTGTTTTCAGTGCTGAGTTCTCTGGATGTTTTTAAATGTTATTCAAGAGTTGAATTTTCTGCAGTTATTTTGGGGATTCGGTGTTTCGATCGGAGTATCAAATTTTGTCTGTTTGGCTTTCCGGATAATTTTTAGAATATGTTAAAACGTTCGACCGGATATAAATACCCAATTTTTCCCCTGTCGGGAAATTTCCAAGTGTTGGATTTTTCCGAAGTTTAACGACGTTCTAAGTAGTGCAAGTAACGCGATGGTCCCTCTAGAAGACACAAACCTTAACTCGATTATGTGACCGTCTTGAACTGCCCTTTGAACCTTCAGGTTTGGGGCAGTACGGCGTGCCACATGTGAGGCGTTGGCTTGACCCTTCTACGGCTGGACCGTCGGTACTGAGGCACGAACTGAATGTTGTTAGACTTATTTCATGTGTTGATCTGTATCGGGAAAACTTGGGTGTTCGATTGTTCGATCGAAAAGTTTAGCATTTTCTATTTATCCGGAATGGGATACAATAATTGGAATTCACAATAAGTTATGAGATAACTGAATGAATGTTATAAACATAGCAGTTTAGTCTCACTTGATCGGTTGCCACGGAATTTTGATGTGATCAAAAGTCCGTCGCAATCACGTAGCGTACGCGGATACTCGCCGGGTAAACTTAATAGACAGCCTCACTCCATAGCCCCGACCAAGTGACTGTAGGAGAACCCCGTCGCCGAAAGCATCCGTTCGGGTGCTCGCGGTAGCGGTGTTCCGCCTTGGTGCACTTCGTCGACGGTATCGGGGGTGCGGCCGTCTACTGAAGTTTGCGACGAGTATTCGATCAGGATGTCGGGAATCTTGTTGAATTGCCCGACTTGATATTGAAAAGTGTTTTCGATTTTGAGACTAAAATGCGGGGTTTATAATTGTTAGGCATGCGATGTCTAAAGAATTCATTTGGTCAGGCATGTGATGTCTGAAGAGATTGCGGATTCCAACTGTTGTAGTTTTACACTTTCTTTTCTGTGACCGTAAGTGTAATATGTGATATCGCCGGTTTCGTTGCTATACGTCAACGACAATTGGGATGCGCATATTTACTTACGTTGATGACATGTGATGTTATGTGTTGCTGGATATGTTATATTGGATCGTCGTGTTTGAATAGCCGGGGTTTTTTATGTGAGATGAGTGTTTTTCATTTTCATTCATGTAAAAATCTGTATGTAATATTCTTTTATTGGGGCGCTTCCAGGTTGCGGAAGTAGTCACCGTTTGTATATTATTTACTTTTCCGCACTAGGATAGACCCAAGGAGGAGGGCACAAGTAACCGGGTTCTGGAGTCCAGTGGGAGATCAACTCGAGGAGTCGAGTCCGGGTCTCCTAACTCTAGAATTGGTAGGGTTGCTTGCCGCTCTCGTAGGGGTCTAGGGGTGTGGGTTTGGCTATTCATCACGACCGTGGAATCCGTGTTTTATACTGGCTCGTATTAAAAACACGGACGTCCTACTATATCCAATATTTCATATGATTCTTCTGCTGCGATATCTGTGATGTGATCATGAGATGTTTCTGTGATGGATATAGTATATAGTATATATGATATATTATATAGACGTTACTTATGTTTTACACCCGCGCTAGCCCTGCCCCGCTCTGCCGTTAGTTACCTAACCTAACGGTGCACGAGGGGACATCGAGGCGAATGCGGATGACATAAGTGTACGTCGTATTTATCTGTGATGTTTAGGTACTAAAATGATGGGACTTCATTAATGTGATTAATGAAATAAAAGAAACCTAAGATGTTGTAGAATCGAATTTCAAAATTAAAACAGGTAGCTACAGTTCTTGCTTTGCATAGCGGTATATGTGATATATCCTGCACCTTATTCGATGAGGAAAGGACCGAGATCCCTTCACCGGGAGTGACTCCTTTAGCAATAACTGGCAGATGCTACACACTCGGTTTGTATTTTGATTGCTTTTAAGTGTTTTTGCTTTGCACAGTGATATATATGATATATCCCGCACCTCATTCGACGAGGAAAGGACCGACGATCCCTTCACCGGGAGTGACTCCTTTAGCAAAACTAGAAAAGCCTCAAAAGCACTCCATTTTAAAACCATTCGATCCTACAACGATATCAAGTTCATTACGCAATAGGTTTTCAGAAAAACCTGTCGTAGCCCTCCGTCATTTCAGATAAATCCTGTTTAGTATTCGTGCTGCGTTTGTTGACCTTGTCAAGGCGCAGTGTGCGGTAGCTAACCAGTATTTATCTGCTTATGCATATGATGCAGATTGGGTTAGGGTAGTCGTGCGGCCTTGTTGACCTTGTCAAGGGTCGTGCGGGTGAGTTTGATTCAATCAAGAAATGACGGGTTGAACTTGACTTGCGGTCTATGGTTTGTTGACCTTGTCAAGGTCATAGATCGTTTGGGGCAAAATATTATCGGGAATTTCAAGTGTTGAAATTTGCAATGAGATTGCATACCTTCTATGAGATAGTTGGATCCCGATACCCGCTGCGAGTAAGAGTTACTCCTGGGAGAGTTTTATACATTACAATTAGCCGATCAAGTAGGTGTCTAGAAAGGTGTTAACGAGGTTAAGCGTCTGGGAAAACGAGGTTTACGTTAATTAGGTTCGTGCGAAAGCACGGGGGACCTCCCTCAAAGTACCGACACTGGCCTGGCTGAAAGATTGGCGAACTTGTAGTGTGTAATTAATCCCGGCTAGTCTTTCCTTTTAGGGTTTGAAGGAAGATTTGATAAAAAGCAGTGGGAGCCATCCTGATTAGATAAAATAATAACCAATCTATTCTTGACAGAGCGCACGCTGAGTGTTTTCTTCTCTCTCTCTCCAGGTAGCGACCATATCACGCCTTAATCAAGATAATAATACGGATTATTGACCGAACCCGCTTGTTATACTGAGCTGGGGAACGTTGGTCCCGCTCCAACTTATAATTGTTATAAGACAGAGCAGGAAATTGGGGATTACCAGAATTCCCGTGCCGCCCAAACGAAGAGAGTGCATGCTGATGCATCATCTTCGGGTGTGTTCATTATACAGAACTGTTTCTCAGTATCCTTTACGTCCTGGGTATATGATACCGGATCAGGATCCCAGATATGTAATCTGTTACATAGGGCTACAGATAGGTAGAGAACTGAGAACGGGTGATAAGTTTCATGAGGCAGAAAACGGGGCAAGAGTTGCAGCCAAGTCTGTTGGTCACTGTCACCCTGTATTACCGATACATTGATTCTGAACGAATGTTGTTAAATACCGAACCTGATATACAAAATCATATCAGTCTCTTTATTAGTAAAGAAAGGATATAATTTTGTATTGTTGGATAATGTTTTGAACATTTTCTATATCAAAAGTTGATCGGTTCAGGCACGTTATCTAAAAGCGTTGATGTTCTAAATCAAACTACAGTTCTTACTATATGGAACACACACAAGAGGAAGAGTTCAGAAATGAACGAATTCTTCTTGAGGCATTGTAGACTAGGTCAGATCAATGTGACCCGACTAGCTAGAGTTACATAAAGATGCATATTTAAATTAGTTTGAATTTACATCCTGTGAAACTCGCCAGTCATGTCACAAAGATAAGATGACCATAGCTCCGTTTACTGGAAACAGAGAAAGAGTTACTGAACTCTTGGGATGACACATGTTGATGTATGTAAGGTCCCCTGTCTACACATGCCAGGACTGGTTCTTTGTACTTCATTACGTTCTCTGATGATCTTTCGAGTTTCAGACCTATGTTCCTGTTGAAACACAAGTCCGAACCTTTTGAGATATTCACAGAATATAAGTTAGAAGTAGAGAACCAAAATAAGGGTATAAGTATTATGTCCTATGATGAGATCAAGGAGGAGAATACTTGAGCACGGAAATCCTGGATTATTCTAAAGGAGAATGAGATTCTCTCTCAGCATTACTCCTCCGTATACACCATAGCACGATGGTATATCGGGGCGGAGCAATCACACCCTATTTGATATGGTGTGCTCTATGATGAGTACTGCTGAGTTACCTTTTTCCTTTTGGGAGTTATGCACTTGAGAAGCTGCATACCTATTGAATAGGGTTCAAATCAAATCAGTTGCCTACCACTTCATATGTGATATGGAAAGGGAAGAGCCCATATCTTAAGTTAGTTAAGATTTGGGGTTGTCCGGCCTATGTCTGAAAGCAAAATCCGGACAAGCTCGAGGCAATGTCAGTTATGTAGAACTGGAAATGTTCCAGCTATACAAACTACAGCAGATGATTTGATAGAACCAAAGGATTCGATAGTTACCAACGAACCTCAGCCTCTCCGCCGATCTAGTAGGGTTCCTCACCCACCTGAGAGTTACTTTGGTTTCTCTATGACAGTGGGAGCGAGGATTGCATCATGAGATGATGACCCAACTAGTTTCGAGCTGGCCATCAGGAGTAAGACTCTGTAAGAATGGCTGGATGCTTAGTGATCTGAGATGGAATCCTTATACACCAACAAAGTATGGACTTTAGTTGCTATATCTGAAGGGTTAAATCCCCATCAGAAGCAAGTATATCTTGAGAAGATTACTTGGTGTACATGGAAAAGTTGAGACTTTCAAAGCTAGAATTGTTAAAGGTTTTCGTCATCGACCAGGCATGGATAATGATGAAACCTTTTCCAATGGCTATGCTTAAGTCCATCCAGATCCTACTTACCACGGCTGCATACCATGACTACGATCTCTGGTGGTTGGGTGTCTTGACTGCTTTTCTAAATGATGATTTAGAAGAGTGCGTCTATAAGTATACAGCCAGAGGGCCTCGTAGACAATGGGAGCAGCGGAAACGTGTGCAAGATGCTTTATAGGTTAAAGCAGGCATCGCGGAGTTGGAACATCTGTTTTGATGGATTAGTCAAAGAGTTTGACATCATCAAAATAGTAGATGAACCATGTATAAACAAAAAGGTAGTAGGGAGTATGGTGGTGATCCTCGCAGAGTACGTGGATGACATACTCTCGATAAGAAAAGAGTTTCTTATGCTACGCTCGGTCAATCTCCGCTTATCACTAGGATTCTCCATATAAGATCAAAATGATACCTACTAAATCCTGGATTTTGGATCTATGAGATAGATTTAATTGGATGTTAGGATTCTCACTAGTTGTAGTGAGATGGTATCAATCGATCCTGGGAAGAATCGCTGGAAGGGTTCCAGGGTGATAAAGACGACTGAGTGTCAGTCGCAGGCATTGTCTTAACCCTCAGTAAAGGGACGGTATGTTGGAAGAGTTCCAAGCTAGATACCGTGACATACTAGACGATAAAGGCTGGATACATCGCTACTTAAGATGCTACCAAAGAGGCAGTCTGAGTGTATATTGGTTCATGAGATGAACTATGTTCCTCCCATTGTGTGACAATGGAGTTGTGGCTTATGCCAAGGAACGTCCGTCCCATCAGTGATCCAGACATATTCTAAGGCAGCATCGCCTGATCATGGAGATGATTGATCTCCAGGGTGATCGAGGTTTGGAGAGTAGACTCAGAGGACAACACAGCGGATCCACTCACAAAGGCATGTTCCCAGAGAGAGACACTTTTATGGGATGGTTGAGTATGAGATACTTCAAACCACTGCTACAGATGGCCCTAGTGCAAGTGGGAGATTGTTAGTTATATGTATGCCCTAGAGGCCATTACTATACATAGGATGTATATTGTAGTGGATGCTGGGACATATATAGGGAGGACTTTCTTGCTCGACATGATAGTATGCTATCTGGTTGATCTTTACCTTAACGTGTATACTGATTGTCTCTCTGTTACATGTTGGTAAAGCCCATAGGATCTGTACTTGACTACCTCGACTATGATGCGGATCATACTAGTGGGGACATGGTAGTCCATAAGTACATCCTTGAAAGTCCCTAGTCGTGGGTGTATCGAGACGGGGCATCGATATACCAGAGTAGACTAGCGTGTACCTTCTCGACCCATACAGATGGGCGATGGATGATCCCATATCCATTGGTGTTTGACATCAGAGATGATATACGGGTGCTCAGTTGAGACTGGGTACACTGGACGGACTCGCCGAGAACTCCCAGATGGTATTATACCTCACGTCAGATGGCAGTTCTCTGGTGACACTGGTACAGAGTAGTCTGTTGACCCGAGATCGTCATAGAGTCTTGTGTGGTTCCCACTGTGCTTTGATTTCCATCTTACCACGTCCAAGAGGGCGTGCAAAACGGTGGTTTTTGGGTACAGTCCCGAGTCACATGGAGGCAATGAGCGATAGGAGGGGATTCGTCTCTCCCGGTATATGGGGGTTGATGTTGCGCTGTGTTCGATTGGCTATAACAGGAAATCCCTGGCCAGGGTTGCTGAGATTTACTGGTAAGTGTTACTAGTAGTTTCTCGAACAGTTATAGACCTCATATCGACACGACTTATTGAGCTATTGGGGTCTGACGTTTACCACCCCTAGGCGAGATATGCGACATATCAGACGATCAGACCGGACTGTACGGTAGTGTTACTGGTCGGATTCACTGGAGTGTGAGCGGGCTTGCTCGTCGATCTTCAGATCGCTCAATACCCGGGTGGCCGTTACGTTTAGCAGACCGCTTGCGGCTTGTGGATGCTTGATATGATCATCATCTGCTGCCGGCGTATTGACGAGTCTTTAGAGTCCTACACAGAGGTTTCCTGGCTCAAGCGAAACGAAATAGGAGCGCATATGAGATATGTGCGGGACCGAGAATAATGCGTGTATGTGATACCGTATTCCATTCTCGCGATGAATGTGTCGAAAGGTTGTATGCGATATAACCTAGTTATCGATTCAAGCGTTGATTCGATAAACCGATACATTGAATACTAGTCGGTTGTGTGCGACATGACCGGATCATTGAATCAAGTGTTGATTTAATGATTTAATGCGTAATTGTATATTTGATATATTACTTTGCATTAACTAGTATTGGTTCACTTTAAAATGGATTTTCTTACTCGAGTGTGCGCATTGCATATGCGATATGATTTTGTGCACTTGCTTGTATCATGTTTGATGATGCATGCCTAACTTGGTTAAGTGTAAAGAATGAACCATGGTAATGAATGGGTTAGGGTTTTGATTTTTATTTATTCATTTATCTTTCTTATTTATTCTTTTTTTTGGAAAAAGGAAAAGAAAGATAAATGGTGGCATTTTTTGGATTTAGTTGAAGTTTCTTGAAACTTTGACTAAGTCTTCATTCTTATCATATTCTTAACCCTAACCAATTTAACTAACCTAAGTTAATTCTCTACACTTAACTAGAGTTAAAAGTATGATAAGTATTGTTTTTGTTTTATTTTTAATTCAAGACTTATCATAACATTCTTCTTCTTCCTCCATTTCTTCAAGTGAAGAAAGCTTGCCCCATCAATGGCAAGTGATGGAAATGAGTGAGAAATCCGATTCTAAAGTTAACCCAACTCCTATTTCTTCATCCTCTACCTCTTGCCAAGTAGTAGAGTGTGTTTACTTCACAAGTTTCTTGACTTGGTGAAGTCGGAGCTTGATTTAGCGATGCCTCGACGTAGATCATCTTCGGCATGGACATCGACGACCTAGCTTGCCCATTCTCCGACGAAGCCGATCCTAGAGCCCGGATTTGACTTGGACAGCGGAGAGGACCTCGTTGCGGAGCTATGGAGGTGGAGCACCGGATCTACAAAGGTTGTATTTCCGTATTCCCAATAGTTAAGTGTTAACTAGTTCTTGTTCGCCTAGACATCTAGTTATCGATCCGTAGTTTAGGGTTTGTAGGCACCATAATTTTTGAAATTGCCATGGTTGATGGCTTGGGAGACCTCACTAGTGTGCCTAGGAACCCTACACGCAGCGCACTTTGCGCAGCATCTGAAGCATTGCTTCATTTTGAAATTTAAATTTCAAACGGAGCTTTGCTCTGATTGGGGGAAACAAATGCCCCCCCTACCGTTGCGCTCATGTAGCCCACATGTGAGTGCAACGGTGGCAGCATCTGTGCCCTTAGATCAACTCAGAAGTTGAAAAAGCAATTCAATGCCTATAAATAGGAACCTTGGCCTTCTGAGATGACCATTGTTCATCTTTCTCCTTGTTCTCTGAGAATTTTCATTCTTACACAGAGCATAGCTCTTAATTTTAAGAAATTTCAAGAGTCAAAACTCTACCAAAATTTAGGTAAAGATTAAATCTTTTAATGATCTAGGGTTTTACCCATTAATAGAGCCTTGCTCTTCATAGATCTTTGATCTAAAGAAAACCCCTTTAGGGTTTCATTAACAGAGCTTTGCTCTCTTGGAACCATAGATCTAAAGAGATCTTTTTCAGGATTTCTTAACCCATTAACAGAGCTTTGCTCCTTTCAAATCATGTAGATTTATTAATCTCTTATGAAGAACTCTTAAGAGTTTGTTCATGGATCTTGAAAATCTCAGAATTTTAATTCATATACAAAAAATTAATTTTAATTTTTTTCTGATGGGTTTTTCCATCATTTTTACAGAGCCAGGCTCTTGAGGAATTTTTATTCCTTTATTATTAGAACTTGACAGGTGTCATTCTGTCACAGAGCACTGCTCTCAAGGGGAGATTTACTCCTTATGCCGAGGGATTTCTCATTAAATGAGAATCAATTGAGGATTCCTCATTTAATTAACAGTCTCATCAAATGATGAGGCTGTTTTATTAATTGATGAACTGTCATCTAGATTTTGTGGGCCCCCCTTTGGTCCCTCTCTATTGCATTGCAGTGCGGTACGAATATTAAAGTACCAAGTGTCAGAGTTTAAATTATAGCACTGAGGGTTGACTTTTGTTCTTTTTCGCACAGGTGACATGTCTTTCGACACTTCTTTTCCGTTCGTCCGCTCAGAAGGCGGATTTCCTGAGGCGCCCGTAGATCGGGAGTTTATTGCGCTGATCAAAGACCATGACCCAGAACACAAGAATCTTCATTTGTGGGGAACATGGTATAACCAGATCATCATGGATCAACACAGCTTCTCTTGCGCAACACCTTCAGAGGCTTTCTCACCGATCCACTATACTGACGCACCCCCGGTGAACTATGCTGTGGAGGTGGTTAATTGGACTTCGGAGGGTTGTCTTCAGCCCTCTATGGCTGCAATACCTGTACAACCGTCGATGGCTTTGGACATTCTAGGGCGGCGTATATGCCAAGGTGAGTCGCGCCCTTAGGGACAGCCCTACAATATAGGTCTGACTCCCCGTCACTCAGCTGGGTACCTGCAGTGGGACCGATATATCCTATCGGCAAAGAAGTCAGAACTGCTGAAGCTTGGGTTGTATCCTGCGATTTATGCTTCTCTGTTCCAGTACTTCACACCTCCCGCATGGTGGGTTAAAGCCTTCTTGGAACAACGGAACGTTCCAACTCATACTTTCCTTATGCTAGATCGGGAAGTTTCCATCTCTCTGGAAGAGTTTGCGGACATCTCCGTGGGAAAGAAAGGTTCGAAAATGGCCGGATTAGCAGGAGGGGGGCTTGCCACTCTAGTAAGCCTGCAGATGATAGAGAGAGCATTCCGTTTTGAATTTTCGAGAGGAAGCGATGGCTTAGGAAGCAGGTTCAGATCTGCTGCATAAGGCTTTTCAACTTCATGATCCGTGAGGGTCTCATAAAGACTTTTCTCCCTATGAGTCGAGAGGATCTCATAGGTGTATTTTCTCCTTAGGAATCGTGACGATTCCTAAGTGCGTTTTCTCTTATAAGTCGTAAGGATCTTACAAGAGAGTTTTCTTTCTTACGGGTCGAGAGGACCCGTAAATGTTTGATGAGATTAACGTTATCCGCATTTCACGGAGTCAGGGGTTGCACTGGGCGTTTCCCACGGGGTCGAGATTGACTCTAGCCGTGTTCCACGTGACCAGGATTTGCTCTGGATGCTTCCCACGGGGTCAGAATTGACATGTCGTGTTCTGCGAAGACCGGGCTCCGCTCTGGATGCTTCCCACGGGGTCAGAATTGACATAGGCCGTGTTCCATGAAACCAGGATTTTCTCTGGATGTTTCCTACGGGGTCAGGATTGACATAGGACGTGTTCCACGAAACCAGGATTGGTTGACTTTATCCGCATTTCACGGAGTCGGGGGTTGACTCAGTTGTCTGTGCACCGCTAAGTCATGGAACTGGGGATTGCTACGATTCCAATTCGATGATATTGAGTCTGTTGTAATGAGATGAATGCATGGTGGTGATTACTCCGCGCTGGTGTGGGATGATCTCCGATGGTCTTTCAGATTTTATATGAGTTGCCGTCAAGACCCTGAAGCTAGGAATTTGGCCTTTGCTTCGTTTGCTGGCATTGCGTCTGTTGTATCGAGACGAATGTCATGATGGTGATCACTCCTCGCTGGTATGGGATGATCTCCGATGGTCTTTCACGCTTTATATGAGTTGCCGTCAAGCCCTTGAAGCTAGGAATGTTTCCTTTGCTTCATTTGTTGTCATTGCGTCTGCTGTATTGAGACGAATGTCATGGTGGTGATCACTCCGCGCTGGTGTGGGATGATCTCCGATGGTCTTTCAGGTTTTATATGAGTTGCCGTCAAGACCCTGAAGCTAGGAATTTAGCCTTTGCTTCGTTTGCTGGCATTACGTCTGCTGTATCGAGACGAATGTCATGATGGTGATCACTCCTCGCTGGTGTGGGATGATCTCCGATGGTCTTTCAGGCTTTATATGAGTTGCCGTCAAGCCCTTGAAGCTAGGAATGTTACCTTTGCTTCATTTGCTGTCATTGTGTCTGCTGTATCGAGATGAATGTCATGGTGGTGATCTCTCCGCGCGGGTGTGGGATGATCTCCGATGGACTTTCAGGCTTTATATGAATTGCCGTCAAGCCCTTGAAGCTAGGAATGTTTCCTTTGCTTCATTTGTTGTCATTGCGTCTGCTATATCAAGATGAATGTCATGGTGGTGATCACTCCGCGCTGGTGTGGGATGATCTCCGATGGTCTTTCAGGTTTTATATGAGTTGTCGTCAAGACCCTGAAGCTAGGAATTTGGCCTTTGCTTCGTTTGCTGGCATTGCGTCTGCTGTATCGAGACGAATGTCATGATGGTGATCACTCCTCGCTGGTGTGGGATGATCTCCGATAGTCTTTCAGGCTTTATATGAGTTGCAGTCAAGCCCTTGAAGCTAGGAATGTTGCCTTTGCTTCATTTACTGTCATTGCGTCTGCTGTATTAAGACGAATGCCATGGTGGTGATCACTCCGCGCTGGTGTGGGATGATCTCCGATGGTCTTTCAGGCTTTATATGAGTTGCCGTCAAGACCCTGAAGCTAGGAATTTGGCCTTCGCTTCGTTTGCTTTGGCGTGTCCGAATCCTGTTGGAGGAAGGACACTGTGGTGACATCTCGTCTGCTGTATCGAGACGAACGTCGAGGTAGAGCTGGGATTTTGCCATCACTTCGTTTTGTTTCGACCATGAGGTCTTTTGTTGATGTTGCATCTGCATCCTGCTGGACTGCGAAGGAACGCCGTTGTTGACGTTGTGTCTGGTGTAACGAGACGAATGCTGAGGTGGAGTTGGGATTTTGCCATCACTCCGCTTTGTTTCGATCGTGAGGTCTTTCGTTGACGTTGCATCTGCATCCTGCTGGACTGCGAAGGAACGCCGTTGTGGGTGTTCAGGCTGTAGATGTGGCCGTCGAGATTTGGCTCTTCTTCTGATGGAGCCTGGTGGGAAGGTATGGTTCCCTTTTTATTTGTGTCCCTGGATTGTATACAGGGATCGATGTGATCTCACCTGTAGGGCAAAAAGTTTCATTTCATTTCATTTTTTATTTCTTTCCGTAAAGCTCTATCATTTCAGCTTTTTATATCACGAAGGTCGCGATCGCCCAATCATTTCGGCTCTTTTTCGCGGTGCCCAATCATTTTGGCTATTTGTTTTGTTTTTACTCGCTGTTTTTTATTGCGAGTTGCCCAATCATTTCGGCTGTTTCATATGCATTTGTGGCTCACTGGCTTTCCGCTGCAAGTTTGGGATTTGATACCGATTGAGGCATCAGTATTGCTACAACTGGGATATTGCCAGGAGCGAATCATCATTTACCTCTGTCGATGTCAAACAAAGGTGGCTTAGTGAACATGGTTAGGATCCTGTCAACTAAGGCTTTTGACTTTACGAGCCGTAAGGATCTCATAAAGGTATTTCTCCCTACGAGTCGTAAGGATCTCGTAGGTGCGTTTTCTCCTTAGGAATCGTGAGGATTTCCAAGTGTATGTTCTCTTATAAGTCGTAAGGATCTTACAAGAGTGTTTTCTCCTTATAAGTCTAGAGGACTTACAAGGGCTGTTCACCGTGTAGACATATCCCAAGTCGCTGGTGGGACTTTGTTAGGGAAATGTTTATTCGTGCCCATGGATTGTATACAAGGGTCGATATCGAACCGCTTGTAGGGAAAAATTGGAGATTGTGATGACTTAAGAACGGGTTCAGATCCTTATAACTTAAGGTTTTTGAGTCCTATGAGCCGTGAGGGTCTCAAAGGGGAATTCTCCTTACGGGTTGTGAGGATCTCGTAAGTGTAATTTCTCCTTAAGAATCATGGGGATCCCTAAGTGTGTTGCTCCCCTGTGAGTCGTAAGGATCTCACGCAGGTGGTTTCTCATCACAAGGTCAAGAGGACCTTATAAGTATCTTTTTACGAGATTGCGCCCTTTCGGGTTTTCACAAAACTCGCCGGTAGCCCTGCTGCTTTTACTCACGGAGCCCTTTTGGGTTATCATCCGTACCCGTTTCGCTTGTGGAGATATCATTTTTTTAACATCACGTCAGCCTGGAGACGGTGCGGGTCGGTAGTAGTTTAACGACGTTTCGGTCAACAGCCAGTTTTAGGATATAGTTTTCCATCGTTAGTTTAGGGATGTTTCGATCCGTCGTAAGTTTTAGGAAATTTCGGTCCGTCGTTGCCGTATTTGAGGCGAATTTCTAGTTTACGGACTTTCGGTCCATGGGGATTTCTCTATGAATGAGCACGATGCCCCGGGCATGTCCACCTTTTTAGGGGCGTGAGGTTGTGGCGGTTTCACCTTCCAGTTTTTGGATAATGGGAACGTGCCTTGTTGGTATTGGTCCTCAATCCAGCCTTTGAAGACGAAGCAATCTTCGATTGGATGGCTTACTGCTTGGTGGTAAGGGCAGTAATTAAGATTGTTGACATCGCCTAGCTGCAACGGACGTTTTGGATCCGGAAGATTGATGAGTCTGTTGCACACTTCCAGCTCAAACAGTCTCCTCGTTTTATCCTGGGGAAACGAGTAAAGACGTCACAGTCTCTCCTCGAGGGATGGGCGTGGACGCACGTTGTTTTGTCGAACAACCGGCTTTAAGTTACTCGGCTGTTGTTGAGTATTGGCGATGAAAGTTGCTTTTCTTTTCCCTTTTTCGTTTCGAGGCTCCGACTTCGAAGGAGATAGTCTATGACCCATCTGATCCATTTGGGCCATCTTGTCAATCAAGGCTTGGAAAGTGGTCGGCTTGAAAAACATCATGAACTGGGGGATGGTCGCCTGCGGATCAAGAGTACACACGAACATGCCCGTTGCTGGCGCTTCTTCGATGCGCTGCTCATATTTCGACCATAGATTCCGCCATCGTATTGTGTATTGAACCCATGTCTCTCCAGGTTTCACCCTGGCATTGATCAATGTCGTTATTGGGGCGCGTTCACTAGCACTCGTGAAACGCTGGGTGAATAGTAGCTCCATCTCTGCAAAAGTTTTGACGGAGTCGTTGGGAAGCTCCGAATACCACTCAAACGCCGTTTCCGACAAGCTACCAACAAACTGACGGAGCAGAAGTTTATCACCACCTCCGGTGTTGCCACACAAGGCTCTGAATTGAGCGACGTGCTGATGTGGATTTCTCGTCCCTTTATATACATGGAATTTAGGGATCGTATATCCCGGCGGGTACCTTATTTGGTCATACCAGCCTGGATATGGTCGTCCAGTTTTAACAATTTGGCCGGCCTCTTCATTCTCCTGGTGAGCTCGTATTTGCTGAGCGATGTAATCATCCAGGGCAGCTTTGGAGAAGGTCTCCTCTTTGGCTGCTGAAAGAGCCGGAGGGGGGTTTGATGTCTCCCTTCTGTCGTCTTCAATGATGATCGGGGGGTCTTCAGCTGGAGGTTCCGGCTGCAACATCATCCCATCCATGTCTTGGAACAGAAGAGCCATTCGTTTTATGTTGGCCGCCTGTTCCGCGGGCTCTTTTTCTTTCCTCTCGAGCATTCTTCGGAGGAATTCAGCATCAGTTTCTTGTTCCTGACGCTGCTCTGAGGTCCCTGGATTTTCGTTCGGCTCAGTGAGTGCGGCCATTGCAGTCAGCATCTCCTGAAGTTTTTGCTGTTGTTGCTCCTGAGCCTTTGTTATCGATCGAGTAAGCGGTCGATGACCCGTAGAAGCACGGTTTTCCTCTTTTCCGGAAGCCATATAAACAGTATGTGTTACCATGCCCCCAGACTTGGGGCATTTAGATTCAGCATCCTTGCGGTTCGCCGCGGTCATAGTGGCTTTCTCCGGCCTCCTTCATTTATGGGCGGTTGAAGTTGAAGGAGCCGTTGCAGCGGGCACCCAGACGGATGACATCTTTTGTGGTACCATGGGATGGCTCTTTTCTTACCGAGCTTTAGTCCTCTTTGGTCGGCGAGTGTAGTCATGGTCAATCACCAATTTCCGGACCTGTCGCCAGACTTTGTAAATTTTGGAGGACTGCCGCTGAGGGGGCTGCTCCGGCTTCTTTTCTGTAGCAATCTCCATAGGTGGAGGAGATCTTTTCAGCACGGTGGTCGGAGAGTTCTTGCGAAACCTCCTAAGCGGTTCAAAGTTGTTCCCAGTTGGAACAGCAGCATTGATTTCCACCATGGGAGCTGGTGGAGTTAGTCTCGACGGGGAGCTGCCCTCAACATTCCTTACTCGGCGCCAGTGGCGACGTCGAGCGTCTCTTGTAGATGGAGTTGGTTCAGCTATAGGGTGACTTCCTCATGCCCCCTGTGTTGGCGAAGGGTTGTTGCTGGCGTCAGCCTCTTAAAAACCGATGTCCGTTAAGCAGCAATGTCCAATCTGTCAAAGACAGACCTCTGGGCAGGGGAAGCAGCTTTGAAGGCTTCGCCTGGAGGGGGAGCCGGGACAGACAGCCTTGTGAAGATTGACTTCTTGGCAGAAGAAGCCTCTCTAATAATTTTGTCCGCTTGAGCCGGGATGGCAATCCGCTTTGGGATGGCTGCTTCAGGTATCGCGGGCTTTTAGGCGTTCTGGCCCAGTCTATTGAAAACTGAGACATTGGATTTGGGTGACCCATTGAGAGGGGCCGCAGTAGTGGTGAGCCGATCAAAGACCGACTTCTTGGGAGCTTCTGACGGCATTGGGGCACTGAAGTTCAGGGGTGGGAGCATGGTCCCGAAAAATAGCCCAGTGGTGGCCTGAGTTACTTGCTCCACCGGCATCACGAACAAGGAGACCGCTTGAGGCCCGTAGATTACACCTCCAGATGAGGCGAAACAAGAGTTGCAGTTGCAGTTAGTGCAGGTTGAAGCCATTGATCTTCTGTTTTCTGCACGAAGCAAGACACCAAATCTTAGTACCTCGAACCTAAGGGCAACCATATCAAACCGCGATTCGTTCGCGAACACGACACACGAAGTGTGGAGTGGAAAGAGGAAAAGGTCCCACCGGACGTGCCAGAATCTGTTCCCCGCCGAAACACGAAGACGCGACTGCGCAGGTCCGTCTTACCTGAATTTCGGGGCAGATGCTAATTGGTGCTATCCGTCCACCTCTCTGAAGATGCAAAGTTGATTTATGACACCGTATATCGAAGGTTTAAACGGATGCGGCCGATGTAGCAGACTTCGTCAGATTCCGCCTCATTTGAGGAGTTTTTGATTGTGGGGACGCTCTTCCCTGCTGGCGTAAGCCCCAGCAGTTAATTACGCTACCGCGTCGCGGTAACAACTTTCTTCTTCTCTAGATGGTCACTTCGTGTCATGGGTGATTGTTTTGTTTTTGGTTGCCCGTGGATTGTATACGGAGACTAATTTATGTTGTCGCCCATAGGGCGTGGATTAGTCCAAAGCTGTATTTTCTTAGATTTGGGTTTGGGGTTGGGTTTAAGGATACGTTAGTCTCATTTGAGACTAAGATCAACTTCAACGTTTGTTAAGGATACGTTAGTCTAATTTTAGACTAAGATCAACTTAACGGGATTGTTTAGATCCGACAAGAGAGCATTTGGGCTCTATTGTTTAGTTTAGGGACATTGCGGTCGATTAGTTTAAGGACATTACGGTCCAATGTTAGTTTAAGTACATCTTGGTCCGTGGGTTTTAAAGGACCCCACAGTTCGAGGTTAAGGACATCATAGTCCATGGGTTTTAAAGGACACCACAGTCCGAGATTAAGGAGATCATAGTCTGTGATTTTAAGGACCCCACAGTCCGAGATTAAGGACATCATAGTCCATGGGTTTAAGGATCCCACAGTCCGTAAAATGTTTGGTTGTCGGGACCCGTCACCTCTCTGAAGACGCTTGATTAAGTGTAGATTTTACGATCACCAAAAATATTTTACCGTAATCAGAAACGGCGTCGCATGAAGCTAGCCGGTGAATACGGGTCGATCCACAGGGATGTGTAATTTTCCTAAGTGTTCTTACGAGTTGATTCCAATGGTTGTTTGGTTTTGTTTTAATCTAAAACTAAGTTATATGAGGATAAAGAAACTTGCTAGGGTTAGGTCAAAGGTGGGGTTTGGTAAGATTAATATTAACACATCTTTCAATGCCCTAAATGAAATCTTTTAGAAGATATAGCAACTATTAGAAAAAGGGATTAGGATGATTGGGAAGAAACGAAGTTTCTTCCTCTAGATCCTTGTCCGTCCTTTCCTAGTATTTGCTCTAACCTTCATGGAAGACATGCATGTCTGGTCCTTTATACTACGGTTTCACCGTTACCTCGTGGGTATGGTGCCGTAGGGAGCGGATCATGCATGCATGCATGAAGTTCTAGTTGTTAAAAATAATCGGGCTTGAAAGAGATGAGAGATATTCATCTCTCAATCCCTCCCTTATTCCTAACCCTAACAAGCGAGGAAATTACTCGCTCATCAGGGGATCTTTTAAAAATAAAATTTTAAAAATAACTTACGTACTGCAGTTTAAGAAAGATTACACTAGATTAAACTAGGGCAATGGAAGGATTTATCTATTGCAAGAATTAAATTATCAACTAAGGCAGAAATTAAAATAAGAACTTACAGAAATGATGCTCTTCCCACTGAATTGAATCTGAATTTTATTTCATTGAAAAGAGGCATAGGGTTACAATATTTTGATTACACTTTTATAAGGAAACAGGGAAATTTAGGGTTATGGGATTCGCACATGTGCGATTACAGATATGCCCACGAAAAATCCCAACCTTCGTACCGACGCACCGACACCCAAAATTTGCACCGACACGGGCATTAAATGGCCGCGGAACCGCGGCGTGGATAGGCCTTAGGCCGCGGTTCCGCGGCCCTTTGGTGAGTTCAGCTCACCAAATTTCCTGGGCTGCATACTGGTTATTTGGGCTTCTTTATTCTTCGGTACTTTTCTCAATTGGGCTTCTGATTCTCTTCCAGATTTTCCAGCGAAACTTGTAGTGGTCTTTTGACATTTCGGACCATGCATTGCCTTGTGAATTGTTCTTCGTCTAGGCTTGAGTAGGACCCTTCTACTTGTTGGTCAAAAGTCACTCTTTTGTATCATCTTTTGTCTTTTTCACTGTATTTGCTCCAAGGACCTGTATCCTGTAATGTGCAGCAGACATGCATCAAAAGCACCTGTTTATTTATAAAACGAATAAGAATTGGGGAATATAAAATGCAATATTATGATGTGAACAAATACCCCCAAACTTATCTTTTGCTCGTCCTCGAGCAAACTTATTTTTTATTCTCGATAAAAACCTAACCTAGCCGCACTTTCGCAGGGAAACGCGATTGCACTGAGCACGTGCAACGAGCCGTTAAACCTCCAGGTGTCCCTAATAGGAGGAGTGTTGTCTCCTGAGGATTTTCAGCGGATTACACCCACAAAATCCTATCAATTTGGCTTTTTCGACAATAATTCTCCAATTAGGTTTTCTAACACGGAATTCTATTATCGTCGACTCGTAAATTATCCATCCATATTCTTCACACTTCCTCATTATTTAACTTAAGATTTATAGACTTACTTAGCTTTCGGCATTTCTTACGTTTTCCTTCTAAAGTTTCATCTCCACTTAGAAATTTCTATCAACTCTACTAAAGATACAAGTTTTATTCTCCATTCCTCTCTCTTATCTAAATTCCAATCACATACCCCTACGTGTGTGTATAGATCACCCCTACACTTGGAAATTCAAATCAAGCAATCATACTCTCGTCCGTTGTCCAAAGTACTTATTAGTAGGTGAATTTTTAATTGAATTTTTCTTACACATCCTTCATATGACCGTTAATACTTCTTGAGGTACCAACAACCGATTACAAGATGTGTTTGCACATTTAAGCGTAATTCCTAGTTTTGCAACACCCAAGGCTTTTTAGCAGTGACTCCCAAACCAGTTGGTCTAAGGCACTAGGTGATGAAGCACCCTCGCTAAATATTTTTCTATTTTTACAGCCTTAAGTAATCACAAAAACCAGTGGTCATTTTTTTATTCTTTATTCACACTTATATATATATTTTTTTTCATTTTCATTGTACTAAGGACTTTAGACAAGAGCATTTCAAGGTCTCTTCTACTATTCCAAGTTTCAAGTTGCGTGATTGTGCAAATTGTAGGGTATACATTTTCAGAATCTAGACTTAAGCTAGGAACTATTTTTCAAACTTATACTCTAATAAGAACATCAATACTTTTCCTTCATTTCGACTTAGCCCAAGAAGTGAACCTAAAATTTGCCTATTTCTAAATAAACTACATAGACATATACTTTCTACCGCTAAACTTTAAGGAAGGTTATTTTTAGGGTTTTTAATTTACTAAGTCTAAGATCTAGTTGTTCCTAGCTAGTTAACCTATCTGTCAAACTCTAGTCAAATAAGCCAAAATTGAATACAACAATTTTTATAATTTTTGAATTTTTTCAATTTTTTTGGGTTTTCAAATAAATATGCAAATGCAAAAATATGTACAAATGAATGCGAAGGAAGAAGACGTACCGAGCATACCCCCAAACTTGAACTTAATAGTGTCCTCACTGTCATGCTAAACCAAGAGGGTCAAGATGCCGGTATTCCCCTGTTTATTTATTTATAAAATATTTTATATATATTTTTTTTTTTTGAATTTTTTATTTTTTATTTTTTATAGAAAAAGAAAACAAAAATATATATACATATATACAACAAGGTTCCCCCCAAACTTAAGTTTGGCCTTATACAAGCCAAAGGTTAGCACCAACCATTCAAAAATCTTATCGTGGTAATGGTATAGTTGGTGAAATAATGGGGTGTAGAGGAAAGAAATGAGAAACACGCGAGACCGTGTGGGAAGAAAGGTAGAATATGGTCTCGGTGGAGGAGAAGAATAGCGGAAAGAAGAAAGAAGGAGCGCGCGATCTTGAGGGTGTAAATCGAGTGAATAAATTAGCGCAATTTGTGATGACCGATGTGTTAAAAGCGATTGCGCTAACTTATCAACTCGTCGAGAAATGGGGTCAAATCCCTTAAGATTCGCAAGAAAACATGGGTACGCCGAACTTGGTATTGGAGATGAAAGCGTAACGGTCACTTGCACGGTCGGAACAATAGGAAGGACGAAAGGAAGTGAATTAGGGATAACATCATTCTCACCGTAATAAACTGTCTCGAACTGGAAAGATTCCATTAATGGTTCGAAACTACAGTAAGCACCCGAGTTTGATGGTTCAACTAACTCATCTGAAAATGTAAAGGACTCAAACTCGGGCAGTGAGTCATCAACATCGTCCGAAAAAAGTAAAACACTCGTAAGTGTTATCGGCTGTGAGAACTGTGTCAGATTCAAAGGAAAAATTTTCAAGCTCACAGTCTTCAAGCGTGGTCGGAACGATGGAAAGGAGGGAGGGTGATATAACAGTCAAAGGTTCAGGAGGATGAATTGGAAAATCGGACACATCAAATAAAAATGGTTCAACCTCAATATGATCCTCAAAACTCTCCTTAATACTATCCTTATAATTCTCCTCAAGATTCAACACATCCATGCTATTATCATCAAACTCAAGACGCATATGAGATTCGGGAGAAATATTTAATAACTCGAGATGATGATTTGAACATAAAATCTCAATTAAATCGACAGGTTCATCATCCAAAATATTCCCGGCGTCTATATCCTCAATCAAGTGAAAATCAATATCTTTAGACACCTCCTCAAAAGTATGGATGTTTATCAATGTAGGTTCTAGAGTGGAGGTGTAAAGGTCAAACGGATTAGGTGCGGTTTCACTCGAAAGGGGTTCCTCATAATCTGGCAAATCAAACACTACAAATTCGCACAACTTACCATTTTGGACACATGTTTGAAAATTGGAGTTGTTGGATTCAATTGGGTATTGGTAGGTTTGATTTGGAAATCCTCTCTCATTCTCACTCTGTCCAACCGCCTCCTTATGCATTGAAAATTTTTGAGCTAGCTGGAAACTAGCTTCCGCTTCAATAGGTTGCATAAGGGCGGCTAAGGACGCTTCCACATTTCTAGTCATTTTATCTGTTGCTGCAATGTACGCTTCCAACGACTCTTCCAAACTAGACTTAGGTGGTGAGGGGGTTTCGGTGAAAGATTTGAAATCGTGTGGATATGCAAAACTCCCTAATGGTTGTGTAGAAACAGTGTTTAGTGAGGGTGGTAAGGTCAGGTAAGACTGGTAGGAAGTGGGTGGTTGGACAGGGGTAGGGTCAACATGTGAATAAAAAGGTGAATAATCGTGCGGAGCCCTAGAACTAGATGAGTGGAGAGGGGTGAAAGATCGACTGCGAGATTGAGCAATATGCTCAGCAATGGACATCGGCCTAGGAGTGACAGAAGGACTTGAAGAAGTGGTATCAACATATGTAGGTGGTAAATGTTGACTTGGTTGACACAAAGTGGGTTGAAAAGTCAAACTGTTTCTCCTAGACGCCTCTATTTGATCTTTCAAAAATATTTTTGGTAAGGAGGGATCGTCTTTAAATTGACCGAACAAATTGACAAACGACGCAAAATTAGGTTCGGGATACCAAAGTTCGGCTAATGATTTATTATGTGGGGTATCCATGTTGGAAGAAAGGGTGAAAAGAAAGAAAGTTTATGGTGCAAGGATCTATTTGCGGCCAAAAATTTTGCAAGTTTCTATAAAAGATTTGTCCTTTTTATTTTTATTCTTTTTCTCTTTATTTAGAAAAATTTGTTGCAAAAATATTTTAGAGAAAAGATACGCAACAACAAAATATTACTTGCGATCTATTTTATTTCAAGTGGGGTCCAAAAGTCCTGCACAAGAACGTTGTTCGGAAGGGAATATATTTTTAAAGTGCACAAAATCCTGCAGGCATTTTTCAGAAAATATATTTCAAAGATTACAGAGGAGGAACATAAGATCTTACAGAAAAATTTTCAGAAGAAGATGCCACCAGATCGCCGCCCTTCCGCGGCAATAGAGCTCTAACACCTCGATTCCGCGGTCTTCTTGATGGCTTAGATCCCCACAAATTTTTTGGTGCGACGAATCGATAAGACGGCCGCGTTTCCGCGGCCTAAGGTGGGTTTTGGCCGCGGAAACGCGGCGTGGTGGGCGGTTCAAGAGTCCAAACTTTTTCTACTGTTCTGTTGTTTAAAATTCCTTCTGTTCCGATACCCCGTTTTCCTTTTTGCTTTCTGGAAATTTCCAGATCTGAATTTGTATATCCTGCAAAAATTCAAACAACAAAGTATCCCTTCCAAAAATAACAGATTATATATATTTTTTGATTTTTTGATTTTTCTGATTTTTATGATTTTTTTAAATTTTGATTAACCCAAAATTGAAAAAAGGAAATGACACGCCATCCCCGGCAACGGCGCCATTTGATTTTGTATAGATTTTACGATCACCAAAAATATTTTACCGTAATCAGAAACGGCGTCGCATGAAGCTAGCCGGTGAATACGGGTCGATTCACAGGGATGTGTAATTTTCCTAAGTGTTCTAACGAGTTGATTCCAATGGTTGTTTGGTTTTGTTTTAACCTAAAACTAAGTTATATGAGGATAAAGAAACTTGCTAGGGTTAGGTCAAAGGTGGGATTTGGTAAGATTAATATTAACACCTCTTTCAATGCCCTAAATGAAATATTTTAGAAGTTATAGCAACTATTAGAAAAAGGGATTAGGATGATTGGGAAGAAACGAAGTTTCTTCCTCTAGATCCTTGTCCGTCCTTTCCTAGTATTTGCTCTAACCTTCATGGAAGACATGCATGTCCGGTCCTTTATACTACGGTTTCACCGTTACCTCGTGGGTATGGTGCCGTAGGGAGCGGATCATGCATGCATGCATGAAGTTCTAGTTGTTAAAAATAATCGGGCTTGAAAGAGATGAGAGATATTCATCTCTCAATCCCTCCCTTATTCCTAACCCTAACAAGCGAGGAAATTACTCGCTCATCAGGGGATCTTTTAAAAATAACATTTTAAAAATAACTTACGTACTGCAGTTTAAGAAAGATTACACTAGATTAAACTAGGGCAATGGAAGGATTTATCTAAGGCAAGAATTAAATTATCAACTAAGGCAGAAATTAAAATAAGAACTTACAGAAATGATGCTCTTCCCACTGAATTGAATCTGAATTTTATTTCATTGAAAAGAGGCATAGGGTTACAATATTTTGATTGCACTTTTATAAGGAAACAGGGAAATTTAGGGTTACGGGATTCGCACATGTGCGATTACAGATATGCCCACGAAAAATCCCAACCTTCGCACCGACGCACCGACACCCAAAATTTGCACCGACACAGGCATTAAATGGCCGCGGAACCGCGGCGTGGATAGGCCTTGGGTCGCGGTTCCGCGGCCCTTTGGTGAGTTCAGCTCACCAAATTTCCTGGGCTGCATACTGGTTATTTGGGCTTCTTTATTCTTCAGTACTTTTCTCAATTGGGCTTCTGATTCTCTTCCAGATTTTCCAGCGAAACTTGTAGTGGTCTTTTGACATTTCGGACCATGCATTGCCTTGTGAATTGTTCTTCGTCTAGGCTTGAGTAGGACCCTTCTACTTGTTGGTCAAAAGTCACTCTTTTGTATCATCTTTTGTCTTTTTCACTGTATTTGCTCCAAGGACCTGTATCCTGTAATATGCAGCAGACATGCGTCAAAAGCACCTATTTATTTATAAAACGAATAAGAATTGGGGAATATAAAATGCAATATTATGATGTGAACAACGCTAAAGGATTACAACGACATATATCAGAGGGGTTCAGAGATGTACCCTTAAACCGACGTGAGTTGGTTGAAAGATCTGTAGTCCAATTTGGGGCTAAGATCTGTTAAAATATTTATGAGCAGATAGGCTCAAATAATATGAGTTGAGGACTTATGGCCCATCTTGGGCTAAGTCCAATCAGGTTAAAATGTTAAACATTTTATTTTAGGCTGTTGAGCCTTTATTTGGGCTTGGCCCTGACAGTCTTTTTGTCTTTGCTGAATGCTGAGCATTCCTCATAGCCTTAGTCTTATTAAAGACCAATTTATGTTCCATCAGCACGACACGTGGCGCGCTTGGCGCTTTGCGCCAGTCAAAGAGCGTAGTGTGCTTCTGCCGAGTAGCGCGCACGTAAGGGACACGTGTCGCGCTTGGCGCTAAGCGCCAGATGATGGGCGCATTGCGCCAGTTTATGAGCGCAGAGCGCTAGTAGTTCAGTGGCGCATATGTAATTGACACGTGGTGTGCCTGGCGCTAAGCGCCAGCCCATGAGTGTAGTGCGCTATTTAAAGAGCGCAATGCAACGCGTGTCGCGCTCGGTGCTGAGCGCCAGTCTAAGAGCGCAGAAGCGCAGTTCAAGAGCGCAAAGCGCAGTTCCAGAGCGCAAAGGCGCATATGATTAATTTTATGATCTAAAAAAAGACTTTGTCTCAAGATTCTAAGAACAAAAGTTCTTCAATCTCTTACGTTGATGAAAGGCTTTGCCTTTATGGATATATGATCTGTGAGAAAGAAGTAAATTCTTCTTTTATTTTATAATGAGATCTTTTGATCTCTCTGTGAAAGACTTTTTGTCTTTGTAGATCTATGATCTTTTAAAGAAGTGAATCCTTCTTTTCTTATTATGAGATGATTTCATCTCTGTGCTTATCATCATTCATTTCTTTACCTCGAAGAAAGTTTTCTTCTTCTGAGAGCTTGCCCATTTTCTTTGAATTTCTCAAAGTTTTTGAGGAGGTTTTTCTCTATATTTTTTTGTATCTGAGACTTGAAGTCTCGGGGCCTTTTTATAGGGAAAGCTGATCAGTTCAATCAGTTAAGGAGATCTTTTCTCCAATTGATTTGGGGAATTTCCAATCGTTTGATCTTTGATCCAAGGGCTTCTGATTTACAGAAGGCAATCTTCTTGTTTTTAACAAAGATTGGGAAATCTTCTAAACAGAATGTATTCTATATTTTTAGTGATTTTTTAATCACCATTGGATCATTGATCCAACAGTGCTCTAATTTACAGAGCACAATTTTATTATTTGGAAAGATTTTGAGAAATCTTTCCTTAACAGAATTTAATTCTGGTTAATTAATGATTCATCTTTATTATTAGATCTTTGATCTAACGGTGGGGAGCTTTTAGTTCCAGCGCTTGCGCACCCGTGCTTTGCACGTGATGCGCTGCTTAGAGCGCAGCGCACCTAGCGCTAGCGCATCCGTGCTTTGGACGTGGTGCGCTGCTTAGGGCGCAGAGCACTTGGCGCTGCATCTGAAGCATTGCTTCATTTTGAAATTTAAATTTCAAATAGAGTTTTGCTCTGATTGTGGGAAACAAATGCCCCCTACCGTTGTGCTCACGTGGCCCACATGTGAGTGCAACGGTGGCAGCATCTGCGCCCTTAGATTAACTCAGAAGTTGAAAAGGCATTTAAATGCCTATAAATAGGACCCTTGGCCCTCTGAGATGAGCATTGTTCATCTTTCTCCTTGTTCTCTGAGAATTTTCAATCTCACACAGAGCATAGCTCTTCATTTTAAGAAATTTCAAGAGTCAAAACTCTGCCAAAATTTAGGTAAAAATTAAATCTTTTAATGATCTAGGGTTTTACCCATTAACAGAGCCTTGCTCTTCATAGATCTTTGATCTAAAGAAAACCCCTTTAGGGTTTCATTAACAAAGCTTTGCTCCCTTAGAATCATAGATCTAAAGAGATCTTTTTCAGGGTTTCTTAACCCATTGACAGAGCTTTGCTACTTTCAAATCATGTACATTTATTAATCCTTTATGAAGAACTCTTAAGAGTTTGTTTATGGATCTTGAAGATCTCAGAATTTTAATTCATATATAAAAAATTAATTTCAATTTTTTTCTGAAGGGTTTTTCCATCATTTTTACAGAGCCAGGCTCTTGAGGAATTTTTATTCCTTTATTATTAGAACTTGATAGGTGTCATTCTGTCACAGAGCACTGCTCTCAAGGGGAGATTTACTCCTTATACCAAGGGATTTCTCATTAAATGAGAATCAATTGAGGATTTCCTCATTTAATTAACAGTCACATCAAATGATGTGGCTGTTTTATTAATTGATGAACTGTCACCTAGATTTTGTGGGTCCACCTTTGGTCCCTCTCTGCTGCATTGCAGTGCGGTACGAATTTTAAAGTACCAAGTGTCAGAGTTTAAATTATAGCACTGAGGGTTGACTTTTGTTCTTTTTCGCACAGGTGACATGTCTTTCGACACTTCTTTTCCTTTCGTCCGCTCAGAAGGCGGATTTCCTGAGGCGCCCGTAGACCGGGAGGTTATTGCGCTGATCAAAGACCATGACCCAGAACACAAGAATCTTCATTTGTGGGGAATATGGTATAACCAGATCATCATGGGTCGACGCAGCTTCTCTTGCGCAACACCTTCAGAGGCTATCTCGGCGATCCACTATGCTGACGCACCCCCGGTGAACTATACTGTGGAGGTGGTTAATTGGATTTCGGAGGGTTGTCTTCAGCCCTCTATGGCTGCAATACCTGTACAACCGCAGATGGCTTTGGACATTCTAGGGCGGTGTATATGCCAAGGTGAGTCGCACCCTTGGGGACAGCCCTACAATATAGGTCTGACTCCCCGTCACTCGGTTGGGTACCTGCAGTGGGCCCAATATATCCTATCGGCAAAGAAGTCAGAACTGCTGAAGCTTGGGTTGTATCCTGCGATTTGTGCTTCTCTGTTCCAGTACTCCACGCCTCCCGCATGGTGGATTAAAGCCTTCTTGGAACAACGGAACGTTCCAACTCATACTTTCCTTATGCTAGATCGGGAAGTTTCCATTTCTCTGGAAGAGTTTGCGGACATCTCCGGCTTGCCTGTCAGAGGGAAGCATTATGAGGAGATCTTGCCCCATGATGAATATGCTTTCGCTACCCGACTGGTGATGACCTTAATGGCGCATATGATAAATTTTATGATCTGAAAAAAGAGACTTTGTCTCAAGATTCTAAGAACAAATGTTCTTCTATCTCTTATATTGATTAAAGGCTTTGCCTTTATGGATCTATGATCTGTGAGAAAGAAGTAAATTTTTCTTTTATTTTATAATGAGATCTTTTGATATCTCTGTGAAAGACTTTTTGTCTTTGTAGATCTATGATCTTTTAAAGAAGTGAATCCTTCTTTTCTTATTATGAGATGATTTCATCTCTGTGCTTATCATCATTCATTTCTTTACCTTGAAGAAAGTTTTCTTCTTCTGAGAGCTTGCACATTTTCTTTGAATTTCTCAAAGTTTTTGAGGAGGTTTCTCTCCATGTTTTTTGTATCTGAGACTTGAAGTCTAGGGGCCTTTTTATAGGGCAAGCTGATCAGTTCAATCAGTTAAGGAGATCTTTTCTCTAATTGATTTGGAAAATTTCCCATCGTTGGATTTTTGATCCAAGGGCTTCTGATTTACAGAAGGAAATCTTCTTGTTTTTAACAAAGATTGGGAAATTTTCTAAATAGAATTTATTCTGAATTTTTAGTGATTTTTTAATCGCTATTGGATCATTGATCCAACGGTGCTCTGATTTACAGAGCACAATTTTGTTGTTTGGAAAGATTTCTCAAAATCTTTCCTTAACAGAATTTTATTCTGGTTAATTAATGATTCATCATTATTATTAGATCTTTGATCTAACGGTGGGGAGCTTTTAGTTCCAGCGCTAGCGCACCCGTGCTTTACACGTGGTGCGCTGCTTAGAGCGCAGCGCATCTAGCGCTAGCGCACGCGTGCTTTGCACGTGGTGCGCTGCTTAGGGCGCAGCGCACTTGGCGCTGCATCTGAGGCGTTGCTTCATTTTGAAATTTAAATTTCAAACAGAGTTTTGCTCTGATTGGGGGAAACAAATGCCCCATACCGTTGTGCTCACGTGGCCCACATGTGAGTGCAACGGTGGCAGCATCTGCGCCCTTAGATCAACTCAAAAGTTGAAAAGGCATTTCAATGCCTATAAATAGGACCCTTGGCCCTCTGAGATGAGCATTGTTCATCTTCCTCCTTGTTCTCTGAGAATTTTCATTCTCACACAGAGCATAGCTCTTCATTTTAAGAAATTTTAAGAGTCAAAACTCTGCCAAAATTTAGGTAATGATTAAATCTTTTAATGATCTAGGCTTTTACCCATTAACAGAGCCTTGCTCTTCATAGATTTTTGATCTAAAGAAAACCCCTTTAGGGTTTCATTAACGGAGCTTTGCTCTCTTGGAATCATAGATCTAAAGAGATCTTTTTCAGGGTTTCTTAACCCATTAACAGAGCTTTGCTCCTTTCAAATCATGTAGATTTATTAATCTCTTATGAAGAACTCTTAAAAATTTATTCATGGATCTTGAAGATCTCAGAATTTTAATTCATATATAAAAAATTAATTTCAATTTTTTTCTGATGGGTTTTACCATCATTTTTACAGAGCCAGGCTCGTGAGGAATTTTTATTCCTTTATTATTAAAACTTGACATGTGCCATTATGTCACAGAGCACTGCTCTCAAGGGGAGATTTACTCCTTATGCCGAGGGATTTCTCGTTAAATGAGAATCAATTGAGGATTTTCTCATTTAATTAACAGTCTCATCAAATGATAAGGCTGTTTTATTAATTGATGAACTGTCATCTAGATTTTTTGGGCCCCCCTTTGGTCCCTCTCTACTGCATTGCAGTGCGGTACGAATTTTAAAGTACCAAGTGTCAGAGTTTAAATTATAGCAATGAGGGTTGACTTTTGTTCTTTTTCGCACAGGTGACATGTCTTTCGACACTTCTTTTCCGTTCGTCCGCTCAGAAGGCGGATTTCCTGGGGCGCCCGTAGACCGGGAGGTTATTGCGCTGATCAAAGACCATGACCCAGAACACAAGAATCTTCATTTGTGGGGAACATGGTATAACCAGATCATCATGGGTCGACGCAGCTTCTCTTGCACAACACATTCAGAGGCTATCTCGCCGATCCACTATGCTGACGCACCCCCAGTGAACTATGCTGTGGAGGTGGTTAATTGGACTTCGGAGGGTTGTCTTCAGCCTTCTATGGCTGCAATACCTATACAACCGCCGATGGTTTTGGACATTCTAAGACGGCGTATATGCCAAGGTGAGTCGCGCCCTTGGGGACAGCCCTACAATATAGGTCTGACTCGCCGTCACTCGGCTGGGTACCTGCAGTGTGCCCGATATATCCTATCGGCAAAGAAGTCAGAACTGCTGAAGCTTGGGTTGTATCCTGCGATTTATGCTTCTCTGTTCCAGTACTCCACACCCCCCGCATGGTGGATTAAAACCTTCTTGGAACAACGGAACGTTCCAACTCATACTTTCCTTATTCTAGATCGGGAAGTTTCCATCTCTCTGGAAGAGTTTGCGGACATCTCCGGCTTGCCTGTGAGAGGGGAGCATTATGAGGAGATCTGGCCCCCCGATGAATGTATTTTCGCTACCCGACTGGTGATGACCGCAAAGGCGCATATGATCAATTTTATGATCTAAAAAAAGAGACTTTGTCTCAAGATTCTAAGAACAAAAGTTCTTCAATCTCTTATGTTGATGAAAGGCTTTGCCTTTATGGATCTATGATGTGTGAGAAAGAAGTAAATTCTTCTTTTATTTTATATTGAGATCTTTTGATCTCTCTATGAAAGACTTTTTGTCTTTGTAGATTTATGATCTTTTAAAGAAGTGAATCTTTCTTTTCTTATTATGAGATGATTTCATCTTTGTGCTTATCATCATTCATTTCTTTACCTTGAAGAAAGTTTTCTTCTTCTGAGAGATTGCTCTTTTTCTTTGAATTTCTCAAAGTTTTTGAGGAGGTTTCTCTCTATGTTTTTTTATATCTGAGACTTGAAGTCTTAGGGCCTTTCTATAGGGCAACCTGATCAGTTCAATCAGTTAAGGAGATCTTTTCTCCAATTGATTTGGGGAATTTCCCATCGTTGGATCTTTGATCCAAGGGCTTCTGATTTACAGAAGGCAATCTTATTGTTTTTAACAAAGATTGGGAAATCTTCTAAACAGAATCTATTCTGTATTTTTAGTGATTTTTTAATCACCATTGGATTATTGATCCAACGGTGCTCTGATTTACAGAGCACAATTTTGTTGTTTGGAAAGATTTTGAGAAATCTTTCCGTAACAGAATTTAATTCTGGTTAATTAATGATTCATCATTATTATTAGATTTTTGATCTAATGGTGGGGAGCTTTTAATTCCAGCACTAGTGCACCCGTGCTTTGCACGTGGTGCGCTGCTTAGAGCCTAGCGCTAGCGCATCCGTGCTTTGCACGTGGTGCGCTGCTTAGAGCGCAGCGCACCTAGCGCTAGCGCATCCGTGCTTTGCACGTGGTGCGCTGCTTAGGGCGCAGCGCACATGGCACTGCATCTGAAGCATTGCTTCATTTTGAAATTTAAATTTCAAACAGAGCTTTGCTCTGATTGGGAGAAACAGTAGTATCCGGCGAAATCTCGCCTCAAAATCGCCGCGGACCGCAACGTCCTTAAACTAGATATGGACCGAGATGTCCTTTAACTAACAATGGACCGAGATGTCCTTAAACTAAAAATGGACCGGGATGTCCCTAAACTAACAATAGACTGTGATGTCCTTAAACTAAATACGCCGCCTCAAAACATGGCGACAGTTGAATCCAGGTCTACAAGTCCTAGCAGCGAGGATTGTGACTTAAGTCTCTCTGGCTCCACAACTACCCCGTTTGGCGAAGCCTCGCCGTGCCAAAAAAATGGTACGTCCATAAGCAAAATGGGCGCAGATGAATACCCGAAAGGGCTCCGTCAGTAAAAACAACAGGACTGCCGGCGAGTTCGTAAAACCACGAAAGGACGCAGACTCGTAAAAAAATTCATGCACACTTGAAAGGTCCTCTCAACCTTGTAGGGAGAAAATACCTGCGTGAAATCCTTACGACCTACAAGGGAGCAACACACTTAGGGATCCCCACAATTCCTAAGAAGAAATTGCACTTACGAGATCCTCAGCCCTCGTAAGGAGAATCCACCTTATGAGACCCTCACGGCTCATAGGATTCGAAAGCCTTATGTTACAGGGATCTGAACCTGTTCCTAAGCCATCACATTCCCCAAGTTTCCCTACAGGCGGTCCAATATCGGCCCTTGTATACAATCCACGGGAACAAATAAACGTTTTCCCACCAAGTCCCACCAACGATGAGGAATGTCCTCATGTGGTGAACGACACTTGTAAGTCCTTTCGACTTGTAAGGAGAAAACACTCTTGTAAGATCCTTACGACTTAAGAGAACACACATTTAGGAATCCTCATGACTCCTAAGGAGAAAACACACCTACGAGATCCTCACGACTCGTAAGCAGAGACACCTTTATGAGACCCTTACCCTGTTTGCTAATCCACCTTTGCTAATCCACCTTTGTTTGAATTGACAAAGGCAAATGATGATTCGCTCACGGCAATATCCCAGTTGTAGTGATGATGATGCCAAAATCGGTATCAAATTCCAAGTCCTTTCACGGAAAATGATAATTCGCTCATGCCCATATTCCAGTCACAGCGATGCTGATGCTATGATTGGCGTTCCCGCCAAAAATTTCTGCAAAAAAGAGCCCAAGGCATCAAATGACAGCGATACGCTTAAGAAAATGTGAACCAGTATTTTCCGGGCTGTATTTTGACAAACTCCTGAATGAGAAACAGCTAAATTCTAATGTTATTGAAAGCATCTCGAAAAAACCTTCCATTTGATATATTATGGGCCTCATAATTCATCCGGGATCAAAAGTTATGAGCAAATGTGCTATGCACATGTGATCTAAGGAAGAAGATGCGAACCAGTATTTTCCGAGCTGTATTTTGATAAACTCCGGAATGAGAAACAGAAAAAGTGTGATGGTATCGAAATTGTCTCAAAAAATCCTTCGATTTGATATATTATGGGCCTCATAATTCATCCGGGATCAAAAGTTATGAGCAAATGTGCTATGCACGTGCAATCTAAAGTAATGCTCTACTATATGGGGAATGCATTTTTAGTCCCACATCGGGAAAAGGAGAGATCGCTTTTCTACCACTCCTATATAAATAAGAGGGGATACCTCTTTGAACAAGGAGAGTTCAATCCTCAAAGGATTCAATTCTCAAAGGAGCATAGTTCTCCATAGGAGCTTAGTTCTCCAAGATAAGAGCATGCTCCTCCCCATAATGCGCATATGCGCAAGCGCCATGTGCGCTACGTGCAACGCATGTGTGCCCGCCATGCGCGAACCACGTGCAACGCACGTGCGCACCACATGAGAATCTAGTCGGCTCGGCGAAGTTGTAGGCCCCAATAGATCAATAATATCAAAAGGAGATTCGTTCTCCATAGGAGCCTGCTCCTTCCCATAATGCGCATATGGGCAAGCGTCATATGCACTACGTGCAACGCACGTGTGCCCGCCTTGCGTGCACCACGTGCAATGCACGTGCGAACCACATGAGAATATTCAATAATATTAAAAGGAGATTCATTCTCCATAGGAGCCTGCTCCTCCCCATAATGCGCATATGCGCAAACTCCATGTACGCTACGTGCAACGTACGTATGCCCGCCATGCGCGCACCACGTGAAATGCACGTGCGCACCACATGAGAATATTCAATAATACTCAAAGGAGATTCGTTCCCCATAGGAGCTTGCTCCCCCCATAATGCGCATATGTGCAAACTCCATGTACGCTACGTGCGACGCACGTGCGCCCAACACGTGCAACGCACGTGCGCGAACGCAAAGAAGCCTTTTTCAGCAGCGAGAAGTTTAAGCTCCAGCCTGTTCTTCCCCCCTGATGAGTGGGACATGGTTCAAAGGGTACATCCCTCCGCACCTTCGATATATGGCACTGTAATCTCTTTGTGTCGTCGGAGAGGTGGTGGGTCCCAACGACCAATAATCCTTCCTTTCAAAATAATAAAAAAAGAAGAAAGACAGAAGCATAGAGAAACCCCCCTACAAACTTTGAGAAAACTCAAAAGAAAGAGAGCAAGCTCTTGAAAGAAAATCATTTCTTCAAAATAAAAAGAATGATTCTTGAACAAAGAGATGAAATCATCTTATTAAAACAGAAGAATTATCTTTTTAAAAGATCATAGATCTACAAAAGAACAAGGTCTTTTATAAAAAGAGATCAAAAGATCTCATCATAAAAACAAAAGAAGTATTTACTTCATTCACAGATCATTGATCTACAAAGGCAAAGCCCTCTCAAAAATAAGAACCGTTGTTCTTGAATCTTGAGGCAAAGCCTCCTCTAAAAAGAACACAAATCGGTTCACAGATCATAAATTTGATCAAATGCACTTTGCGCTATTGAAAAGTGCCTTGCACTCTTGAACTGCGCTTCTGCGCCCCTTGGACCAGCGCTCAGTGCCAAAATGCGCCACGTGTCAACCACGTATGCAACTTGCGCTTTGCGCTTCTAAAATAGCGCACTGCGCTCATTGGCTGGCGCTCAGCGCCAAGCGCGCCACGTGTCACTCACGTGTGCGCTAATGATATAGCACTACGCGCTCATAAATTGAAAGCGCAATGCGCTCATAAACTGGCGCAATGCGCCCATCATCCGGCGCTTAGCGCCAAACGCGACACGTGTCCTTTTCGTGTGCGCTACGTGGCAGAAGTGCAATGCGCTCTTTAATTGGCGCAAAGCGCCTGGCGCGCCACGTGGCGCGCTGTCAGAACACACAATTTTCTGATGAATGCTATGCATTCAATACAAGACATTTTTCTGATGAACTGAGCCCATCTGCTCACGAATATTTAACAGATCTCAGTCCCAAACTGGACTATAGATCCTTCAACCAACTCATACCGGTTCAAGGGTACATCTCTTTACTCCTCTGATATCTGTCGTTGTAATCCTTCAACGTCTTCAGAGAGGTGACGGGTCCCGACAACCACACATTTCATGGACTACGATGTCCTTAAACTTCATGGACTATGATGTCCTTATACTTCATAGACTACAATGTCTTTAAACTACGTACTGTGGGGTCCTTAAACTCATGGACTACGATGTCCTTAACCTGGACCGAGATGTCCCTAAACTAACATTGGACCGAGATGTCCTTAAACTAACATCGGACCGTGATGTCCTTAAATTAACGATGGACCGTGACGTCCTTAAACTAATCGACCGCAATATCCCTAAACTAAACAATAGAGCCCAAATGCTCCTTTGTTGGATCTAAATGATCCCGTTAAGTTGATCTTAGTCTAAAATTAGACTAACGTGTCATTAACAAACATTTAAGTTGATCTTAGTCTCAAATGAGGCTAACACATCCTTAAACCTAACCCCCAAACCTAAATCTAAGAAGATACGGATTTGGACTAATCCACGGCCTACGGGCGACAACATAAATTAGTCTCCGTATACAATCCACGGGAAACCAAAAACAAAACAAACACCCACGACACGAAGTGACCATCTGGAGAAGGAGAAAGTTGTTACCGCGATGCTGTAGCGTAATTAACTGCAAGGGCTTGCGCCTGTAGGGAAGAGCGTCCCCACAATCAAAAACCCCTCGAATGAGGGGGAACTGACGAAGTCTGCTACATCGGCCGCATCCGTTTAAACCTTCAATACACGGTGCCATAAATCAACTTGGCATCTTCGGAAAGGTGGACGGATAGCACCAATTAGCATCTGCCCCGAAATTCAGGCAAGACGTCCGCCGCGTCTTCGTGCGTCTTTCTGCGGGGAACAGATTCTGGCACGCCTAGTGGGACCTTTTCCTCTTTCCATTCCACACTTCGTGTGTCGTGTTCGCGAACAAATCGTGGTTTGATATGGTTGCCCTTGGGTTCGACGTACTAAGATTTGGTATCTTGCTTGGCGCAAAAAATGAAACATCAATTGCGTTTACTTGCGCGAAGTGTTCCAGCTGCAACTGCGATTCGCGTTCCGCCTCATCTGGAGGCATAGCTTACAGGCCTCAAGCGGCCTTCCTGTTCACGATGCCGGTGGACCAGGTGACTCAGGCCACCACTAGATTGTTTTTCGGGACCATGCTCCCACCGATGAGCTTTAGCGCTCCTGTACCAACGCAAGAAGCTCCCAAGAAGTCGGTCTTTGATTGGCTTGCAACTACAGCGGCCCCTCTCAACGGGTCGAACAGCTCCGGCGCCTCAGTCTTCGCCAGATTGGGCCAAAGTTCATGTGGGCCCATAATGAAGCCTGCAATTCCAGAAAAGGTTATTCCGAAGAGGATAGCCATCCCTGCTCCCGAAGTCGTGAAGGCGGCTTCTCCTGCCAAAGGGTCGGTCTTTACAAGACTGACTGTTCCGGCTCCTGCTCCGATCAAAGTCCTCAAAGACACTTCCCCCACCCAGAGGTCTGTCTTTGACAGGTTAGACACTGCTGCTCGACGGACGTCGGTCTTCAAGAGGCTGGTACCAGCAGCGCCTCACCAGAACAGGGGGCATGACTAAGCCATCCCCATCACCGAACCAACACCATCGGCTCGACATGCTCGACGTCGCCACTGGCGCCGAGTAAGGAAGGCTGGAGGCAACTCCCCCTCTGGGCTAACTCCACCAGCCCCAACGGTGGAAGTCCATGCTGCTGTTCCAACCGGGAACTACTTTGAATTGCTGAACAAGGTGCGCAGGAACTCTCCTACCGCCGTACTGAAAAGATCTCCTCCACAGGTGGAGAATGTTACAGAAACAAAGTCGGAGCAGCCCCCTCAGCGGCTGTCCTCCAAAGTTTACAAAGTCTGGCGACAGGTCCAAGAGTCAGTGATTGATCAAGATTACCCTCGCCGACAGAAAAATGTGAAGGTTCAACAGGAAGAGAACCGTCCTGTCAAGCCACAAAAAGCAAAAGCTACTTGGGTTCCCGCTGCAATGGCCCCCTCAACGTTAACTGCTCAAAAGAGAAGGAGGCCAGAGAAATCCCCCGTGACTACGGCAGACCACAAAGATGCTGAGCCTAAACGCCCCAGGTCTGGGGGCATAACCGTGCATACTGTTTATATGGCTTCCGGAAAAGAGGAAAGTCGCGCTTCTACAGGTCACCGACCGCTCACCCAATCCGTGACAAAAGCCCAGGAGCAGCAACAGAAGCTTCAGGATATGCTAACGCAAATGGCCACACTCACCGGGCCAAAAGAAAGCCCTGAGGCGTCATCGGAGCAGCGTCATGAACAAGAAACCGATGCCGACTTCCTCTGCAAAGTCCTCGAAAAGAAGGATAGAGAAGCAGTAGAACAAGCGGCTAATATAAAACGAATGGCGCTTCTCTTCCAAGACATGGTTAGGATGATATTACAACCAGAACCTCCAGCTGAAGACCCTCCTATCATCATTGAAGACGACAGAGGGGAGACATCGAACCCTCCTCCGGCTCTTTCAGCAGCCAAAGAGGAAACCATTTCCAAGGCCGCTCTGGATGACTATATTTCTCAGCAAATACGAGCTCACCAGGTGAATGAAGCGGCCGACCAAGTCGTTAAAACTGGGCGACCATATCCAGGCTGGTATGACCAGATAAAGTATCCACCGGGATATACGATCCCTAAATTTCATGTATACAAAGGGACGGGCAATCCCCACCAGCATGTCGCCCAGTTCAGGGCTCTTTGCGGCAACACCAGGGGTGATGATAAACTTTTGCTCCGTCAATTTGTTGGCAGCTTGTCGGACACAGCGTTTGAATGGTATTCTGAACTCCCAAATGACTCTGTCAAGACATTTGCGGAAATGGAGCTACTATTCACCCGGCGATTCACGAGTGCTAGTGAACGCACCCCAATAACGGCATTGATCAATGCCAGAGTGAAACCTGGAGAGACATGGGTTCAATACGCAATACAATGGCAGAATCTGTGGTCAAAATGCGAACAGCGCATCGAAGAGGCGCCGGCGGTGGGCATGTTCGTAGACACTCTGGACCCTCATGCAACCATTTCCCAATTCATGATGTTCTTCAAACCGACCACGTTCCAAGCCTTGATCGACAAACTAGCCCAAATGGACCATATGGGTCATAGACCGTCTCTTCCAAAGCCGGAGCCTCGGAATGAGAAAGGAAAAGGGAAAGCGATCGTCGTCGCTAATGCCCAACAACAGCCCAGTGGTCTAAGACCAGTTGATCGCCAAAATAATATAACTCGATCTCTCGAAGATAAAATGAGACGTCCTTACTCGTTCCCTCGAGACAAGACGAAGAGGTTATTCGATCTTTCACTGCACAACAGGCTCATCACTCTGCTGGAGCCAAGACGCCCAGCGCAACCTGGCGACATTAGCAATCCTAACTACTGCCCTTATCACCGAATGTTGGGCCATCCGATCGAGGATTGTTACATCTTCAAAAGCTGGATAGAAGATCAGTACCAGCAGGGCAAATTCGTATTATCCGAGAATTGGAAGGTGAATCCGCCTCAACCACACACTCCCAAGAATACGGATACACCGGGGGCATCAAGCTCTTTCATAGAAGAAGCTCCATGGGAGGTCTCTCTTTCACCCGAGACAAAAAGAATGCTGAAAGATCTCCAAGCATGCCCGGCGATCAGGTGGAAAAATCCACTCGAACCCGAGATCAACGAAGGAATGTTAAAACCACGTCCAACTCCAAAGATCGGTGGTGATAGCCAAAGTACTCACACCCAGCCATCGAAATCTTCGAAAAGGAAGAAGAAATCCAAGAAGCCCGTGAAGCCTGGTGACAAGCGTACGGACCTGCAAAAGCAGATTGACGTGCTGGAAGAGTATAACCAGAAGGCGCGGACTCCAGTCACACTTCAAGAGTTTCTCCGCCATGTCCTTGAGGACGGAGATGACGATAATGAAGAAGACTCCACCGATGAATCTGAAGATTACGTGGTAAGTTGCCATGTGATCTCTCACTCGTCGATACACAACGAAGAAGCTCCTTGCACCGAGAAACTGAGGGCAAATCCGAAACCGGAACTTCTAGAGCCGTCAGACGAAATGATTGATGCGTTCCTAAACGAAGCACTTCTTAAAAGCAAAGCTGCTCGAAAGCGCGAAATGGCCATATTTGAAAAGGCCAAACGCCGGCGACTAGTTGAAAGGGTTGAAACACTCCCGCCAGATCAAAGTGCATCCGTCGCAAATAAAATCAACTTCAAGACGAGAAAGAGGTTCGCCAAAGCCATATCAATGGGAATGAAGCTGCCACCCTACGAAGGAAACGTTCTTGGTGAACCAGAAATGCATCCTAGCTACTGCTTATATCATCAAAAGATCGCGCACCCTACCGAAGAGTGCAACGCTTTTAAAAGATGGTGGCAACGATATGTTGCTCACCGGCAACATTTCAAGCGGATGAAAAACAAAACTCGTCGGGAGCAAAGAAGTACGACCGAGGAGCGTAAAAGAACTACCGGCAACTGTCGCATGGTCAACGCCGGGGGATCGCAAGTTCTCACCTTCGGAAGCGACTCTGACGAAGAAATAACTCGTGGCCATCTCTTTAAAGAGTCCACCTTGGGAAAAGAGGAAGAACCAAAGACCTGTGAAAATATTCAGTTGCGCAATCGTACGCTGGCCGAAAATAATCTTGGGCCCTCGAACAGTGGGTCAAATAGAAAAGATAAGGGAAAAGAAAAGGTCCCTGAGGATATCATCCTTGATGACCAAGCCGTCGAAAAGCTGACAGCCAAGAACCCGCCAAAGATAAGTAAGGTGGATTACAACGTTTTGGAACACTTGAGAAAGATACCTTCGCAGCTCAGCATTCTCGACGCCCTTCTGTTATCCGAAGAAGCGAGAGATTCTTTGAACAAGGCATTACAAGAGCCCGAGCAATTCCAAGATTTCCTCGCCGAAGAAAAGATGAAGGACGAGCTGGAAGAAGTACACACAGCCGATATCACCTTCGGCGATGAAGACCTCCTCCTTGGGACATGCAGGTACAACCGTCCCCTATATGTCTCCGGATACTGTCATGACATCAAGAAAGGTAAAATCCTTGTCGACAATGGGTCCTCCGTCAATCTCCTTAACGTAAGGATGCTAAAGGAAATCTGCATGGGCGTTCAACACCTCGCTCGCGTTAAAATCATCATCTCCGGATTTGATTCCCAGTCACCACGGACGCTTGGGTCTGTAATATTGACGCTGCGCTTCGGGCTACTTGTCACGGACATTAAGTTTCACGTCATTGATGCCAAGACATGCTATAACGATTTGCTCGGCCGGCCTTGGTTACACGAGTACAACACCGTCCCCTCTACACAACATCAGTGTATGAAGTATTTCAAGGATGGTCTTGAGTATACCTTAACAGGGGAGTTGAACCCATTCTCCGTTAATGAAGTTCGAAAGTACGAAGATGCAAAATACTTCTTACCGGATTTCGAGGACACGGAAAGATGTCACAAACCGAAGAACAAAGCTATCACCACTATTCCGGTCTTCGGGAGTGATACTGAAGAGGAAGAAGAGATAGTCTATTCAGGGCCACCCCACTACAACAAGCCAGGACTGTCCACTCTTATGTTGATCTTCGGCAGCGACTCGAAAGATGAGGTCAATGCCATATTCTTTGCTCGTCCATCAATACAAACCTTCGCCGATGAAAATCAAAGTTTGCAAGTTGCCATAGTTCCACCCAAGCATCTTAAAGAATTAGACGCGCTTGGTACCTACAGTGTGGAAGAACTGCAAACATTCTACGTCCCTCCCATGCGAAAAGGTGAAAAGGCGATCCTATTCTACCGATCTGGGGAAACCAAAGTGGAAAATGAAATCTGGCATGGTGCAGATTCTACACTTGACAGGCTCCAGCCCATCCGTTTACCCAGATATTACACAGACGGACTAAGGAGACTCTTGAGAAGCCAAGGTGTACCGCTTAAGCAAACTGCGCGACAAGCACGGTTCTATAACAGGATCTGGAACGTTCCCAGAACTCAACGAAAGTTGCCCAACGGGAGAATGGAGATGATCGGGCTTGGGTATGTTCAATCCAAGAAACGGGAGCTACTCCGCGACTGCTACGTCATACATGACTTCGATGAAGAAGGAGACGCTCTATGGGAAGATGCTAACCCTGAACTAGAATGAGCTCCCGCCGTGAAAATGTCCAGTCCGTCGTTCGAAGAACAAATGGACAAGCTTATAAAGGAAGCAGGTCAAAAGGTTCGAGACGACCATAATCGCGAAATGGCCATCTACAAGAAAGCCAAGATGCAGCGCCTCCTTCAACAGGCTGTGAAAAATGAAAATGCTCCTCCTTGTCAACCTGTTGCACAAAAGGCCCGACGCAGAAGTAGAAACAAACCAAAGAACGGGAAAGGCGTTCGACAGCGACAAAGCGGGTCTAAGAAGCCACGCGACCAGGAATCGAGCAACCAGGATTCGTCTCTTATAAAGAAGATGGGCCGAGCATACTCTTTTGCCCAAGACAAGACAAAGAAAATACTTGATCTTGCTATAAAACATCAAATGATGACACTCCCGGAGTCCAAGCACCCCGAGCAAGCAGGCGAAGTCTCTCATCCGGACTATTGCTCCTATCACAATGCAATAGGGCATCCCCTCGAAGACTGTTTCACCTTCAAGAACTGGGTTGAAGACCAATATCAACAAGGCAGGTTCGCTTTATCCAGCAGCTGGAGGGTAACCCCGCCACAGAAACATGAACCCAAAGCCGCGAGAGTAGAACCTGATCAACATCGGTCTTGGAAGCGATCTCGTACTTGCCATATGATAACTCTATTAGAAGAAGAACCCGAGAATATGAATGATCTCCCCTGGTGCTTCGAAAATGATGATGACGAGGTAATCTCAGAGTTTCCACCGGCGCCAAAAGAGCTGGAGGATGGGATACATACTACTGCAGATAACCTCAAGAAAATTGATTTGGGAACGGCTAATGACCCGCGGCCGACGTTCGTCAGTGAGCTATTGTCTGAAGAAAAGGTGGCTACGCTAAAAGACGTGATCATGCAGCATAGAGATTGCTTTGCATTGAACTATTCCGAGATGTCAGGACTAGATCCAGAGATTGCTGTACACAAATTGGCGATATCCCCGGACGTCAAGACGATCAAACAGGCATCGAAAAGAATGCGGCTCGAGCTTGAGATGAGCATCAACGCCGAGGTCAAGAAGCTAATAGACTCCGGCTTCATCCAGGAGGTCCAATATCCTGACTGGATCGCCAATATCGTCCCAGTGATGAAGAAGAATGGAACGGTGTGCATATGTGTGGACTTTCGGGATCTCAATAAAGCCTGCCCGAAGGACGATTTCCCAGTACCGGTCACCGAGCTGATGATAGACAATACGTCCACTCATGAAGTTTTCTCCCTCATGGGCGGCTCATCAGGATACAATCAGATAAAGATGCATCCCGAGGACCAGAAGCACACCGCTTTCCGGACCCCTTTAGGCTTATTCTGCTACAAGGTGATGCCCTTCGGTTTAAAGAACACCGGTGTTGAAGTCGAAAATTGCACCCCGGTTGACCAAGTCAAAGTCAAAGTCAACCCTAAGCCAAGTGGGCCCATGCCCAGGCCGAGTCCGAACATGAAGCGGCCGGCCCTCCCCCATGCCAAAATGAAATCATGTAATAAATAATTTTTATGTAATTTTTTATGCATGACTGTAAACAAAATGGGCATAAAGCCAAATTTTTGTAAGCCCATGGCTTATGTGCAAAAAGAAATAGCACATGAGACATGGGATGGGCAAAATACCATTTTGTAAAGCCCAAGGGGCTATATGTAAATATGTAAGCCTATATAAGGCAACATGATGATGAATAAAAAAGATAATTTTTCATTCCCCAAAAAACTAGGGTTTGTGCCTGCTTCCCCTTTCTCAAGGGTCTAAAACCCTCTTCCTCTTTTTTGAATTAAATCAAGAGTTTAACTCTTCCTTTCTCAAAAATAAATAGTTTTTCACCACAAAACCCACGAAAGGAAGCTCGAATCTCCAATCAGATCTCGAAAAGGGGATACTTTTAAGTCTCACCCCTTTTTCTCCAAGATCCCGCCGATCAAGAGCAGGAAGAAGAAGACTCATCTCCAAAAATCTAATTTTGGACAGATCCAAGGCTCAAAAGAAGAGGCAAAGATTCTTAGGAGTTTAACTCCTTTCTAGATCTGTTGGAGTTTAACTCCATAAATTAGTTTCTGTTAGGAGTTCAACTCCAAAAAACCCCTTGGGATTTCAACTCCCCAACCTAACGGCTAGGCCCTTCCCGCGGGTGTTTCCCGCGATCACTTGTGCGCCACGCGACCCTAGGTGCTAAGGCACCCATCGGTCATGTGTGCGCCACGTGACCCCGGGCGCTAAGGCGCCCATCGGTCACGTGTGCGCCACGTGACCCCGGGACGTCAAGACGCCCAATGGTTACGTGCGCGCCACGTGACCTCGGGCGCTAAGGCGCCCATCGGTCACGTGTGCGCCACGTGACCCCGGGGCGCTCAGGCGCCTAAGGGTCACGTGTGCCCCACGTGACCCCGGGCACTGAGGCACCCAATGGTCACGTGTGCGCCACGTGACCTCGGGCTCAGCGCCCAATAGTCACGTGCGCGCACGTGACCCCAGGCACCAAGCGCCCACATGCCACGCTCGCGCCTTCAAGACGCTTGCCCCCATTTTTTTATGCACTCCACACTAAATATACCTCCCCTGTTAGAAAAATTTCTAACGGGGCGCTGCCCCGCACCTCGCAAGGGGGCTGCTAGCCCCTTTGACCTCCAGCCCGCTATCCGGGCAGCGGGACCCCTGTAAAAACTCTGCGGGGCCCCCGACACAAAACCCCTTCAAAACATAACACTGCACATTGAGTTCGCATGACCAGTTTAACCCGTCAATCGGAGGTTCCTTCGCTCCAAATGCGAGGGGTAATTAACGGCAGCTTAGTCCGCGGCTGCCGGAGATTCGGATCCCCACAATCAATAAACCCCAGCCTACCCTAGGCAGGGGGAATCTGTAATGCGCCCGACAAGAGCGCGCATATTCCCATCTCAATGGGGTAACGATAAACACCCTACAGATTCTGGCACGCCCGGTGGGACCTATCTCTCCTCCCATATTTCGAGTTAAGCATTCATGTGAACTCAATCAATATACAAATCGATATTTATACTAAAATAATGCTCTTTCATGCAGGGGTTTTCAAGCAATCACTTTTCAACAATGTCTCCAAAGATGACTCAGCTCTCAGCATGGCTCCCATCTCCTACACGATGAAGATGGACGCCAGGACAGTCCTTCCGGCCAGTCTCGAACGACAATGGGAAGAGACGCCGCTACCATTTGGCTCTATTCTGCTCGTGTCGGCTAATGCCGTCCCAGCTCCTCAAGCTCCGGTAACTGACAAACCGATCTCGAAAGGCAAGAGGCCAAATGTGGCTGTCTCGAAGGCGTCCCAACTCAAACGCAAGTCGGTGTTTGAACGACTTTCCTTGGCCCCAGCTGGGGGCAAGGCCATCAACACCGACAAAGTAATAAGGCATATCGGGCAAGCTCTAGCGATGCCCCTGACAACTGCTCAATCGGGTATCTTCTCTAAGCTCTTCGACAATTGACCACCATGTCATTAAACTGGGAACAGTCGACCTCTAAGTCGTTAAACTGAGAATGTAAAAAAAATGTGTAAATAAAAAAAAAGTGTAAATAAATAAATAAAAAGAAAAGACGAAATGATGGGGCAAATCACAATAAAAATCAGAAAGTAAAAATAAAAATGAAAATAAAGCCGAAATGATGAGGCAACCGCGAATAAAAGCCGAAATGATAGGGCAAGCGCGATCTTCGCGATAAGAAAAACTGAAATGATATAGCAATCGCGGTAAAACAAAAACAAAAAAACAACAAACAAAACAACGGCGAATGATGAGTCGCTCCTGGTACCATATTCCAGTGCAGCGATGCAGACACCAACCAAAATCCAATTTCTCAAAATTCTTCCGGCTCTAGGTTGGTCCCAAAGTTGACCATCGTATACAATCCACGGGCTCAAATAATTCTCATCATACCCATGCCCCACTGTAATCACCAGTTATGCGGCTGGTCCTCTCGGAATTATGCTCCATTGGGAAGACCCACTCATGTGTCCTCACGATGCATGAGGAGAACAAACCTTCGTGGAATCCTTACGACTCATGAAGGAAAAACACACTTAGGAGTCCCCACGACTCCTAAGGAGAAAATACACCTACGAGATCCTTACGACCCGTAGGGAGAAAATGTTTTTATGGGACCCTTACGGCCCATAATATTGAAAAGCCTTAGGTGATAGGGATCTAAACCTGTCTCCTAAGCCATCGCTTCTCAATAGGAAACGGCGAATGATGAGTCGCTCCTGGTACCATATTCCAGTGTAGCGATGCAGACGCCAATCAAATTCCAAACGCAAATCCCAATGGCGAATGATGAGTCACTCCTGGTACCATATTCCAGTGTAGCGATGCAGACGCCAACCAAATTCTAAATCCTATACCCCAACGGCGAATGATGAGTCGATCCTGGTACCATATTCCAGTGCAGCGATGCAGACGCCAACAAAGTCCCGAAATTTTTCCGGCCCTACGGTCTGGATCATACATCCTGCAAAACCGTATACAATCCACGGGCGTAAAACAATCCCAATCTCTCCTAAGTCCTACCGGTGAGATCACATTCAAAGTCCCACCAACAAAAAAAATAATAAATAAATAAAAATAATAATAAATAAAAATAAAATAAAATAAAATAAAATGGTATGTCCACAAGCAAAATGGGCACGGATGAAAATCCGAAAGGGCTCCGTGAGTAAAAACAGCAGGACTGCCAGCGAGTTTGTGAAAACCCGAAAGGGCGCAAACTCGTAAAAAGGAAATGAAATGCACTCACAGGGTCCTCTCGACTTTGTGAGGAGAAAATTCGCGCGTGAGATCCTTACGACTCATAAAGGAGCAACACACTTAGGAGTCCCCACGACTCCTAAGGAGGAAAAAAAACACCTACGAGATCCTTTCGACTCGTAGGGAGAAAATGCTTTTATGGGACCCTTACGGCCCATAAAATTGAAAAGCCCTAGGTGATAGGGATCTAAACCTGTCTCCTTAGCCACCAATTCCCAAATCCTCCCGGGGCAAATGATGAGTTGCTCCTGGCATTATTCCAGTGCAGCAATGCAGATGCCGGAAAGGAAAAAAAAACCAATTCCCAAATCCTCCCGGGGCAAATGATGAGTTGCTCCTGGCATTATTCCAGTGAAGCAATGCAGATGCCGACAAAAAATAATAATAATAATAAATCCCCAAATCCTCTCAAAGATAGATGATGATTCGCTCCTGGTAACATATTCCAGTATAGCGATGCTGATATCAACCCAAATCACAATCAACAAGTCAACTTCAACTCCGACACCGCAGAAAGCGGAGCAAGTCAGAATCCAATCTCGACACCGTAAGAAGCGGAGCAAGTCAAGTTCACCCCTGACACTGCAGGAAGCAAAGAAAGTCAAATAGAGCGTCGACTGTCCATGTCGTAAAAAGGGCAGTGCAGGCTTCCCACAAATCGGGAACCAAATCGCTCCGGAACAGAGCGTCGACCGTCCATGTCACGAAAAGGGCAGTGCAGGCTTCCTACAAAGCAGGAACCAGATCATTCCGGGCCAGGGAAACGTCTACCACGGACACTCCGCCTCGGAGACGCGTCAAGCGTCGACCGTCCATGTCGCAAAACGGGCAGTGTAGGCTTCCCACAAATCGGGAACCAAATCGCTCCGGATCAGAGCGTCGACCGTCCATGTCGCAAAACGGGCAGTGCAGGCTTCCCACAAATCGCGAACCAAATCGCTCCGGATCAGAGCATCGACCGTCCATGTCGCAAAACGGGCAGTGCAGGCTTCCCACAAATCGGGAACCAAATTGCTCCGGATCAGAGCGTCGACCGTCCATGTCGTAAAAAGGGCAGTGCAGGCTTCCCACAAATCGGGAACCAAATCGCTCCGGATCAGAGCGTCGACCGTCCATGTCACGAAAAGGGCAGTGCAGGCTTCCTACAAAGCAGGAACCAGATCACTCCGGGCCAGGGAAACGTCTACCATGGACACTTCGCCTCGGAGACGTGTCAAGCGTCGACCGTCCATGTCGCAAAAAGGGCAGTGCAGGCTTCCCAAAAAGCGGGAACCAAATCGCTCCGGATCAGAGCGTCGACCGTCCATGTCGCAAAAAGGGCAGTGCAGGCTTCCTACAAAGCGGGAACCAAATCGCTCCGGATCAGAGCGTCGACCGTCCAAGTCGCAAAACGGGTAGTGCAGGCTTCCTATAAAGCGGGAACCAAATCGCTCCGGATCAGAGCATCGACCGTCCATGTCGCAAAAAGGGCAGTGCAGGATTCCCACAAATCGGGAACCAAATCGCTCCGGAACAGAGCGTCGACCGTCTATGTCGCAAAACGGGCAGTGCAGGCTTCCCACAAATCGGGAACCAAATCGCTCCGGATCATAGCGTCGACCGTCCGTGTCGCAAAACGGGCAGTGCAAGCTTCCAACAAATCGGGAACCAAATTGCTCCGGATCAAAGCGTCGACCGTCCATGTCGCAAAACGGGCAGTGCAGGCTTCCCACAAATCGGGAACCAAATCGCTCCGGATCAGAGCGTCAAGCATCCATGTCGCAAAACAGGCAGTGCAAGCTTCCCACAAATCGGGAACCAAATCGCTCCGGATCAGAGCGTCGACCGTCCATGTCGCAAAACGGGAAGTGCAAGCTTCCTAAAAAGCAGGAACCAGATCACTCCGGGCCAGGGAAAAGTCTACCACGGACACTCCGTCTCGGAGACGCGACAAGCATCGACCGTCCATGTCGTAAAAAGGGCAGTGCAGGTGATTCGTATGTCAAAAATATTTCTAAACCGTAATCAAGAACGGTGTCGCTTGGCAGCTAGCCGGTGAGTACGGGTCGGTCCATAGGGATTTTGTGAATTTCCTAATTTGTCTAACGAGTTAATTCCGATGGGTGTCGGATTGATTAAATCTAAAAACTAAATCTATCTAGATCTAAATCTTGCTAGGGTTAGGTTTAGGGTAGGTTTGGAAATGTAAATAAATCTCACCGCTTTCTATACCCAAATTAAGATCTATGAGGTGTTATGGTAATTATTAATAAAGGGGATTAGAACCATTCAGGAAGGTGTTTCTTCCTCTAGGTTCTTGTCATTCCTTTATCGATCCTTACCCTAACCTCCATGGAAAACACGCGCAATCGGGCCTTTATACTACGGTATCACCGCTACCTCGTGGGATAGGGTGCCAAAAGGAGCGGTGTGTGCATGTATGCATGGAGTCCTATTGATTATATGTGATGGGCAAGAAAGGGATGAGAGATCTCATCTCTCAAAAGCCTTCCCCAAATCTAACCCTAACAAGCGAGGAGACTACTCGCTCATTAGGGAATTGAAGAATATTCTATCTATCTAACTAGGGCAAGGAATTAAATCTAAACTAGGGCAATTAAATTAAAGCTACTTACTTTACAGATGGCTCTCTCCAAACATTTACACAGGGTTGTCAGATCTGAATAGATGATATGAAAAGAGGAATCGATACTCTCCAAAAGAAATCTGAATTTTATTAATGAAAGGAGGCATAACCTCATACAAGATTTGGAGTTCCTATTTATAGAGGATAGGAACCCTAGGGTTATAATTGACTCGCATATCTATTTTTACAAAAATACCCCCTAAGAAAAGACCTAGTCAACGATCCGCGCACGCCATAAAATTTCGCGCCGACACGGGCATAACCCGGCCGCGGTTCCGCGGCCAAAGGCATGCTTTGGCCGCGGTTCCGCGGCCAAAGAGTGGTCTTGGTGCTTCGGTTTTTCTGTGCTGCTCCTGGTTGACTTTGTCTTCTTGTTTCTATGGTTCTTTTCTCAGGTTGGCTTCTAGGTTCCTTCCAGATCTTTCTAGTGAACATTGTAGTGGACTTTTGCCGTTGCTTCGTGACGAAGTCTTGAACCTTGCACTACCTTGTACTTGTGAACTGATCTTTGTGTAGGCTTTATCAAGATTCTCTGTTTGTTGGTCGAAGTCTCACTTTTGCATCGTCTTTCATCTTTTTCACTGTTTTTATTCCAAGAACCTGTAACCTGCAACTAAGTAGCAGACATGGGTCAAAAGCACCTGTTTATTTGTAAAATAACTAGGACTGGGGAATATAATAATGCAATATTATGGTATGAACAAATACCCCCAAACTTATCTTTTGCTCGTCCTCGAGCAAACCTAGTTTTATTCTCAACAAAAACCTAACCTCACTTTCGCAGGAAAACGCGATTGCACTGAGCTCGTGCAACAAGCCGTTAAACCTCTAGGTGTCCCTAGTAGGAGGAGTGTTATCTCCTGAGGGTTTTCAGCGGATACTACCCACAAAATCCTATCAATTCGGCCCATTGACTTTTATTCTCCAATTAGGTTTTCTAACAAGGAATTCTATTATTTTCGACTCGTAAATTATCCACCCGTATTCTTCACGCTTCTTTATCATTTAACTTAAGATTATATATGTTCTGCAGACCTACTTAGCATTTGGCATCTCTTAAGTTTTCCTTCTAGGGTTCTATCTCAACTTAGGAATTTTTATCATCTCTACTAAAGATACAAGTTCTATTCTTCATTCCTATCTCTTATCTAAATCCCAATCACATACCCCTACGTGTGTGTATATATCACCCCTACACTTGGAAATTCAAATCAAGCAATCATACTCTTGTCCGTTGTCCAAAGCACTTCTTAACTGGTGAATGTTTAGATGATTTTCGCTCACACATCCTTCATGCGATCGTTAATACTACTTGAGGTACCAACAACCGATTACAAGATGTGTTTGCACATTAAACCGTAATTCCTAGTCTTGCAACACCTAAAGCTTTAGCAGTGACTCCCAAACCAGTTGGTCTAAGGCACTAGGTGATGAAGCACCCTTACTAAATATTTTTTTTCTATTTTTGCAACCTTAAGTAATCACAAAAACCAGTGTTCATTTTTTTAATATCTCTTTATTCACACTTAAAAAAAATTTATTTTATTTTCTTCATACTAAGGACTTTAGACAAGAGCATTTCAAGGTCTCCTCTACTATTCCAAGTTTCAAGGTTCGTGTTTGTGCAAATAGTAGGGTATACATTTTCAGAATTTAGACTTAAGCTAGGAATTATTTTTCAAACATATATTTTAATAAAAATATCAATACTCTACCCATGTTTTAATTTAGCCCAAGAAGTGAACTCAAAATTTGCCTATTTCTAGATAAACTACAAAGACATATACTTTCTACCGTTAAATTTTAAGAAAGGTTATTTTTAGGGTTTTTAATTTACAAAGTCTAGGATCTAGTTGTTCCTAACTAGTTAACCTTTTTGTCAAACTCAAGTCAATTATGGAAAAAATTGAATACATTAATTTTTATAATTTTTGAATTTTTTTAATTTTTATGGGTTTAAAAATAAGTATGCAAATGCAAAAATATACATATGAATGCGAAGGAAGAAGGCTTACCGAGCATACCCCCAAACTTAACTTTGATAGTGTCCTCACTGTCATGCTAAGGCGCCCATCGGTCACGTGTGCGCCACGTGACCCCAGGCACTAAGGCGCCCATCGGCCACGTGTGCGCCACGTGACCCCGGGACGTCAAGGCGCCCATCGGTCACGTGCGCGTCATGTGACCCCGAGCGCTAAGGCGCCCATCGGTCACATGTGCGCCACGTGACCCCGGGGCGCTCAGGCGCCCAAGGGTCACTTGTGCCCCCACGTGACCCCGGGCACTGAGGCGCCCAATGGTCACGTGTGCGCCACGTGACCCCGGGAGCTGAGACGCCAATGGTCACGTGCGCGCACATGACCCCAGGCACCATGCGCCTGTTAGTTATATGTATGCCCTAGAGGCCATTACTGTACATACGATGTATATTGTAGTGGATGCTTGGACATATATAGGGAGGACTTTCTTGCTCGACATGATAGTACGCTATCTGGTTGCTCTTTATCTTAACATGTACTCTGATTGTCTCTATGTCACATGTTGATAAAGCCCTTAGGATGAGTACTTGACTACCAGGACTATGATACAGATCATACTAGTGAGGACAGTGTAGTCGCCAAGTACATCCTTCAAATGTTCCTAGTCGTGGGGATACCGAGACAGGGCATCGATACTCCAGAGTAGACTAGCGTATGCGCTTCTTGACCCATATGATGGGCGATGGATGATATCATATCCATTGGTGTTTGACATCAGAGAAGGTATACGGGTGCTCAGTGGAGACTGGGTACACTGGACGGACTCGCCGAGAACTCCCAGATGGTATTATACCTCACGTCAGATGGCAGTTCTCTGGTGACACTGGTACAGGTTAGTCTGTAGACCCGAGATCGTCATAGAGTCCTGTGTGATTCCCACTGTGCTTTGATTTCCATAATACCACGTCCAAGAGGACGTGCAAAAAGGTGGCTTTTGGGTACAGTCCCGAATCACATGGAGGCAATGTGCGATAGGAGGGGTTTCGTCTCTCCCGGTATAGGGAGTTGATGTTGCGCTGTGTTCGATTGGCTATATCTGGAAATCCCTGGCCAGGGTTGCTGAGATTTACTGGTAAGTGTTATCAGTAGTTTCTCGAACTGTTATAGACCTCATATCGACACGACTTATCAAGTTACTGGGGTCTGACGTTTACCACCCCTAGGCGAAATATGCGACATATCAAATGAAGAGACCGGACTGTACGGGAGTGTTACTGGTTGGATTCATGGGAGAATGTACAGGCTTGCTTGTTGATCTTCTGATTACTCAATACCTGGGTGGCTGTTACGTTTAGCTGACCGCTTGCAGCTTGTGGGTGTTTGATATGATCATCACCTACTGCCGGCGTATTGACGATTCTTTAGAGTCCTACACGCAGGATTCTTGACTCAGGCAAAACGGAGTAGGAGCACATATGTGATATGTGTGGGACCGAGAACTATACGTGTATATGATACCGTATTAGATTCCCGCAATATGAGATATCGGCCGGGTATATGAGATATAGCCGGGTCATCGGATCAAGTGTTGATTCGATGAACTGATACAGATTATATTAGTCGGTTATTTGTGAAATAGCCGGATTATCGGATCAAGTGTTGATTCAATAATTTAATGTATAATTATATATTTGATATGTTAAATTACATTAACTAATATAAGCTCACTAAAAGATTCTTTTTCTCACTCGAGTAATACATTGATATATATGCGATATATGTTAATTGTATTATTTTATTTTGTTACAATAAATATTGTATATGTGATATATAATATTGTAACATGTTAGGGTTATTAATGCAACATGTTTAGTGGAGATTAAACATGGTTAGGGTTTGATTTGGGTTAATCTTTTCTAGAAGTTTCTAGAAGCTTTGCTTTTGTTTCTTGCAAAGATATTTGTTATGATATTTTGCATAGATATTTGTTTAACCCAACCCAACCTTTTAACCATGGTTCAATCTCTATAAGGGTTAGTTCTTCTCACTTATACCATGGTTGCATTTCTAACCTTACACTTGGGTTATTCATTATTCATCACAAAAGAGTTAGCTTCTTCTTCTTCTTCCTTGGATAAAAAGATTTCTAGCTTTTGATGAAGTGTTGATAATGAGTGAGATTAAGAAAATATATGAGAGCTAAAATCCTACTTCATCATCCTCATCTAATCTAGCCAATTAGATTAGGGTGTTCACTTCAATAGATAGTGAGAGCTGTGTTAAAGAAACTTCAAGGTAGATCATCTTTGTTATCGAAGATCGGAAGCAAGCTTGCATCTTTCTCTTCGTGGAGCCTCTCTAGAGTCCGGGTACTCGATGATCGCAGCGAAGGGACCTCAACACGGAGCTTTAGAAGTGAAGGACCGGACTACAAAGGTTGTAATCCCAAACTCTTAGATGTTAAAGTATTTAACATACTTTGTTTCACCTAATCTCTAGTTTAAGATCTTGGTTAGGGTTGTTCGGCACGTCTAAAATTTAAATCGGGCATGGTTGATGCCTTGTAGAACCTTGTGAGAGTGCCTAGTAACCCTACAGTGCCCATGTGCCACGCTCGCGCCTTCAAGACGCTTCCCCACATTTTTTATGCACTCCACACTAAATATACCTCCTCCGTTAGAAAAATTTCTAACGGGACGCTGCCCCGCACCCCGCAAGGGGGCTGCTAGCCCCCTTGACCCCCAGCCCGCTATTCGGGTAGCATGACCCCCGTAAAAACTCTGCGGGGCCCCCGACATATCCAAAACCCCTTCAAAACATAACACTGCACATTGAGTTCGCATGACCAGTTTAACCCGTCAATCGGAGGTTCCTTCGCTCCAAATGCGAGGGGTAATTAACGGCAGCTTAGTCTGCGGCTGCCGGAGATTCGGATCCCCACAATCAATAAACCCCAGCCTACCCTAGGCAGGGGGAATCTGTAATGCGCCCGACAAGCGCGCGCGTATTCCCATCTTAATGGGGTGACGAAAAACACCCTACAACCGGTGCCACCTATCAGAGGACCATGACGAAGATCTTCGATGACCTCATACATGAAATTGTCGAATGTTATATCGACAATCTCGTGATTAAAAGCAAATCATACGAGAAACATTTAGAGCATCTGAAGGTCGTATTTCAACGCCTTCGGCAATACAACTTGAAAATGAATCCTCTCAAATGCGCGTTCGGAGTCTCCTCGGGCAAATTCTTAGGATTCATCGTCCGACACCGAGGCATCGAGATAGATCCGTCAAAGATCAAGGCGATTATGGAAATGCCTCCACCAAGGACTCTCAAGCAATTGCGGTCTCTCCAAGGGAAGCTCGCATATATCCGGCGATTCATAGCCAATCTTTCCTGCAAATGCCGCCCCTACAGTCACCTGATGAAGAAGGGAACCCTGTTCGTCTGGGATCACAAATGCCAAAGCGCACTGGACAAAATCAAGCAATACCTGCAGAATCCGTCAGTACTGGCCGCTCCCGTTAAAAGAAAGCCTCTTATTCTGTATACAACCGCCCTTGAAGGTTCCTTAGGCGCATTATGGGCACAAGAGAACGACCGAGGGAAGGAGAGAGCCCTCTACTATCTGAGACGAGTTCTCCTGGGGGCAGAAAGCAATTGCTCTCCCATCGAAAAACACTGCCTGGCGTTGATCTTCGCAATAACGAAGCTCAGACACTATGCGTTGGCACATGAGATCCATCTCATATCAAAGGTGGATCCTCTCAAATATTTGATGTCGAAGGCCATATTAACGGGACGACTCGCTAAGTGGGCTTTGCTCTTGATGGAATTCTTGATAGCTTATCGGCCCCTTAAGGCAGTGAAAGGCCAGGCCATCGCCGATTTCCTCGCTGAGCATCCGATACCCGCCGATTCTCCTTTGAACCGCGAATTGCCAGACGAATACGCGTTTGACACGATCGACGGGGAGAGAAAAGAGAATGATACCCAATGGGAACTCTACTTCGATGGAGCATCTTCCATGAAGAAGCGCAGACAAAGCACCCCCATAATCGAATCAGGGGTAGGCCTCATCTTCGTGACTCCATAAGGAGGGATAATGTGCTTTGCTAGCAGGTCTCGAGATCGCCATCGACATGGGAATTGAAAACCTACTCATATACGGAAACTCCCAGCTGGTCGTTAGTCAAATAAACGGCAACTACCAAATGTGTAAGCCAGAGTTGGTGAAATACGGCGAGAGAGTGCAGCAACTGCTGAACCAAATTCATTCCTACACCTTGGAAAGCATACCGCGTGCGGAAAATAGCAAGGCAGATGCATTAGCCAAGCTCGCTAAAGAACTGGCCGATGAGAACCTCGATGACGTGAGGATCGTTGTGCAAAGCCGTCGGGTTCTTGCTCCGGCAGAAGTATCTCCGGAGTCATCTGAAGAGAAGGGAGCAACCGAGCAAACGACTCTACAAATAAAAGACCAGGAAAAGGCTAAGGATTGGAGGGAAGTCTTTATAGACTCCTTCAAATGCCGTCGAACACCTGAAGATGCGTCCTCAAGACATCAGCTTATGAAACGAGCTCTGTCTTTTGCTTTCATCAATGATACTCTGTATAAGAGATCATTTGATTCTCTGTGGTTAAGATGCCTGGGACCAGACGAGGCAAGGAGAGTCGTCCAAGAAACTCACGGTGGACTCTGCGGTTCTCACCAAGCCGGGCAACTGAAAATCAAAAGGATGGGCTACTATTGGCCCATGATGATCCAAGACTGCCTCAAATACGTGAAGCAGTGCCATTCGTGCCAGATTCACGGGGACTTTATCCATCAACATCCAAATCCGCTACATCCAACAGTGGCTAGCTGGTCGTTCGAAATGTGGGGGACAGACATAATCGGCCCCATCGAACCAGCATCGTCCAGAGGACATCGATTCATCTTGGCGACAACTGATTACTTCTCCAAATGGGCAGAAGTGGTACCGCTAAGGGAAGTGAAAATGGAGAATATCCTCCATTTCTTCAAAACGCACGTCATTTATCAGTTCGGAACTCCGAGACGGATCATCTCCGATAACGGGCCAGCCTATAGAAGCCACAAGATCAGCCGCTTCGCACAACAGCATAATATAGACTGGAGATACTCCTCAGTCTATAATCCCCGAGCTAACGGTCTAGCTGAGGCTTTTAACAAGACCTTGACGAAGATCGTGAAAAAGAAGGTGTCTTGAAATAAGAAGGACTGGCATGAACGACTGCATGAAGCTCTCTGGGCGTATCGAACTACGTTCAAAACGGCCACTAACACAACGCCGTATGCGTCAGTATTTGGTACGGAGGCGGTACTCCCCCTTGAGATAGAACTACCCTCTCTACGAGTGGCGGTTCATTACGAGCTAACGGACGAGAAGAATGATCACCTTCGACTTGAGGAGCTCGATGCCCTTGATGAAACCCCGCTCATGGCGCAATAAAATCTGGAGGCTTATAAAGCAAAGATGACGTGCTCATACGAAAGATTGACTAGGCCGAGAACATTCCGCCAAGGCGAACTCGTGCTAGTGGTCAAAAGATCTATGATCCCCAATCGCTCCAAACGGGGGAAATTCGAGCCGAACTATGAAGGCCCGTATATCATAAACAAGGTCTACCAGGGTGTGGTCTATTTACTCATGGACATGCATGGTGAAAGACCTTTCAGGCCAATAAACGGTCGCTTCCTAAAGAAATACTACGCCTGATGAGTCACGGCCTAGGTCAATGATAGATGACGATGACTATGTCCGCTCGCTATCTTCCTAAGCCCAAACTCTATAAGTAATAACCGGCCGACGGACCGAAACGTCCTTAAACTAACGACGGACCGAAACGTCCTTAAACTAACGATGGACCACTATGTCCTAAAACTAGTTGTTGACCGAGACGTCGATAAACTATTGTAGACTGCAGCATCCTAAGACTGACACAAAAGAAAGAGAAAAGAATAAAAAAAAAAGAAGAAAGAAAAAGAAAAGAAAACGGTATGTCCATAAGCGAAATGGGCATGGATGAAAACCCGAGAGGGCTCCGTGAGTAAAAACAGCAGGGCTACCGGTGAGTTTTGTGAAAACCCGAAAGGGCGCAATCTCGTTAAGAGACACTTGCAAGGTCCTCTCGACCTTGTAAGGAGAAACCACCTGCGTGAGATCCTTACGACTCACAAGGGAGCAACACACTTAGGGGTCCCCACGACTCCTAAGGAGAAATTACACTTGCGAGATCCTCACGACTCGTAAGGAGAACCTTCTTATGGGACCCTTACGGCTCATAAGATTCAAAAGTCTTAAGCTACAGGGATCTGAACCTGTTCTTAAGCGGCCACCACAACCTCCAATACTGCCCTACAAGCGGCTCAATGCCAACCCTTGTATATAATCCATGGGCGCGAATAAACATTTCCCTAACAAAGTCCCATCCGTGACTAGGGATATGTTTACACAATGAACAACCCTTGTAAGTCCTCTCGACTTAAAAGGAGAAAATACTCTTGTAAGGTCCTTACGACTTACGAGAAGCCATACACTTAGGAGTCCTCACGATCTCTAAGGAGAAAACGCACCTACGAGATCCTCACGACTCGCAGGGAGAAATACCTTTATGAGACCATTACGGCTCATGAAGTCGAAAGCCTTAGTCGACAGGATCCTAACCATGTTCGCTAAGCCACCTTTGTTCGACATCGACAGAGGCAAATGATGATTCGCTCCTGGCAATATTCCAGTTGTAGCGGTGCTGATGCCGAAATCAGTGTCTAACTCCAAGCTTGCAGTAAAGAAGCTAGCGAGCCACACATGCATACGAAATAGCCGAAATGATAGGGCAACTTGCAACAAAATCAGCAAGTAAAAGTGTATGCGTGCAAAACAGCCGAAATGATTAGGCAACTCGCAATAAAAAGCAGCGAGTAAAAATAAAACAAATAGTCGAAATGATTGGGCACCGCGAAAAATAGCCGAAATGATTGGGCAATCGTGACCTTCGCGATATAAAAGCTGAAATGATAGAGCATCGCGGAAAAAAAAATATAAAATGAAACTTTTTGCCCTACAGGTGAAATCACGTCGATCCCTGTATACAATCCAGGGGCATAAATAAAGAGGGAATCATACCTTACCACTAGGCTTCATCGAAACGAAGCCAAATCTCAACGGTTCAGGGATAGCCTAGAAATCATCAAGTGCGTTCCTCCCCTATTCCGGCAGGATTCAGACGCTGCAATCAACCCTGGAGCCACGGCAAAGCCCCTACTCTAAATCTCGATGGTTCACAGACAATCTGGAAACCTCCTCGATATTCGCCTCATTACAACAGACGCAACGTCATCCAAATGGCCCCATCGCGGAAAAAGGTCACCCAAATGACCCCGTCGCGGAAATACGTCATCCAAATGACCCCGTCTCGGAAATATGTCATCCACATGACCCTGTCGTGGAAACACAACATCCAATGACCCCGTCACGGAAATACGTAATCCAAATGACCCCGTCGCGGAAATACGTCATCCAAATGACCCCGTCGTGGAAATACGTCATCTACATGACCCTGTCTCGGAAATACGTCATCTGCATGACCCCGTCTTGGAAATACGTCATCCAAATGACCCCGTCGCGGAAATAAGTCATCTACAATACGTCATCCACATGACCCCGTCGCGGAAATACGTCATCCACATGACCCCGCCGCGGAAATACGTCATCCAAATGACCCCGTCGCGGGAATACATCATCTACATGACTCCGTCTCGGAAATACGTCATCCAAATGACCCTGTCGTGGAAATACGTCATCTACATGACCCCGTCTCGGAAATACGTCATCCACATGACCCCGTCGTGGAAATACGTCATCCACATGACCCCGTCTCGGAAATACGTCATCCAAATGACCCCGTCGCGGAAATACGTCATCTACATGACCCCGTCTCAGAAATACGTCATCCAAATGACCCCGTCGCGGAAATACGTCATCCACATGACCCCGTCTCAGAAATACGTCATCCAAATGACCCCGTCGCGGAAATACGTCATCCACATGACCCCGTGTCGGAAATACGTCATCCAAATGGCCCTGTCACGGAAATACATCATCTACATGACTCCGTCTCGGAAATACGTCATCCACATCACCCCGTCACGGAAATACATCATCCACATCACCCTGTCACGGAAATACGTCATCCAAATGGCCCCGTTGCGGAAATACGTCATCTACATGACCCCGTCTCGGAAATACGTCATCCACATGACCACGTCGCGAAAATACGTCATCCAAATGACCCCGTCGTGGAAATACGTCATCTACATGACCCCGTCTCAGAAATATGTCATCCAAATGACCCCGTCGCGGAAATACGTCATCTACATGAGCCCGTCTCAGAAATACGTCATCCACATGACCCCGTCACGGAAACACGTCATCCAATGACCCCGTCGCAGAAACACATCATCCAATGACCCCGTCGCAGAAATATGTCATCAAAATGACCCCGTCGCGGAAATACGTCATCCAAATGACCCCGTCGCGGAAATATATCATCTACATGACCCCATCTCGGAAATACGTCATCTATATGAACCCGTCTCAGAAATACGTCATCTACATGACCCTGTCTCGGAAATACGTCATCCAAATGACCCCGTCGTGGAAATACGTCATCTACAATACGTCATCCACATGACCCCGTCGCAGAAATACATCATCCACATGACCCCGTCGCGGAAATACGTCATCCAAATGACCCCGTCGCGGAAACACGTCATCCACATGACCCCGTCGCGGAAACACGTCATCCACATGACCCCGTCGCGGAAACACGTCATCCACATGACCCCGCCTCGGAAATACGTCATCCAACGACTCCGTGGAACACGGCCAAAGTTAACCTTGACTCCGTAGGAAATACCCAGAGCAACTCCTGATTCCGTGAAATGCGGATGATATCGATCTCATCAAACACTTACGGGTCCCCTCGACCCGTAAGGAAGAAAACTCTCTTGCAAGATCTTTACGACTTTTAAGAGAAAACGCACTTTGGAATCATCACGATCCCTAAGGAGAAAATACACATACGAGATCCTCTTGACTCGTAGGGAGAAAAGTCTTTATGAGACCCTCACGGCTCATAAAATTGAAAAGTCTTAGGTGGCAGATCCTACCCCTGTCTCATAAGCCATCACTACCTTATAAAGAGTTCAAGATGAACTGTTATCTACCATCTATGGGCCACACTTGCCAAAGCCACATGCCACTGAAATGGAGAAGTTACTCATGAGCATATAAACTATTTCACGCCAGAGTAAAACATAAAGAAATAGAAGGGTGCGGCTCATGGAGCTGAGGGTTTAGGACTATATCCCTTAAGAGTCGAGATTTGAGTCAATGATAAATGACGACGCTTATGTCCGCTTGTTATCTTCTCAGATCAAGATTCTGAAAATTATATACCAACCCGAAACCGGTCATACACTATGAATTACTCTGCACTACTTCACCCATGTATATACTTACGTAGGCAAAATAGTGGGGGGCATTTGTTCCCGCCAAAAATTTCTGCGAAAATGAGCCCAAGGCATCAAATGGCAGCGATACGCTTAAGAAAATGTGAACCAGTATTTTCCGGGCTGTATTTTGACAAACTCCCGAAAGAGAAACCGCTAAATTCTGATCGTATTGAAAGCATCTCGAAAAAAACCTTCGATTTGATATATTATGGGCCTCATAATTCATCCGGGATCAAAACTTATGAGCAAATGTGCTATGCACATGTGATCTAAGGAAGAAGATGCGAACCAGTATTTTCCGAGCTGTATTTTGACAAACTCCGGAATGAGAAATAGATAAATTCTGATAGTATCGAAAGTGTCATGAAATATCCTTCGATTTGAGATATTATGGACCTCATAATTCATCCGGGATCAAAAGTTATGAGCAAATGTGCTATGCACGTGCAATCTAAAATAATGCTCTACTACATGCGGAATGCATTTTTAGTCCTACATCGGAAAAAGGAAAGATCGCTTTTCAACCACTCCCATATAAATAAGAGGGGATATCTCTTAGAAAAGAGAGTTCAATCCTCAAAGGATTCAATTCTCAAAGGAGCTTAGTTCTCCAAGATAGGAGCATGCTCCTCCCCATAATGCGCATATGCGCAAGCGCCATGTGCGCTACGTACAACGCTTGTGTGCCCGCCATACGCGCACCACGTGCAACGCACGTGCACACCATATAAGAATATTCAATAATATTAAAAGGAGATTCGTTCTCCATAGGAGCATGCTCCTCCCCATAATGCGCATATACGCAATCGCCATGTGCACTACGTGCAACGCACGTATGCCCGCCATGCGCGCACCACGTGCAACGCACGTGCGCACCACATGAAAATATTCAATAATATTAAAAGGAGATTCATTCTCCATAGGAGCCTGCTCCTCCCCATAATGTGCATATGCGCAAACTCCATGTACGCTACGTGCAACGCACGTGTGCCCGCCATGTGCGCACCACGTGCAACGCACGTGCGCACCACATGAAAATATTCAATAATACTCAAAGGAGATTCGTTCCCCATAGGAGCTTGCTCCCCCATAATGCGCATATGCGCAAACTCCATGTACGCTACGTTCGACGCACGTGCGTCCAACACGTGCGACGCACGTGTGCGAACGCAAAAAAGCCTTTTTCAGCAGCGAGAAGTCTAAGCTCCAGCCTGTTCTTCCTCCCTGATGAGTGGGACATGGTTCAAAGGGTACATCCCTCCGCACCTTCGATATATGACACTGTAATCTCTCAGTGTCGTCGGAGAGGTGGTGGGTCCCAACGACCAATAATCCTTCCTTCCAAAATAATAAAAAAAGAAGAAAGACAGAAGCATAGAGAAACCCCCCTACAAACTTTAAGAAAACTCAAAAGAAAAAGAGCAAGCTCTTGAAAGAAGGTCATTTCTTCAAGGTAAAAAGAATGATTCTTGAACAAAGAGATGAAATTATCTCATTAAAACAGAAGAATTATCTTCTTAAAAGATCATAGATCTACAAAAGACCGAGGTCTTTTATAAAAAGAGATCAAAAGATCTCATCATAAAAACAAAAGAAGTATTTACTTCATTCACAGATCATTGATCTACAAAGGAAAAACCCTCTCAAAAATAAGAACCGTTGTTCTTGAATCTTGAGGCAAAGCCTCCTCTAAAAAGAACACAAATTGGTTCACAGATCATAAATTTGATCAAATGCGCTTTGCGCTATTGAAAAGTGCCTTGCACTCTTGAACTGCGTTTCTGCGCCCCTTGGACCAGCGCTCAGCGCCAAAATGCGCCACGTGTCAACCACGTATGCAACTTGCGCTTTGCACTTCTAAAATAGCGCACTACGCTCATGGGCTGGCGCTCAGCGCCAAGCGCGCCACGTGTCACTCACGTGTGCGCCACTGAAATATCGCTACGCGCTCATAAATTGAAAGCGCAATGCGCTCATAAACTGGCACAATGCGCCCATCATCCGGCGCTTAGTGCCAAGCGCGACGCGTATTCTTTTCGTGTGCGCTACTTGGCAGAAGTGCAATGCGCTCTTTAATTGGTGCAAAGTGCCTGGCGCGCCACGTGGCGCGCTGTCAGAACACACATTGTTCTGATGAATGCTATGCATTCAATACAAGACAAAAAATGTCAGGATCCAATGCTCAGCATTATTAAAAAGGCCAAGCCCAAATAAAGGCTCAACAGTCCAGAACAATAAAATGTTAAACATTTTAATCTTATTGGAGTTAGCCCAATATTGGCCATAAGTCCTCAACTTATATTGAACTGAGCCCATCTGCTCACGAATATTTAACAGATCTCAGTCCCAAACTGGACTACAGATCCTTCAACCAACTCATACCGGTTCAAGGGTACATCTCTTTACTCCTCTAATATCTATCGTTGTAATCCTTCAACGTCTTCAGAGAGGTGACGGGTCCCGACAACCACACATTTCATGGACTACGATGTCCTTAAACTTCATGGACTACGATGTCCTTAAACTTCATAGACTACGATGTCTTTAAACTACGGACTGTGGGGTCCTTAAACTCATGGACTACGATGTCCTTAACCTGGACCGAGATGGTCCTAAACTAACATTGGACCGAGATGTCCTTAAACTAATATCGGACCGTGATGTCCTTAAACTAACGATGGACCGTGACGTCCTTAAACTAATCGACCGCAATGTCCCTAAACTAAATAATAGAGCCCAAATGCTCTTTTGTTGGATCTAAATGATTCCGTTAAGTTGATCTTAGTCTAAAATTAGACTAACGTGTCCTTAACAAATGTTTAAGTTGATCATAGTCTCAAATAAGGCTAACGCATCCTTAAACCCAACCCCCAAACCCAAATCTAAGAGGATACGGATTTGGACTAATCCATGCCCTATGGGCGACAACATAAATTAGTCTCCGTATACAATCCACGGGCAACCAAAAACAAAACAACACCCACGACACGAAGCGACCATCTGGAGAAGGAGAAAGTTGTTACCGCGATGCGGTAGCGTAATTAACTGCAGGGGCTTGCGCCTGCAGGGAAGAGCGTCCCCACAATCAAAAACCCCTCGAATGAGGGTGAATATGACGAAGTTTGCTACATCGGCCGCATCCATTTAAACCTTCGATACACGGTGCCATAAATCAACTTGGCATCTTCAGTGAGGTGGACAGATAGCACCAATTAGTATCTGCCCCGAAATTCAGGAAAGACGTCCGCTACGTCTTCACGCGTCTTTCGGCGGGGAATAATTGGTATCAGATCTCAAGTTCCATACTCGCAGCAAAAAAATCAGCGAGCCAAAAATTCATATGAAATAGCCGAAATGATAGGGCGACTCGCAACAAAAATCAGCGTGTAAAATATATGCATATAAAAATAGCCGAAATGATTGGGCAACTCGCAACAAAAAGCAGCAGTAAAGAAAAGAAAAAATAGCCGAAATGATTGGGCACCGCGAAAAAATAGCAGAAATGATTGGGCGATCACGACTTTCGCGATATAAAAAGCTGAAATGATAAAGCATCACGAAAAGAAATAAAAAATGAAATGAAACTTTTGCCCTGTAGGTGAGATCACATCGACCCCTGTATACAATCCATGGGCACAAACGAAAATGGAACCATATTGTCCCACCAGGCTTCATCAAAGGGAAGCCAGATCTCGATAGATACATCTACAACCTAAAAATAAACAACGGCGTTCCTTCTCGTTCCAACCAGAAGCAGATACGACGTCAGCAAAATGGAGCCTCGACAAAGTCCCCTAGTTCCAAATCTCGACGGTTCACAGACAGCCTAGAGACCATCTCGGAGCCACGACAAAGTCCTCTAGTTCCAAATCTCGACGGTCCACAGACAACCTAGAGACTACCTTGGAGCCATGGCAGAGTCCCTAGTTTCAAGTCTCGACGGTAACATCTACAGCCTAGAGATCAGCAACAGCGTTCTTCCTCCCTCCAGCAGGATGCAGACGCGACATCAACAAACGGAGCCATGGAAAAGTCCCCTAGTTCCAAATCTCGACGGTTCACGGACAACCTAGAGACTACCTCGGAGCCATGGCAGAGTCCCTAGTTCCAAGTCTCAATAGATACATCTACAGCCTAGAGATGAACAACAGCGTTCTTCCTCCCTCCAGCAGGATGCAGACGTGACATCAACAAACGGAGCCATAGCAAAGTCCCTTAGTTCCAAATTTCGACGGTTCACTGACAACCAAGAGACAACCTCGACAGTCATCGCGATATTGCAGACACAATGTCAACAAACGAAGCGAAGGAAAATCCCTAGCTTCAGGGTCTTGACGACAACTCAAATGAGACCTGAAAGACTATCGGAGATCATCCCACACCAGCGCGGAGTGGTCAAGACTCATCGGGGCTCCCAAACTGAGCCTAATCTCAAGTAAAAAGCGACATGGAATATCCCTAACGCTTGCTCTTTCGAAGATAATATCATCTGGAAGATTACTTGAAGACGACTTTTCCAACCCCCGAAGGGATCAGAGACACGACAGTCGTGGGGCTACTCGAACAGCAAGATTTCGTATCGAGGAATACATCGGCTAACGCGATGGTACGACGGGTAAAAAACCCTAGTACCACAGACCCTAACGGACTTCTATTAGCAGGAGTTAACTATGACGTCGGGATATCCTTGCGAGAACTTCTCGATTCGTCTCGACACGTGGGGAAAATAATGTTCCTGCGAGAACTTCTCGACCTGTCTCGACTCGTAGGGAAAAGCCTTAGGCAACGGGGATAAGGACCTGTTTCCTAAGCACTGGGGCCCTGCAAATCGGTCCAAGATGGACAATTGCATACTATTCATAGGCCACACTCTCCAAAGTCGAATATCGACAAGGAGGGGAACAACCACTTACGGGTCCTCTCGACTTGTAAAGGGGGAAAATTCTCTTGTGAGATCCTTACGACTCTCAAGAGAAAACGCACTTAGGGGTCCTCTCGACTCCTAAGGAGAAAATACACCTACGGGATCCTCTCGACTCGTAGGGAGAAAAGTCTTTATGAGACCCTCACGGCTCATAAAGTTGAAAAGTCTTAGGCGGCAGACCTGAATCTATTTTCTAAGCCATCACTGCCCTGGAAGTCGGTCCAAGATGGATTATTGCATACTATTCACGGGTCACACTCTCCAAAGTCGAATATCGACAAGGAGGGAAAAAACCACCTACGAGTCCTCTCGACTTGTAAGGGTGAAATTCTCTTATGATATCCTTACGACTCTCAAGAGAAAATATACTTAGGAATCCTCATGACTCCTAAGGAGAAAATACACCTACGGGATCCTCTCGACTCATAGGGAGAAAAGTCTTTATGAGACCCTCACGGCTCATAAAGTTGAAAAGTCTTAGGCGGCAGATCTGAACCTATTTTCTAAGCCATCGCTGCCCTACAAGGAAATCAAGATGGACTATCTACGAGCCACATTTGCCAAAGTTACATCTCACAGAAATAAAGAAGCTACTTATGAGTCCTCAAGATTCGTAAGGAAAAAATATAGCCGAGCGAGATCCTGGCGACTCAAGGAGGCGATGAACGCTTGGAAATCCTCACGATTTCTAAGAAGGATGTGCTCTCCCGACGGTAATATGAACTGGGAGATTATTTAAGGATGCCTTGTCCAGCCCTGAAGGGAGCAAAGGCACGACAACAAGACTACGTATCGGGAATGCCATAGTACCATACACTCTGAACGGACCTCTGTCGTAAAGAGCAAGAGTTAACTATGACGTTAAGATGGATTTGCCTATAAGCCCAAGAGAGGTAAACTAAACAAACTCCGAAATGAGTATATAAACTACTTCACGTCCAGTCAAGACAGAAAGGCGCAACCCACGAGCACCAACCATGTACTGTGCAAGGCAGTAGGGAGAGTCTTTGGTTCGCGCCCCACTAAGCATGCATTCATGACTGCATGACTGCTTAAATGGAAATCGTGTCCAAAACGTGCCGATTTATATTGTAACAACTCAATTTTTAGTATACATATATTTGATTTAAATTTAAAGTATACTTGGAGTATTTAATGTTGCTGTTACCACTTTAAGTATTTATCTCACACCATAATTACAAGAAGGAGCTTGTAGCTCATTGGTAATACCTTGCACTGCTGAACCAAGCCACCAGAGTTCAAATCCCATGGCCCACATTATTTTTTGTATTTATTTGTTTTAAATTTTATAAAAGCCCAACGGTCCACACGAGATAACTCCCAAACTTTCTACTGAACCAGAAAAACTGTTAGTTATGTATATGCCCTAGAGGCCATTGTTGTACATATGATGTATATTATAATGGATGCTTGGATATATATAGAGAAGACTTTCTTGCTCGTCATGATAGTATGCTATTTGGTTTCACTTTATCTTAACATGTTGACTTGTATTGGTTTACTGTCTTACTCTCACATGTTGATAAAGCCCTTAGGATCTGTACTCGACTGCTGGGACTATGATGAGATCATACTAGTGGGGCCACGGTAGTCAATGAGTACATCCTATAACTGTTCCTAGTCGAGGATGTGTCGAGACAGGGCATCGATACACCAGAGTAGACTAGCGTATACGCATCTTGACCCATATGATGGGCGATGGATGATCCCATATCCATCGGTGTTTTGACATCAGAGATGGTGTACGGGTGCTCAGTGGAGACTGGGTACACTGGACGGACTCGCCGAGAACTCCCAGATGGTGATATACCACACGTCAGATGGCAGTTCTCCGGTGACACTGGTACAGGGTATTCTGTAGACCCGAGATCGTCATAGAGTCTTGTGTGATTCCCACTGTGCTTTGATTTCCACCTTACCACGTCCAAGAGGGCGTACAAAACAGTGGCTTTTGGGTGCAGTTCCGAATCACATGGAGGCAATGAGCGATAGGAGGGGATTCGTCTCTCCCGGTATAGGGAGTTGATGTTGTGCTGTGTTCGATTGGCTATAACTGGAAGTCCCTGGCCAGGGCTGATATAGAGATTTACTGGTATGTGTTACCAGTAGTTTCTCGACCAGTTATGAGCCTCACATCGACACGACTTATCGGTTACTGGGGTCTGACGTATACCACCCCTAGACTTGATATGCGACATATCAGATGAAGAAACTGGACTGTACGGGAGTGTTATTGATTGGATTCACAGGAGAACGTACAGGCTAGCTTGTTGATCTTCTGATCGCTCAATACCTGGGTGGCTGTTATGTTTAGCTGACCGCTTGCAGCTTGTAGGTGTTTGATATGATCATCACCTGCTACCGGCGTATTGACGATTTTTTAGAGTCCTACACAGAGGTTTCTTGACTCAGGAAAAACGGAGTAGGGGCACATATGTGATATGTGCAGGACCGAGGATAATGCGATATGAGATACCTTATTATATTCTCGCGATATTTAGATATGAGCCGGGTCATCGGATCAAGTGTTGATTCGATGAATCGGTACATGATATATTAGTCGGTTATTTTCGATATAGCCGGATTGTCGGATCAAGTGTTGATTCGATGATTTAATGTATAATAATATATATGATATATTGTATTACATTATCTAATATTGGCTCGCTTTATTATTTCATTTTCTCACCAGGTAATACATTGATATATATGTGATATATGTTAATTGTATTATTTTCTTTTGTTACAAATATATAATATATGTGTGATATATATTATTGTAACATGATATGATTAATAATGAAACATGTTTAGTGGAGATTAAACAAGATTAGGGTTTGATTAGGGTTAGCTCCTTCTTGCACCTTCTAGAAGGAATTCCTTTTGTCATGGTTAAGATATTATTGTTGATATTTTCTCATGACTCATTCTTTAACCCAACCAAACCCTAGCCCTAGTTAATTCTCTACAAAGGTTATCCTTGTCATCCTTGACCATGGTACCATGATTAATCATATATTCATTTCATTATTCATCATAAAAGGATTATGCATTATTTCTTCTTCTTCTTCAACCTTGAGCTTTGAGAAACCTTACTAGGTTTTCTTTTTGTGATGTTTAATTGTGAGAATTTGATATAAAAAGAAAACATAAATACTACTCCATCATCCTCATCTAATCTAGCCCATTAGATTAGGGTGTTCACCTCATTAGAGTGAGAGAGCTTGAGTTATAGCAACTTCGACGTAGATCATCGGAGAAAAGGAACACTACAAGCTAGCATGGATCGTTCGAGTCGTGGAGCCTCTCTTGAGTCCGGGAGATCGTTGATCGTGGCGAAGGGACTTCTACTCGGAGCTTATGAAGCGAAGGAGCGGACTACAAAGGTTGTAATCCCTCACACGTAGTAGTAAAGATGTTTACTTGCATGTTAAACCCTAATAATCTAGCAAAGATCATAGCTTTGGTTTGTTCGACACGTCTAAAATTTTATTCGGGCATGGTTGATGCCTTATGAACCCTCACAAGAGTGCCTAGGACCCTACAGTGGTATCAGAGCTTAGCTAGAGCATTAGACGACGTGTATACGAAGTTAAAACTCCGATCGAACCCCGATACGACGATTTGAACCCCTCTCTGGACATTTTTTTAAAAACTGTGATTTTTATGAATTAAAAATACCTAAAAAAATCAGCAGGTAATTTTAAGCATAACTGTGCAAAACGATGACGTAAGCCGAACGGACCGCCGCGGAACCGCGGCCATACCTTGCTTGGGCCACGGATCCGCGGTCGTACAGTGAGCTTTGACTTTTCTTTTGGCACAGTAATGCCCATAGCTGCTAGTTATATTTTCTGGGTATTTTTTATCTGACTCAAGTGTTGAGTGTTCTGGGGTTTATTTTTTATTCGTTGATTCGATCGGAAAATTTAATTTCGTTATGTTTTCCGGATATTTAGAAACTGTTAAAATGTTCGAACGGATATCATTAACTCACTTTTTCCCGGCACGAAAAACTTTCAAGTGTTGAATTTTTCTTGGGTTTAAATCTTTCGGAAAAACGTGCAAGTAACGCAATGGACCCTCTAGAAGAACACAAACCTTAACTCGATTATGTGACCGTCTGAACGGCCTCTAAACCTTAGGGTTTGGGGCAGTACGGCTTGCCACATGTGAGGCGTTGGCTTGACCCTTCTACGGCTGGACCATTGGTACTGTAACAGATTCTGGGATTATTTGAACTCCAATCAAGTGTTGAGCTATTTAGGAAATCTTAGATATTTGATTATCCGATCGGAAAGTTTAATACTGTCTATTTATCTAGAATGTGATACAATATATGGAATTCATATAGTTAGGCATGAAATGCGAAGTATGTGATATTTCGGATTTACGATGTCTAAAGTGATTGTGGATTCCAAATGTTGTAGTTTTACAATTTCTTTTCTGTGACCGTAAGTGTAGTATGTAGTTGTATTGCCGGTTTTCGTTGCTATACATCAACGACGATCGGTGTATGCATACTTACTTACGTTGATGATATGAGATATTATGTGTTGCTGTGATATGTTATATTGGATCGTCGTGTTCTGAATAGCCGGGGGTTTTATGTGAGACGAGGGCTTTTATTTTCATTCATGTAAAATTCATTTGTATGTAATATTCTTTTATTGAGGCACTTCCGGGATGAGGTTGATGTCACCAGTGTATATTATTTACTTTTCCGCATTAGGTAGACCCAAGGAGGGGAGCACAAGTAACCGGGTTCTAGGGTCCAGTGGGAGGCCATCTCGAGGAGTCGAGACCGGGTCTCCTAACCCTAGAATTGGCAGTGTTACTTGCCGCTCTCGTAGGGGTCTAGGGATGTGGGTTTGGCTATTCATCACGACCGTGGAATCCGTGTTTTATACCGGCTCGTATTAAAACACAGACATCCTAGTACATCCAATATTTCATATATGTTCTTCTACTGCAATGTTCTGTGATGAGATCATATTACTGCCTGAGACGAATGCTTATACTATATATATGTGCTGATATATAAATATTACTGCTTTCGTTTCTTCTATGATGCTTAGGAAGCATAAGCTGATGGGATTTATTAATGAGATTAATAAAAAGAAAAGAAACCTAAAAGATGTTGTAGAATCAAAACTTTATAAAGAGGGTAGCTACAGTTTTGCTTTGCATAGCGGTATATATGATATACTCTGCACCTTATTCGATGAGGAAAGAGCCGAGATCCCTTCACCGGGAGTGACCTCTTTAGCGAAACTGGCAGATGCTACAAACTCACGGTTTAGTTTTTGACAGCTTATATAGTTCTTGCTTTGCACAGCGGTATATATGATATACCCTACACCTTATTCGATGGGGAAAGAGCCGAGATCCCTTCACCGGGAGTGGCCTCTTTAGCCAAACTAGAAGCCTCAAAAACACTCCTTTTCAAAAACCACTTGATTCTACGACGATATCAAGTTCATTAAGCTCATGGTTTTCTGAAAAACCTGCGTAGCCCTCCGTCATTTCAGATAAAGACTAGTTAGTATTCGTACTACGTTTGTTGACTATGTTAAGGCGTAGTGTGCGGTAGCTAATTAGTACTTATCTGTTAAAACATAAGATGTGATTGGATTAGGGTAGTTGTACGACTTTGTTGACTATGTTAAGGGTCGTACAGGTGGGCTTAATTCAATCGGGAAATGACGGGTTGAACTTGGCTAGCAATTATGATTTGTTGACTATGTTAAGGTCATAAGTTGCTAGGGGCAAAATATTATCGGGAATTTCAAGTGTTGAAATTTGCAATGAGATTGCATACCTCCTATGAGATAGTTGGATCCCGATACCCACTGCGAGTAAGAGTTACTTCTGGGAGAGTTTTACACAGGACAATTAGCCGATCAAGTAAGTGTCTAGAAAAGTGTTAACGGGGTTACGCCTCTGGGAAAACGAGGTTTACTTTAATTAGGTCCATGCGAAAGCACGGGGAACCTTCCTCAAGTACCGACACTGATCTGGCTGAAAAATTGACGAAATTGTAGGGTGTAATTAATCCCGGCTAATCTTACCTTTTAGGGTTTGAAGGAAGATTTGATAAAAACAGTGGGTGACATCCTGATTAGATAAGATAATAACCAATCTAATCTTACAAGAGTATACGCTAAAGTGTTTCCTTCTCTCTCTCTCCAGGTAGCGACCATGTCAGGACTTAATCAAGATAATAAAATGGATGTATTGACTGAACCTAGTTATTATACTGAGCAGGGGATCGTTGGACCCGTTCTTTCTTATAAGAGTTATAAGACTGAGCAGGAAACAGGAGAATATCTGGATTCTCATACCGCCCAATCAAAGAACATGCATGCTGATGTATCTTCTTCGGGTGTGTTAGTTATTGAGAACTGTTTCTCAGTTCACCCTACGTCCTGGATATTAGATACTAGATCAGGATCCCACATATGTAAATTGTTACGTGGGCTACGTAAAGGTAGAGAACTGGGAAGAGGTGATCATTCCGTACAAGTAGGGAATGGTGCAAGTATTGCAGCCAAAGCAGTTGGCGAATATCACCTAGTATTACCAAGTAGTAATACACTGATTCTGAATGAGTGCTATTATATACCGAACATGATGTGCAACATTATATCAGTTTCTTTATTAAGTAAAGAAGGATATAATTTTGTAGTACAGGATAATGTTATGAACATATTCCTGAATCAAAGTTTGATTGGATCAGGCTCGTTACATAATGGCATATTCATTCTCAATCAAAATACAGTCCTTAATATACAAAACACACACAAGAGGAAAAGTTCAGAAATGAACGAATCCTACTTGTGGTATTGTAGACTTGGTCAAATCAATGTGACACGACAGGCTAAGTTACATAAGGATGGATATTTGAATCCGTTCGAATTATCATCTTATGATACTTGCCATTCATGTCTCAAAGGAAAAATGACCAAAACTCTGTTTAGTGGACACGGAGAAAGAGTTACAAAACTCTTAGGACTGGTACATAATGATGTATGCGGTCCTATGTCTACACATGCCAGGAACGGTTCTTCCTACTTCATTACATTCACTGACGATCTCTCAAGATTCGGACATGTGTTCCTGATGAAACACAAGTCTGAAGCTTTTGAGAAATACAGAGAATATAAGCACGAAGTAGAGAACCAAACGGGCAAAAGTATTAAGATCCTTCGATCTGATCGAGGAGGAGAATACTTGAGCAATGAGTTCCTAGATTATCTAAAAGAGAATGGGATTCTCTCTCATCTTACTCCAACTAATACACCACAGCACAACGGTGTATCGGAGCGGAGGAATCGCACCCTATTGGATATGGTGCGCTCTATGATGAGCACTGCTGAGTTACCTATTTCCTTCTGGGGTTATGCGCTTGAGACAGCAACATACCTATTAAATCAAGTTCCATCTAAATCTGTACCTACCACACCATATGAGATATGGAGTGGGAAGAGACCATATTTTAAATGAGTTAAGATATGGGGTTGTCCAGCCTATGTCAAAAGGCAAAATCCGGACAAACTCGAGGCACGATCAGTTCTTTGCAAGTTTGTGGGATATCCTAAGAATCCCCAAGGATATTTTTTCTACCGCGCTGAAGAACAAAAAGTGTTTGTTTCTCAATATGCCACCTTTTTAGAAAAGGAATTTCTTGTAAAAGAAATTAGTGGCAAAGAGGTAGAGCCGGAAGAGGTTCCAGCAACACAAACTGCAACTGAAGATTTAGTGAAACCAGAGGATTCAGTAGTACCTGACGAACCCCATCCTCTCCGCCGATCTAGCAGGGTTTCTCATCCAACTGAGAGATACTACGGTTTTCTCATTGATGGTGGAAGCGAGGATTGCATCATGGAAGATGATGACCCAACTAGTTTCGAGCAGGCCATCACGAGTGGTGACTCTGTGAAATGGCTGGATGCAATGCGATCTGAGATGGAATCTATGTACACCAACAAAGTATGGACTTTGGAAAATGCTCCTAAAGGGGTAAAACCCATTGGGAGCAAGTGGATCTTTAAAAAGAAAATTGGTGTAGATGAAAGGTTGAGACTTTCAAAGCAAGACTTGTTGTAAAAGGTTTTTGTCAACGACCAGGTGTGGATTATGACGAAACCTTTTCTCCAGTGGCTATGCTTAAGTCCATCCGGATCTTACTTGACATTGCTGCATACCATGACTACGAAATATGGCAAATGGATGTTAAGACCGTCTTTCTAAACGGTGATTTAGAAGAGTGCGTGTACATGACTCAACCAGAGGGCTTCGTAGATAGTGGGAGAAGCGGAAAGGTGTGCAAGCTACTTAAATCCATTTATGGGTTAAAGCAAGTATCGCGTAGTTGGAACATCTGTTTTGATGTTGTAGTCAAAGAGTTTGACTTCATCAAAAATATAGATGAACCTTGTATTTATAAGAAGGTTGCAGAGAGTAAGGTTGTATTCCTCGTATTGTACGTGGATGACATACTCTTGATAGAAATGATGTTCCTATGCTGCAATCAGTCAAGCTCTTCTTATCACAAAGATTCTCAATGAAAGATCTAGGTGATGCCTCCTGCATATTGAGAATTATGATCTATAGAGATAGATCTAAACGAATACTGGGATTGTCCTAATTCAGGTACATTGACACCATACTAAAGAGGTTTAGTATGGAAGAATCCAAGCGTGGGAACCAACCCACGATCTCTGGACTCACTCTCTCCAAAGAGATGTCTCCCAAGACTGATTTGGAGAGAGCTCGCATGCAAGGGATACCCTATGCTTCGGCAGTAGGCTCTATCATGTATGTGATGCTATGTACCAGACCCGATGTGGCTTACTCACTAAGTGTAGTGAGTCGGTATCAAGCAGATCCTGGAGAGAGTCACTGGACAGCTGTGAAGAACATTCTCAAGTACTTACGAAGGACTAAGGAGATGTTCTTGGTGTATGGTAACGGAGAACTCCAGGTGGAGTCCTTTACCGATTCCAGCTTCCAAAGTGATAAGGACGACTCTAAGTCGCACTCGGGATTTGTCTTTACCCTCAATGGAGGGGCGGTATGTTGGAAAGTTCCAAATAGGATACCGTTGCAGACTCGACGATGGAGGTTGAATACATCGCTGCCAACGATGCTGCCAAAGAGGCTATCTGGATAAAGAAGTTCATTAGTGAACTTGGTGTGGTTCCATCCATTGAGCATCTAATACCTCTGTATTGCGATAACAATGGAGCTGTGGCTTTAGCCAAGGAACCCAGGTCCCATCAAAAGTCCAGACATATTCTGAGGCAGTATCACCTGATCAGGAAGATTGTTGATCGCCGGGAGATCGAGGTCAGGAGAGTAGATACGAAGGACAACACTGCGGATCCATTCATGAAGGTCATTCCCCAGATACAGTTTGAGAGATTATTCGGGATGCTAGGTATGAGATACTACAGCAGCTGGCCTTAGTGCAAGTGGGAGATTGTTAGTTATGTATATGCCCTAGAGGCCATTGTTGTACATATGATGTATATTATAATGGATGCTTGGATATATATAGAGTGGACTTTCTTGCTCGTCATGATAGTATGCTATTTGGTTTCACTTTATCTTAACATGTTGACTTGTATTGGTTTACTGTTTTACTCTCACATGTTGATAAAGCCCTTAGGATCTGTACTTGACTGCTGGGACTATGATGAGATCATACTAGTGGGGCCACGGTAATCGATAAGTACATCCTATAATTGTTCCTAGTCGAGGGTGTGTCGAGACAGGGCATCGATACACCAGAGTAGACTAGCGTATACGCATCTTGACCCATATGATGGGCGATGGATGATCACATATCCATCGGTGTTTTGACATCAGAGATGGTGTACGGGTGCTCAGTGGAGACTGGGTACACTGGACGGACTCGCCGAGAACTCCCAGATGGTGATATATCACACGTCAGATGGCAGTTCTCCGGTGACACTGGTACAGGGTAGTCTGTAGACCCGAGATCGTCATAGAGTCTTGTGTGATTCCCACTATGCTTTGATTTCCACCTTACCACGTCCAAGAGGGCGTGCAAAACGGTGGCTTTTGGGTGCGTCCCGAATCACATGGAGGCAATGAGCGATAGGAGGGGATTCGTCTCTCCCGGTATAGGGAGTTGATGTTGTGCTGTGTTCGATTGGCTATAACTGGAAGTCCCTGGCCAGGGCTGATATAGAGATTTACTGGTAAGTGTTACCAGTAGTTTCTCGACCTGTTATGAGCCTCACATCGACACGACTTATCGGTTACTGGGGTCTGACGTATACTACCCCTAGACTTGATATGCGACATATCAGACGAAGAGACTGGACTGTACGGGAGTGTTACTGATTGGATTCACAGGAGAACGTACAGGCTAGCTTGTTGATCTTCTGATCGCTCAATACTTGGATGGTTGTTACGTTTAGCTGACCGCTTGCAGCTTGTGGGTGTTTGATATGATCATCACCTGCTACCGGCGTATTGACGATTCTTTAGAGTCCTACACAGAGGTTTCTTGACTCAGGCAAAACGGAGTAAGGGTACATATGTGATATGTGCAGGACCGAGGATAATGCGATATGAGATACCTTATTATATTCTCGCGATATTTAGATATGAGCCGGGTCATCGGATCAAGTGTTGATTCGATGAATCAGTACATGATATATTAGTCGGTTATTTTCGATACAGCCGGATTGTCGGATCAAGTGTTGATTCGATGATTTAATGTATAATAATATATATGATATATTGTATTACATTATCTAATATTGGCTCGCTTTATTATTTCATTTTCTCACCGGGTAATACATTGATATATATGCGATATATGTTAATTGTATTATTTTCTTTTGTTACAAATATATAATATATATATGTGATATATATTATTGTAACATGATATGATTAATAATGAAACATGTTTAGTGGAGATTAAACAAGATTAGGGTTTGATTAGGGTTAGCTCCTTCTTGCACCTTCTAGAAGGAATTCCTTTTGTCATGATTATGATATTATTGTTGATATTTTCTCATGACTCATTCTTTAACCCAACCAAACCCTAGCCCTAGTTAATTTTCTACAAAGGTTATCCTTTTCATCCTTGACCATGGTTCCTTGATTAATCATATATATTCATTTCATTATTCATCACAAAAGGATTATGCATTATTTCTTCTTCTTCTTCAACCTTGAGTTTTGAAAAAGCTTACTAGGTTTTCTCTTTGTGATGTTTAATTGTGAGAATTTGATATAAAAAGAAAGCATAAATACTACTCCATCATCCACATCTAATCTAGCCCATTAGATTAGGGTGTTCACCTCATTAGAGTGAGAGAGCTTGAGTTATAGCAACTTCGACGTAGATTATCGGAGAAAAAAAACACTACAAGCTAGCATGGATCGTTCGAGTCGTGGAGCCTCTCTTGAGTCCGGGTGATCGTGGATCGCGGTAAAAGGACTTCTACTCGGAGCTTATGAAGCGAAGGAGCAGACTACAAAGGTTATAATCCCTCACACTTAGTAGTAAAGATGTTTACTTGCATGTTAAACCCTAATAATCTAGCAAAGATCCTGGCTTTGGCTTGTTCGGCACGTCTAAAATTTTATTCGGGCATGGTTGATGCCTTATGAACCCTCACAAGAGTGCCTAGGAACCCTACAAAAACTAAATATACCAGAGACTACCTCCGGCGACCCCCCACATTCCGACCCATCGACTCGGCCGGAATCGGCTGAGTCGGCCGGCGGACCGGCCGACTCGGGCCTGCGCTGCCGGCCGGACTCGGAATCGGAAGTCCCATTTTCTATCTATCTCTTCTATCAAAAAATACGGATTTACAAAACCCGACGGAATCGGAACAAATCCGATTTCCGATTCGGTTTCTTCATAAAACTCCACTTCTCGTTAATATAATTATGCTTAAACTCCTTCATGTTGACCATTAAACACTAATCAACCAAATTGATCAGGTTTCATTTCATAAAATGATGGCTATTTCAATTTATCTTATTTTTCAATTAAATACCACATTGTTTCAATTCGACATTTAACCCCATTAAACTTGTTATACCTTTAAGTAGATCACGAGGTAACGACCTACCTCCTCACACACTCATATGCAACATAACACGATACCCTCGAGAACTCAGAATACGGGAAAACAAACATTTTCATTTAAATACCCTTTACTAAATAAAGCCATTTCTAAAGGATTTAGTATTGATACATCTTTACAAATAAATACCACTTATTATGAAAATTGGATAAGGTTGTGGGCATCAGTCGTATATCTAAACCTAACTTTGTGGTGTCTAGGCTAGACAAGTGAGAAAGGTAACTTTAAACGGCCCGTCTCACGGTGATTCGTGAGCGGATCACTCCTTTCTTCACTTGTACTTACCTGGCCACAATTGGCAGTGAAGAGGCGATTTGAGGTATCTCACAACTAGTCCCTTTGGACCAGTTAGGAGCAGTCTAGTTGACTTAGCAGATCCTAGAACATAGAATACGGGAAAACGTCACTTTTTCATTTAAATACCATAATTAATAAAACCGTTTTCCTTAATGATTAGTATTTATACAAATCTTTGCAAAGAGCCGCTACAACCCATTTGGGGAACCCGTTCGGGATGGTGTGGATTATCACACATCCTCGGGCTTAGCAGTGTGAGATTTAGACCTCCGCAAGGAGCATTCGGTCTCGAAAGATTTAAATACGACATCTTAAGAAAAACGAGATTTCTAGAATATAATAAATATATTAAAATTTATTTTCATATAAATATATGTATATGTAATTCAAAAATATCTAATTTGAATTATTATAAATATTCTATCTTTTTCTAAAAATGTCACAAGAATCAGTTTACACTAAAATACCATGAATTCCATATAATCAATATTACAAATAAATACCATTTATTATGGAATTAGGATATTTTCACTAGAAATATCACAATATAAAATCTACATTTATTACAACTCTAAAGACGATTAATAAATACTTGGGTGTATTTTGAAAACTATACAAAAGTATTTTTATATAAAACCCCCTCAAGTTCTATAAATTACCCTAAGGACCCTAGTAAACATGATTTTAAGCGGGACCAATCTCTTGAGCCTCAGGGAACCGGAGAAGTGGGTGCTTGCCTAACTAAGGTAGACAACTTAACAACGGTGTTATCAATATGGTAATCGTCTTTGAAAAAGACACGAAAGGTTACCGATAACATCAAAACAATCAGGACTTCAATTTACTTTTCTAATTGTCTGACTCAGTTTGAGTCTCATTATAATCTAACTTGAATATGATTCAAGTACAAATCTATAATCTACAATCTTCAATCTACAAATCTTCAATATTACAATTCCACATGAATCCATGAATCCAATTATCAATCTATACAACTTGACTGAACCGAACCATGGATATACATTCCATTTACATGGTTCTCCAGTTATTCCATTCACATGATTCCACGGTTGCATCCGTTTACTAATATCATGGTTTCGGTCAGTCAATCAATTATACAATCAATACAATTTACAAGACAAACAATACAAACAAGATATCGCGGGGTTTAAGGGGTAGATTGGTACGGAAGGTGTTAAAAGTGGCACGAGACTGTAAGACTTAATACACCTAACATGAATCCAGTTGCTGTTGTACCGAGGCATAAACGGTTCCTTGTACTAAACTTGCCTCTAATCTCTGGCATATAGAGACTCCTCTCGTATACACTGTCATTCTTCTGTACCAAGTTACAAACAACAGCGTTAATACAACATTACAACAAGATAATACAACTTTACAAGATACCTTCTTATTCTGTCTATTCTACTTACCTCTTATCTTTGGGACTTACCGAGCGACCTGTTCGCTGACGATATTCTCTTTCTTTCTTCTTTGAATGTCGTCCGGTGATCTGGACACGTCAGAGATCGAGCCTACTGCTAAAGACTTGGATCAGTTTGCTGAAGGCCCAGCGCTTTACTTTCATTGTACACATTTCCTTTCAGTACTTTACATTCCTGTTATGCCATTGTTTAAGCATCGCTTTTATTTCAGTTGTATTTACTTTTCATGCATTGTACAAAAGAATGTTAATAAATAAAGTTGTTGTTCAGTTTATATATCTTGTCTCTTGTGTATTTACATTTATATTGCTTAGATACGCTTAGCGTATTTACTTCAGAGTAAATACGTAGCGGACCAGTCCCGTCCTCTTCGCCGTATACCGGGAAGCGGGGCGTGATAAGTTTTGTTGGTGGCCCATGCAGGTCAGAGCTGTATGAAACTCTATCATGCAGTTCTGTTCTTTGTGAACAACCTAAGCAATATAACACAAGAACCAGCAACTAAGACATTCTTTACTATTCATGTTCCTTGAATCTTATCATTTCATGTACTTGAATCTGTCCTAACCCAAAAATTTTTTCAAGGTTATGGATTCCCCGAACAACCCCAGCACTAATGTCAACAACACACCTCCACCACTACCTCTCACACCTGCTGTTCCTGTGCCACCCACCGAGCAAACGGTTCTACTTGAGGCGATCCGCAGCCTCCTTGAAGGACAGCAACAACTCCTGAACCGTTCCGAGACTGATGCACCTGGGGTAAAGCAATTCAGGTCTTTACATCCCAAGCAGTTCTCCGGAAAGGGAAGCCCACTTGAAGCTGAGGAATGGGCACAAAGTATAAAGGATGATCTAGCGGCAGCACAAGTGCCAGACATAGCTTGGGTCTGTGTGGCGAAACTGCAGCTCACGGACAATGCTAGCAACTGGTGGAAGGCGAAAGAAAGCCGTCTTGTACAGCCTATTGAATGGAAGACTTTTCGCGATAAGTTCGACGCGAAGTACTTCCCTGTGACTGCCAGGTTTGCCATGGAACAGCAGTTCATTCATCTACAACAAAGTTCGATGTGGGACAAGTCAGTAGATGAGTATGACGCTGAATTCACCATGCTACGTCGGTAAGATATATCACAATAGTTCAATTTTTAAATGTCACATACTACACAACAAACACAATCCTTTAAACAGATTCTCGGCACACTTGATATCGACGGATGATATCAGAGCCCGTCGCTTTCAACAAGGTTCGGACACGGAAATTCAGGCTGCTCTAGCCACAGGGAAATTTCCAACTCATGAGGAGGCTCTGGAAGCTGCCCGCAGTTATGAGGCAGTGATAAAAGCAAGGGGCAGACCTCAGTCTGCAGGAGTTAAGCGCCCGGCCCCAGATGGCAGGAAGAGCCTCGTCCAGACCACCTTTTGTGCCAAGACATCCAGGAGCACCAATCAACAGGCCCAGCCTAGCCTTTTATAACTACTGCAAGAGAAATGGGCATCTGGCAAAAGATTGCCGGCGTGCGAACAACCTTTGCTTGATCTGCGGCTCAGCTGCTCATGGTATTGGGTCTTGTTCTCATAAACAAAATCCAATTGCTGCACCTAGGCCAGCAAACAATTACCCACAGCGCCCAGCCATCCAAGCACCTGCTCCAAGACTTGCACTACCTGCACCACCCAGAGTACCACAAGCTGCACCACCTCCTCATCAGTTCCATCAAGCACAAAGGAACGTTCCGAGGAATGCTCCTCAGGCCAGGAGGAATGTACTAAGGCGCCAGGCTTTCACGATAACCGTGGAAGAAGCTGAGGCCACTGGCCAAGTTATCACTGGTAAACTTTTCTTCTTAAACCTTTCTTTTCAATCTTGCTACTTATTTACATACTTTTCCCTATACCTAAAACATATCCCACATACCTTAGGTATAATCTTAGTAGCCTCACTACCTGCACTAGCACTATTTGATACTGGAGTATCTCACTGTTTTATGTCACAACGGTTCGTCCGAACCCATACGATTCCAGTCTCACCGCTTGTATCCAGCTGGAATGTCGGTTCAGGAAATGGCGTTCTAAAGGCAACCATGGGATACATCTTGTGTCCAGTCGTCGTCTGCAGCAGAGAGTTTTATGCTGACTTCAAAGTGCTGGATATACCGAACTTCGATGTGGTTCTAGATATGGATTGGCTTGGAACTTTTTATGCTACATCGACTGTCGTCAAAGGAGGGTAGTATTCGAGATTCCAGACCATCCAGTCTTCTATTTCAGAAGCGGAGACCGTACCCTGGAGCCAAGTACCTACAAAGCGAAGCCAAGGGAAGCAGTAGTTGCAGCAGCTCAAGCGGAGGAAGAATCAAGACCAGATGTGGTTCGAGAGTTCGACGATGTATTTCCTGACGATATATCAGGTTTGCCTCCCGATCGAGCTCTTGAATTCAGTATTGATTTAGTACCAGGAGCACAACCGGTGATCAAAGCATCTTATAGACTAAGTCTGGAAGGTTTGAAGGAAGTCCGAAAACAGTTGGACGAATTATTGGCGAAATGATGGATTCGTCCCAGCACTTATACTACTTGTGAAGAAGAAGGAAGGTTCATACAGAATGTGCATCGATTATAGAGCCTTGAACGAAGTCACGATAAAGAACAAATATTTACTTCCACGCATCGACGATTTATTCGATCAGCTAAGTGGATCTTGTATGTTCTCTAAATTGGATCTTCGTTTAGGTTATCATCAGGTGAAGGTCAAGGAAGCTGATATTCACAAAACAGCTTTCAGAACTCACTATGGACATTAGGAATTTCTAGTGATGCCATTCGGAGTGACCAACGAACCAGCAATATTCATGAACCTAATTAATCAAGTTTTCCGGGTACTTAGACAGGTTTGTTGTCATCTTCATCGACGACATCCTGGTGTATTCTAAGAGTCGGAAAGAGCATGCAGAGCACCTACGAATTGTCCTGGAAACTCTTCGACAACTTCAGCTCTATGACAAGTACAGCAAGTGCGAGTTTTGGCTAAAGCAAGTTGGTTTTCTTGGACATATCATATCAGGTAATGGAATCTCTGTGGATCCGACAAAGGTTTCAGCAGTCAGCGAATGGCCTACACCAAAGTCAGTGAAGGACATTTGAAGTTTCTTGGGTTTAGCTGGATATTACAGAAGGTTCATTGAAGGCTTTTCGAAGATAGCAACACCCCTGACCAAGCTCACACGTAAAGATAAAGATTTTGTGTGGTCAGAAGCTTGCGAACAAGCTTTCGTAGAACTCAAGTCAAGGTTGACATCAGCACCTATTCTCGTCATACCGGATCAATTGGAGGATTCGAAGTGCATTGCGATGCATCCGGTAAGGGATTAGGATGTGTTCTACATCAGCACAGTAAGGTTGTGGCTTATGCTTCAAGACAACTGAAGACTCATGAGCGCAATTATCCGACGTATGACCTGGAGTTGGTAGCCGTCATCTTTGCTCTCAAGATTTGGCGCCATTATCTACTTGGTGAACGAGTGAACATCTACACAGATCATAAAAGTCTGAAATACGTGTTTACTCAGAAGGAGTTGAATATGCGGCAGAGAAGATGGTTAGAAATCATGGCGGACTTTGACATCAACTTGCAATATCACCCAAGGAAGGTGAATGTAGTACCTGATGCACTTAGTCGCCAACCATTAGCAATGAATCTCACCGCTCAGTGGAAGCTTCAACAAGACTTGCATCAGATGGAGATTGAGATAGTCATGCCAGGTAATGCTTCAAATTTGATGAATTTACAAGTTCAATCAACCATTGTCAATCAGATCAAAGCAGCTCAAGCAAATGATGCTAAGTTGCAAAAGATCAGAGAACAAGTGGAGAATAGACTCAGAACAGACTTCATCATCCATGAAGACGGATCTTTGAAATACGGCAGCAGATTGTGTGTACCAAAAGGGCATGTTCGGGAAGAGTTAATGAAAGAAGCTCACAGCTCTCCCTATTCAGTACACCCTGGAGGTACCAAAATGTACAATGATCTACGTCAGAATTATTGGTGGCATGGAATGAAGCGTGAAGTAACCAGAAGCGTCGCAAAATGCTTGGTGTGTCAGCAAGTAAAGGCTGAACATCACAGGACAGCTGGACTACTTCAGCCGTTACCAATCCCAGAATGGAAGTGGCAACACATCATGATGGATTTTGTGACTTCTCTTCCTCGCAGCACAAAGGGTAACGATGCCATATGGGTCATTGTGGATCGACTCACAAAATCAGCTCACTTCATCCCATTTCGAGTTGGCCAATCAACTGAGACACTAGCAAAGAAGTACATGGAGGTAATAATCCATTTAAGATTTAAACTCTTCATAATGTACTATCTCTGATACCCATGAACTTATACAGGAAATTGTGAGACTTCATGGAGTACCGGTCTGCATTGTCTCCGATCGTGACACCAAGTTCCGATCGCAATTTTGGCAGAGTCTGCAAGCAAGCTTGAGAACAAGCCTGAAGTTCAGCACGGCTTATCATCCACAAACAGATGGTCAATCTGAGCGAACTATTCAGATCTTGGAGGATATGCTCAGAGCGTGTATGTTAGACTTCAAAGGATCGTGGGAAGATCACCTGCATCTTATAGAGTTCGCGTACAACAACAGCTATCAAGCAAGCATAGGAATGGCACCTTTTGCAGCATTGTATGGAAGGAAGTGTCGATCACCATTAAGTTGGGACGACATCGGAGATAGGGAACTTCTTGGACCAGAGATGATAGTAGCGACCGTGGATGTGGTTCGTACTATCAGGGAAAGGATGCGCATAGCCCAAGATCGACAGAAGCATTGGGATGATGAAAAGAGACGACATTTAGAGTTCCAGCCAGGAGATCACGTATTCTTGAAGATATCTCCGAACCGTGGAGTGGTAAATTAAGTCCGAGATACATTAGACCGTTCGACATACTCGAACGAGTCGGTGAAGTGGCATACCGCTTAGCGCTTCCACCCTCATTGGAAGGAGTGCATAATGTGTTCCGCATATCCCAACTCAGAAGGTATGTCAGTGACCCCAGCCATGTTCTTGATCATTCCGAGCTCACTATACAGCCCGACTTGTCTTTTAAGCAAAAGCCTGTGGAGATCCTGGACAGGAAAGTTAAGACACTTCAGAACAAGAAAGTCAACTTGGTTCGAGTGATGTGGAGGAAAGACACTCCAGGAGAGTCCACTTGGGAAAGGGAAGATGAAATGCGTGCAAGATATCCTCACCTCTTTGTAAACTAGTCCTCAAATAATGATTGTAAATTTCGAGGACGAAATTTTTATAAGGAGGGTAGACTGTAACAACTCCATTTTAAGTGTACATAAATTTGATTTAAATTTAAAGTATACTTGGAGTATTTAATGTTGCTGTTAACACTTTAAGTATTTATCTCACACCATAATTACAAGAAGGAGCTTGTAGCTCATTGGTAATACCTTGCACTGCTGAACCAAGCCACCAAAGTTCAAATCCCATGCCCCACATTATTTTTTATATTTATTTGTTTTAAATTTTAGAGAAGCCCAACAGTCCACACGAGATAACTCCCAAACTTTCAACTGAACCTGAAAAACTAAATATACCAGTGACTACCTCCGGCGACCCCCCTGTACACTTCATTTTCCTATATCGGTTCCAGAAAGGTCATAAATCCCTAATTACTCCATTTTATTACAATTTATCACATTATTTTTATATTTTTTCAATTTAACTCTTCATCTACCCTAACCCTAGCCTAACCTTATAAATACCACCCCTACCCTCTACCCTCTCACCCCAAAACTCTGAGCCAACTCTCTAAATATCTCAAGAGATCTTGTGTACTTTGAAAACGAGCACGAAGCGAAGCTACGGTGAGATTACCGGCGAACTTCCGGCGATCGTTCTAGGAGCTCTCGGCGACAAAGCGACGCACCGGCGATCCCTCTTCCTCTATCTCACTCTCACCATTTTCCAAAACCCGTAAGTCCCATTTTCTGTCTATCTCTTCTATCTAAAAATAAGGATTTACAAAACCCGACGGAATCGGAACAAATCCGATTTCCGATTCGGTTTCTTCATAAAACTCCACTTCTCGTTAATACAATTATGCTTAAACTCCGTCATGTTGACCATTAAACACTAATCAACCAAATTGATCAAGTTTCATTTCATAAAATGATGGCTATTTCAATTTATCGTATTTTTCACTTAAATGCCACATTGTTTCAATTCTACATTTAACCCCATTAAACTTGCTATACCTTTAAGTAGATCACGAGGTAATGACCTACCTCCTCACACACTCATATGCAACATAACACGATACCCTCGAGAACTCAGAATACAGGAAAACAAACATTTTCATTTAAATACCCTTTACTAAATAAAGCCATTTCTAAAGGATTTAGTATTGATACATCTTTACAAATAAATACCACTTATTATGAAAATAGGATAAGGTTGTGGCCATCAGTCGTTTATCTAAACCTGACTTTGTGGTGTCTAGACTAGACAAGTAAGAAAGGTAATTTTAAAAGGCCCGTCTCACGGTGATTCGTGAGCGGATCCCTCCTTTCTTCACTTGTACTTATCTGGCCACAATTGGCGGTGAAGAGGCGATTTGAGGTATCTCACAACTTGTCCCTTTAGACCAGTTAGGAGTAGTCTAGTTGACTTAGGAGATCCTAGAACATAGAATACGGGAAAACGACACTTTTTCATTTAAAAACCATAATTAATAAAATCGTTTTCCTTAATGATTAGTATTTATACAAATCTTTGCAAAGCGCCGCTACAACCCATTTGGGGAACCCGTTCGGGATGGTGCGGATTATCGCACATTCTCGGGCTTAGTAGTGCGAGATTCAGACCTCCGCAAGGAGCATTCGGTCTTGAAAGATTTAAATACAATATCTTAAGAAAAACGAGATTTCTAGAATATAATAAATATATTAAAATTTATTTTCATATAAATATATGTATATGTAATTCAAAAATATCTAATTTGAATTATTATAAATATTCTATCTTTTTCTAAAAATATCACAAGAATCGGTTTACACTAAAATACCATGAATTCCATATAATCAATATTACAAATAAATACCATTTATTATGGAATTAGGATATTTTCACTAGAAATATCACAATATAAAATCTACATTTATTACAACTCTAAAGATGATTAATAAATACTTGGGGTGTATTTTGAAAAGTATAGAAAAGTATTTTTACATAAAACCCCCTCAAGTTCTATAAATTACCCTAAGGACCCTAGTAAACATGGGTTTAAGCGGGACCAATCTCTTGAGCCTCAGGGAGCCGGAGAAGTGGGTGCTTGCCTAACTAAGGTAGACAACTTTAAAACGGTGTTATCAATATGGTAATCGTCTTTGAAAAAGACACGAAAGGTTACCGATAACATCAAAACAATCAGGACTTCAATTTACTTTTCTAATTGTCTGACTCAGTTTGAGTCTCATTATAATCTAACTTGAATATGATTCAAGTACAAATCTATAATCTACAATCTTCAATCTACAAATCTTCAATATTACAATTCCACATGAATCCATGAATCCAATTATCAATTTATACAACTTGACTGAACCGAACCATGGATATACATTCCATTTACATGGTTCTCCAGTTATTCCTTTCACATGATTCTACGGTTGCATCCGTTTACTGATATCATGGTTTCGGTCAATCAATCAATTATGCAATCAATACAATTTACAAGACAAACAATACAAACAAGATATCGCGGGGTTTAAGGGATAGATTGGTACGGAAGGTGTTAAAAGTGGCACGAGACTGTAAGACTTAATACACCTAACATGAATCCAGTTGCTGTTGTACCGTGGCATAAACGGTTCCTTGTACTATACTTGCCTCTAGTCTCTGGCATATAGAGACTCCTCTCGTATACACTGGCATTCTTCTGTACCAAGCTACAAACAACAGCGTTAATACAACATTACAACAAGATAATACAACTTTATAAGATACCTTCTTATTCTGTCTATTCTACTTATCTCTTATCTTTGGGACTTACCGAGCGACCTGTTCGCTGACAACATTCTCTTTCTTTCTTCTTTGAATGTCGTCAGGTGATCTGGACATGTCAGAGATCGAGCCTACTGCTGAAGACTTGGATCAGTTTGCTGAAGACCCAGCGCTTTAGTTTCATTGTACACATTTTCTTTCAGTACTTTACATTCCTGTTATGCAATTGTTTAGGCATCGCTTTTATTTCAGTTGTATTTACTTTTCATGCATTATACAAAAGAATGTTAATAAATAAAATTGCTGCTCAGTTTATATATCTTGTCTCTTGTGTATTTACTTTTATATTGCTTAGATACGCTTAGTGTATTTACTTCAGAGTAAATACGTAGCGGACCAGTCCCGTCCTCTTCGCCGTATACCGGGAAGCGGGGCGTGACATATGTACAACACTACAATGGCGCTCACACTAAAAAAAATTCCTAAGGGTAAAGTATAAAGCTCATGTACAGGGGCGAGATACACGTACAAATAAATGATGAACAGAAACCATTCAACAGGTCTCTGACTTAGTAAATGAACCGTACGATCCTTCAGAGGCTGAGTAATCAAGTGGGCCTCGTGGAAACATTCAACCTTGTTCTCCACCGTATCGAGAATCGCTGGAGTCATCTGCGCTAGATGAAGAGGGATATCAGCAAGCACGGACAAGAAAATCATCTGGAGCCAAATGGAACCCATAGGAAGAGGAGAATCCCTACGAACTAGGCGCTTGTATAATACCGCGTCACATTTGTCATCGGTAAGAAGAGGATCCGCTAACCGCGCGGCAAAGCAAGGAATAATCTCCTCGATAGGCACCTCCCAGGGTTGCCGACGAGCATGGAGACAGTTGCAAGCCATAATTCTTGGTTTGTTCCTAAAAAAAATGAACACCCTAAGATCTGAATGGGTCTCTCTCTGTGAAGAAAGAGAAAGACGAAGCTTCAGGTTATAAAGAGAAGCATTCAAGTTTAGGCACGGAAAATTTTGTGCATGGTGGAACTATTTCTAAGGCCGGAAAAAAGGGCATGGGGAACAAGATAGTTGACCTATGGGAATCAGAACAAGGAGGTGAAACGACCCCATCAGCAGAGTCTCACATGCATGACACGTGAGCACCCGCATTGATCCTTTTAGGGACTAAAAGCGGTGCCACGCGTGCATAACACATGAGCGCCGGCGCTAGTTCAGGATAAAAATCCTTAACAGCGCCTCATGCGCAAAACACATGAATGCCAATAACAGTATAACGACACCTCATGCAAGAAACATGTGAGCATTGGTAAAAAAGTGGGGAAGAGGAAGTTTTGTCATTCATATGCTCCAGGAACTTATACATGGTAAAAAAAAAGATGTTTACAATGGTAAAACACTAAATCCCGGACATGTATTGAGGAATTCAGAAGAAAGGCCGAGTAAAATGCTTTTGGCTTCTCTGACCATTTTCGTGTGCATTTTCTCATGAATGCAAGCGTCAGGATTCTCGCTGATATCGTTCATCTTATGGTAGGCAGATATTATCGTCGTATGTTGGAAGACTTGATGCAAGATATCAAGAAGATCATCTTGCCGCCTCTTCGAGATCAAGCCCATCAGATATACTGAGTGTACCTTGTCTTCGGCATCATCAAGTGCCTCAAGCGGCATGGCTTCGTTAAATTCAGGAAGTGCTTCCCAAATTGCCCCCACGATGATCTTCAAAAGAGCGGAATGACGGGTGAGTAGTCGACCATTGTATTCATCAAAGCGACGCATAATCTCAGCGCAATGGGCATTCGTAAACTCCTGATTTTGACAGCGGCCTTGGATGCGAATGTCTTCATAGGAGATAATTTTGTCAAGATCATACAGATAAGCGGCCAAAGTATCTGAAAAGAAAAATCAGTAAAAGTTTAGTTATCAAAATGATCAAGAAAATGCTTATTATGAGAATCTAAAAGGATTATCGTCAAATGAACACTGGAGTTTAAACAACTCCTAACAAACTCTTAAAGCAAGCTTTATTAGAGAATGCAACAGATTCAAATCAGCTTTAAGGGTATTAAAACCCTAAAATATTCGAAGAAAGCAGGGGATAAAATTTCCCCAGAACCAAGCTCTGTGGGTATACGGAATTAAATTCCTTTGATTAAATCCCAGAAGACTCCCATGGCAAGGAGGCAATGAAAACGGAATTAAATTCCAAGATTCTTAAAGATTAGTGATGGGGAAAAACCCTAAAAGGAGGATTAATAATTCCCACTAATCCAAGACTCCAAAATGTACAAAAAAAATGTGTGTGTTTTGGGGGTCTTTAAGAACTCGGTTCAAGAAAGAACTATGCTCTAATTGATGAATTTAAAATCCAAGGCAGGAAGCAAGCTAGGATCGTTCAAGATCCTTACCCAACGGAAAGTTTTAACAGAGTTTAACTCTGGAATTGCAATGGGCAGAGAACTAAACTCTGATGAAGAGAATTCAACTCTCAAAGAAGACAAGGAAGGAAGAAGATGAAGGAACAGTGGCTTCCCAAAGGTAAAACCCTTGCATTTATAAAACATGACAAGGGCGGTTCACCTACCCATTCCCCTAGACAATCTAACGGCTGTAAAGCTGACAGTGTTGCACTCACATGCAAGCCATGTGAGAACAACGCAGTGGGCGCATTTGTTCCCTTATAAAAAATAAATAATAAATAAAAAGCGATGGGAAAATCCTCAAATGGAGTATCACGTGCCCACACGTGATGTGTCTTGGAGCAAAAATTATAGGCATTGCGCTTAACAATTAAGGCTAAAATTGAGCCTCACTTACAAACACGTGAGCATCTATATACAAAATATATAGGCCCCTTCCTAAAACAAATAACAGGCCAGAGAAGCTCACGTGTCAGCACGTGATGCTCTTTTGATTGCGCTTAACTTCGTGGGGGTCACGTGCCATACGTGACATCCCTGAACATCAGCTCATGTGCCAACACGTGATGCCTTTCTCTAGGACTGCTGCATATAAGCAAACCAATTTTATGCTATGGGGGTCACGTGTTACACGTGAGGGTTCCTAATCACCTTCCAAGCTGATAGAATTAAATTCTAAATAAAAGAGATCAAAACCCTATTTGGGAAATATTTCCTTAGATCTTTCTAAACAAGAAAGATTACGCTCTGTAAAACAGAGCACCGTTGGATTAAAAATCCAATGGTGATTAAAAATCACAAAGCTACAGAATCAGCTCTGTATCGGAAAATATTTCCCCAATCTTTCTAAACAAAAAAGATTACGCTCTGTAAAATAGAGCACCGTTGGATTAAAGATCCAATGGTGGTTAAAAATCACCACGCTACAGAATAAGCTCTGTATGGAAAATATTTTCCTAATCTTGATAAAGACAAGAAAAATATCTTCTGTAAAATAGAAGTCTTTAGATCAAAGATCCAACGGTGCATAAAAATCCCAAAATCAATTAAGATCTCTCAACGAGAGATTTTCTTAACTAAATCAACAAACATGCCTCTACTATATAAAGGACCCGAGACTTTAAGTAGAAAAAGGAGGAGACCCCCCATAAGATTGGAGAAACAAAAAAAAGAGCTCTCTTTTAGAAAAGAAACCCTGGGTAAGAAGAAAAACATAGAGATCATTTTATCTCTTCTTCGCCATTTCAAGAGTTTAACTCTTCTAAAATGAACTTAGTTCTTCCTCTGGTTGAGGTTTGCAGAAGAAGATATCCCCACAAGTTGAGAATTTAATTCTCATCGGGGAGATTCTGTCATGCAGACTCAAAACTTAGAGGAAAGAACTAAGTTTGAAGAATTTAATTCTTCCCAAAGATATAGAAATTTAATTCCTCTGATAAAACTAGGGTTTAACCTTATAAAAGAATTTCATTCTTATCAAAATAAAGGATCTGAAATGCTCAAAATTCAGATCAAGATTTTCATGCACATAAAAGAAATGATTGGCGTTCAACGCTATTACGACAGATCACGTATTCCCACGTGAGCATCTCTGAGGAACAAAAAGAAACGACTAAGATCGAGTCACGTGATCCCACGTGACCCCCTAATATTGCTTAACACTATCAAAAGAAAAAAGAGAATAAATCCAAAGACAGTTCCCATTTTGGGGAGCCTCACGTGTTCCCACGTGACCCCCTACTAGTGCTTAGCACTTTCAAAAGGAAAAAAGGAATAAATCAAAGACAATTCCCATTTTGGGGCACCTCACGTGACCCCCTAATAGTGCTTAGCACTTTCAAAAGAAAAAAGGAAATAAATCAAAGACAGTTCCCATTTTGGGGTGCCTCACGTGATCCCACGTGACCCCCTAATAGTGCTTAGCACTTCCAAAAGAAAAAGGGGAATAAATCAAATACAGTTCCCATTCTGGGGCGCCTCACGTGATCCCACGTGATCCCTTAATAGTGCTTAGCACTTTCAAAAGGAAAAGGGGAACAAATCCAAAAACAGCTCCCATTTTGGGGTGCCTCACGTGATCCTACGTAACCCCTAATAGTGCTCACCACTTATGAAAGAAAAAGGGTATAAACCCAAAGAATCAGTTCCTAATTCTTAGGCGCCTCACGTGCCATATGTGAGCGCTCCAAATTTCAGTGTTTAACACTGCTTAAGAGCCTCACGTGGGAGCACGTGAGCACCAAGCAAATGTTAGTGTTTAACACTATTATAAGTCAACCTTAGCCTAAACTAGACAAGTCTCCCGAGGCCAAAACTCTTTTGACCACCAATCAACCGAGCCCTCCTATACTCAGGTCTCCCTAAATTGATCTTAGTTCCAAAAATGACTAATGATCTCTTGACACATGGAATCCAAAATGATGTTCGTTCCACCATGATCTCTCCCTTCAATCTGGAGTTTGGTTCAAGGGTACATCTCTCCACACCTCTAATACATGTCGTTGCAATTCTTCAGCGTCTTCAGAGAGGTGGACGGTCCCGATAACCAACAGCTCTTTGGTACACTCCCAAACCCATGAGCATATCCCAATGGACCGCAATGTTCTTAAACTAGCTATGGACCGCAACGTCCTTAAACTAGCTATGGACCGCAACGTCCTTAAACTAAACTCTCATACCAAAAATGGTGATCTATGGACCGTAACGTCCTTAAACTAAAGCAATAAAGCCCAAATGCTCTTTTGTTGGGTCTGAATGATCCCAAAAATCCTGCTGAGTAGATCTTAGTCTAAAATTAGACTAACGTATCCTCAACAAACATTTAAGTTGATCTTAATCCCAAACGAAAGTAACGATCCTTAAACAAAACTAAACCCAAATCTAATAGAATACGGATTTGGACTAATCCATACCCTACGGGCAACAACACAAATTAGTCTCCGTATACAATCCATGGGCAAACACAAATAAAACAAACACACACGACACGGAGTGAACATCTGGAGCAGGAGAAAGTGGTTATCGCTACACGGTAACGTAATTAACTGCAGGGGCTTGAGCCTACAGGGAAGAGCGTCCCCACAATCAAAAATCCCTCACAATGAGAGGGAATCTGATGAAGTCTGCTACAACGGCCGCATCCATCTAAACCTCTAATACACGGTGCCATAAATCAGTTTGGCATCTTCGAGGAGGTGGACGGATAAACCCAAATATCATCTGCCCCCAAATTCAGGCAAGACGTCCATCTTTCCCGGCTTTCAGCGGTAAACAGCGTTATGGGCACAGAAGAACGACCTAGGAAAGGAAAGAGATTTATACTATTTGAGTCGAGTTCTCATAGGGGAAGAAAACAACTACTCCCCGTTCGAAAAGCATTGTCTGGCACTAATTTACGCGATAACGAAGCTCAGACACTACGCCTTGGCATATGAGGTCCATCTTATTCAAAGGTGGATCATCTCAAACATCTAATGTCGAAGGCCATACTAACAGGAAGGCTCGCCAATGGGACCTCTTCCTGATGGAGTTCTCGATAACGTATCGGCCTCTCAAAGCAGTGAAAGGACAGGCCATTGCCGACTTTCTTGCAGAGCATCCGATACCAGCCGACTCCTCCCTAAATTGTGGGTTGTCGGATGAACATTCATTCGACACCATCGAAGGAAAGAAGGAAGAAAATGATTCCCGATGGGAACTTTACTTTAATGGAGCATCGTCCATAAAGAGGCGAAAGAAAAACACCCCCATAATCAAAGCCGGGGTGGGACTTATCTTCGTGACTCCACAATGAGGGATAATGCGTTACGCCCCTTCCTTAATGGAGCCGAGGACTAATAACGAAGCTGAATATGAAGCTTTGATAGTAGGTCTCGAGATCGCTGTCGACATAGGAATCAAAGACCTCCTCATATATGGAGACTCCCAGCTGATCGTTAGCCAAGTAAATGGCGACTATCAGACGTGCAAGCCAGAGCTGATAAAGTACAACGAAAGAGTGCAGCAGCTGCTAACACAGATCCCCTCCTACATCATGGAGAGTATACCACGTGCAGAAAATAGCAAGGCGGATCCATTGGCCAAGCTGGCCAAGGAATTGGCCGACGAAGACCTCGATGACGTAAGGATCATCGTGCAAAGCTGCAGGGTTCTCGCGCCAGCAGAAATATCTTCGGAGGATTTAACAGTGCCATCTGAAGGAAATAAGCAATCAAACAAGCAACCTTTTAAATAAAGGATGAAGAAAAGGTCAAAGATTTGAGGGAAGTCTTCATAGACTACTTCAAATCCCAACGAACGCCCAAAAATATGTCATCTAGACATCAGCTCATGAAATGAGCTCTATCTTTTGCCTTCGTCAATGATACTCTATACAAGAGATCGTTCGACTGCCTGTGGCTAAGATGCCTGGAACCAGAAGAAGCAAACAGAGTCATCCAAGAAACTCATGACGGACTCTGCGGTTCTCATCAAGTTGGGCCAAAAATGAAACTGAAGATCAAAAGAATGGGTTATTATTGGCCCACAATGATTCGGGAATGCCTTGAATATGCGAGGCAGTGTCACTCGTGCCAAATTCACGGGAACTTCATCCACCAGCATTCAAACCCGCTACACCCAACAGTAGTTAGCTGGCCATTCGAAATGTGGGGAACCGATATAATCGGCCCCATTGAACCGGCATCATCTAAAGGACAATGGTTCATACTGGAAATGACCGACTACTTCTCCAACTGGGCAGAAGCAGTACCACTAAGGGAAGTGAAAACGGAGAATATCCTCCATTTCATCAGGACGCGTGTCATCTATCGATTCGGCACTCTGCGATGAATTATCTAGGATAATAGACCAGCTTATAGAAGTCATAAAATCAATCGCTTCCCACAGCAGCATAAAATAGATTAGAGATACTCTTCGGTTTACAATCCACGTGCCAACGGTCTAGCTGAAGCTTTCAACAAGACCCTGACAAAGATTTTAAAGAAAACGGTGTCCAGAAACAAAAAAGAATGGCATGAAAGGCTCCATGAAGCTCTCTGGGCGTACCGAACGACTTTCAAAACAGCAACGAATACAACACCATACACGTTGGTATTCGGCACGGAAGCAGTGCTTCCTCTAGAAGTGGAACTCCCTTCTCTACGAGTAGCGGTTCGATATAAGCTGAAAGATGAAGAAAATGCTCATCTTTGGCTTGAGAAGCTTGATGCCCTCGATGAAACTCGCCTTATAGAGCAGCAAAACCTGGAAACTCATAAGGCAAAGATGACGCGGTCATATGAAAAACTGACTAGGCCGAGAACATTCTGCCAAGGCAAACTCGTGCTAGTTGTCAAAAGACCTATGATCCCCAACCATGCAAAACGGGGGAAATTCAAGCCGAACTATCAAGGCTTATACATTATAGACAAGGTCTACCAAGGTGGAGCCTACCTACTCATGGATATGCATGGCGAAAGACCCTTCCGGCCAATAAATGGCTGGTTCCTCAAAAAATACTATGCTTGACGAGTCATGACTTAGGTCAATGATAGATGACGACGCTTGTGTCCACTCGCTATCTTCCTGAGTCAAAAGCTCTTAATAGTATGTAAAGAAAACCGGTCATCTCAAATATGGCGACATCGGACTGAGATGTCCTTAAACTAAAACTTCGTCTCAAAAAAAACGACGATACCGGACCGAGATGTTCTTAAACTAGAATCTCGCCTCAAATATGGTGACATCAGACTGAGAGGTCCTTAAACTAGAACTTCGTCCCAAAAATGGCGATAATGGAACAGAATGTCCCTAAACTAGTATGTCGTCTCCAAAACGGCAATCTCCACACTTAAGATCTATATTGCAATCGAAGCCTCTATGGCGAGGGTTGAACTCAAGACCTATCGACTACACAGCTACTTCAGCAGTGAAGTCACCCCTAAGTCCCGCTGAAAAATAGATAGGTCATAATAAAATAAAATAAAGAGGGAAAAAATGGTATGTCCACAAGCAAAATGGGCACGGATGAAAACCCTAGAGGGCGCCGTAAGTAAAAACAACAGAACTGCCAGCGAGTTTGTGAAAACCCGAAAGGACGCAATCTCGTAAAAAATGGTACGTCCACAAGAAAAATAGGCACGGATGAAAACCCGAGTAAAAACAGCAGGACTGCCGGCGAGCTTGTGAAAACCTGAAAGGGCGCAATCTCGGTAAATAAAAGGGTACGTCCATAAGCAAAATGGGTACGGATGAAAACCCAAAAGGGCATCGTGAGTAAAAACACCAGGACTACCAGCGAGCCTGTGAAAACCCGAAAGGGCATAGTCTCATTAAAATAAATACACTTACGAGATCCTCACGACTCGCGAGGAGAATTTCCCGATGAGACCCTCACGGCTCATGGGATTCAAAAGCCTTAAGCTACAGGCACCTAAACCTATTCTTAAGCCATCACATTCCCCAACTTGCCCTACAAGCGGTCTAATATTGGCCCTTGTATACAATCCATGGGCATAAATAAACGATTTCCCTACCAAGTTCCACCAATGACGAAAAATGTCCTCATATGATGAACGACACTTGTAAGTCCTCTCGACTTATAACGAGAAAATACTCTTGTAATATCCTTACGACTTATAAGAGAACACACACTTAGGAATCCCGACAATTCCTAAGGAGAAAATACATCTACGAGATCCTCACGACTCGTGGAGAGAAATAACTTTCTAAGACCCTTAAGGCTCATAAAGTCAAAAAGTATCAGTCGACAAGATCCTAACCCTGTTTACTAAGCCATCATTGTTTAAATCGACAAAGGCAAATTATGATTCGCTCCTGGTGACATTCCAGTTGTAGCGATGTTGATGCCTAAATAGGTGTCAAACCCTAAGTCCTCTCAAGGAAAATGATGATTCGCTCCTGGCAACATTCCAATGGTAGCGATGCTGATGCCTAAACAGGTGTCAAACTCCAAGTTCTTTCACGGCAAATGATGATTCGCTACTGGCAATATTCCAGTCGTAGCCATGCCGATGCCAGGGTTGGTATCAAATTCCAAACTCGCAATAAAAATCAACAAGCAAAAAATATGCATATAAAAACAATCGAAATGATGGGGCAACTCGCAATAAAAATCAGCGAGCAAAAAATATGCATATAAAAATAGCCGAAATGATGGGGCAACTCGCACTGAAAATCAGCGAGCAAAAAATATGCATATAAAAACAGCTGAAATGATTAGGCAACTCACAATAAAAAGCAGGGAGTAAAAATAAAAAAAATTAATAGCCGAAATGATTGGGCAATCATTAATTTCGCAATATAAAAAGCTGAAAAGATAGGGCATCACGGAAAGAAAATAAACGAAAACAAAACTTTTCTGCCCTGCAGGTGAATCTACACCGACCCATGTATACAATCCATGGGCACAAATGAAAAAGGAAACCATGTTTTCCCACCAGACTCCATCAAAGGGAGAGCCAAATCTTGATGGCGACATCTACAGCCTAGAGATTAGCCTGACGTTCCTTCTCAGTACAGACGCGACGTCAACAAAGACCCAAGGGTCGAACAAAAAAAAGGACCATGGTAAATTCCTAGCTCTAATTCTTGACGGTTTATATACAACCTACTGTTGGGTTCCTAGGCACACCCATGAGGTTCTACAACTAATCAACCATGTCCAATTCAAATTTTATATGCCGAGAAACCCTAAACTAGATCGTTAACTAGAGGATAAGCGAAACTAGAAGCTAGTAAACTACTTTACTGCTAAGTGAAAGTGACTACAGCCTTTGTAGATCCGGTCCTCCACTTCTTAAGCTCCGTGACGATGTCCCTTCGCTGCGATCATCGGATCCCGGACCCTCGCGTTGGTTTCATCGGAGAAATGATCGGGCTAGGTCATTGACTTCGATGCCGAAGATGATCTACGTCGAGGCGACTCAAACTCAAGATCCATCTTCACTAGGTCATGAAACTTGTGAAGAAAACACCCTATACTACATGGCAAGTGGTAGAGGATGAAGAAATAGGAAGTGGGTTCACTTTGGATTTGGGTTTCTCACTTGATTTCATCACTTGGAATTTTCAAGAATGGTTTCTTCACTTGAAGAAGAAGATGAAGAAGAAGACAGAATATGAATTATCTTTGAAAATAATAAATCAAGTGATTCTTATCATAATGCAACCATGGGTGAAGTAAACACATGTAGAGAATAAACTAGGGTTAGGTGTAATGGTTAGGTTAAGGAAAAAACAAAATGGTTGATAATGTTAAGAAGCTTCATGAAGCTTAAAGCAAAAAACAAAGTTAGCCACCATTTCATTTTTGCCAAAAGTAAATAAAATGAATAAATAAGCTAAAACCCTAACCATTAATCTAAACATGGTTTAAAGCAAACACACACCCAAGTTTGCATGTATCATCAAATATGATACAAAATAGTGCACAAAAATATATCACATATACAACTTGTGCAAATCAAGTGAGAAAATCCATCTTAAGTGAACAATACTAGTCAATGTAAAGTAATATATCTAATATATAATTATACATTAAAACATTAAATCAACACTTGATTTAATGATCCGGTCATATTGCATATAACCGACTAATATCAAGTGCATCATCATATCGAATCAACATTTGATTCGGTAACCCGGCTATATCTAATATAACCATCCTATGATACAAATCGCGAGAATAGAATTCAGTATCACATACTGGTATTATTCTCAGTCCCGCACATATCTCATATGCGCTCCTATTTCGTTTCGCTTGAGCCAGGAAACCTCTGTGTCGGACTCTAAAAACTCGTCAATACGCCGGCAGCAGGTGATGATCATATCAAACACCCACAAGCCGCAAGCGGTCTGCTAAACGTAACGGCCATCCGGGTATTGAGCGATCAGAAGATCAACGAGCAAGCCCGCTCACCCTCCTGTGAATCCAACCAGTAACACTTACCGTACAGTCCGGTCTGTTCGTCTGATATGTCGCATATCTCGCCTAGGGGTGGTAAACGTCAGACCCCAGTAGCTTGATAAGTCATGCCGATGTAAGGTCCATAACATAGCATGAAACTACTGATAACTCTTACCAGTAAATCACTGCAACCCTGGCCAGGGATTTCCAGTTATGGCCAGTCGAGCATAGCGCAACATCAACCCCCAATACCGGGAGAGACGAATCCCCTCCTATCGCTCATTGCCTTCATGTGAATCGGGACTGTACCCAAAAACCACCTGTTTGCACGACTCAGTAGAGCCGTGGTAAGGTGGAAATCAAAGCACAGTGGGAGACACACAAGACTCTATGACGATCTCGGGTCAACAGACTAAGCTGTTCCAGTGTCACCAGAGAACTGTCATCTGACGTGAGGTATAATACCATCTGGGAGTTCTCGGCGAGTCCGTTCAGTGTACCCAGTCTCCACTGAGCACCCGCATACCATCTCTGATGTCAAACACCAATGGATATGGGATCATCCATCACCCATCACATGGGTCGAGAAGATATACGCTAGTCTACTCTGGAATATCGATGCCCCGTCTCGATATTCCCATGACTAGGAACATTGAAGGATGTACTTATGGACTACCCAGGCCCCACTAGTATGATCTACATCATAGTCCTGGAAGTCGAGTACACATCCTAAGGGCTTTATCAACATGTAACAGAGAGACAGAAAGTATACATGTTAAGATAAAGAGCAACCAGATAGCGTACTATCATGTCGAACAAGAAAGTCCTACCTATATATGTCCCAGCATCCACTACAATATATATCCAATGTACAATAATGGCCTCTAGGGCATACATATAACTAACAATCTCCCGCTTGCACTAGGGCCATCTGTAGCAGTGGTTGGAGTATCTAATACTCAACCATCCCATATACGTCTCTCTCTGGGAAAAAGCCTTTGTGAGTGGATCCGCCATGTTGTCCTCTGAGTCTACTCTCCAAATCTCGATCACCCTGGAGATCAACTATCTCCTTGATCAGGTGATGCTGCCTCAGAATATGTCTGGGTCAATGATGGGACCAGGGTCCCTGGGCCAAAGCCACACTTCCATTGTCACACAATGGTAGGAACCTAGTTCATCTCATGAACTAATATACACCCAAACTGCCTCTTTGGTAGTATCTTTAATAGCGATGTTACCAGCCTTTATCATCTAGTTTGCCACGGTATCTAGCTTGGAACTCTTCCAACATACCGTCCCTCTACTGAGGGTAAAGACAATGCCTGCGAATGACATTCAGTCGTCCTTATCAGTCTGGGACTTTCCCAGTGATCCTCCCCAGGATCGATTGATACCAACTCACTAAACCTAGTAAGAACCCTAATATCCATTTACATCTATCTCATAGATCCAAATCACAGGATTTAGGAGGTATCATCTTTATCCTATTGGAGAATCCTTATGATAAGCGGAGATTGACCGAGCGTAGCATAGGAAACTCTTTCCCTATCAAGAGTATGTCATCCACGTACTCTACGAGGATCACCACCATACTCTTTACCACCTTCTTGTATATACAAGGTTCATCTACCATTTTGATGAAGTCAAACTCTTTGACTATCGCATCAAAACAGACGTTCCAACTCCGCGATGCCTGCTTTATTCTGTAAAGCATCTTGCACACGTTTCCGCTGCTCCCACTGTTTACGAAGCCTTCTGGCTGTGTACTTAAAGACGTTCTCTTCTAAATCAGTATTTAGAAAAACAGTCATGACACCCAACCACCAGATATCATAGTCATGGTATGTAGCCATGGCAAGTAGGATCCGGATGGACTTAAGCATAGCCACTGGAAAAGGTTTCATCATTATCCACGCCTGGTCGATGACGAAAACCTTTAACAAGTCTAACTTTGAAAGTCTCAACTTTTCAATCTACACCAAGTAATCTTCTCAAGATATACTTGCTCCTGATGGGGATTTAACCCTTCAAATATAGCAACCAAAGTCCATACTTTGTTGGTGTATAAGGATTCCATCTCAGATCACTAAGCATCCAGCCATTCTTATAGAGTCTTACTCCTGATGGCCAGCTCGAAACTAATTGGGTCATCATCTCATGATGTAGTCCTCGCTCCCACTATCATAGAGAAACCAAAGTATCTCTCAGGTGGGTGAGAAACCCTACTAGATCGGCGGAAAGGCTGAGGTTCGTTGGTTGCTATTGAATCATTTGGCTCTACCAAATCATCAGCTGCAGTTTGTATAGCTGGAACTGCTTCCAGTTCTACCTCATGTCCACTAATTTCTTCACAAGAAATTCCCTTTCACAAAGATGGCATGTTGAGAAACAAAACATTTTTGTTCCTCGGTTAGGTAGAAGATATTCCCTTGCGAATGCTTAAGATATCCAACAAACTTCTACAGAACTGACTTTGCCTCGAGGTTGTCCGGATTTTGCTTTTGACATAGGCCGGACAATCCCAAATCTTAATTTACTTAAGAGATAGGCTCTTCCCATACCATTTCTTACATGGAGTAGAAGGCACTGATTTGATTCGAATCCAATTCAATAGGTATGCAACTTCTCAAGTGCACAACCCCCTAAAAGAAACAGGTAACTCAGTAATACTCATCATAGAGCACACCATATCTCATAGGGTGCTATTGCTCTGCCCCGATATACCATCGTGCTATGGTGTATTCGGAGGAGTAATGCTGAGAGAGAATCTCATTCTCCTTTAGAATAGTCCCAGAATTCCATGCTCAAGTATTCTCCTCCCTGATCTCATCATAGGACATAATACTTATACCTGTATTTTGGTTCTCTACTTCTAGCTTATATTCTGTGAATATCTCAAAAGGTTCGGACTTATGTTTCAACAGGAACATACGGCTGAATCTTGAGAGATTATCAGAGAATGTAATGAAGTATAAAGAACCGGTCCTGGCATGTGTAGACAGGAGACCTTACATACATCATCATGTATCAGTCCCCCTAACTCTTTCTCTGTTTCCAATGAACAGAGCTATGGTCATCTTATCTTTGTGACATGACTGGCAAGTTTCAGAAGATGTAAAATCAAACTAATTTAAATATGCATCTATATGTAACTTCAGCTAGTCGGGTCACATTGATATGACCTAGTCTATATATACCTCAAGAAGGATCCGTTCATTTCTGAACTATTCCTCTTGTGTGTGTTCTGTATACTAAGAACTGTAGTTTGATTTAGAACGTCAATGCTTTTAGATAACGTGCCTGAACCGATCAACTTTTGAAATGTTCAAAACAATATTCAACAATACAAAATTATATCCTTCTTTAATATATAAAGAGAATGATATGATTTTGTATATCAGGTTCGGTATCTAATAGTATTTGTTCAGAATCAATGTATTGGTAATACAGGGTGACAGTGACCAACAGACTTGGCTGCAACGTGTTAGTTATATGTATGCCCTAGAGGCCATTACTGTACATAGGATGTATATTGTAGTGGATGCTGGGACATATATAGGAAGGACTTTCTCGCTCGACATGATAGTACGCTATCTGGTTGCACTTTGTCTTAACATGTATACTTTCTGTCTCTCTGATTACATGTTGATAAAGCCCTTAGGAGATGTACTCGACTTCCAGGACTATGATGTAGATCATACTAGTGGGGCCTGGGTAGTCCATGAGTACATCCTTGAATTGTTCCTAGTCGAGGGAATATCGAGACGGGGCATCGATATTCCAGAGTAGACTAGCGCATATCTTCTCGACCCATGCGATGGGCGATGGATGATCCCATATCCATTGGTGTTTGACATCGAAGATGGTATGCGGGTGCTCAGTGGAGACTGGGTACACTGAACGGACTCGCCGAGAACTCCCAGATGGTATTATACCTCACGTCAGATGGCAGTTCTCTGGTGACACTGGTACAGCTTAGTCTGTTGACCCGAGATCGTCATAGAGTCTTGTGTGTCTCCCACTGTGCTTTGATTTCCACCCTACCACGGCTCTACTGAGTTGTGCAAACAGGTGGTTTTTGGGTACAGTCCCGATTCACATGGAGGCAATGAGCGATAGGAGGGGATTCGTCTCTCCCGGTATTGGGGGTTGATGTTGTGCAATGCTCGACTGGCCATAACAGGAAATCCCTGGCCAGGGTTGCAGTGATATACTGGTAAGTGTTATCAGTAGTTTCACGAATGTTATGGACCCTACGTCGGCATGACTTATCGAGCTATTGGGGTCTGACGTTTACCACCCCTAGGCGAGATATGCGACATATCAGACGAACAGACCGGACTATACGGTAGTGTTACTGGTCGGATTCGCAGGAGTGTGAGCGGGCTTGCTCGTCGATCTTCTGATCGCTCAATACCCGGGTGGCCGTTACGTTTGGCAGACCGCTTGCGGCTTGTGGGTGCATGATATGATCATCATCTGCTACCGGCGTATTGACGAGTCTTTAGAGTCCTACACAGAGGTTTCCTGGTTCAAGCGAAACGAAATAGGAGTGCATATGAGATATGTGCGGGACCGAGAATAATGCGTGTATGTGATACCGTGTTTGATTCTCGCGATCAATGTATCGAATGGTTATATGCGATATAACCTAGTTATCGAATCAAGGATTGATTCGATAAGCCGACACATTGGATACTAGCCGGTTATATGCGATATGACCGGATCGTTAAATCAAGTGTTGATTTAATGATTTAATACATAATTATATATTTGATATATTACTTTGCATTAACTAGTATCGGTTCACTTTAAATGGATTTTCTCACGCGGATGTGCACATTGTATATTCGATATAGTTTTGTGCACATGATTGTATCATGTTTGATGATACATTCTTGCTTGGTTTTGTGTAAAGTGTTAAACCATGGTTAATTGGTGATTAGGGTTTCTTTTTCATTTACTTAATCATTTATTTATTCCTTTTATTTATTTTGGAAAAAGGAAAGATAAAGAGATAAGAATGGTTGCTAGATTTGTTTTTATTTGAAAGCTTCTTGAAGCTTTGACCTTAGTCCACCATTCTTGTCTTTTATCTAACCCTAACCACTATCTAACCTAAGTTAAGTCTCTACACTAAACCATGGTCAATGATATGATAAGTATTGTATTTTATTTTCTATTTTAGTTTAAGTTATCATATCATCTTCTTCTTCTTCATCTTCTTCTTCCATGGATGTAGCTTGCTACTCCAATGGCAAGTGTTGAAAAAGTGTGAGAAATCCAAAACTAAAGTTTACCCACTTCCTATTTCTTCATCCTCTATCTATTGCCAAGTAGTATAGGGTGTTTCCTTCACAAGTTTTCCAAGCTTGATGAAGTTGGAGCTTGTTCTTGCGATATCTCGACGTAGATCATCTTCGGCATTGAACCGACGATCAAGCTCGCCCATTCTTCGATGATACCGATACTTGAGTTCCGGATTCATTTTGGACAGCCGAGGGGACTTTGTTGCAGAGCCGTGGAGGTGGTGGACCGGATCTACAAAGGTTGTATGTCCGTTCCCTTAGTTAAATTGTTAACTAGTTTTGTTTCGCCTAAATATCTAGTAAACGATCCGTAGTCGGGTTTGTAGGCACCCGTAAAATTTTATTTGTGCATGTTTGATCACTTGTGAGACCTCACTAGAGTGCCTAGGAACCTTACAGTGGTATCAGAGCCTAGCTAGAGCCTTAGGCGAAGTCCAGACGCGATTTGAAGTCCGATCGAACCGAAACCCTACCCGGAAAATTGCTCTCTGTTCAATTTTTAAAATCTGGTCTTTTTCCATATTAAAAATGTTCAGAAAAATAAGCAGGTGAATATATGAGGTACTGTGAAACTCGTGGCCATAACTCCTTCATACTGCCGCGCTTCCGCGGCACGAGCAAGCCTCGTGCGGCGGTTGCGCGGCGGTACGGCCTGTTTGTTCAGTGATTTTTGCACAGTATCTCATAATCATTAGTGCTGGTATTCCTGGGTATTTTTAATATTTATTCCAGAGTAGAATTTTTCTGAGTTGATTTGGGGCTTCGGTATTTCGATCGGGGTATCAAATTTTGTCTGTGTGGCTTTCCGGATAAATTTTAGAATATGTTAAAAAGTTCGACCGGATATAAATACCCAACTTTTCCCCTGTCGGGAAATTTCCAAGTGTTGGATTTTTCCGTAGTTTAACGACGTTCTAAATAGTGCAAGTAACGCGATGGTCCCTCTAGAAGACACAAACCTTAACTCGATTATGTGACCGTCTTGAACTGCCCTTTGAACCTTCGGGTTTGGGGCAGTACGGCGTGCCACATGTGAGGCGTTGGCTTGACCCTTCTACGGCTGGATCGTTGGTACTGAGGTACGAACGGAATGTTGTTAGACTTGTTTCATGTGTTGATCATTTTCGGGAAAACTTGGGTGTTCGAATGTTCGATCGAAAAGTTTAACATTTTCTGTTTATCTGGAATGGGATACAATAATTGGAATTCACAATGAGTTATATGATAACTAAATGAATGTTATAAACATAGCAGTTTAGTCTCACTTGATCAGTTGCCACGGAATTTTGATGTGATCAAAAGTCCGTCGCAATCACGTAGCGTACGCGGATACTCGCCGGGTAAACTTAATAGACAGCCTCACTCCATAGCCCCGACCAAGTGACTGTAGGAGAACCCCGTCGCCGAAAGCATCCGTCCGGGTGCTCGCGGTAGCGGTGTTCCGCCTTGGTGCACTTTGTCGACGGTATCAGGGGTGCGGCCGCCTACTGAAGTTTGCGACGAGTATTCGATCAAAATGTCGGGAATCTTATAAAATTGCCCGACTTAATATTGAAAAGTGTTTTCGATAATGAGACTGAAATGCGGGGTTTATAATTGTTAGGCATGCGATGTCTAAATAATTCATTTGGTCAGACATGCGATGTCTGAAGAGATTGCGGATTCCAACTGTTGTAGTTTTACACTTTCTTTTCTGTGACCGTAAGTGTAATATGTGATATCGCCGGTTTCGTTGCTATATGTCAACGACAATTGGGATGCGCATATTTACTTACGTTGATGTCATGTGATGTTATGTATTGCTGGATATGTTATATTGGATCGTCGTGTTTGAATAGCCGGGGGTTTTTATGTGAGATGAGTGTTTTTTCATTTTCATTCATGTAAAAACTTGTATGTAATATTCTTTTATTGGGGCACTTCCAGGTTGCGGAAGTAGTCACCGTTTGTATATTATTTACTTTTCCGCACTAGGATAGACCCAAGGAGGGGAGCACAAGTAACCGGGTTCTGGGGTCCAGTGGGAGACCAACTCGAGGAGTCGAGTCCGGGTTTCCTAACCCTAGAATTGGCAGGGTTGCTTGCCGCTCTCGTAGGGGTCTAGGGGTGTGGGATTGGCTATTCATCACGACCGTGGAATCCGTGTTTTATACTGGCTCGTATTGAAAACACGGACGTCCTAGTATATCCAATATTTCATATGTTTCTTCTGCTGTGTTTTATCTGTGATCATGCGATGTTCTGTGTTCTGTGACAGGTATTATATATAGTATATATGATATATTATATAGACGTTGCTTATGTTTTACACCCGCGCTAGCCCTGCCCCGCTCTGGCGTTAGTTACCTAACCTAACGGTGCAGACGGGACATCGAGGCGAATGCGGATGGCATAAGCGTACGTTATATTTATCTGTGATGGTTAGGTGGACTTAAATGATGGGATATTCATTAATGAGATTAATGAAAGAAAATAAACCTAAATGATGTTGTGGAATCGAATTTCAAAATAAAACAGGTAGCTACAGTTCTTGCTTTGCATCGCGGTGTTCATTATAGAACATCCTGCACCTTATTCGATGAGGAAAGGACCGAGATCCCTTCACCGGGAGTGACTCCTTTAGCAATAACTGACAGATGCTACAACCCTCGGTTTGTCTTTGATCGCTTCTATAGTTTCCGCTTTGCACAGTGATATATATGATATATCCCGCACCTCATTCGACGAGGAAAGGGCCGACGATCCCTTCACCGGGAGTGACCCCTTTAGCAAAACTAGAAAAGCTTCAAAAACATTCCATTTAAAAACCATTTAATTCCGCAACGAGATCAAGTTCAAAGCGTTAAAGGTTTTCACAAAAACCAGCCGCAACCCTCCGTCATTTTAGGAAGTAGAGTACTTAGTATTCGTGCTGTGTTTGTTGACCATAGTCAAGGCACAGTGTACGGTAGCTAAGTGATGTCTTCCTACACCGCATATGATGCGATTAGTTAGGACAGTCGCGTGACTTTGTTGACCTTAGTTAAGGGTCATGTGGGTGGGTCTAATTAATCACGAAATGACGGGTAGAACTTGACTAGTACTTATGATTTGTTGACCATAGTTAAGGTCATAGGTGCTAGGGGTAAAAACCTTTATCGGGAGTTTCAAGTGTTGAAACTTGCAATGAGATTGCATACCTTCTATGTGATAGTTGGATCCCGATACCCGCTGCGAGTAAGAGTTACTCCTGGGAGAGTTTTATACATTACAATTAGCCAATCAAGTAGGTGTCTAGAAAGGTGTCAACGGGGTTACGCCTCTGGGAAAACGAGGTTTACATTAATTAGGTTCGTGCGAAAGCACGGGGGACCTCCCTCAAAGTACCGACACTGGCCTGGCTGAAAGATTGGCGAACTTGTAGTGTGTAATTAATCCCGGCTAGTCTTTCCTTTTAGGGTTTGAAGGAAGATTTGATAAAAAGCAGTGGGAGCCATCCTGATTAGATAAAATAAAAACCAATCTATTCTTGACAGAGCGCACGCTGAGTGTTTTTCTTCTCTCTCTCTCCTGGTAGCGACCATATCACGCCTTAATCAAGATAATAATATGGATTATTGACCGAACCCGCTTGTTATACTGAGCTGGGGAACGTTGGTCCCGCTCCAACTTATAATTGTTATAAGACAGAGCAGGAAATAGGGGAATACCAGAATTCCTATGTCGCCCAAACGAAGAAAGTGCATATGATGCATCTCCTTCGGGTGTGTTCATTACAAAGAACTGTTTCTCAGTGTCCTCTGCATCCTGGGTATATGATACCGGATCAGGATCCCAGATATGTAATCTGTTACATAGGGCTACAAAAAGGTAGAAAAACTGAGAACGGGTGATAAGTTTCATGAGACAGAAACCGGGGCAAGTGTTGCAGCCAAGTCTGTTGGTCACTGTCACCCTGTATTACCAATACATTGATTCTGAACAAATGCTATTAGATGCCGAACCTGATATACAAAATCATATCAGTCTCTTTATTAGTAAAGAAATAATAAAATTTTGTATAGTTGGATAATGTTTTGAACATTTCCTATATCAAAAGTTGATCGGTTCAGGTGCGTTATCTAAAAGCATTGATGTTCTAAATCAAACTACAGTTCTTAGTATGTGAAACACACACAAGAGGAAGAGTTCAGAAATGAACGGATTCTTCTTGAGGTATTGTAGACTAGGTCAGATCAATGCGACCCGACTGGCTGAAGTTACATTTAGATGTATATTTAAATCGTTTTGAATTTACATCTTGTGCAACTCGCCAATCATGTCACAAAGATAAGATGACCACAGCTCTGTTTATTGGAAACAGAGAAAGAGTTAATGAACTCTTGGGACCGATACATGATGATGTATGTAAGGTCTCCTGTCTACACATGCCAGGACTGGTTCTTTATACTCCATTATATTCTATGATAATCTCTCAAGATTCAGTCGTATGTTCCTGCTGAAACATAAGTCCGAAGCTTTTGAGGTATTCACAGAATATAAGTTAGAAGTAGAGAACCAATAACCGGGTATAAGTATTATGTCCTAAGATGAGATCAGGGAGGAGAATACTTGTGCATGGCATTACTGGACCATTCTAAAGGAGAATGAGATTCTCTCTCCGTACTACTCCTCTGATTACACCACAACACAACGGTGTATCAGGGCGGAGCAATCACACCCTATATGAGATGGTGTGCTCTATGATGAGTATTACTGAGTGACCTATTTCCTTTTGGGGTGTTATGCACTTGAGAAGCTGCATACCTATTGAATTGGGTTCGAATCAAATCACTGCCTACCACTCCATATAAGATATGGTATGGGAAGAACCCATCTCTTAAGCAAGTTAAGATTTGGGATTGTCCGGCCTATGTCAAAAGCAAAATCCGGACAAGATCGAGGCAAGATCAGTTCTGTTGAACTGGAAAGGTTCCAGCTGTACAAAACTGCTAATGATTTGGTAGAACCAAAGAATTCAATAGTTTCCGACGAAACTCAGCCTCTCCGCCGATCTAGTAGGGTTCCTCACCCACCTGAGAGATACCTCAGTTTCTCGATGACAGTGGGAGCAAGGATTGCATCATGAGATGATGACCCAACTAGTTTCGAGCAGGCCATCGAGAGTAAGGACTCTGTAAGAATGGCTGGATGCTTAGCGGTCTGAGATGGAATCCATATACACCAACAAAGTATGGACTTTGGTTGCTATATCTGAAGGGTTAAATCCCCATCAGGAGCAAGTATATCTTGAGAAGATTACTTGGTGTACATGGAAAAGTTGAGACTTTCAAAGCTAGACTTGTTAAAGGTTTTCGTCATCGACCAGGCGTGGATAATGATGAAACCTTTTTCCAGTAGCTATGCTTAAGTCTATCCAGATCCTACTTACCACGGCTACATACCATGACTACGATATCTGGCGGTTGGGTGCCATGACTGCTTTTCTAAATACTGATTTAGAAAAGAACGTCTATAAGAACACAGCCAGAGGTCTTCGTAAACAGTGGGAGCAGCGGAAACGTGAGCAAGTTACTTTACATAATGAAGCAGGCATCGCGGAGTTGGAACGTCTGTTTTGATGTGATAGTCAAAGTGTTTGACTTCATCAAAATGGTAGACGAACCTTGTATATACAAAAGGGTAGTAGAGAGTAAGGTGGTCATCTTCGTATTGTACGTAGACAACATACTCTTGATAGGAAAAGAGTTTCCTATACTACGATCGATCAATCTCCTCTTATCACTAAGATTCCCCAAATAGGATCAAAGTGATACCTACTAAATCCTGGATTTTGGATCTATGAGATAGATCTAAATGGATGTTAGAATACTCACTAGATGTAGTGAGATGGTATCAATCGATCCTGGGGAGAATCACTGGAAGTGTTCCAGGGTGATAAAGACGACTGAATGTCAGTCACAGGCACTGTCTTTACCCTCAGTAAAGGGACGGTATGTTGGAAGAGTTCCAAGCTCGATACCGTGGCAATCTAGACGATAAAGGCTGGTAACATCGCTATTAAAGATACTACCAAAGAGGCTGTTTGGGTGTATATTAGTTCATAAGATGAACTAGGTTCCTGCCATTGTATGACAATGGAAGCGTGGTTTCGACCCTGGAACCCTGGTCCCATCAGTGGCCCAGACAAATTCTGAGGAAGCATCACCTGATCATGGAGATAGTTGATCTCCAGGGTGATCGAGGTTAGGAGAGAAGACTCAGAGGACAACACGGCGGATCCACTCACGAAGGCCTTTTTCCCAAAGAGAGACTTTTTAGGGGATGGTTGAGTATGTGATACTGCAACCACTGCTACAGATGGCCCTAGTGCAAGTGGGAGATTGTTAGTTATATGTATGCCCTAGAGGCCATTACTGTACATAGGATGTATATTGTAGTGGATGCTGGGACATATATAGGAAGGACTTTCTCGCTCGACATGATAGTACGCTATCTGGTTGCACTTTGTCTTAACATGTATACTTTCTGTCTCTCTGATTACATGTTGATAAAGCCCTTAGGAGATGTACTCGACTTCCAGGACTATGATGTAGATCATACTAGTGGGGCCTGGGTAGTCCATGAGTACATCCTTGAATTGTTCCTAGTCGAGGGAATATCGAGACGGGGCATCGATATTCCAGAGTAGACTAGCGCATATCTTCTCGACCCATGCGATGGGCGATGGATGATCCCATATCCATTGGTGTTTGACATCGAAGATGGTATGCGGGTGCTCAGTGGAGACTGGGTACACTGAACGGACTCGCCGAGAACTCCCAGATGGTATTATACCTCACGTCAGATGGCAGTTCTCTGGTGACACTGGTACAGCTTAGTCTGTTGACCCGAGATCGTCATAGAGTCTTGTGTGTCTCCCACTGTGCTTTGATTTCCACCCTACCACGGCTCTACTGAGTTGTGCAAACAGGTGGTTTTTGGGTACAGTCCCGATTCACATGGAGGCAATGAGCGATAGGAGGGGATTCGTCTCTCCCGGTATTGGGGGTTGATGTTGTGCAATGCTCGACTGGCCATAACAGGAAATCCCTGGCCAGGGTTGCAGTGATATACTGGTAAGTGTTATCAGTAGTTTCACGAATGTTATGGACCCTACGTCGGCATGACTTATCGAGCTATTGGGGTCTGACGTTTACCACCCCTAGGCGAGATATGCGACATATCAGACGAACAGACCGGACTATACGGTAGTGTTACTGGTCGGATTCGCAGGAGTGTGAGCGGGCTTGCTCGTCGATCTTCTGATCGCTCAATACCCGGGTGGCCGTTACGTTTGGCAGACCGCTTGCGGCTTGTGGGTGCATGATATGATCATCATCTGCTACCGGCGTATTGACGAGTCTTTAGAGTCCTACACAGAGGTTTCCTGGTTCAAGCGAAACGAAATAGGAGTGCATATGAGATATGTGCGGGACCGAGAATAATGCGTGTATGTGATACCGTGTTTGATTCTCGCGATCAATGTATCGAATGGTTATATGCGATATAACCTAGTTATCGAATCAAGGATTGATTCGATAAGCCGACACATTGGATACTAGCCGGTTATATGCGATATGACCGGATCGTTAAATCAAGTGTTGATTTAATGATTTAATACATAATTATATATTTGATATATTACTTTGCATTAACTAGTATCGGTTCACTTTAAATGGATTTTCTCACGCGGATGTGCACATTGTATATTCGATATAGTTTTGTGCACATGATTGTATCATGTTTGATGATACATTCTTGCTTGGTTTTGTGTAAAGTGTTAAACCATGGTTAATTGGTGATTAGGGTTTCTTTTTCATTTACTTAATCATTTATTTATTCCTTTTATTTATTTTGGAAAAAGGAAAGATAAAGAGATAAGAATGGTTGCTAGATTTGTTTTTATTTGAAAGCTTCTTGAAGCTTTGACCTTAGTCCACCATTCTTGTCTTTTATCTAACCCTAACCACTATCTAACCTAAGTTAAGTCTCTACACTAAACCATGGTCAATGATATGATAAGTATTGTATTTTATTTTCTATTTTAGTTTAAGTTATCATATCATCTTCTTCTTCTTCATCTTCTTCTTCCATGGATGTAGCTTGCTACTCCAATGGCAAGTGTTGAAAAAGTGTGAGAAATCCAAAACTAAAGTTTACCCACTTCCTATTTCTTCATCCTCTATCTATTGCCAAGTAGTATAGGGTGTTTCCTTCACAAGTTTTCCAAGCTTGATGAAGTTGGAGCTTGTTCTTGCGATATCTCGACGTAGATCATCTTCGGCATTGAACCGACGATCAAGCTCGCCCATTCTTCGATGATACCGATACTTGAGTTCCGGATTCATTTTGGACAGCCGAGGGGACTTTGTTGCGGAGCCGTGGAGGTGGTGGACCGGATCTACAAAGGTTGTATGTCCGTTCCCTTAGTTAAATTGTTAACTAGTTTTGTTTCGCCTAAATATCTAGTAAACGATCCGTAGTCGGGTTTGTAGGCACCCGTAAAATTTTATTTGTGCATGTTTGATCACTTGTGAGACCTCACTAGAGTGCCTAGGAACCTTACACAACGCTTGCACCGTTTTCTGTCTCATGAAACTTATCACCCTTTCTCAGTTCTCTACCTTTCTGTAGCCCATGTAACAGATTACATTTGCGGGATCCTGATCCGGTATCTAATACCTAGGATGTAGAAGACACTGAGAAACAGTACTTTATAATGAACACACCCGAAGGAGATGCATCATATGCACTTTCTTCGTTTGGGCGGCATAGGAATTCTGGTATTCCCCTAATTCCTGCTCGGTCTTATAACAATTATAAGTTGGAGCGGGACCAACGTTCCCCAGCTCAGTATAACAAGCGGGTTCGGTCAATACATCCATATTATTATCTTGATTAAGGCGTGATATGGTCGCTACCTGGAGAGAGAGAGAAGAAAACACTCTGCGTGCGCTCTTGCAAGATTAGATTGGTTATATATTTTATCTAATCAGGATGGCTCCCACTGTTTTGATCAAATCTTCCTTCAAACCCTAAAAGGAAAGACTAGCCGGGATTAATTGCACTCTATAAGTTTGCCAATCTTTCAGCCAGGCCAGTGTCGGTACTTTGAGGGAGGTTCCCCGTTCTTTTGCACGGACCAAATTAAAGTAAACCTCGTATTCCCAGAGGTGTAACCCCGTTGACACATTTCTAGACACCTACTTGATCGGCTAATTGTAAAGTGCAAAACTCTCCCAGGAGTAACAATTACTCGCAGTGGGTATCGGGATCCAACTATCATATAAAAGGTATGCAATCTCATTGCAAATTTCAACACTTGAAACTCCCGATAATGGTTTTTACCCTTAGCACCTATGACCTTAATTATGGTCAACAAATCATAAGCACTAGTCAAGTTCTACCCGTCATTTCGTGATTAATTAGACCCACCCACATGACCCTTAACTAAGGTCAACAAAGTCACGCGACTTTCCTAACTAATCGCATCATATGCGGTGTAGGAAGACATCACTTAGCTACTGTATACTGTGCATTGACTATGGTCAACAAACACAGCACGAATACTAAGTACTCTACTTCCTAAAATGACGGAGGGTTGCAGATGGTTTTTATGAAAACCTTTAACGCTTTGAACTTGATCTCGTTGCGGAATCAAATGGTTTTTAAATGGAGTGTTTTTTAGGCTTTTCTAGTTTTGCTAAAGGGGTCACTCCCGGTGAAGGGATCGTCGGCTCTTTCCTCATCGAATAAGGTGCAGGATATATCATATATACCACTATGCAAAGCAAAAACTATAGAAGCAATCAAAAGACAAACCGAGGGTTATAGTATCTGCCAGTTATTGCTAAAGGGGTCACTCCCGGTGAAGGGATCGTCGGCCCTTTCCTCATCAAATAAGGCGCAGGATGTTCTACAAGGAACAACGCGATGCAAAGCAAGAACTGTAGCTACATGTTTTATTTTTGAAATTCGATTCCACAACATCTTTTAGGTTTATTTTCTTTCATTAATCTCATTAATGAATGTCCCATCATTTAAGTCCACCTAAATATCACAGATAAATATAACGTACGCTTATGCCATCCGCATTCGCCTCGATGTCCCGTCTGCACCGTTAGGTTAGGTAACTAACGCCAAAGCGAGGCAGGGCTAGCGCGGGTGTAAAACATAAGCAACGTCTATATAATATATCATATATACTATATATAATATCTATCTGAACAAATCACATGATCACATCACAGATAACGCAGCAGAAAATATCATATGAAATATTGGATATACTAGGGTGTCCGTGTTTTATTTTGAGCCTGTATAAAACACGGATACCACGGTCGTGATGAATAGCCAATCCCACACCCCTAGACCCCTACGAGAGCGGCAAGCAACCCTACCAATTCTAAAGTTAGGAGACCCGAACTCGACTCCTCGAGATGGTCTCCCACTGGACCCTAGAACCCGGTTACTTGTGCTCCCCTCCTTGGGTCTATCCTAATGCGGAAAAGTAAATAATATACAATGGTGACATCTTCCGCAACCTGGAAGTGCCCCAATAAAAGAATATTACATACAAGTTTTTACATGAATGAAAAAGAAAAACACTCATCTCACATAAAAAAAACCCGGCTATTCAAACACAACGATCCAATATAACATATCCAGCAACATAACATCACATGTCATCAACGTAAGTAAATGTGCCCATCCCAATTGTCGTTGACATATAGCAACGAAACCAGCGATATCATATATTACACTTACGGTCGCAGAAAAGAAAGTGTAAAACTACAACAGTTGGAATCCGCAACCTCTTTAGACATCACATGCCTAATCAAATGAATTCCTTAGATATCGCATGCCTAACAATTATAAACCCCGCATTTTAGTCTCATTATCGAAAACTGTTTTCAATATCAAGTCGGGCAATTCAACAAGATTCCCGACATTCTGATCGAATGCTCGTCGCAAACTTTAGTAGACAGCCGCACCCCCGATGCCGTCGACGAAATGCACCAAGGCGGAACACCGCTGCCGCGAGCACCCAAACAGATGCTTTCGGCGACGGGGTTTTCCTACAGTCGCTTGGTCGGGGCTATGGGGCGAGGATGTCTATTAAGTTTACCCGGCGAGTATCCGCGTACGCTACGTGATTGCGACGGACTTTTGATCACATCAAAATTCCGTGGCAACCGATCAAGTGAGACAATACTGCTATGTTTATAACATCCAAATCAGTTATCTCATAACTACTTGTGGATTCCAAATATTGTATCAAATTCCAGATAAATAGAAAATGTTAAACTTTCCGATCGAACAATCAAACACCCAAGTTTTCCCGAAACAGCTCAACACATGAAATAAGTTTAAAAACATTCACTTCATGCCACAGTACCAACGGTCCAGCCGTAGAAGGGTCAAGCCAACGCCTCACATGTGGCACGCCGTACTGCCCCAAACCCTAAGGTTCAAAGGACAGTTCAAGACGGTCACATAATCGAGTTAAGGTTTGTTGTCTTCTAGAGGGTCCATCGCGTTATTTGCACTACTTAGAATGTCTTTAAACTATGGAAAAATCCAACACTTGGAAATTTCCCGGCAGCGGAAAAATTGGGTATTTATATCCGGTCGAACTATTCAACATGTTCTAAAATTACCCGGAAAAACACATAGACAAAGTTAAACAATCTGATCGTAACATCGAGTCCCCAATACAACCAAGGAAACTCAACTCTTGAGTAAAATTTAAAAATTCCCAGAAAACACAGCAATTCTAGAAATAAATTACTGTGCAAACCACGTGGCCTAACTCACCAATATGGCCGCGGAACCGCCGCGCAAGCCAGGGTGGGGCCGCGGTTCCGCAGCGCTTTGGTCGAGTTGTGGTCACGTGCTGCACAGTAACTCCTACAATTCCCTGCTGAATTTTTTGGATATTTTTAATTTGGAAAAATCCACTGTTTACAAAAATGTACAAAGAGGGGTTGCAATTAGGGTTTCGGGGTTCGATCGGGTTTCTAACTTCGTCTGCACTTCGCCTAAGGCTCTAGCTAGGCTCTGATACCACTGTTAGGTTCCTAGGCACACCCATGAGGTTCTACAACTGATCAACAATGTCCAATTCAAATTTTATGTGCCGAGAAACCCTAAACTAGATCGTTAACTAGAGGATAGGCGAAACTAGAAGCTAGTAAACTACTTTACTGCTAAGTGAAGTGACTACAACCTTTGTAGATCCGGTCCTCCACTTCTTAAGCTCCGTGACGATCCCGGACCCTCGCGTTGGTTTCATCGGAGAAATGATCGGGCTAGGTCATTGACTTCGATGCCGAAGATGATCTACGTCGAGGCGACTCAAACTCAAGCTCCATCTTCACTAGGTCATGAAACTTGTGAAGAAAACACCCTATACTACATGGCAAGTGGTGGAGGATGAAGAAATAGGAAGTGGGTTCACTTTGGATTTGGGTTTCTCACTTGATTTCATCACTTGGAATTTTCAAGAATGGTTTCTTCACTTGAAGAAGAAGATGAAGAAGAAGAAAGAATATGAATTATCTTTGAAAATAATAAATCAAGTGATTCTTATCATAATGCAACCATGGATGAAGTAAACACATGTAGAGAATAAACTAGGGTTAGGTGTAATGGTTAGGTTAAGGAAAAAACAAAATGGTTGATAATGCTAAGAAGCTTCATGAAGCTTAAAGCAAAAAACAAAGTTAGCCACCATTTCATTTTTGCCAAAAGTAAATAAAATGAATAAATAAGCTAAAACCCTAACCATTAACCTAAACATGGTTTAAAGCAAACACACACCCAAGTTTGCATGTATCATCAAACATGATACAAACTAGTGCACAAAAATATATCACATATACAACTTGTGCAAATCAAGTGAGAAAATCCATCTTAAGTGAACAATACTAGTCAATGTAAAGTAATATATCTAATATATAATTATACATTAAAACATTAAATCAACACTTGATTTAATGATGCGGTCATATTGCATATAACTGACTAATATCAAGTGCATCATCATATCGAATCAACATTTGATTCGGTAACCCGGCTATATCTAATATAACCATCCTATGATACAAATCGCGAGAATAGAATTCAGTATCACATACTGGTATTATTCTCGGTCCCGCACATATCTCATATGCGCTCCTATTTCGTTTCGCTTGAGCCAGGAAACCTCTGTGTCGGACTCTAAAAACTCGTCAATACGCCGGCAGCAGGTGATGATCATATCAAACACCCACAAGCCGCAAGCGGTCTGCTAAACGTAACGGCCACCCGGGTATTGAGCGATCAGAAGATCAACGAGCAAGCCCGCTCACCCTCCTGTGAATCCAACCAGTAACACTTACCGTACAGTCCGGTCTGTTCGTCTGATATGTCGCATATCTCGCCTAGGGGTGGTAAACGTCAGACCCCAGTAGCTTGATAAGTCATGCCGATGTAAGGTCCATAACATAGCATGAAACTACTGATAACTCTTACCAGTAAATCACTGCAACCCTGGACAGGGATTTCCAGTTATGGCCAGTCGAGCATAGCGCAACATCAACCCCCAATACCGGGAAAGACGAATCCCCTTCTATCGCTCATTGCCTTCATGTGAATCAGGACTGTACCCAAAAACTACCTGTTTGCACGACTCAGTAGAGCCGTGGTAGGGTGGAAATTAAAGCACAGTGGGAGACACACAAGACTCTATGACGATCTCGGGTCAACAGACTAAGCTGTTCCAGTGTCACCAGAGAACTGCCATCTGACGTGAGGTATAATACCATATGGGAGTTCTCGGCAAGTCCGTCCAGTGTACCGAGTCTCCACTGAGCACCCGCATACCATCTCTGATGTCAAACACCAATGGATATGGGATCATCCATCGCCCATCACATGGGTCGAGAAGATATACGCTAGTCTACTCTGGAATATCGATGCCCCATCTCGATATTCCCACGACTAGGAACATTGAAGGATGTACTCATGGACTACCCAGGCCCCACTAGTATGATCTACATCATAGTCCTGGAAGTCGAGTACACATCCTAAGGGCTTTATCAACATGTAACAGAGAGTCAGAAAGTATACATGTTAAGATAAAGAGCAACCAGATAGCGTACTATCATGTCGAGCAAGAAAGTCCTACCTATATATGTCCCAGCATCCACTATAATATACATCCAATGTACAGTAATGGCCTCTAGGGCATACATATAACTAACAGAGATCACCCCGACATTCCCTCTCATTCCATCAGGATGCAGACACGACGTCAATAAAAGATCCAGCGAGCCAAATCAAAATGGAGCAATAGAAAACTCCTAGCTCCAAGTCTTGACGGTTCATATACAACCTAGAGACCATCCCGACGTTCCCTCTCATCCCATCAGGGTGCAGACACGATGTCAATAAAAGCTCCAACGAGCCAAATTAAAATGGAGCAATGGCAAACTCCAAGCTCCAAGTCTTGACGGTTCATATATAACTTAAAAACTACGCCAGCGTTCCTTCTCATTCCATCAGGATGCAGGCACAACGTCAACAAAAGCTCCAACGAGCTAAATCAAATTGGAGCAAAGGTATATTCCCAGTTCCGGACTTCAACTGCAATACATACAGTATAAGGGTCCTACAAATGTCTACCATACTTCAGCAAAGAAACGGTATGGTATCGTCAAAACAAAAAATCGGGTCTCGACGGCAACTCATATAAAGCCTCAGAGACTATCGGAGATCATCCCACACCAGCGCGGAGTGGTTATGACTCATCGGGGCTCTAAATTGAGCCTAACCTCAAGTAAAAAGCGACATGGCAAATTCCTAACGCTTGCTCTTCCAACGGTCATATATCCTAAGGAGATTACTTGAAGACGTCTTGTCCATCCCCATAGGGATCAGAGACAAGACAGTCGTAGGACTACTCGAACAACGGCTTAAAGACCGCATATCGAGAAATACATCAGCCAACGCGATGGTACCACAGACCAAAACCCTAGTACCACAAAGCCTAACGGACCTCTATCGTAAAGAATGGAGGTTATCTATATACAACGTTAGGACAATTTTGCATGTAAATCCAAGGGAGGTAGACTAAACAAACTCCGAAATGAGTCCATAAACTAAACAAACTCCGAAATGAGTCCATAGACTAGAAACTCCAAAACGAGTGAATAAACTAAACAAACTTCGAAATGAGTCCATAAACTACAAACTCCGAAATGAGTGAATAAACTACAAACTCCAAAATCCGAAATGAGTGAATAAACTACAAACTCCAAAATAAGTACATAAACTAGAGACTCTGAAACGAGTGAATAAACTACGGACTCCGAAACGAGCAAGTAAACTAATTAGCGCCGCGTTAAGACATCAAAACACAGATAAGCACATGCAAAAAAATTATATTCTTATTCACGAATCAAAGTGTTTAGAAGATACAATTAATACAAAAGGGGGAATACAATTACAATTGTTAAGAAGGCGGGGCATTCAACAAATTGACAACCCGCTCACGCGCTCCATGCAGCTCCTCCTCGCATGCTACTACTACGGCCAACCCTGCTTCAATTTGACCCCGCTGTTGCAAGCATGATGAGAACTTCTCAGCGATTTCCTGCTTGGCAACTTCGCAATCTTGCATGCCCCACTCTGTAAAGTCGAGGTTCTGCCTCAGCGCCAGCCCATCAGAAATACATTGTTGGAGTTTTTAAAAATAACTTGCAGCTGTGCGGCATTCACTTCAATCTAGGTGCGCAATTGGATGGACTCGCCAGAAGCCGTCTCATGCTCCTTTCACTTCAGGATCAACTTTTGTTCAAAATACTGAATGAAATCGGCACTTTGCTTGATCCACGCGACCCGCTAAGCCTTCAAGGTTAATACTTCAGAAGCGAGATGCTTGAGCTCGATCTTATGCAAACAAGCCTCGATCCTCTTACAATAGTCGACCAAAAAGCCGACGAAATCTTCGTTATGGAAATTCACAAGCGTCGTTAGCATAGGATTTACTTCTTCAGTGAAATCCATAACAGAGGTGAGGGCCTTAGCATCATGATCTTCGATAAATTCTCTCAACATCCGCCTGCTAGTCATCGCGCCCCTGGAAAATTGACGCTTAGCAAAAGGTCCCGTAGGCATTGGAATGCGAGACTCAAAAGGGACCGAAACTGTTATAGTTGCTGCAAAACAAATCACGCACGAATAAGGGTCAGATTTCAACTTGAAAGATAAAGATGAAAGCTGATGGACGAAATCTACCATACCAGCAGTTGAAAGTGGCAAGACAGAGGGCATAGGAGGCTCGGCTATTCCTTCTCTCCCTCCGTCGAGCCGTGATACTGTGTTCAATATAAGAAAAGCTTAGCAACAGAAAGCTTACTCATGGAAAGAAGAGACACTAAGCGACAATATACTAACCAATGCCGGAAGGGGGAACGGATTCTGATTGAAAGGCAAAATGCGGGCTTAACACTTAGTGTAAGTGATCAAAGAGCACTCCTGTAGGATTGCAATAATGTATGGTTAATGAAAGGAAATGGTATCTACAGTGAAGCAAATAATTGAGAAATCTTTACCTTCCAAAATTCGGGGAGACGCAGAAGAGAGGGGAGAAACCGTGACAGTCAGGGTAATGACCGGCGGTAATCCTTCAGTCAATACAGCATCAGGGTTTACCATGCCTATTCTTAGAACAAAGAGATGGCATTAGAGATGTCTAGCGGGATTAAAACTCAAAGATAATAACCCAAGGAGTACCTGACAGGGCAGAAACCGAGACAGTGCCCGAAGCGTCACCAGTTGTTACGGCTTCCTCAGTTTCCATTGGGAAAATAGATTCAGCATCCACACCTTCATCCCCTGACTCGATAAAGGACGTCGTAATGCTTGCATCACCCGCAGATATCAAGGATCCAAAAGGAGAAAAAGTGGCAGTCGGAACGATCCTAGATTCCAGAGAAAGGTTGGCCACTTCAGGCTCTTTAGTCGCTGGCACTTCACCTGCCACGCCATCACCTAAATTTGGTCCTGTTAAAAATGCGTGTGTTATGAGACAAGAAAAAGGCTGTTACTAAGAACCGTGCGTTGTTCTATCTTAAAGTAGTCGTTCAACCTCTTCTCAAGTCACACGCGCAACCTGTCTATGGGCAGTAGACATTGCAGAAGGGACGTCCACCATAAGAATGCCAGAGGGTTGAGCACTACTCGAACCCATGCCCGCAGCCAAGAGAGCCTGACGTTCCCTTGCATCGTGCTTTCTACGCTTCCTCTCAGCCTGGGCTATATGAACTGATCGCCCTAAAACTTCTGATAGGGGGACATCATTGTCCAGATCGAGCTCGGTCTCAAGATCTTCTGTGGCATACATCATCGGCTGCTTCAGTAACGCTTCATGCGGCTGCCTTGGGAAGGCCTCAGCCGTAGTCGATGGCTCTGAAGGCATTTCTGCATCACCACCCAAGTTTGGCATTACATTCGGAACAACCTGAGTTGTGGTGGTTCCTGTAATAGGATAAACAAAAAGGTCAGATGATGAATTAAAAATATAAAGGTGTAGTGAAATAGATCATACCAAGGCCCAAGGAGGCGCGGAGCCTCTCCTCCTCCTCAAACGCCTTGAGGGAAGCCGAAAGAGCCTCTTCAGCAGAAATACCTATTAAGGAAGAGAGCGTTATTAAAGCATAATAAATTCAAAAAAAAGGAGGGGATATATACGGGAGAATATAAATGAAGTATACCGAACTCCGTAATATAGGCTAACGCCGCTTGTTCACGGGCCAGTCGTTTGGAAGCTTCAATGGCAGCCTGAAGATCGGTATCAGTCACAGGCACATCGAGCAGACCGACATTTATGCCATACTCGCACAAGCCCTCGCTATAGGGGGCATGGAGCTCCTAACCGAACATGACATCAGTAGAAAATAAGGATATCTTTTTCTTCTGTGAAATGACACCAACAGCCGATGATAAAAGCTTTCGCTTAATAGGCTTTTTCGGACGGCGGGTCCCGATCTCCAAATCAATGCCCGATTCTGGAGACGCTACAGTTACCGCTGTCACAGGAACATATGGTCGAGGATCACTAGGAAAAGATCGTAGGGCTACAACCGTGGCGATCTTTCTCAAAGAAGGGAGCAAGGTTGCCCGTCGCTTCAGTGGACCGCTGGATTACTGGCTGGGACAGCATCCTTATGGTCAAGGAGCAACCGCCTCTCCTCCCTGATGATAGAACCCGTCGCATGCTGGTACCAAGAAACATAAGCATTCGAAGCCTTTGGAATACAGCTCGGCTCTCTAATAAGGAAATGGGACCCCGTATTTAACCGCATGAAATGATGCGCCGCACTGCAAATGCTCTCTTCCGTAGCAACCGGATCAATCAGGAACGCCTCAAGAGGAATGCCTTGGTTGTAACCCGATTGCTGGGCAAAACGATGCGGGTTATACCTCATAAACAACACCGAGGCGTTCTGTTTAAATACCAGAAAACACGGCATGATAGAATAAAAGTGTACAACCTCTCGAGATCTCAACACAGAAGCACCGTCCTTGAAAACATCATGCAACGGTTGCATCACTTTGGAAGATTCTTTGCCGTTGGTCATGACTTTTTCAACAAAGGTCATGCAGTTCCCAACCATGTGTGGGCGAAGGAGCAATCGCCGAGCCTCCCGCTGTGTTGGGTCTGGAGTAGAAGCGTCGACTAGGCACATGACCTGGGGAAAATTGTAGCCATCGTAAAATTGAGGTTGTTTATGAACACCAAAAGCACCCAGCACGTGGATCTCGATCCATGAGGTGAAGTAGTGCAATGGGAGATTTACGGGCTTTACTCCTGGCTGAGTAGTGTCGGCTGCTATGCTCAGGGCATGATATAAATGAGCTAATCCCGTGACCCCAACGGCCATGTGCGTCCCCGCGGCGATGCGATGAGCCGGATAAAAAACAGATGGTCTCATATAGCGAGGGTGCATCGGAAGCACGAACCAACTCAGCCACAAGCCGATAAACCCTATAAAGAACATTTCCTCGTCAATGTCTGGGGCGGCAATCTCTGCGAAGGGGATGACTGGAGTATCTGGAATAAAGAATTTCTTTAAATCCGCCTCTACAGTTGGCAAGTTTTCCGAACCAAATCCAAACGGGTCGTCGAGTTGGGCGAACATCATGGCTTGTTTAGAAAGAGCCTCTGTACGAAAAATGTGGGCGATGAAATCTGCGAAGCTAACTCCGTGCCCACCAGATTTTAGGAATAAGTTCTTGTACATGTTCAACATCTTAATCAAGCTCGGGAACTATTGTTGAACGGCATTCTCCGGAGTAAGACCCTATTCTCCGCCGAAGACAGAGATGAGACCGTGCAGGTCCGTCTTTCCTGAATTTCGAGGGCAGATGCTCTTTGGTTCTATCCGTCCACCTCTCCGAAGATGCCAAGTTGATTTATGACACCGTATATCGGAGGTTTAAACGGATGCGGCCGATGTAGTAGACTTCGTCAGATTCCCCCTCATTGAGGGGTTTTTGATTGTGGGGACGCTCTTCCCTGCAGATGCAAGCCCCTGCAGTTAATTACGCTACCGCATTGCGGTAACCACTTTCTCCTTCTCCAGATGGTCACTTCGTGTCATGGGTGTTTGTTTTGTTTTTTGGTTGCCCGTGGATTGTATACGGAAACTAATTTATGTTGTCGCCCGTAGGACATGGATTAGTCCAAATCCGTATCTTCTCAGATTTGGGTTTGGGGTTGGGTTAAAGGATACGTTAGTCTCATTTGAGACTAAGATCAACTTAAACATTAGTTAAGGATACGTTAGTCTAATTTTAGACTAAGATCAACTTAACGGGATCATTTAGATCCAACAACAGAGCATTTGGGCTCTATTGTTTAGTTTAGGACTTTGCGGTCCATAATTAGTTTAAGGACATTACGGTCTAAGGTTAAGGACATCATAGTCCATGGGTTTAAGAACCCCACAGTCCAAGGTTAAGGACATCATATTCCATGGGTTTAAGGACCCCACAGTCCAGTTTAAAGACATCATAGTCTATGAAATGTATGGTTGTCGGGACCCGTCACCTCTCTGAAGACGTTGAAGGATTACAACGACAAATATCAGAGGAGTGAAGAGATGTACCCTTGAACCAATTTTGGTTGGGGGATATGTAGTCCAATTGGGACTAAGATCTGAGATTTATGAGCATATGGGCTCAATTAATCTGAATGGGGGGTTTATGGCCAACTTGGGCTCGGCCCACTCAGTTAAAATGTTAAACATTTAACAATGGTAAGCATTGGTTTGAATTCTGATAATGTTTTTGTCTTTTATTGAATGCTGAGCATTCATCATAGCTCTGGGCTTTATTAAAGAACAATTTATGTTCTTTTAGCACACACGTGCGGAGCACGTGGCGCGCTTGGCGTTTTGCGCCAGTCAAAGAGCGCGGAGCGCTTCTGCTGGGTAGCACACACGTGAGGAGCACGTAGTGCGCTTGGCGCTTTGTGCTAGTCCATGAGCACAAAGCGCTATTTTATGAGCGCAAAGCGCTATTTGTTCAGTGGCGCACACATGAGGAGCACGTGGTGCACTCGGCACTGAGCGCCGATCCATGAGCGCAAAGCGCTATTTTATGAGTGCAAAGCGCTATCTGTTCAGTGGCGCACACGTGGGGAGCACGTGGTGCACTTGGCGCTTTACGCCAGTCAAAGAGCGCAGAAGCACATCTGATCAATTTTATGATCTGAGAAATAAATTCTCATTTAGAAGAGACTTTGTCTCAAGATTCTAAGAACAAAGTTCTTGTTTTGTAGGAGATATTTCAATCTCTTATTTTAGTGAAAGGCTTTGCCTTTATGGATTTGTGATCCTAAGAGAATTGAATTATTCTCCCCCCCCCTTTATTTATAATGAGATGTTCATGATCTCTTTGTATAAAAGACCTTAGTCTTATAGATCTTTGATCTTTGAGAAGAATTATGTTCTTCTTTTTATTCTATGATGAGATCTTTTGATCTCTTTGTGAAAGACCTTGGTCTTGTAGATCTATGATCTTTAAAGAAAGAAGTGAATACTTCCTTTTTTTTATATGGGACGATTTCGTCTTTCTGTTCTTTTTTACCTTGAAGAAAATCTTCTTCTTCTGAGAGCTTCGCTCTTCTTTCTGAGATTTCTCAAAGTTTATGGGGAGGTTCCTCTGTATGTTTCTGTATATGAGACTTGAAGTCTTGAGGCATTTATATAGGGAGGGCTGATTTGTTCAATCAGTTAAGGAGATCTTTTCTCCAATTGATTTGGGGATTCCCCACCATTGGATCTTTGATCCAAGGGCTTCTGATTTACAGAAGGAAATTTTCTTGTTTTTAACAAGATTGGGAAATCTTTTCCATACAGAATTTATTCTGTATTTTTGGTGATTTTTTTTAATCACCATTGGATCATTGATCCAACGACGCTCTGATTTACAGAGCACAATCTTTTTGTTTGGAAAGATTTTGAGGAATCTTTGCTTAACAGAATTTTATTCTAGTCAATTAATGATTTATCATTATTATTGGATCTTTGATCTAACGGTGGGGAACATTTAGTTCCAGCGCTAGCGCACTCGTGCTTTGCACGTGATGCGCTACTTCAGAGCACTGGCGCTTTTGGCGCACTTAGCGCTAGCGCACTCGTGCTTTGCACGTGGTGCGCTGCCTCAGAGCGCTGGAGCTCTTGGCGCACTTAGCGCTAGCGCACTCATGCTTTGGACGTGGTGCGCTCCCTCAAAGCGCTAGTGCTTTTATGAAGCGTCGCTTCATTTCAAATTTTGAAAATTTGAAAAGAGCCTTGCTCTGATTGGGGGAAACAAATGCCCTCCCTTTCCACCGTTGCGCTCATGTGGGTCACACGTAAGTGCAGCGGTGGCAGCATCTCCACCATTAGATCAACTTAGAAGTTGACACGGCACTCAGTGCCTATAAATAGGATCTTCGGTCCTTAGGATGATTTCTGTTCATCTTCATTTTTGTCTTCTGAGAATTTCTATTCTCTTTCAGAACATAGCTCTTCATTTTAAGAACCTTCAAGAGTCAAAACTCTGCCAAATTTTTGGTATGATTTGAACTTTATCAATAGAGCTTTGCTCTTCCTCATATTATAGATCTTAAAATGTTTTTATGGTTTTACCCATTAACAGAGTTTTGCTCTTCATAGATCTTAGATCTAAAAAATGTTATTAGGGTTTTACCCATTAACAGAGCTTTGCTTTTCATAGATCTTCGATCTAAAGAAAACCTTTTTAGGGTTTCTTAATCCATTAACAGAGCTTTGCTCTCTTGAATAATGGAGATTTGTTAATCTCTTATGAAGAACTCTAAAGAGTTTGTTCATGGATCTTGAAGATCTCAGAATTTTAATTCCTTAAAAATTTTATTTCAATTTTTCTGATTGGTTATTCCATCATTTTTACAGAGCAAAGCTCTTGAGGAATTTTTATTCCTTCATCATTAGAGTTGACAGATGTCACTCTGCCACAGAGCACTGCTCTCAAAGGGAGATTTACTCCTTAGACCGAGGGGTTCTTATTGAATGAGAATCAATTGAGGATTTCCTCATTTAATGACAGTCTTATCAAATGATGAGACTATTTTATTAATGATGAACTGTCATCTAGATTATGTGGGTCCCCTTTCGTCTCTTTTCACTGCATTGCAGTGTAGTACAGATTTAAAGTACCTAGTGACAGAACTTAAACTGTAGCATTAGCGGCTGAAAATTTGTTCTTCTCCGCACAGGTACTATGTCTTTCGACACTTCCTTCCCGTTCGTCCGTTCGGAAGGCGGATTCCTCAAAGCGCCCGTAGACCGAGAGTTTTTGCGTTGATCAAAGACAATGACCCGGATCACAAGAATATTCATTTGTGGGGAACATAGTATAACCAGATCATCATGTAGGGTTCCTAGGCACCCTAGTGAGGTCTCACAAGGCATCAACCATGCCAATTTCAAAAATTACGGTGCCGAGAAACCCTAGTGTACGGATCGTTGGCTAGAAATCTAGGCGAAAAGTAAACTAGTTAACACTTAACTATAAGAATCGGAAATACAACCTTTGTAGATCCGTTTCTCCACCTCCATAGCTCCATGAGGAAGTCCTCTCCGCTGTCCAAAAATAATCCGGGCTCTAGCGTCGGCTTCCTCGGAGAATAGGCGAGCTAGGTCGTCGATGTCCATGCCGAAGATGATCTACGTCGAGGCATCGCTAGATCAAGCTCCAACTTCACCAAGTCATGAAAACTTGTGAAGAAAACACACTCTACTACTTGGCAAGAGGTAGAGGATGAAGAAATAGGAAGTGGGTAGACTTTAGAATTGGATTTCTCACTCATTTGCATCAATCACCATTGATGGAGGAAGGTATCTTCATGAAGAAGAAGAAGAGCAAGAAGATGATAAATATTATGATAAGTTAAAATCAAATAGAAAAGAAAATTCAATCTTATCATAACACTTACCATAGTTAAGTGTAGAGAGTTAACCAAAGTTAGTGAGTGGTTAGGGTTTGGCATAAAACAAAAATGGTGGACTTTTCAAAAGTTCAAGAAACTTCAATAAAAGAAATAAATAAAGCCACCATTTTCCTTTTGCCAAAAATAAATAAAACAATAAATAAATCATTTAAAACCCTTAACCATTAACTAACTATGGTTTAAACATACATTTAACCAAGTATTGCATGTATCATCAAACATGATACAAGCAAGTGCACAAAATCATATCGCATATGCAATGCGCACACCCGAGTGAGAAAATCCATCTTAAGTGAACCAATACCAGTTAATGCAAAGTAATATATCAAATATATAATTATGCATTAAATCATTAAATCAACACTTGATTTAACGATCCGGTCATGACGCACACAACCGACTGGTATCATTAGTAACAACTTATCGAATCAACACTTGATCCGACAACCCGGCTATATCACATATAACCGATCAATGTCACATCGTGAGAATCGAATACAGTATCACATACTGGTATTATTCTCGGTCCCGCACATATCTCATATGCGCTCCTATTTCGTTTCGCTTGAGCCAGGAAACCTCTGTGTAGGACTCTAAAGACTCGTCAATACGCCGGCAGCAGACGATGATCATATCAAACACCCACAAGCCGCAAGCGGTCTGCTAAACGTAACGGCCACCCGGGTATTGAGCGATCTGAAGATCGACGAGCAAGCCCGCTCACACTCCAGTGAATCCAACCAGTAACACTACCGTACAGTCCGGTCTGATCGTCTGATATGTCGCATATCTCGCCTAGGGGTGGTAAACGTCAGACCCCAATAGCTCGATAAGTCGTGTCGATATGAGGTCTATAACAATTCGAGAAACTACTGGTAACACTTACCAGTAAATCTCAGCAACCCTGGCCAGGGATTTCCTGTTATAGCCAATCGAACACAGCGCAACATCAACCCCCTATACCGGGAGAGACGAATCCCCTCCTATCGCTCATTGCCTCCATGTGACTCGGGACTGTACCCAAAAACCACCGTTTTGCACGCCCTCTTGGACGTGGTAAGATGGAAATCAAAGCACAGTGGGAACCACACAAGACTCTATGACGATCTCGGGTCAACAGACTACTCTGTACCAGTGTCACCAGAGAACTGCCATCTGACGTGAGGTATAATACCATCTGGGAGTTCTCGGCGAGTCCGTCCAGTGTACCCAGTCTCCACTGAGCACCCGTATATCATCTCTGATGTCAAACACCAATGGATATGGGATCATCCATCGCCCATCTGTATGGGTCGAGAAGGTATACGCTAGTCTACTCTGGTATATCGATGCCCCGTCTCGATACACCCTCGACTAGGGACTTTGAAGGATGTACTTATGGACTACCATGTCCCCACTAGTATGATCCGCATCATAGTCCAGGTAGTCAAGCACAGATCCTAAGGGCTTTACCAACATGTAACAGGGCGACAATCAGTGTACACGTTAAGGTAAAGATCAACCAGATAGCATACTATCATGTCGAGCAAGAAAGTCCTCCCTATATATGTCCCAGCATCCACTACAATATACATCCTATGTATAGTAATGGCCTCTAGGGCATACATATAACTAACAATCTCCCACTTGCACTAGGGCCATCTGTAGCAGTGGTTGCAGTATCTCATACTCAACCATCCCATAAAAGTCTCTCTCTGGGAACAGGCCTTTGTGAGTGGATCCGCTGTGTTGTCTTCTGAGTCTATTCTCCTTACCTCGATCCCATAGAGATCAACCATCTCCATGATCAGGTGATACTGCCTTAGAATATGTCTGGATCTCTGATGGGACCGGCGTTCCTTGGCATAAGCCACAACTCCATTGTCACACAATGGAAGAAACATAGTTCATCTCATGAACCAATATACACCCAAACAGCCTCTTTGGTAGCATCTTAAGTAGCGATGTATCCAGCCTTTATCGTCTAGTATGTCACGGTATCTAGCTTGGAACTCTTCCAACATACCGTCCCTCCACTGAGGGTAAAGACCATGCCTGTGACTGACATTCAGTCGTCTTTATCACCCTGGAACCCTTCCAGTGATTCTCCCCAGGATCGGTTGATACCGTCTCACTACATCTAGTGAGAATTCTAACATCCATTTAGATCTATCTCATAGATCCAAAACCCAGGATTTAGTAGGTATCATTTTGATCCTATTGGAGAATCCTTGTGATAAGCGGAGATCGACCGAGCGTAGCATAGGAAACTCCTTCCCTATCAAGAGTATGTCATCCACGTACTCTACGAGGATCGTCACCATACTCCCTACTACCTTTTTGTTTATACAAGGTTCATCTACCATTTTGATGATGTCAAACTCTTTGACTAACACATCAAAACAGATGTTCCAACTCCGCGATGCCTGCTTTAATCCTATAAAGCATCTTGCACACGTTTCCGCTGCTCCCACTATCTACGAAGCCCTCTAGCTGTGTACTTATAGACGCACTCTTCTAAAACATCATTTAGAAAAGCAGTCATGACACCCAACCACCAGATATCGTAGTCATGGTATGTAGCCGTGACAAGTAGGATCTGGATGGACTTAAGCATAGCTACTTGAAAAGGTTTCATCATTATCCACACCTGGTCAATGATGCAAACTTTTAACAAGTCTAGCTTTGAAAGTCTCAACTTTTCCATCTACACCAAGTAATCTTCTCAAGATATACTTGCTCCTGATGGGGATTTAACCCTTCAGATATAGCAACTAAAGTCCATACTTTGTTGGTGTATAAGGATTCCATCTCAGATCGATAAACATCCAGCCATTCTCACAGAGTCTCACTCCTGATGGCCAGCTCGAAACTAGTTGGGTCATCATCTCATGATGTAATCCTCGCTCCCACTGTCATAGAGAAACCGAAGTATCTCTCAGGTGGGTGAGGAACCCTACTAGATCGGCGGAGAGGCTGAGGTTCGTTGGAATCTACTGAATCCTTTGGTTCTTTCAAATCATCAGCTGTAGTTTGTATAGCTGGAACATTTCCAGTTCTACATAACAGACCTTGCCTCGAGCTTGTCCGGATTATACTTTTCAGACATAGGCCGGACAACCCCAAATCTTAACTAACTTAAGACATGGGCTCTTCCCTTTCCATATCACATATGAAGTGGTAGGCATTGATTTGATTCGAACCCTATTCAATAGGTATGCAACTTCTCAAGTGCATAACACCCAAAAGGAAACAGGTAACTCAGTAGTACTCATCATAGAGCACACCTTATCATATAGGGTGTGATTGCTCCGCCCTGATATACCATCGTGCTATGGTGTATACAGAGGAGTAATGCTGAGAGAGAATCTCATTCTCCTTTAGAAAAGTCCAGGAATTCCATGCTCAAGTATTCTCCTCCTTGATCACATCAAAGGACATAATACTTATACCCGTATTTTGGTTCTCTACTTCTAACTTATATTCTGTGAATATCTCAAAAGGTTCGGACTTGTGTTTCAACAGGAACATATGTCTGAATCTTGAAAGATTTATCAGAGAATGTAATGAAGTACAAAGAACCGGTCTTGGCATGTGTAGACTGGGGACCTACATACATCAACATGTATCATCCCTAAGAGTTCATTAACTCTTTCTCTGTTTCCAGTAAACGGAGCTATGGTCATCTTATCTTTGTGACATGACTGGCGAGTTTCACAAGATGTAAATTCAAACTTATTTAAATATGCATCTATATGTAACTCTAGCTAGTCGGGTCACATTGATCTGACCTAGTCTACAATGCCTCAAAAAGAATTCGTTCATTTCTGAACTCTTCCTCTTATGTGTGATCCATATACTAAGAACTGTAGTTTGATTTAGAACATCAACGCTTTTAGATAACGTGCCTGAACCGATCAACTTTTGATATAGGAAATGTTCAAAACATTATCCAACAATACAAAATTATATCCTTTCTTTACTAATAAAGAGACTGATATGATTTTGTATATCAGGTTCGGTATCTAATAACATTCGTTCAGAATCAATGTATTGGTAATACAGGGTGACAGTGACCAACAGACTTGGCTGCAACACTTGCCCCATTTTCTGCCTCATGAAACTTATCACCCGTTCTCAGTTCTCTACCTTTCTGTAGCCCTATGTAACAGATTACATATCGGGGATCCTGATCTGGTATCACATACCCAGGACGTAAAGGACACTGAGAAACAGTTCTATATAATGAACACACCCGAAGATGATGCATCATCATGCACTCTCCTCGTTTGGGCGGCACGGGAAATCCGGTATTCCCCAATTTCCTGCTCTGTCTTATAACAATTATAAGTTGGAGCGGGACCAACGTTCCCCAGCTCAGTATAACAAGCGGGTTCGGTCAAAAATCCGTATTATTATCTTGATTAAGACGTGATATGGTCGCTACCTGGAGAGAGAGAGAAGAAAACACTCAGCGTGCGCTCTTGCAAGAATAGATTGGTTATTATTTTATCTAATCAGGATGGCTCCCACTGCTTTTTATCAAATCTTCCTTCAAACCCTAAAAGGAAAGACTAGCCGGGATTAATTACACACTACAAGTTCGCCAATCTTTCAGCCAGGCCAGTGTCGGTACTTTGAGGGAGGTCCCCCGTGCTTTCGCACGAACCTAATTAATGTAAACCTCGTTTTCCCAGAGGCGTAACCTCGTTGACACCTTTCTAGACACCTACTTGATCGGCTAATTGTAATGCGTAAAACTCTCCCAGGAGTAACTCTTACTCGCAGCGGGTATCGGGATCCAACTATCTAATAGAAGGTATGCAATCTCATTGCAAATTTCAACACTTGAAATTCCCGATAATATTTTGCCCCGAACGATCTATGACCTTGACAAGGTCAACAAACCATAGACCTCAAGTCAAGTTCAACCCGTCATTTCTTGATTGAATCAAACCCACCCGCACGACCCTTGACAAGGTCAACAAGGCCGCACGACTACCCTAACCCAATCTGCATCATATGCATAAGCAGATAAATACTGGTTAGCTACCGCACACTGCGCCTTGACAAGGTCAACAAACGCAGCACGAATACTAAACAGGATTTATCTGAAATGACGGAGGGCTACGACAGGTTTTTCTGAAAACCTATTACGTAATGAACTTGATATCGTTGTAGAATCAAATGATTTTAAAAATGGAGTGCTTTTGAGGCTTTTCTAGTTTTGCTAAAGGAGTCACTCCCGGTGAAGGGATCGTCGGTCCTTTTCTCGTCGAATGAGGTGCGGGATATATCATATATATCACTGTGCAAAGCAAGAACTCTTAAAAGCAATCAAAAGACAAACCGAGTGTGTAGCATCTGCCAGTTATTGCTAAAGGAGTCACTCCCGGTGAAGGGATCTTGGTCCTTTCCTCATCGAATAAGGTGCAGGATATATCATATATACCGCTGTGCAAAGCAAGAACTGTAGCTACCTGTTTTATTTTGAAATTCGATTCTACAACATCTTAGGTTTCTTTTATTTCATTAATCACATTAATCAAGTCCCATCATTTGAATACCTAAACATCACAGATAAATACGACGTACACTTATGCCATCCGCATTCGCCTCGATGTCCCCTCGTGCACCGTTAGGTTAGGTAACTAACGGCAGAGCGGGGCAGGGCTAGCGCGGGTGTGAAACATAAGTAACGCCTATATAATATATCATATATACTATATACTGTATCTATCACAGAACATCACATGATCACATCACAGATATCGCAGCAGAAGAATCATATGAAATATTGGATATACTAGGACGTCCGAGTTTTCAATACGAGCCAGTATAAAACACGGATTCCACGGTCGCGATGAATAGCCAAACCCACACCCCTAGACCCCTACGAGAGCGGCAAGCAACCTTACCAATTCTAGAGTTAGGAGACCCGGACTCGACTCCTCGAGTTGGTCTCCCTCTGGACTCCAGAACCCGGTTACTTGTGCTCCCCTCCTTGGATCTATCCTAGTGCGGAAAAGTAAATAATATACAAACGGTGACAACTTCCGCAACCTAGAAGTGCCCCAATAAAAGAATATTACATACAAGTTTTTACATGAATGAAAATGAAAAACACTCATCTCACATAAAAAAACCCGGCTATTCAAACACGACGATCCAATATAACATATCCAGCAACACATAACATCACATGTCATCAACGTAAGTAAATATGTCCATCCCAATTGTCGTTGACATATAGCAACGAAACCGGCGATATCACATATTACACTTACGGTCACAGAAAAGAAAGTGTAAAACTACAACAGTTGGAATCCGCAACCTTCTCAGACATCGCATGCCTGACCAAATGAATTCCTTAGACATCACATGCCTAACAATTATAAACCCCGCATTTTAGTCTCATTATCGAAAACACTTTTCAATATCAAGTCGGGAAATTCAACAAGATTCCCGAAAAACTGATCGAATGCTCGTCGCAAACTTTAGTAGGCGGCTGCACCCCCGACGCCGTCGACCAAGTGCACCAAGGCGGAACACCGCTACCGCGAGCACCCGAACGGATGCTTTCAGCGACGGGGTTCTCCTACAGTCACTTGGTCGGGGCTATGGAGTGAGGCTGTCTATTAAGTTTATCGGCGAGTATCCGCGTACGCTACGTGATTGCGACGGACTTTTGATCACATCAAAATTCCGTGGCAACCGATCAAGTGAGACTAAACTGCTATGTTTATAATATTCATTCCGTTATCTCATAACAATTTGTGAATTCCAATTATTGTATCACATTCCGGATAAATAGAAAATGTCAAACTTTCCGATCGAACAATCGAACACCCAAGTTTTCCCGATACAGATCAACACATGAAACAAGTCTAAAAACATTCAGTTCGTGCCTCAGTACCAACGGTCCAGCCGTAGAAGGGTCAAGCCAACGCCTCACATGTGGCACGCCGTACTGCCCCAAACCCTAAGGTTCAAAGGGCAGTTCAAGACGGTCACATAATCGAGTTAAGGTTTGTTGTCTTCTAGAGGGTCCATCGAGTTACTTGCACTACTTAGAACGTCGTTAAACTACGGAAAAATCCAACACTTGGAAATTTCCCGACAGGGGAAAAATTGGGTATTTATATCCGGTCGAACTTTTTAACATATTCTAAAATTTATCCGGAAAGCCACATAGACAAAATCTGATAATCCGATCGAACATTCGAATCCCCAAAACAACCCAGAAAATTCAACTCTTGAATTAATATTAAAAATTCCCAGAAAAACCAACACATCAAACCAAGAATTACTGTGTAAATTTCTATGTATAATGAGGCAGTACGGCCACGGAACCGCCGCACGAGCCATGCTCGTGCCGCGGAACCGCGGCGCAATAAGGGAATTATGGCTCATGCGGCGGAACCGCGGCGCAATAAGGGAATTATGGCATACGATTTCACAGTAACTCTTAGATCTTCCTGCATGTTTTTCTGCATATTTTTAATATGGAAAAATCCACGTTTTTGAAAAAAGGACAGAGAGCATGGAAATTTTGGGGTTTCGGTTCGTTCGGACTTCAAATTCCGTCTAGACTTCGCCTAAGGCTCTAGCTAGGCTCTGATACCACTGTAGGGTTCCTAGGCACCCTAGTAAGGTCTCACAAGGCATCAACCCATGCCAATTTCAAAAATTACGGTGCCGAGAAACCCTAGTGTACGGATCGTTGGCTAGAAATCTAGGCGAAAAGTAAACTAGTTAACACTTAACTATAAGAATCGGAAATACAACCTTTGTAGATCCGTTTCTCCACCTCCATAGCTCCATGAGGAAGTCCTCTCCGCTGTCCAAAAATAATCCGGGCTCTAGCGTCGGCTTCCTCGGAGAATAGGCGAGCTAGGTCGTCGATGTCCATGCCGAAGATGATCTACGTCGAGGCATCGCTAGATCAAGCTCCAACTTCACCAAGTCATGAAAACTTGTGAAGGAAACACACTCTACTACTTGGCAAGAGGTAGAGGATGAAGAAATAGGAAGTGGGTAGACTTTAGAATTGGATTTCTCACTCATTTGCATCAATCACCATTGATGGAGGAAGGTATCTTCATGAAGAAGAAGAAGAGCAAGAAGATGATAAATATTATGATAAGTTAAAATCAAATAGAAAAGAAAATTCAATCTTATCATAACACTTACCATAGTTAAGTGTAGAGAGTTAACCAAAGTTAGTGAGTGGTTAGGGTTTGGCATAAAACAAAAATGGTGGACTTTTCAAAAGTTCAAGAAACTTCAATAAAAGAAATAAATAAAGCCACCATTTTCCTTTTGCCAAAAATAAATAAAACAATAAATAAATCATTTAAAACCCTTAACCATTAACTAACTATGGTTTAAACATACATTTAACCAAGTATTGCATGTATCATCAAACATGATACAAGCAAGTGCACAAAATCATATCGCATATGCAATGCGCACACCCGAGTGAGAAAATCCATCTTAAGTGAACCAATACCAGTTAATGCAAAGTAATATATCAAATATATAATTATGCATTAAATCATTAAATCAACACTTGATTTAACGATCCGGTCATGACGCACACAACCGACTGGTATCATTAGTAACAACTTATCGAATCAACACTTGATCCGACAACCCGGCTATATCACATATAACCGATCAATGTCACATCGCGAGAATCGAATATAGTATCACATACTGGTATTATTCTCGGTCCCGCACATATCTCATATGCGCTCCTATTTCGTTTCGCTTGAGCCAGGAAACCTCTGTGTAGGACTCTAAAGACTCGTCAATACGCCGGCAGCAGGCGATGATCATATCAAACACCCACAAGCCGCAAGCGGTCTGCTAAACGTAACGGCCACCCGGGTATTGAGCGATCTGAAGATCGACGAGCAAGCCCGCTCACACTCCAGTGAATCCAACCAGTAACACTACCGTACAGTCCGGTCTGATCGTCTGATATGTCGCATATCTCGCCTAGGGGTGGTAAACGTCAGACCCCATTAGCTCGATAAGTCGTGTCGATATGAGGTCTATAACAATTCGAGAAACTACTGGTAACACTTACCAGTAAATCTCAGCAACCCTGGCCAGGGGTTTCCTGTTATAGCCAATCGAACACAGCGCAACATCAACCCCCTATACCGGGAGAGACAAATCCCCTCCTATCGCTCATTGCCTCCATGTGACTCAGGACTGTACCCAAAAACCACCGTTTTGCACGCCCTCTTGGACGTGGTAAGATGGAAATCAAAGCACAGTGGGAACCACACAAGACTCTATGACGATCTCGGGTCAACAGACTACTCTGTACCAGTGTCACCAGAGAACTGCCATCTGACGTGAGGTATAATACCATCTGGGAATTCTCGGCGAGTCCGTCCAGTGTACCCAGTCTCCACTGAGCATCCGTATATCATCTCTGATGTCAAACACCAATGGATATGGGATCATCCATCGCCCATCTGTATGGGTCGAGAAGGTATACGCTAGTCTACTCTGGTATATCGATGCCCCATCTCGATGCACCCTCGACTAGGGACTTTGAAGGATGTACTTATGGACTACCATGTCCCCACTAGTATGATCCGCATCATAGTCCAGGTAGTCAAGCACAGATCCTAAGGGCTTTACCAACATGTAACAGGGAGACAATCAGTGTACACGTTAAGGTAAAGATCAACCAGATAGCATACTATCATGTCGAGCAAGAAAGTCCTCCCTATATATGTCCCAGCATCCACTACAATATACATCCTATGTATAGTAATGGACTCTAGGGCATACATATAACTAACACATCATGGGTCGGCGCGGCTTCTCTTGCGCAACACCTTCAAAGGCCATCTCGGCAATTCATTATGCTGACGTACCCCTGGTGAACTATGTCGTGGAGGTGGTTAATTAGACTTTAGAGGGTTTTCTTCAGCCCTCTATTGTTGTAATACCTGTACAACCGCCGATGGCTTTGGATATTTTAGGGCGGCGTATATGCCAGGGCGAGTCACGCCCTTGGGGACAGCCATACAATATAGACCTGACTCCCCGTCACTCAGCTGGATATCTGCAGTGGGCCCGATACATCTTATCGGCAAAGAAGTCAGAGCTGTTGAAGCTCGGGTTGTACCCCGCGATCTATGCTTCCCTGTTTCGATATTCCCCACCTCCAGCCTGGTGGGTCAAAGCCTTTTTGGAACGGTGGAACATTCCAACTCATACCTTCCTTATGCTAGATCGGGAAGTTTCCATCTCTTTGGACGAGTTTGCGGATATCTCCGGCTTGCCTGTCAGAGGGGAGAATTATGAGAAGATCTTGCCTCCTGATGAGTATATTTTCGCTACCCGACTGGTGATGACGGGTCTAAACCCAGAGAATGCCATTCAGCATCGATTCCCCAGCTTGATCAAGGTGTTAAACATTTACGAGGGCCTATTTCTTTAATCTGGAAGCCATGGGGTTAGCTTTGCGGACTTCATCGCCCGTTTTCTCTGCCCAGAAGCTTTATCGCAACAAGGTGAAAGGTTTGCCAAACTTGATGATCCTTTCGGCTTTGGCTTGAATAGCCGGCCAATATTGGAAGCCGATCAAAAGAGTTTCTTTCTTCCAAACGTCGCGATCGTCCCCTTTTCAGAAATTGCCGCTCCGGGCATCGATGAGGAAGCGTTCTTTCTAGGGTTCCTCGGTTTGTGGTTAAGCTGGTTCGCGCTTCCCATGCACCCTCGCAACATGAGGCTGTCTATCTTCTACCCAACTCATCGGCTAGTTGAAGGGAGATAGGTTGCTGTTGGGATTGCCGGGCTGGCTCATTTGTATCATGGCCTTAGTTTGGCGGCCGACACTACTCAACCGGGGGTGCAGCCTGTGAACTTCCCGATGCATTATTTTACTTCATGGCTCGAGCTGCATGTGCTCGGTGCTTTTGGAATGCACAAGCGGCCTCATTTCTATGAAACTTGTAATTTTCCACGGATCATGCGGCTAATCAATGCTTCCATTGCGAAGCCAAGTCAGCGAAAGGCTCGGGGTGTAATTCTTCGCCCACGTACCGTCGGGAAGGCATGACCTTTGTTGATAAGGTTATGACCATCGGTAAGGAATCCGCTAAGACGGCGTAGCCGTTGCGGGACACCTTTAAAGACGGAGCTTCTACCTTGAAAGCTCGGGAGATTCTCCATTTGTACTCGATCAGGCCGGGATACTTGGTGTTATGGCAGAACGACTCGGATTTGTTTATGAGATATAACCCCTACCGTTTTGCCCAGCAATCAAGTTATAATCAGGGTGTCCCGCTCGAAGCATTCTTGGCAGAACCGGTTTATACTGAAGAGGGTATCCGGAGCGCTTTGCACCCTTCATGTGCCTAAACACAGGGTCCAATTTCTTCATTAGTGAGCCAAGTTGTGTTCCGAAAGCCCTGAACGTATACGTGGCATGGTATCAACACGCGATGGGTGCCGTCATCAGGGAGGAAAAGAAGTTGTTGCTCGATCGTAAGGGTGCAGCCCCTGCTGGTAATCCAGCCATCCCTTTGAAGCAACTGACCATCGTTCGTCCTCCTTTGAGAGAGGTTGCTGCGGTTGTGGTCCCGCATGATAGGCATGAGCTACCGATATCCCATACTCCCGTGAAAGCGGTGACTGTGGCGTCTCCCTAGTCTGGCGTGGGTTCAGATATCGGGACTCGTCGTCCCAAGGTGCCCAACAAGTGTAAGCTTGTGCTAACGGCGACCGGTACTCGCTCGCAGAAGAAGAAGAAGAAGAAGTCGATTCTTTCTGCAAACGTTGTACTCGGCCAGGAGCCTTATGCTCCTTATAGCGAGGGCCTAAGCGAATATGGGACCAACGAGGGTCTATTCATGGCGCTAGATAATACTGATCTGGAGGCTGCCATCGCAGCTTCCGAGCGTCTAGCTAGCCACAAAGCAGGACTGATCATCCTTGCTGAGTCAGATAATCTTCAGTCGTATCTTTTTGTTGTTACATTACATTTTATTATCATATTTTGACTTGACACTTTTTTCAACAGGCGTTTCCATTGAAGAGCCTCTCGCAACTTCCCTCAAGACTTTTGAGGAGGAAGAGAGGCTTCGCGCTTCGCTGGGTGTTGGTATATTTCGGCTCATTATGCCTTCATTCCACTTTTTTATGGGTAATCTGACCCCTTTTTCATCTTATCGCAAGGACTACCTCGACTCAGGTCATCCCCAGTACAGTGCCAATCCCGCAGTGTGATGCGGAGATGCTTCCATGGCCAGCTATCGAAGTCCCGGCCTCCTCAGCATTGCCAAAAGAGGCATTACTTAAGCAACCGATGACGGATGCCATAACAGCTCCAGAGGTAGCTCCTGGCACGGACGATGGCGTTTCCTTGACGGAGGTCCTGAGAAGATCAGCTCTCACAGCCCAGGCGGAAAGGAAGCGCAGGAGGCGTACAGCAAGAGAACGTAACGCCGCCTTGGCCGCGGGTGCAGGCTCGAGCGCTGCTACCCCTTTCCTTGCTTCTTCAGAGGGTGCTTCGGCCGCCCTGTCTACCATTCATAGACAGGCGGTACGCGCGGCTAGGGAAGCAATTGAAAAACCGTCCCAAGGTAACATAACACTGGGTCCTTTTTTCAAAATCTGATCTTTAGATTCTCATACGTCATACCCTGCAGGGCCGAGTCTTGATGAGGAAGTGGTAGGTGAGACGGCGGAAACCACTGAGCCTAAAGTGGCCACTATTTCTCAAGAGTCTGGAACTACCCCAATTGCCACTCTTTCGCCTTGCGGTTCCTTGCCGTCGCCGGGCACTGCGAGTATCACGATGGCTCTCGTGGAGTCGGGGGATGAAGCTACGGGCGGCGAACCCATTCCGATGGAGGAGGGTGAAACAGTCGCTGCACCTAGTGACGCCCTTGTCGCGGTTTCGACCGGCGACTCATCAGGTAGATTTTGGGTCATTGCTTTCCTTTTCATTCTGCAATCTCGTTCAATCTCTTCTGACAATATTTCTCACATTTCTAATGCAGGTGTGGTGAGCGTTGAGGTTGTGCCACCCGAAGAAGCATCACCAGTTACTGCTTTGACGGTTGCCGACTGATTGATACGTGAAAGTGTGTGTTTGTAGTTAACCGCAATCAATAACGGTGTCGCTTGTAGCTAGACGAGATGAGTACGGGTCGTCCTCCGGGAAACGTGGAACCTTTTACTTTTACTTTAGATGTGTTGAGAAAGAGAGGAGGGATAAAGAATTTTTATAGAATGGTTTCTAGATCTACGTTAAACAAGAATGTAAAATATAGATCTAGATTATTTTAGAGATGTAGATAATATAATAAGAGGGCTTGTAGGGTTCGTTAGGATTTAGTAGTTATGGACGATTAATTAAAAGTTACCCTTTTTATCCATTAATAGATTTAAAACTAGAACGACGGTGATGCGTGTAGATTAGAGTTTCTGGAGGGAAAAGGAATCCCACTCTTAACCCTTAACTCGACACGGAACTCCGTTCATATCTAGCCTTTACCAAAACAATCATTAATCTAATCTCTAATCGCGGTCAGAACTAGCAAAGAATTGCTAGCGCGCCCGATTAGGATGTTAATGATTCCTTTGATAAAGTTCCTAAACTTTATAGGACTTAAAAAGGGTTTAATTATTTTCATCATCCATTAGCCCATCCTAATCCTACGAACCCTAACAAGTGAAGAATTACTCGTGCATGTTGGGAGAAAAAGAGATGGAAAGAAATTGCATAATTAAACTACTAAGAAATAGAAGAAGAAGAAGAAAGCTACCTTTATTAATCAACAATATCAAGTACACTTTGATTCCTTAGAAAATGATTACAAAAACCTAGTTTGCTTCTCGATCTCTTCTAAGGAGGTAGATGAACAGTTGATGATCAGCCTGGATGCGTGAGCCATCTTGGACTTCGTGATCTCTTCGGCTTGATAACTTTTCCAAGAGGCTCTCGGTGCCCTTTTATAGTGCAAAGCCACAATCTTTTGCTTCAAAAGTTGGTAAAATATAGCAGAGATTTAAGCCACAAAATATTAGCAAATGATCCCTCTAGATTGCCGCGGATCTGCGGCCAAAGGAGGGGTATGGCCGCGGATCCGCGGCCATTTGATCTTATCCCTCCATCAATTTTCTGGGGCTCTGTCTTTGGGACATGTGGACTTCTCTGGAACCTTTGTATTTCAGAAATCTTCTCGTGGTTGCTGCCAGACTTGGTCTTCAAGTTTTGATTCTTAATTAGGTAAGTCTTCTTCAACAACTTGATTTGCTTGATTCTAGTCTTTGAAAAATTCTGCACACTTGGAAATATTCTGCACAACAACTCAAATAAGATTTAGTAGACCTAGTTCTACTAGGATTAGGTCAATGAATTTATTTGCATACATTTTTCTACCAAATGCTAATTAAAATATATTAACACATGGAAAATGGTGTTTTTATACATAAACCCCCATATGTATGATATATTATAATAAAGTCCTTTTTTAATATGAAAATGGTAGGAAAAATGTAATACAAATGTGCAGTTTTATCAACTGAACAAATACCCCCAAACTTATCTTTGATCGTCCCGAGCAAACTAGTTTATTTAAGAGGAGAAAAAGAAAGGAGAAAACTAAGCACACTTTCGTAGGCTGACACGATTGCACTGAGCACGTGCAACAAACTGTTAAACCTCTAGGTGTCCCTAGTAGGAGGAGTGTTGTCTCCTGAGGGTTTTCAGCGGATTGCACCCACAAAATCCCATAACAAAAAAGAGATGGTGAAATTTTCATATAAAGATAAGAACCATAAAAGAAAGACTTTGAAAAGAAGAGTTTCCAACTACACTAGCTTTTCAGTTGTCATGAGCCCTATCTTAATAGTCATGAAAAGATGTTAAAAATCACATCATCTCTCAATAAAACATCGTCTTTATTTTTCATTCCTATCTTTCTTCCAAACATTGTTCATATACCCCTACGTGTGTGTATAGAACATCCCTACACTCGGAGAATTCAATTCAAGCTATCATACTCTTGTCCATCTACCTCGGTACTTTTTAATTTGATGAATATTTAGCTTTGCTCACACATTTTCATGCGACAGTTAATACTTCTTGAGGTACTAACCGACCAATTACTCATGTGCTTGCTGATTAGGTGATAATATTTTCCTCGTCTTACACCACCTAAGGCTTAGCAGTGACTCCCAGACCAGTTGGCCTTAGGGCACTAGGTGAAGAGGCACCCTCGCTATATTTTTTTATTGCTGCCTTGGCGATAACAAAATCAGTGTTCATTTTTCTTTTCACCATTTTTATATTTTCTTCATTTATTATCTCCTTCATACTTTGGCTTTTAGACAAGAGCATTTCAAGGTATCCTCTACTATCCCGAGTTTCAAGACGTGTGTAAGTGCATATAGTAGGGTATCAACATTCAATTGTTTGGCTTCCAGAATAGAAACTATTTTTCAGACTTATTTTTATCCTCAGATTAGTGACTTCCTTCATCTTACTAACCCTTGGGACAACAGCTCATAACTACTTATTACTAGTTCGTTTAAGAAAACTTCTAATTTTCTTGGTTTTCTTAAACTATTCCTATCTTTTGGATGTAATTTTTCACTTTCTACTCTTTTGTTACAAAAGAAAATTTTTGAAATTTTTGAAAATATTGTGCTTATGCAAAATATAATGCAAATTGATGTGTAAATAAGCACAAACCTCCCCCAAACCTGTTTACAGCAGTGTCCTCACTGATGTCATCCGTTAAGCTCAAAAACCTGTAGACTTGGGAGGAAATTATTAATGGGGGCAAGAATATATGAAAGTGAAAATCCTCCCCCAAACTTATTTTTGGCTCACAATGTTGTAAAAATCATTTTCTTTCAAGAGCCAAAATATACCACCACCACCCCCCCTAAACTTGAGTTAAACAATTTTAATCTTTAAAAATCACACGAGGGGGTCAAGGTTATTGGTCAATGCCAAGCTTTGCAAAGACCGAAGGTCAACACCAACCATTCAAAAAATTTATCGATGAAGCACCAAGGTTGGTGGAAGAACATGTCACCTTTCGACGTGAAGAAGTGGGGAGGTGATTAGAGGTGTAATGGAAAGGGATAGCATCTCAATTTGGAGAGACGACACAGTGATAGTAATGATGGATTACTCGCATTATCATGATTGTACAAAAGAGGGGGTGGAGGTCCAATTTCATCATCTTGGAGTTGATTCATCCAAACACCCGTGTCTTGTAAAAATGCGTGTTCATCAGCGAAAATTTCCTCAAAGCTTTCATCGATACCCCGAAAAATAATGTCATCAGAAAAAATGGGGTGATCGTCAGACTCTACAAAAAGTTCCTTATCAGCGTTAGATGTTGACGCGGACAACTCGGTGGAAGAGTCCGTGTCAAGCAACAACATATGAAAAGAGTCAGAATTATGAGGTTGATCATATTCGTTGCTGTCGACATCCATTAATTCGACAGAACACACATGAGCATAGGGTTCGGAGGGTTCACTTCCCAACTTGTAAATGTTAAGCTCAATTGACTTCTTTCCAAAGGATAGGGTCATAGAGCCGTTTCTACAATTGATTACTGCGTTGAAAGTGGCCAAAAAGGGCCGACCGAGTATCACCGAGATTTGATTGCGTGGGTTCGCCACAGGTTGTGTATCTATAACGATAAAGTCCACAGGGAATATGAATTCCCCGACTTTGATTAACACATCCTCTAGCTCACCCCTAGGTTGGGTGATAGATCGATCGGCCATCTGAAGAGTGCAATGCGCAGGTTTTAACTCTCCGATCCCTAATTGCTCATAAACAGAATACGGAAGCAAGTTAACACTAGCACCTAAATCGAGTAGAGCACGATTGATATTCTTACCCCCAATAGAAATTGAAATTGTAGGACTTCCGGGGCCCTTTCGTTTCTTGGATAGTTGTTGTGTAAAAGCTGTGCTCACATTACTCGCAAGGAAAACTTTTTTAGGTACTTGAACTTTTCTCTTCCTAGTGCACAAGTCCTTTAGGATTTTTGCATATGACGGAACTTGTTGAATAGCATCTAGGAGAGGAATGTTTATGTTAACTTGCTTAAAAATTTCCACAATCTTCTCCATTTGTGGACTAGGTCTGTTACCTCTTAACCTGTTTGGATAAGGTGCTTTATCAAAAGGGTTTGGTCCAACATTGGAGAGGATTGTGGGGACGGATTCGATCCCAAAACTGGAGTGGGAATCGACTTAAATAGACTTGGCGAAACGGGCGAAGAGTTCGAGCCTTGGGAAAAACGGAGAATAGGCTCGGGTGAAGGTGGGAGACTAGACGAATTAGGGGAAGAAGAAGAAGCTGGGGTATCATTGGTGTCACTATCATCACATTGCTTACCCACTCGGTTATTCAGCATTTTTCTCGATCTCAACATAGTAACGGCACTAACATTATAACTTTGTGAGTGGCCAGGATTAGGTATGGGTTGAGATGGGAGTTTCCCTTTCTCTCTCGCACTCATTGCGGCGTTTAACTGTGCGATTTGGTTTTCTAATGATTTAATACTCTCACCATGGGAGGCGGAGTTTTTCGTTATGGTATCAATAGAAGACCTCATCTCAGCCGAAATTTGCATGGATTGTTTCATGAACATATCCAAAGTTTGTGCAAGTGAGTTGTCAGTACCGGCCACTTGTGGTGTAGAAATGTTGGCCAAATTTTGGAAATTCTGTGACTGAAAGGGGGGCTGATTCTGTGGTTGTGGTTGCTGTGGAGGAGGTCTTTGATAATTGCTTTGTTGATTTTGGTTCCAAGCAAAGTTAGGATGATTCCTCCATCCTTGATTGTACGTGGAAGAATAAGGGTCGTTTCTAGGTCGCTGCTGAAAAGCAGCATTAGCTTGAAACGAAGCATTCATAGGACATTCTTCCGTTAAGTGTGAAGGATCCGAACAGCAACCACAGACGGTCTTAGGAAGCGTGACCCGATTTAGGGAGAATGATGAGAATTTGTTCTCAATAGCGTCGAGTTTCTTCTGTATCGCTGCCATTTCGGCTTTCACTGCGATAGAAACATCGAGCTGGTGAATACCTCCCTTAGTTGAAGGTGGTCTTACGCTTTCCCACTGCAACATGTGTTCAGCAAGTTCTTCCAGATATTTCCACGCTTCACCGTCATCTTTAGACATGAAATTGCATTGACACATTGTTTCAAGCATCTGCTTTGTCGCTGGATTAATGCCCTCATATATAATCCGACATAAATCCGATCTTTGTATTCCGTGATGGGGGCATTGGACAAGCAGATCTTTGAAACGTTCAAAACACTTCCAAAATGGTTTATTGGGAAGCTGGGTGAACTGGTTGATCTCGCTCCTAATGTGGGCAGTCTTATGGTTTGGGTAAAACTTCTTAAGAAATGCTATGACGAATTCATCCCAATTAGTGATAGAATGTGCGGCAGTATTATAAAGCCATTTTTCTGCCAAGTCGCATAGTGTGAATGGGAGAAGACGTAAGCGCATAGCATCTAAAGTCAATTGCGAAGTACCCATCATTGCGCATACGTTTTCGAATTTGGTGATGAAAACATACGTGTCTTCCGACTCAAGCCCATGAAATTTGGGCAGCAGATTGATCTAGTGGGGTTTAATCTCGAAATTATCCCCATTAGGTGGTGGAAGAGATAGACAAGTGGGAAGAGGACCACGGATAGGATAGCATCTCTCTTGGAGAGAAATGCGTGGTGGATTCTGCTCACCTACGGGCGGTGACAGCGTGGTGTTATAATTAGATGGAGTGCCGTCCATCACGGTTGATGTGGTGTGTGGTGGGGGAAAAGAAGATGAAGAAGTACCGACTTCGGCGTCGATAGCAGGAACGCGGACAAGACGGGCACTAGGATCCCGTGTCCAGCCGAGCATGCACTAAGTGGGTTTAGTGCAAGTGGCAGCGTGTGTGTGATTTTAAAATTGGCTTGTTTTTGAAAAAGTGGGACTCAAGACAAATCACCCTAAGATGCACAAGCAACCCTAGAACTAAGGTCACCTAGGTCCAGTCTCTAGACCGCTCCTAGACTTCCAAAGGACAAGCCGCAGGATCAATCCTCTACCGCCTCCGTACTACCCTTGTAGCCAGGTAAGTGCCAGGTAAGTGGGAAGGAACCACAGTAGTGGGCCTAATTAAAAACCACTAGCCTTTGACACACTTGCCTAGGCACTACAAAAGTAATGCGGATAAATGATAGATTACCCACGACCTTCCTCTGTCCTTATTGAGCGCGACAGTCCTTAGAGTCTGGTCTAGATATTTTTTAAATTAATGAAGGGTTGATCTATATGCTCGGTTTGTTATTTGTGGGGCTTAGGAAGGGTGATGAAATCCCCACCTAATCTTGATTTGGTCTTTGCCCCTTAAAGTCCGTATTAAAATATGCAAAACAAAACCAATCATAAAACTTTTGCAAAAAGATTTTTTTGAGCGGCGCTATTTTACAAAGAATCCTGCAGAAGATAGATTTTATTGGATTTGAGGGGAGAGAGAAGGAGTTAACAAAGATACCAGAGAAGTGTGAAACCCTAGATCTCCTGTTTCCTCAAGTCCGTGACTCCAGATTCCCTCGCAAAATTCACACACAAATCGTTAAATATGCAATTTGCAGTTTTGTTTTAATAATGATATGAATCGTCTAAGAATTCAACACAAATAGTAATAATAAAAAATTACGCACGTATCCCCGGCAACGGCGCCATTTGATTGATACGTGAAAGTGTGTGTTTGTAGTTAACCGCAATCAATAACGGTGTCGCTTGTAGCTAGCCGAGATGAGTACGGGTCGTCCTCTGGGAAACGTGGAACCTTTTACTTTTACTTTAGATGTGTTGAGAAAGAGAGGAGGGATAAAGAATTTTTATAGAATGGTTTCTAGATCTACGTTAAACAAGAATATAAAATATAGATCTAGATTATTTTAAAGATGTAGATAATATAATAAGAGGGCTTGTAGGGTTCGTTAGGATTTAGTAGTTATGGACGATTAATTAAAAGTTACCATTTTTATCCATTAATAGATTTAAAACTAGAACGATGGTGATGCGTGTAGATTAGGGTTTCTGGAGGGAAAAGGATTCCCACTCTTAACCCTTATCTCGACACGGAACTCCGTTCATATCTAGCCTTTACCAAAACAATCATTAATCTAATCTCTAATCGCAGTCGGAACTAGCAAAGAATTGCTAGCGCGCCCGATTAGGATGTTAATGATTCCTTTGATAAAGTTCCTAAACTTTATAGGACTTTAAAAGGGTTTAGTTATTTTCATCATCCATTAGCCTACGCTAATCCTACGAACCCTAACAAGCGGAGAATTACTCGCGCATGTTGGAAGAAAAAGAGATGGAAAGAAATTGCATAATTAAACTACTAAGAAATAGAATAAGAAGAAGAAAGCTACCTTTATTAATCAACAATATCAAGTACACTTTGATTCCTTAGAAAATAATTACAAAACCTAGTTTGCTTCTCGATCTCTTCTAAGGAGGTAGATGAACAGTTGATGATCAGCCTGGATGCGTGAGCCGTCTTGGACTTCGTGATCTCTTCGGCTTGATAACTTTTCCAAGAGGCTCTCGGTGCCCTTTTATAGTGCAAAGCCACAATCTTTTGCTTCAAAAGTTGGTAAAATATAGCAGAGATTTAAGCCACAAAATATTAGCAAATGATCCCTCTAGATTGCCGCGGATCCGCGGCCAAAGGGGGGGTATGGCCGCGGATCCGCGGCCATTTGATCTCATCCCTCCATCAATTTTCTGGGGCTCTGTCTTTGGGACATGTGGACTTCTCTGGAACCTTTGTATTTCAGATATCTTCTCGTGGTTACTGCCAGACTTGGTCTTCAAGTTTTGATTCTTAATTAGGTAAGTCTTCTTCAACAACTTGATTTGCTTGATTCTAGTCTTTGAAAAATTCTGCACACTTGGAAATATTCTGCACAACAACTCAAATAAGATTTAGTAGACCTAGTTCTACTAGGATTAGGTCAATGAATTTATTTGCATACATTTTTCTACCAAATGCTAATTAAAATTTATTAACACATGGAAAATGGTGTTTTTATACATAAACCCCCATATGTATGATATATTATAATAAAGTCCTTTTTTAATATGAAAATGGTAGGAAAAATGTAATACAAATGTGCAGTTTTATCAACTAAACACCGACCCTTTGCCTTCTCTCGTGTCCTCCCAAACGCTGAAAGGTATGGGTTTGTGACATAACGGTTTCATTGTAGGCAATATACTTTCTGTACTGACATTGCATTATTACACCCTTACAGGAGTCCTTTTTTATCATATGTATTAGGTGCTGCACCCACATTTCTCCTTCCAGTCGGAGATTGTTTCATCTAGTGGCGTTGGTGAGCACAGTCTCTAGATAATATCTTCTCTTTTCTCTTACGGGTAGCCAAGTCGTTGCTAATTCTTCTTTGTTTTGACTGCAGCATTACGGATTGAAGGAGGAGATGAAAGAATAGTCGCGCCACCGGTACTCCCGGCCTTGCCACCTGCTGCAGCCGGTATAGTATACTTCATCACTCATGTGATTTATTTATTTTGCGAGTTAGCTTTAACCGTAATTCATTTTGCAGCAGTCGCACTAGTTCCTGCTCCCTTTGAATCTTGTATATTAATGCCAGCAGGACCATTTTCTAGACGTCCATCTTCTAAGGACGCTGCGACCAGCCTTCGTATGTTGAGTAAATCCATTGAAGAGCTTGACGCGGAGATCCCTGCATTCGCTGCAGATTTTGCTGCCAAAGTTAATCCTATGCTGGCGACGCTCATGAAATTCCATAGCGAGGGCGTCATTGAGTCTTGGGTTAATCGCTGCAGGAAAATTGAGGCCTGCCTGCAAGAGCTTAAGCTCGGACGTCCTGCTCCCGAGGTCCTGGCTGTGAACTCCTAACAGGCTGCATGGGTCGAGAAGAGCACTCCCTACCTCCTCCATCTTGAACAAGAAGCGACCTTAAAGCGTAAGGAGTGTGAAGAGACTTTAAGCGAATCTACCCGGCTGCACTCTCAGGTTGACGCAAATGCTGTACAGCTGAAAGCTATTTTTGAGTGCCTTCTACGATATATTTCTGACGAGCTAACGCTGAGACAGAAGCTCGACCTTATCGAGCGAGATGTGCAGAGTCGTGGGGCAGCTCAGCGGGTCATCGATGAGCAACTTTCATCTTATTTGCAGCAACGGGCTCAGGTTGAAGCGAAGTTGGCCGCGGCAGCTGACCGTGAAAAGGGGCTGAAGGGAGTGCGCGAGCAACTGATTAGTTTATTGAAAATGCCTCCCTCCCAATAATTGTTTTTTTTACCAATTAATATTTATAATTTTTTAATAACATGTATCCATTTTTTAGTCTTTTATATTATGTATCTTGTACCCAATTGAACTTATAAATAAAAGATACATTTCTTTCGTACTATCTTGTGTTATCTCTTGCTTTCTTCTCTTTTCTTTGTTGCCGGCATGTTACTTTAGTATGCGTAGCCTGTAGATGATAGAGAGCATTCCATCTTGAACTCTTCGAGAGGTATTGATGGCTTAGGAAGCAGGTTCAAATCTGTTGTCTAAGGCTTTTCAACTTTATGAGCCGTGAGGGTCTCATAAAGACTTTTCTCCCTACGAGTCGAAAGGATCTCGTAGATGTATTTTCTCCTTAGGAATCGTGAGGATTCCTAAGTGTGCTTTCTCTTGGGAGTCAGAAGGATCTCACAAGAGAGTTTTCTTCCTTACAAGTCGAGAGGACCAGTAAGTGATTGATGAGGTTGACATTATCCGTATTTCACGGAGTCAGGGGTTGCTCTGGGCATTTCCCACGGGGTCAGGATTGACTTTAGCCGTGTTCCACGGGACCAGGATTCGCTCTGGATATTTCCCACGGGGTCAGGATTGACTTTAGCCATGTTCTACAGGACCAGGATTTGCTCTGAACGCTTCCCACGGGGTCAGGATTGACATTAGCCGTGTTCCAGTAGACCGGGATTTTCCCTGGACGATTCCCACGGGGTCAGGATTGACATTAGCCGTGTTCCACTAGACCAGGATTTGCTCTGGACGCTTCCCACGGGGTCAGGATTGACATTAGCCGTGTTCCACTAGACCAGGATTTGCTCTGGACGCTTCCCACGGGGTAAGGATTGACAATAGCCGTGTTCCACGGGACTAGGATTTGCTCTGGGCATTTCCCACTGGGTCAGGATTGACATTAGCCATGTTCCACGGGACCAGGAGGTGCTCTGGATGCTTCCCATGGGGTCAAGATTGACATTAGCCGTGTTCCACTAGACCAGAATTTTCTCTGAACGCTTCCCACAGGGTCAGGCTTGACATTAGCCGTGTTCCACTAGACCAGGATTTGCTCTGGGCATTTCCCACGGGGTCGGGATTGACATTAGCCGTGTTCCACTAGACCAGGATTAGCTCTGGGCGTTTCCCACGGGGTCAGGATCGACATTAGCCGTGTTCCACTAGACTAGGATTTGCTCTGGACGCTTCCCACGGGGTCAGTATTGACATTAGCCGTGTTCCACTAGACCAGGATTTGCTCTGGACGCTTCCCACGGGGTCAGGATTGACATTAGATGTATTCCAATAGACCAGGATTTACTCTAGACGCTTCCCACGGGGTCAGGATTGACATTAGTCGTGTTCCACGGGACCAGAATTTGCTCTCTTGGTTGTCTGTGAACCGTCGAGGCTTGGCTTTCTTTCTGATGGAGCCTGGGGGGAAGGTATGGTTTCCTCTTTGTTCGTGCCCCTGGATTGTATACAGGGATTGATGTGATCTTACCTGTAGGGCAAAAAGTTTCATTTTATATATTTTCCTTTCCGTGATGCTCTACCATTTCAACTTTTATATCGCGAAAGTCGCGATTGCCCAATCATTTCGGCTATTTTACGCGGTGCCCGATCATTTCGGCTGTTTGTTTTATTTACTCACTGCTTTTTATTGCGAGTTGCCCAATCATTTCGGCTATTTTATATGCATATTTTTTTTACTTGCTGATTTTGTTGCAAGTTGCCCCATCATTTCGGCTATTTCATATGCATTTGTGGATCGCTGGCTTTTCGGTGCGAGTTTGGGATTTGACCCCGATTGAGGCATCAGCATCGCTACAACTGGAATATTGCCAGGAGCGAATCATCATTTACCTTTGTCGATGTCGAACGAAGGTGGCTTAGTTAACAGGGTTAGGATCCTGTCGACTAAGGCTTTTAACTTCATGAGCCGTAAGGGTCTCATGAAGGTATTTCTCTTTACGAGTCATGAGAATCTCGTAAGTGCGTTTTCTCCTTAGGAATCGTGAGGATTCCTAAGTGTGTGTTCTCTTATGAGTCGTAAGGATCTTACAAGAGTGTTTTCTCCTTATAAGTCGAGAGGACTTACAAGGGCCGTCTACTGTGTGAACATATCCCTAGTCATGGGTGGGACTTTGTTAGGGAAATGTTTATTCGCGCCCGTGGATTGTATACAAGGGTCAATATTGAACCACTTGTAGGGCATTCTGTGGATTGTGATGGCTTAAGAACAGGTTCAGATCCCTGTAGCTTAAGGCTTCTGAATCTTATGAGCCGTGAGGGTCTCATAAGAGGGTTCTCCTTACGAGTCGTGAGGATCTTGTAAGTGTAATTTCTCCTTAGGAATCATAGGGATCCCTAAGTGTGTTTCTCCCTTGTGAGTTGTAAGGATCTCACGCAGGTATTTTCTCCTTACAGGGTCGAGAGGACCATGCAAGTGTCTTTTAACGAGATTGCACCCTTTCGGGTTTTCATAAACTTACCGGTAGTCTTACTGTTTTTACTCACAGAGCCCTTTCAGGTTTTCAACCGTGCCCATCTTGCTTATGGACGTACCGTTTTTTTTTTTTGAGTCAGTTTTGGCATGCTGCAGTCCGTAGTAGTTTATAGACGTCTTGATCAGTATCCAGTTTTAGGACATAGTGGTCCATCGTTAGTTTAGGGACGTTTCGGTCTGATAGTAGTTTAAGGACGTTTCGGTCCGTTAGTTGTCTACTACTTATAGAGTTTGGGCTTAGGAAGATAGCGAGCGGACATAGGCATCGTCATATATCGTTAACCTAGGCCGTGACTCGTCAGGCGTAGTATTTTTTAGGAAGCGACCGATTATTGGCCTGAAAGGTCTTTCACCATGTATGTCCATGAGTAGGTAGGCTCCACCCTGGTAAACTTTGTCTATGATGTACGGGCCTTCATAATTCGGCTCGAATTTCCCCCATTTGGCACGATTGGGGATCATAGGTCTTTTGACCACTAGCACGAGTTCGTCTTGGCGGAATGTTCTCGGCCTAGTCAATCTTTCGTATGAGCGTGTCATCTTTGCTTTATAAGCCTCCAGGTTTTGTTGCGCCATGAGCCGGGTTTCATCAAGGGCGTCGAGATCCTCAAGCTGAAGTTGAGCATTTTCTTCGTCTGTTAGCTCGTAGTGAACCGCCACTCGTAGAGAGGGTAACTCTATCTCGAGGGGAAGTACCGCTTCTGTGCCGAATACCAATGCATACGGCGTTGTGTTCGTGGCTGTTTTGAACGTAGTTCGATACGCCCAGAGAGCTTCATGCAGTCTCTCGTGCCAATCCTTCTTATTTTGAGACACCGTCTTTTTCACGATCTTCGTCAAGGTCTTGTTGAAAGCCTCAGCTAGACCGTTAGCTCGGGGATTATAGACCAAAGAGTATCTCCAGTCTATATTATGTTGTTGTGCGAAGCGGCTGATTTTATGGCTTCTATAGGCGGCCCGTTATCGAAGATAATTCGTCGCGGAGTGCCGAACCGGTAAATAACGTGTGTCTTGAAGAAATGGAGGATATTCTCCATCTTCACTTCCCTTAGCGGTACTGCTTCTGCCCATTTGGAGAAGTAATCAGTTGTCGCCAAAATGAATCGATGTCCTCCGGACGATACTGGTTCGATAGGCCCGATTATGTCAGTTCCCCACATTTCGAACGGCCAGTTAGCCATCGTTGGGTGTAGCGGATTTGGATGCTGATGGATAAAATCCCCGTAAATCTGGCACGAGTGGCACTGCTTCACGTATTCGAGGCAGTCTTGGATCATCGTGGGCCAATAGTAGCCCATCATTTTGATCTTTAGTTTCATCTTCGGCACGGCTTGGTGAGAACCGCAGAGTCCGTCGTGAGTTTCTTGGACGACTCTCTTTGCCTCTTTAGGTCCCAAGCATCTTAGCTACAGGGAGTCGAATGATCTTTTACAAAGAGTATCATCGATGAAGGCAAAAGATAGAGCTCGTTTCATGAGCTGATATCTTGACGACGCATCTTCAGGTGCTCGACAGGATTTGAAGTAGTCTATAAAGACTTCTCTCCAATCCTTAGCCTTTTCCTGGTCTTTTATTTGTAGGGCCGTTTGCTCGGTAGTTTCCTTTTCTTCGGGCGGCTCTGGAGATGTTTCTGCCGGCACAAGAACCCGACGGCTTTGCACTACGATCCTCACGTCATCAAGGTTCTCGTCGGCTAGTTCTTTAGCAAGTTTAGCTAACGCATCCACTTTGCTATTCTCTGCTCGTGGTATGCTTTCCAGGGCGTAGGTGGGAATTTGAGCCAGCAATTGTTGCACTTTCTCACCGTACTTTACCAACTCTGGTTTGCATATTTGATAGTCGCCATTTACCTGACTAATGACCAGCTGGGAGTCTCCATATATACGGAGGTTCTCGATTCCCATGTCAACGGAGATCTCAAGACCTGCTATCAAAGCTTCATATTCGGCTTCATTGTTCGTCCTCGGCTCTGTTAAGGAGAAGGCAAAGCTCATTATCCCACTTTGTAGGGTCACGAAGATGAGGCCTATTCTTGATTTGATTATGGGGGTGCTTTGTTTGCGCTTCTTCATGGAAGATGCTCCATCAAAGTAGAGTTCCCACTGGGTATCATTCTTTCTTCTCTCCTCATCAATCGTGTCAAACGTGTGCTCGTCTGGCAATTCGCAATTTAGGGGTAAGTCGGCAGGTATCGGATGCTCAGCGAAGAAGTCGGCAATGGCCTGGCCTTTCACTGCCTTGAAGGGACGATAAGTTATCGAGAACTCCATCAAGAGCAAGGCCCATTTAGCGAGCCGTCCCATTAATATAACCTTTGATATCAAATATTTGAGAGGATCGACCTTTGATATGAGATGAACCTCATGTGCCAACGCATAGTGCCTAATCTTCGTTATCGCGAAGATCAACGCCAGGCAGTGTTTTTCAATAGGGGAGTAATAGTTTTCTTCCCCCAGGAGAACTCGAGTCAAGTAGTAGAGAGCTCTTTCTTTCCCTTGGTCGTTCTCTTGTGCCCACAGCGCACCTAAGGAACCTTCGAAGGCCGTTGTGTACAGGACGAGAGGTTTTCCTTTAACGGGAGCGGCCAGTACTGGCGGATTCTGCAGGTATTTCTTGATTTCGTCCAGTGCGCTTTGGCATTTGCGATCCCAGACGAACGGGGTTCCCTTTTTCATAAGGTGCCTGTAAGGACGGTACTTGCCAGAAAGATTGGCTATAAATCGCCGGATATATGCGAGCTTTCCTTGGAGAGACCGTTGCTGCTTGAGAGTTCTTGGCGGAGACATTTCCATGATCGCCTTGATCTTCGACGGGTCTATCTCGATGCCTCGGTGTCGGACGACGAATCCTAGTAACTTGCCCAAGGATACTCTGAACGCGCATTTGAGAGGGTTCATCTTCAAGTTATATTCCCGAAGGCGCTGAAACACGATCTTCAGATGCTCTAAATGTTCTTCATATGATTTGCTTTTAACTACGAGGTCGTCGATATAGCATTCGACGATTTCAAGTATGAGGTCATCGAAAATCTTCGTCGTGGCCCTCTGATAGGTGGCGCTGGCGTTCTTCAGACCGAAGGGCATCACTTTGTAGAAGAATATGCCCAGAGGGGTCCGGAAAGCGGTATGCTTTTGATCTTCGGGATGCATTTTTATTTGATTGTATCCTGATGAGCCGTCCATGAAGGAGAAAACTTCATGAGTGGACATGTTGTCTATCATCAACTCAGTAACCGGTACAGGAAAATCGTCCTTCGGGTAAACTTTATTAAGGTCCCGAAAGTCCACGCAGATGCGCACCGTCCCATTTTTCTTCATCACTGGGACAATGTTGGCAATCCAATCAGGGTACTGAACCTCTTGGATAAAGCCGGAGTCGATTAGCTTCTTGACCTCGGCGTTGATGCGCATCTCAAGCTCGAACCGCATCCTTGCTTGTTTGACCGGCTTAACGTCTGGTGATATCGCCAATTTGTGCACAGCAATTTCTGGACTGAGTCCCGGCATTTCGGAATAGTTCCATGCGAAGCAGTCTTTATACTGCATGAGCACGTCTTTGAGCGTAGCCACCTTTTCTTCAGACAACAACTCACTGATGAACGTCGGCCGTGGGTCATTTGTCGTTCCTAAGTCGATTTTTCTGAAGTTATCTGCAGTAGTATGTATTCCATCTTCCAGCTCTTTTGGCGCCGGCGGAAACTCTGAGATCACCTCGTTATCATCGTTTTCGAAGCACCAGGGGATGTCATCCATATTCTCGGGTTCTTCTCCTGACAGCGTTATTACGTGACAAGTACGAGATCGCTTCCAAGACCGATGTTGGTCTGGTTGTACTCCCGCCGCATACGTGGCCTTCGAACCTGCCTTGCTGATACTGGTCTTCGACCAAGTTCTTGAAGGTGAAGCAGTCTTCAAGAGGATGTCCTATTGCTCGATGGTAGGAACAATAGTCTGGGTGAGAGACCTTGTCCACTTGCTCGGGGTGCTTGGACTCCAGGAGCGTCATCATCTGATGTTTTATGACAAGATCGAATATCTTCTTTGTCTTGTCTTGGGAAAAAGAATACGCTCGACCCAACTTCTTTATAAGAGACGGATCCTGGTTGCTCGATTCTCGATCGCGTGGTTTCTTGGACCCGATTTGTCGCTGTCGAACGCTTTTTCCGTTCTTGGGTTTATTTCTGCTTCTGCGTCGGGTCTTTTGTATGATGGGCTGGCGACGAAGGGTATCATCACTTTCTGTAGCCTGCTGAAGGAGGCGCTGCGTTCTGGCTTTCTCATAGATGGCCATTTCGTGAATATGGTCGTCTCGAACCTTTTGACCCGCTTTCCTTATAAGCTTGTCCATTTGTTCTTCGAACGACGGACTTGCATTTTCACGGCGGGAGCTCGTTTTGGTTCAGGTTAGCATCTTCCCACAGAGCATCTCCTTCTTCATCGAAGTCATGTATGACGTAGCAGCCGCGGAATTGCTCCCATTTCTTGGATTGAACATATCAAAGCCCGATCGTTTCCAATCTCCCATTGGGCAATTTTCGCTGAATTCCGGGGACATTCCAGATCCTGTTGTAGAACTGATCTTGTCAAGCAGTCTGTTTAGAGGGTACGCCTTGGCGCCTCAACAGCCTTTTTAATTCTTCTGTGTAGTATCTGGGCAGACGGATGGGCAGGAGCTTGTCAAGTGTAGAATCGGCACCATGCCAAATTTCTTTCTCCACTTTGGTTTCCGCGGATTGATAAAAGAGAATCGGCTTTTCATCTTTTCGCCTGGGAGGGACGTAGAATGTTTGCAGTTCCTATACACTATAGGTATCAAGCGCGTCGAGTTCTTCGTGGTGCTCTTGCGGAACCATGGCGATTTGCAAACTCCGATCATTGCCAGCGAAGGCTTGTATTGATGGCCGAACAGAAAATACTGCATTGACCTCATCTTCTGAGTCGCTGCCGAAGACTAGCGTAGGGGTGGACGGTCCCGGCTTGTTGCATTGGGGCAGCCCTGAATAAACTATCTCTTCCTCCTCCTCGGTATCACTCCCGAAGATCGTAATGGTGGTGATAGCTTTTTGCTTATTCTCCAGCTTATGACACATTTCCGTGTCTTCAAAGTCTGACAGAAAGTATTTTGCATCTTCGTATTTTCGGATTCAATCATGGAGAATGGGTTCAGTTCTCCTATCACGGTATACTCGAGACAATCCTTGAAATACTTCATACACTGATGTTGTGTAGAAGGGATGATATTGTACTCGTGTAGCTAAGGCCTGCCGAGCAAAGCATTGTAGCATGTCTTGGCGTCAATAATGTGAAATTTAATGTCCGTGACGAGCAGCCCAAAGCGTAACGTCAGAATCACAGACTCGAGCGTCCGCGACGACTGGGAGTCGAAACCGGAGATGGTGATTTTATCACGAGCGAGGGGCTGAACGCTCATGCAGATTTCCTTCAACACTCTTACATTGAGGAGATTGACGGAGGACCCATTATCGACCAGGATCTTACCTATCTTAATATCATGACAGTATCCAGAAACATAAAGGGGGCGGTTATGCTCGCACGTCCCGAGGAGGAGATCTTCATCGCCGAAGGTTATATCGGCTGTGTGCACTTCTTCCAGCTCGCCCTTCATTTTTTCTTCGGCGAGGAAAGCTTGAAACTGCTCGGGTTCTTATAGTGCCTTGATCAAAGAATCTCTCGCCTGTTTAGATAGCAGAAGGGCATCGAGAACGCTTAGTGCGATGGTATCTTTCTCAGGTGTGCCAGAACGTTGTAATCCACTTTGTTTTTCTTGGGTGGATCCTTCGCTGTCAGCTCTTCGACGGCTTGGTCATCGAGTGTGATATCCTCAGGGACCTTTTCTTTTCCCTTATCCTTTTTGTTCGACCCCTTGTTTACGGGTCCGAGATTCTTTTCAGGTAATGTGCGATTGCGCAGCTGAATGTTCTCACAGCTCTTTGGTTCTTCCTCTTTTCCTGAGGTGGATTCTTTGAAGAGAGGGCCGAGGGCTATTTCTTCGTCAGAGTCACTCCCGAATGTGCGAACTTGCGATCCCCTGCTATCAACCACGTGACAGTTGCCGGCAGCTCTTCCTCGTTCTTCTGTCGCATTTTTTCGCTGTCGACCAGCTACACGCTTCATCCTCTTGAAGTGTTGCCTATGATCGACATATCCTTACCACCAATTTTTAAAGGCGTTGCATTCTTCAGTAGGGTGCGCAATCCTTCGATGATATAAACAGTAATTAGGATGCACATCCTCTTCATTAAGGTGTATCTCATCAGAAGCGTTTCCTTCGGAGGGTGGCAACTTCATTCCTATTGACATGGCTTTGACGAACTTTTTCTGCGTTTTAAGCCTGCTCTTGTAGGTCAATATGCTTTTGCAGGTCCGTGCGCTTGTCACCAGGCTTCACGGGCTTTTTGGTCTTCTTCTTCTTCTTCGAAGACTTTGATGGCTGGGTGTGGGCGCTTTGACTATCACCACCAATTTTTGGAATCGGGCGCGGCTTTAGCATTCCCTCGATGATCTCTGGTTCTAGCTGATTTTTCTATCTGATCGCCGGGCATGTTTGGAGATTCTTCAGCATTCTCTTCGTTTTGGCTGAAAGAATGACCTCCCATGGAGCATCTTCTACAAAAGAGCACGATGCCCCCGGTGTGTCCCTCTTTTAAGAGCGTGCGTTTGAGGCGGGCTTACTTTCCAATTCTCGGAAAGTGCGAACTTGCCTTGTTGGTATTGGTCTTCAATCCAGCCTTTAAAGACGAAGCAATCTTCAATTGGATGGCCTATCGCTTGGTGATAGGGGCAATAATTGGGATTATTAGCCTCACCAGATTGCAATGGGCGTTTTGGATCCGGCAAGTTGATGAGCCTGTTGCGCACCGCCAGCTCGAACAATCTCCTTGTTTTGTCCCGGGGAAACGAATAAGGGCGCTTCATTTTGTCATTAAAGAATCGCCGTCTCTCGTCTGGGCGATCAGTTAGTTTTGGACCACTGGGCTGCTGTTAAGCATTGGCGACGAAGGTCGCTTTCCCTTTCCCTTTTTCATTCCGCGACTCCGGCTTCGAAAAGGAAGGTCTGTGGCCCATCTGGGCTATTTGGGCCAGCTTGTCAATCAAGGCCTGGAAAGTGGTCGGCTTGAAAAACATCATAAATTGGGAAATCGTCGCCTGAGGGTTGAGAGTACCCACGAACATGCCTACCGCAGGCGCTTCTTCAATGCACTGCTTGCATTTCGACCATAGATTCCGCCACCGTATTGCATACTACACCCATGTCTCTCCTGGCTTCACCCTGGCATTGATCAACACCGTGATTGGGGTACGTTCGCTAGTGCTTGCAAAACGTTGGGTGAACAGCAGCTCCATCTCCATAAAAGTTTTGACGGAGTCGTTGGGGAACTCCGAATACCACTCAAATCCTGTCTCCGACAAGCTGCCAACGAATTGGCGAAGCAGTAGCTTATCGTCACCTCCGGTGTTGCCGCACAAGGCTCTAAACTGAGTGACATGTTGATGAGGATTGCCTGTCCCCTTGTATACGTGAAACTTAGGAATCGTGTAACCTGGCGGATACTTGATCTGATCGTACCATCCTGGATATGGTCGACCAGTTCTGACGACTTGGCCAGTTGCTTCATTTGCTTGATGAGCCTGTATTTCCTGAGCTATATAATCATCCAGGGCAGCTTTTGAGATGGTCTCCTCTTTGGCTGCTGAACAAGCCGGAAGGGGGTTTGACTTCTCCGCTCGGTCATCTTTGAGGATAATCGGAGGATCTTCAGCTGGAGGGTCCGGCTGGATCATCATGCCCACCATATCCTGAAATAGAAGGGCCATTTGTTTTATATTGGCCGCTTGTTCTGCGGCCTCTTTGTCCTTCTTCTCAAGCATTCTCCGAAGGAATTCGGCATCTGTTTCCTGCTCACGGCGCTACTCCGAGGATGTCTCCGGGCTTGCTTTTGGTCCCGTAAGTGCGGCCATAGCTGTTAGCATTTCTTAGAGCTTTTGTTGTTGTTGCTCCTAAGCCTTTGTTACGGATCGCGTAAGTGGTCGATGACCTATGGAGATACGGTTATCCTCTTTTCCGGATGCTATATAGACGGTATGCACCACCATACCCTTAGACTTAGGGCATTTGGGTTCAGTGGTCTTGCGATTCGTTGCAGACTCAGGGATTTTCTCTGGCCTTCTCCTCTTATGGGCGGTCGAAGTTGAGGGGGCCATTGCAGTGGGCACCCAAGTAGCTGTCGCCTTCTGTGGCTTGACAGGGTGGTCCTCTTCTTGCCGAACCTTTATCTTTTTCTGTCGGAGGGAGTAATTTGGATCAATCGTCGAGTTTTGGACTTGACGCCAGACCTTGTAAATTTTAGAGGACAGACGTTGAGGGGGGTGCTCCAGCTTCGCCTTTGGGGCATTCTCCAAAGGTGGAGGAGATCTTTTCAGCACAGCAGTTGGAAAATTCCTGCGCACCCTGTTAAGTAGTTCAAAGCTGTTCCCAGTTGGAACAGCAGCATCAACTTCCACCATTGGAGCTGGCGGAGTCAATCCAGAAGGGGAATTGCCCCCAGCTTTCTTCACTCGGTGCCAGTGGCGATATCGAGCATGTCGTGCGGCCAGGATCACCTCCGCTGTTGGATGACTTCTTCATACCCCCTGCTTTGATGAGGGGCTGTTGTCGTCGTTAGCCTGTCAAAGACCGATTCCCGTTGAGAGGGGATGGCCAATCTTGAAAAGGCCGATTTTCGTGCAGGGGAAACGGCCTTGGTTACTTCACCCGGAGCGGGAGCTGAAACAGCCAGTCTTGTGAAGACCAACCCCTTAGCCGGAGAAGCCGCCTTGATGACTTCAGGAATAGGAATGGCTATCCGCTTTGGGATAACGCCTTCTGGTATTGCGGGCTTCTTCACGGGCTCGTTGGAGCTTTGGCTTAGTCTGCTGAAAACTGAGGCGCTTGGTTTGGGCGATCCGTTAAGAGGGGCCGCAGTAGTGGTAAGCCGATCAAAGACCGACTTCTTCTGAGCTTCTTGCAATGGTATAGGGGTATTGAAGCTCATCGGTGGGAGCATGGTCCCGAAGAATAGCCCAGTGGTGGCCTGAGTTACTTGTTCCACAGGCATATTGAACAGGGAGGCCGCTTGAGGCCCATAAGTCACTCCTCTTGCGAGGACAGAGCGGGAGTTGTTGCAATTGTTGCAGTTGGTGCAGTAGGAAGCCATTGAGCTTCTGTTTTCTGCACGGAGCAAGACTCCAAATCTTAGTACCTCGAACCTAAGGGCAACCATATTAAACCGCGATTCGTTCGCGAACACGACACACAAAGTGTGGAGTGGAAAGAGGAAAAGATCCCACCGGGCGTACCAGAATCTGTTCTCCGCCGAAGACAGAGACGAGACCGCGCAAGTCCGTCTTACCTGAATTTCGAGGACAGATGCTATTTGGTGCTATCCGTCCACCTCTCCGAATATGCTAAGTTGATTTATGACACCGTATATCGGAGGTTTAAACGGATGTGGTGGATATAGCAGACTTCGTCAGATTCCCCCTCGTTGAGGGTTTTTTGATTGTGGGGACGCTCTTCCCTGCAGGCGCAAGCCCCTGCAGTTAATTACGCTACCGCATCGCGGTAACCACTTTCTCCTTCTCCAGATGGTCACTTCGTGTCATGGGTGTTTGTTTTGTTTTTTGGTTGCCCGTGGATTGTATACGGAGACTAATTTATGTTGTCACCCGTAGGACGTGGATTAGTCCAAATCCGTATCTTCTTAGATTTAGGTTTGGGGTTGGGTTTAAGGATACATTAGTCTCATTTGAGACTAAGATCAACTTATACGTTAGTTAAGGATACGTTACTCTAATTTTAGACTAAGATCAACTTAACGGGATCGTTTAAATCCAATAAAAGAGCATTTGGGCTCTATTGTTTAGTTTAGGGACTTTGCGGTCCATAATTAGTTTAAGGACATTACGGTCCAAGGTTAAGGACATCATAGTCCATAGGTTTAAGGACCCCACAGTCCAAGGTTAAGGACATCATAGTCCATGGGTTTAAGGACTCCACGGTCTAGTTTAAAGACGTCATAGTCTCTAGAATGTATGGTTGTCGGGATCCGTCACCTCTCTGAAGACGTTGAAGGTTTACAACGACAAATATCAGAGGAGTGAAGAGATGTACCCTTGAACCAATTTTGGTTGGGGGATCTGTAGTCCAATTGGGACTAAGATCTGAGATTTATGAGCATATGGGCTCAATTAATCTGAATGAGGGGTTTATGGCCAACTTGGGCTCGGCCCACTCAGTTAAAATGTTAAACATTTAACAATAGTAAGCATTGGTTTGAATTCTGAAAATTTTTTTGTCTTTTATTGAATGCTGAGCATTCATCATAGCTCTGGGCTTTATTAAAGAATAATTTATGTTCTTTTAGCGCACACGTGCGGAGCATGTGGCGCGCTTGGCGCTTTGCGCCAGTCAAAGAGCACAGAGCGCTTCTGCTGGGTAGCGCACACGTGAGGAACACGTGGTGCACTTGGCGCTTTGTGCCAGTCCATGAGCGCAAAGCGCTATTTGTTCAGTGGCGCACACGTGAGGAGCACGTGGTGCGCTCGGCGCTGAGCGCCGATCCATGAGCGCAAAGCGCTATTTTATGAGCGCAAAGCGATATCTGTTCAGTGGCGCACATGTGGGGAGCACGTGGTGCGCTTGGCGCTATGCGCCAGTCAAAGAACGTAGAAGCGCATCTAATCAATTTTATGATCTGAGAAATAAATTCTCGTTTAGAAGAGATTTTGTCTCAAGATTCTAAGAACAAAGTTCTTGTTTTGTAGGAGATGTTGCAATCTCTTATTTTAGTGAAAGGCTTTGCTTTTATGGATCTGTGATCCTAAAAGAATTGAATTATTCTCCCCACCTTTATTTATAATGTTCATGATCTCTTTATATAAAAGACCTTAGTCTTATAGATCTATGATCTGTGAGAAGAATTATGTTCTTCTTTTTATTCTATGATGAGATCTTTTGATCTCTTTGTGAAAGACCTTGGTCTTGTAGATCTATGATCTTTAAAGAAAGAAGTGAATTCTTCTCTTTTTTTTATATGGGACGATTTCGTCTTTCTGTTCTTTTTTACCTTGAAGAAAATCTTCTTCTTCTGAGAGCTTCGCTCTTCTTTCTGAGATTTCTCAAAGTTTATGGGGAGGTTCCTCTGTATGTTTCTGTATATGAGACTTGAAGTCTTGAAGCCTTTATATAGGGTGAGCTGATTTGTTCAATCAGTTAAGGAGATCTTTTTTCCAATTGATTTGGGGATTCCCCACCGTTGGATCTTTGATCCAAGGGCTTCTGATTTACAGAAGGCAATTTTCTTGTTTTTAACAAGATTGGGAAATATTTTCCATACAGAATTTATTCTGTGTTTTTGGTGATTTTTTTTAATCACTATTGGATCATTGATCCAACGGTGCTCTGATTTACAGAGCACAATCTTTTTGTTTGGAAAGATTTTGAGGAATCTTTCCTTAACAGAATTTTATTCTGGTCAATTAATGATTTATCATTTTTATTGGATCTTTGATCTAACGGTGGGGAACATTTAGCTTCAGCGCTAGCGCACTCGTGCTTTTCACGTGATGCGCTGCCTCTAAGCGCTGGCGCTCTTGGCGCACTTAGCGCTAGCGCACTCGTGCTTTACACGTGGTGCGCTGCCTCAGAGCGCTGGCGCTCTTGGCACACTTAGCGCTAGCTCACTCGAATTTTGCACGTGGTGTGCTGCCTCAGAGCGCTGGCGCTCTTGGTGTACTTAGCGCTAGTGCACTCGTGCTTTGCACGTGGTGCGCTACCTCAAAGCGCTGGTGCTTTTATGAAGCGCAGCTTCATTTCAAATTTTGAAATTTTGAATAGAGCCTTGCTCTGATTGGGGGAAACAGACCCATTACCACCGATTTGGTGGCAAAAATATACTCGTCGGGGGGAAGTATCTCCTCATAATATTCCCCTCTGATGGGTAATCCGGGTATCTTCGCAAACTCCTCCAATGAGATTAAAACCTCCCGATCTAATAAGAGAAAGGTGTGGTTCAGGATGTTCCATTGTTCAAGGAAAGATTTGACCCACCACACATGAGGAGTGTGATAGTGAAAGACGGATGCATAGATCGCAGGATACAACCCGATCATCAATAGCAGCGATTTCTTAGCCGACAGGATATATTGGGCCCACTGTAGATAACCAGCCGAATGACAGACAGTCATTCCTATCATATAAACTTTCCTCTAAGGATGCGACTCTCCTTGGCATATGCGTTGCCCTAAAATGTCCAAGGCCATCGGCGGCTGCACTGGTATTGACGCCATGGAAGGCTGAAGACGACCTTCCAAGGACCAGTTGACCTCTTCTACTGCGTAAGTTACCTGAGGTGGGTCAGCGTAATGGATCACGAGGATCAATTCTGAAGGCGATTGATTTAGAGATGTTTTGTCGATCAAAAATATTTACCGCAATCAAGAACGGCGTCGCATGAAGCTAGCCGGTGAATACGGGTCGGTCCACAGGGATGTGTAAATCTCCTTTAAGTTCTTACGAGTTAATTCCAAATGGTGTTTGGATTTATAATTAAACCTAAAAATTGAAGTTGTATGATACTAGGATTAGAAACTTGCTAGGATTAGGTTTAGGGAAAATTTGGTAAACAAAGATCTACATCTCTTTCCATTGCCATTAATTAAATATATCATATTAGTGTTATGGTAAATATTTATAAAGGGGATTAGGATGATTGGGATGATTGATTCTTCCTCTAGATCCTTGTCCTTCCTTTATTAATCTTTACCCTAACCTCCATGGAAAACCTTAAAATCCGGGCCTTTAGACTACGGAATCACCGTTACCTCGAGGGTAGAGTGCCGTAGGGAGCGGAATAAGAAGGCATGCATGGAGTTCTAATGTTCATAAAAGGTTGGCAATGAAAAGAGATGAGAGATCTTCATCTCTCAAATCCTTCCCTATTCCTAACCCTAACAAGCGAGGAAACTACTCGCTCATTGAGGGGATGAAGAAAGACATGATTTTATTAAAGAGAGAAAACATCTATTGCAAGTTAATAAAAACTAAACTAAATTAAACTAAGGCAAGAAAATAATTTACCTAGGGCAGATATGAAAAACTATAACTAGGGCAAGGAAAATAACCTACTTACGATTGATGCGCTCTAACTTCAAGAAAACAGAATTTTATTCATGAGTAGAGGCATGAGAAAATACAAGGCTTTGGGTTCTATTTATAGGACATAGAAACCCTAGGTTTACAATTGCTCCGCATGTCTACAATTACAAATATACCCCCAGGAAATCTTTCCATAGCCGCCAAGAAATTTTGGTAAAATTTTCTCTGCATGAAACCTTCAAACGGCCGCGGAACCGCGGCATTGGTGCGCTTGGGCCGCGGTTCAGCGGCCCAATGGTGAGTTCATGCAATGGTTTTTCTTGGGCTGTCTTAGTGTCTTTTGGGCTTCCTGGTTCTTTATTTCTTTTATCAATTGGGCTTCTGTATTAATTCCAGATCTTCAGTGAACACTTTGCAATGGATCTTTTAACCGTTTTTCTTGCAAATTTTGGATCTTGCGTTGCATTGTTGATGGTGAACCGTTCTTCTGCTGGGCTTTACTAAGATCCTCCTAATTGTTGGTCAAAAGTCCTTCTTTTGTGTCGTCTTTTGTGTTTTTCACTGTTTTCGCTCCCAGAACCTGTAACCTGTAACATGTAGCAGACGTGGGTCAAAAGCACCTGTTTTTATTCTTAAATGCATAAGAATGGGGAATACAAAATGCAATATTATGTTCAGCTCATCCGCGATGTTCAGCTGTCCTGTGATGTTCAGTAGTCCAGCTGTCCTGTGATGTTCAGCCTTTACTTGCTGACGCACCAAACATTTTGCGACGCTTCTGGCTACTTCACGCTTCATTCCATGCCACCAATAATTCTGACGTAGATCTTCGTACATTTTGGTACCTCCAGGATGTACTGAATAGGGAGAGCTGTGAGCTTCTTTCATTAACTCTTCCCGAACATGACCCTTTGGTACACACAATCTGTTGCCGTATCTCAAAGATCCGTCTTCATGGATGATGAAATCTGTTCTGAGTCCATTCTCCACTTGTTCTCTGATCTTTTGCAACTTAGCATCGCTGGCTTGAGCTGCTTTGATCTGATTGACAATGGTTGATTGAACTTGTAGATTCATCAAACTTGAAACATCACCTGGCATGACTAGTTCGATCTCCATCTAATGTAGGTCTTGCTGAAGCTTCCACTGGGCAGTGAGATTCATTGCTAATGGTTGGCGACTAAGAGTATCAGGTACTACGTTCACCTTTCCTGGATGATATTGCAAGTTGATGTCAAAGTCCGCCTTGAGTTCTAACCATCTTCTCTGCCGCATATTCAACTCCTTCTGAGTAAACACATACTTCAGACTTTTATGATCTGTGTAGATGTTCACTGGTTCACCAAGTAAGTAATGGCGCCAAATCTTGAGAGCAAAAATGACGGCTGCCAACTCTAGATCATGCGTCGGATAATTGCGCTCAAGAGTCTTCAGTTGTCTTGAAGCATAAGCTACAACCTTACCGTGCTGATGTAGAACACGTCCTAATCCTTTACCGGATGCATCGCAATGCACTTCGAATCCTCCAGATTGATCCGGTATGACAAGAATAGGTGCAGATGTCAGTCTTGACTTGAGTTCTACGAAAGCTTGCTCGCATGCTTCTGACCACACAAATTCTTTATCTTTTCGTGTGAGCTTGGTCAGGGGTGTTGCTATCTTCGAAAAGCCTTCAATGAATCTTCTGTAATATCCAGCTAAGCCCAAGAAACTCCGTATATCCTTCACTGGTTTTGGTGTAGGCCATTCGCTGACTGCTGAAAATTTTGCTGGATCTACAGAAATTCCTTCTCCTGATACGATGTGTCCAAGAAAACTAACCTGTTTTAGCCAAAACTCGCACTTGCTGTATATGGCATAAAGCTTATGTTGTCGAAGAGTTTCCAGGACAATTCGTAAGTGCTCCGCATGCTCTTACCGGTTCTTTGAATATACCAGGATGTCGTCGATGAAGATGACAACGAGCCTGTCTAAATACTCCCGGAAGACTTGGTTCATAAGGTTCATGAAGATTGCTGGTGCATTGGTCACTCCTAATGGCATTACTAGAAATTCGTAATGTCCATAGCGAGTTCTGAAAGCTGTCTTGTGAATATCAGCCTCCTTGACCTTCACTTGATGATAACCTGAACGAAGATCTAGTTTAGAGAAGACACAAGATCTACTTAGCTGATCGAATAAATCGTCGATGCGCGGGAGTGGATACTTGTTCTTTATAGTAACTTCATTCAAGGCCCTATAATCGATGCACATTCTGTATGAACATTCCTTCTTCTTTACCAGTAGTACAGGTGCTCCCCAACTTGAAGTACTGGGACGAATCCATCCTTTCGCCAGTAATTCGTCCAACTGTGTTCGGACTTCCTTTAATCCTTCCGGACTTAGTCTATAAGGTGCTTTGATCACTGGTTGTGCTCCTGGTACTAAGTCAATACTGAATTCAAGAGCTCGATCGGGAGGCAAACCTGATATATCGTCAGGGAATACATCGTCGAACTCCCGAACTACCTCTGGTCTTGATTCTTCCTCTGCCTGAGCTGCTGCAACTACTGCTTCCCTTGGCTTTGCTTTGTAAGTACTTGGCTCTAGTGTACGGTCTCCACTCTTGAAATAGAAGACCGGATGATCTGGAATCTCAAATACTACCCTCCTTTGACGACAGTCGATGGTAGCATAAAAGGTTCCAAGCCAGTCCATTCCTAGAACCACATCGAAATTTGGTATGTCCAGTACCTTGAAGTCAGCGTAAAACTCTCGACTGCAAACAATGACTGGACACATGTTGTATCCCATAGTTGCCTTTAGAACACCATTTCCGGAACTGACGTTCCAACTGGATACAAGCGGTGAGACTGGAATCGCATGGGTTCGGACAAACCGTTGCGACATAAAGCAGTGGGATGCTCCAGTATCAAACAGTGCAAGTGCAGGTAGTGAAGCTACTAGGATTGTACCTAAGGTATATAGGATAGGTTTTAGGTATAGGGAAAGTGTGTAGGTAAACAAAACTAAAAGATACGTTTGAGAAGGAAAGTTTACCAGTAATGACTTGGCCAGTGGCCTCAGCTTCTTCCACAGACATCATAAAAGCCTGGCGCTTTGGCACATTCCTCCTGACCTGAGGAGCATTCCTCGGAACGTTCCTTTGAGCTTGATGGAACTGTCGAGGAGGTGGTGCAGCTTATGGTCCCCTAGGTGGTGCAGGCAGTGCAAGTCTGGTAGCAGGTACCTGAAGAGCTGGTCGCTGCTGATAGGTATTTGCTGGCCTGGGTGCAGCAACTGAGTTCTGCCTTTGAGGACAAGATCCAATATCGTGAGTGGCTGAACCGCAGACTAAGCAGAGGCGGTTGGCTCGACTGCAGTCCTTCATCATATGTCCAGTTCTCTTGCAGTAAGTGCAAAAGGCTGGGCTAGGACGATGAGTTGATACTCCGGGTCGCCTCGGCACGAAAGGTGGTCTGGACGTGGCTCCACCTGCCATTTGGTTGGCAGGGCGCTTGACTCCTGCAGACTGTAGTCTGCCCCTCTCTTTTATCACTGCCTCATAACTGCGGGCAGCTTCTAGGGCTTCCTCATGAGTCAAAAACTTTCCTGTGGCTAGAGCAGCCTTGATCTCTGTGTCCAAACCTTGCTGAAAACGACGGGCTCTGATCTCGTCCGTCGGTATCAGGTGTGCCGCGAATCTGTTTAAAGATTGTGTTAGCTATGTGACAACTAAAAATTGAACTATTGTGACATATCTTACCGGCTCAACATGGTGAACTTAGCGTCGTATTCATCTACCGATTTGTCCCGCATTGATCCTTGCTGTAGATGAATAAACTGCTGCTCCATAGCGAACCTGGCAGTCACAGCGAAATATTTCGCGTCAAACTTCTCGCGAAATATCTTCCATTCAATCGGCTGTACTAGACGGGTTTCTTCCGCCTTCCACCAATTGCGAGCATTATCCGTGAGCTGTAGTTTTGCTACACGGACCCAAGCGTTATCTGGCACTTGAGCTGCTGCCAGATCGTCTTCGATGCTTTGTGCCCATTCTTCTGCTTCGAGAGGGCTTCCTTTACCCGAGAATTGCTTTGGGTGCAAAGCTCTGAATTGCTTTATTCCCGGTGCATCTATCTCAGGACGACTCAGAAGTTGTTGATGTCCCTCGAGAAGACTGCGGATCGCATCGAATAGCATCGTTTGCTCAGTGGGTGGTGTCGGAATAACTGGTGTGAGCGGTAGTGCTGGAGGGATGTTGTTAATGTTGGTGCTGGTGTTGTTCGGGGAATCCATAACCCTGAAGAAAAATTTGGATTAGGGCAGATTCAAATACATGAAATGATAAGATTCAAGGAATAGAGATTTGCAAGATTCAAAGAACATGAATTGTAAAGAATGTCTTAGTTGCTGCTTCTTGTATTATATTGCTTAGGTTGTTCACGCAGACCAGAACTGCATGACAGGGATTTATACAGCTCTGACCTGCATAGGCCACCAACAAAACCTGTCACGCCCTGCTTCCCAGTGTACGGCGAAGTGGACGCGACAAGGTCCGCTACGTATGTACTCAGAAGTACATACGCTAAGCGTAGCTAAGCAATATAAAATAAATCACAAGAGACGAAAGGTATAGAAATAACAGCAACTTTTATTAATAACATTCTTTGTACAATGCATGAAAGGAAAATACAACTGAAATGAAAAGCAATGCCTAAACAGTGGCATAACAGAAAATGAAAATACTGGAAAGAACAAGGTACAATTATCTAGAGCTCTGGGTCTTCTTGGAACTGCTCCAAAACTTCACCGGTGGGCTCGATCTCAGCTTGGTCCAACGCACCTGACGACATTCAAAGAAGAAAGAAATAGAATGTTGTCAGCGAACAGGTCGCTCGGTAAGTCCCAAAGAATAAGAAGAATGAGAATGACAGAGTAACAGTATTTTCTAAAGTATTATATTGTTGAATATTATGGAACATTGTTTAACGCTGTTGTTTGTAGCTTGGTACAGAAGGATGCCAGTGTATACGAGGGGGATCTCTATATGCTAGAGATCAGGGCAAAAGGAAAGTACAAGGAACCGTTATGCCACGGTACAACAGCAATAGGATTCAGGTTAGGTGTCTTAATCTGACCACCTCGTGCCACCTTTAACACCTTCCGTACCAATCTACCCCTTAAACCCCGTTGTGTTTTAACAGTATTGTAGTATTGGAATATGTAAGTTGGGTGACTGACCAAAACCATGATATCAGTAAACACGATGTAACTGTATAATCAGGTAAATGGAATATCAGGATAATGGATGAATATCCATGGTTTGATTCAATCAAAATGAATATATTGTTAACTGGATTCAAGGATTCATGTATTCAAATTGTGTTGGAATATAAAAGAATATAGATTGACTTGAATCATATTCAAGTCAGAAATAGTCAGACTCTAACCTGAGTCAGACTAAAGAAAGATAATTTGAAGTTCAATATTAGTTAGGGGCCTTATTGTAATTTGTGAAACTTGAGGGGGGTTTATGTAAAAAGTACTTTTGTATAGTTTTCAAAATATACCTCAAGTATTTAATAATCGTCTTTATTGTTATAATGAATGTGAATTTTATTTGTGTTATTCTAGTGAATATATCCTAATAAAAGTATTAATTGTTTTATCTGAAATTCATGGTATTTTAATGTAACTTTTAATCTTTTAAATTTTAGAAAAAAAGGTAGAAACTTTATCTTATGATAAAATAGGTGTTTAAATGATAATTATATATCTATAAACACATGAATAATTTTTAAATGAATATTTTATTTTCAAAAATCTCATTTTCCTTAAATATCGTATTTTAAACCTTTCGAGACCGAATGCTCCTTGCGGAGGTCTGAATCTCGCACTACTAGCCTGCGGGTGCACGATGAACCGTACTATCCCTAACAGGTTCCCCAAAAGTGGGTTGTAGCGGCACTTTGTTTAGCTTTTATAAATACTATTCATTTAGGAAAACGGTTTTATAAATATAGGGTATTTATTTGCAAAAGAGTATAGTTTTCCGTATTTTAGTTGTTAGGGTTTCCTAAGCCAACTACCCTATTTCTAAGGTCTAAATGATGAGTCATTAGAAGCCTCAAATTGCCTTTTCACCGTCAATTGTGGCCAGGTAAGTACAAGTGAGGAGGGAGGGATCCTCTCACGAATCGTGAGACGGGCCTTTTAAAGTTACCCAAGCTCACTTGCCTAGCCTAGACACCATAAAGTCAGTTTAGATAAACGATCGATGTCCATGACATATCGTATTTTCATTTTATAAAAGATTTTATTTAGAAATGTTTACAACTTAAAGCTTTCAAGAAAAGATTATAAAGAATATGGTATTCAAAAACGTTATCATTTCATGTGTGAAATTTCATTCAAATTGGTTTCTACAAGTTTAGTGATCAAGATAAACATATTTAGGAGTGAGGTAATTAATTAGAACAAGAAAAATAAACTTTATGGTATTTTTATGAAAAGAATACGATATTGTAAAGAAGTTATCATTTCATGTGAGTAACTTTATTTAAATTGGTTTCTAGGTGATTAATAGTCATCATACATAAGTTTAGGTATTATGTATTAGGTGACAAGTGGAAATTTATAGAAAAACCGAATCGGAAATCGTTTTGTTCCGATTTTCGTCGGGTTCCAAAAGTCGTATTTTTTACGTTAAAGAAAAGAGAGATAGAAGAGATGGGACTTACGGGTTTGGACAAGCTAAGGGGGCTAGGGAAGGTGGTGGTGGTCGATGCGTTGAAAATGTCACGAAGGTTCTGATCCGGTCGCCGGAAATCTGTCGTCGGTTTCGGCAGCGCTTCGCTTCTCGCTCTTCGTACCGAGTTCTCGAGAATTTGGGAGAGTGGACTTAGAGTGGTAAGGTGAAAAGGTAGAGGGTAGGGGTCTTTATATAGGGCTAGGCAAGGGTTAGGGTTTGGATTAAAAAATAATTTTAAAAAAATGTAAAATTCATTAAAAATTCATTAATTTTGGACTTAAAAGAGGTTTAATGAGAATTTTGTAACAGTACAGAGAAAATGGAGTATGCAGGGATGAAGACCAAGTCAACACGAAGATTTTTCGTGTTGACGACTCGGCCGACCGGCCGAGTCAGGGCCGAGTCGGGTGCCGTCGGGTGGGGTTTGGTCTGGGGGAGATTTTGGTATAGTTTATTTTTTATAATTCGCAATAAATTGTGAGTTATGGCTGTTTGACCGTTTGACTTCACAAAAAAATTAAAACAAAATGATATAAAAATTATGTGGGGCATGGGATTCGAACTCTGGTGGCTTGGTTCAGCAGTGCAAGGTATTACCAATGAGCTACAAGCTCCTTCTTGTAATTATTGTAAGGAAATAGATACTTAATTGTTTCCAGCAACATCAATACTCCAAGTATACACTATATTTAAAGCAAATTTTTGGTATACAAAATTGGAGTTGTTACATCGAGTCTAGGGAGGCCGCCTTATCCTCTGCCTGTTTCAGCTGGACGAGGAGCTCTTCCTCATGCGAGAAAGATTCACCGGCTTTCTTCATTACCTGGGCCACCTCCTCGGCCTCCATGGAGGCAAGAAGGACGCAATGCAGGAGGACCTACGGAAAACACGAACCATTTTAGGAGCTAAACAGATATAAAACATTTGGAGAAATTTTGGAAAAATTACTAACCTGAACGGCCTCCTGAGCTATCACCGCCACCTGGGCCTTCAGGGTGCCTCAGGGAATCTTAGCCCCCGCCGCCTTCTCCATGTCCGCCAGTAAACTGTCGGCCACAGAGAGCTTCGAAGGCACCTTGATGCAGAAGTCACCCTCCTGCACTTGTATCCCGACCGGGGGTGGCCGGGAAACCACTCTCTTCTGCCTCTTGAGCGGAGACTCGGTAAAAGGCGGCACCTCTATTCTGGCCTGGGGCGCCAGATCCCGGGCATGCTTCTGCCTTCCTCTACGTTCTTCCAGGACGAGAAGGGCTATGGGGAACCTGGAAGAAAGGGCTTGCTGGGGACCCATGCTCGGTGTGGATCGGGACAAGCTAGCACCACCGCCCTTCCTCTCCTGATCCTTGACGGCCATGGCAGCCATGATTTTCGAGCGATTCATCAGCTCTGCGGAATATACATAAGAAAAAGAGAGGGGTCAGCAACTAAAACAGCAAAATTATGCTAGAATTATGCTAAGTCTAAATTGATCGGCGAAGCCATAACTTAGCCCCAAATCGTGCGGGGCTGAAACCTGCCTGGCTCAAAGCCTACTCAGAAAGCAGGACATCGGCCTGCTGGATCGGTTTCCACTGCGACACCACCCTCGTCTCTAGGGCATTCGACTGTTTGACCCTAGGGCAATCTGCTCTATGCCACTTAGTGGGCACGAGCCAATCCTCACCCTCCGGAGGCCCGACGAATACAAACTTCTCCTTCCATTCATGGATGGAAGAAGGGACGACCACTACCCCAGACCTGGCCACCCAACCCTTATGTTTTTTGAAAGAAAGGTACACCCAGCTCGATTCGTCCTTGCTGGTACCGGGGTGATTTTTATAACAAAAAAAGGAAAGGAGAAGACTCAAGTCGAAAGGGATCTGATCAATCTTCAACCGGACAAGAAACCCGAGGAGAATTCTCCACGAGTTTGGCGCTAGCTGGCCCGGACCGAGACGAAAGCAATAGAGTATGGCGCAAACTTCGGACGAGAAAAGTAGACGCATCCCTACCCAAAACGCTTCCAGGAACAGAGCAATCTCATTGCCATGTACCTGATCTTCCCGCTCACCCTCCCTGGCCAGATGAAGCGAATAGCCAGGGAGGAATATGGAAATGAGCTCGGATATCGGAAAGCTCGTCCAAGCGATTCAATATCGAGGGCGCATCACGAGTATTTTCGATGCGCACCTTAGGGGCCCTCTTCGCCCCTGACGACGAAATGTAAGGGCGTCGCCCCCTAGAGGGCGAGCTCGATGCAAAAGACGAAGTATATACAGAGATTTAAGTTCTTTAAAAATATCAATAGAGATTAAATTTCCAAAAGAACTCAGCGCCTCACGTGAAAAGCATGTGAGCGCTCAAGGCCAAGTATATAGCGCCTCACGTGAAATGCACATGAGCGCCTGTAAAGGTTAGTGCTTAGCACTATTGGAGCGCCCCGCATGAAACGCATATGAGCGCTGTAGGGTGTTTTTCTTCACCCCATTGAGATAGGAATACGCGCGCGCTTGTCAGGTGTACTACAGATTCCCCCTGCCTAGGGTAAGCGAGGGTTTATTGATTGTGGAGATCCGAATCTCCGGCAGCCGCGGACTAAGCTGTCGTTAATTACCCCTCGCCTTTGGAGCGAAGGAACCTCCGATTGACGGGTTAAACTGGTCATGCGAACTCAATGTGCAGTGTGCATGTGTTGTGTTTTGAAAGAAGTTTTGGATATATCGGAAGCCCCGTAAAGTTTTTACGGGGGTCCCGCTATCCGGATAGTGGGCTGGGGGTCAAAAGGGCTAGCAGCCCCCTTGCGGGGTGCGGGACAGCGCCCCGTTAGAAATTTTTTCTAATGGGGAAGGTATATTTAGTGCAGAGTGTGTGTAAAATGGGGGAAATGGCGTCCAAAGGACGCGTGGGTGGACATGGGCGCTTTAGTGCCCGGGGTCACGTGCGCGCACGTGATTATTGGGCGCCTTAGCGCTCGGGGTCACGTGGCGCACACGTGACCATTAGGCGCCTAAGCGCCCGGGTTCACGTGGCGCCACGTGACCATTGGGCGCCTTAGCGCCCGAGGTCACATGGCGCACACGTGACCATTGGGCGCCTTAGCGCCCGGGGTCACATGGCGCACACATGACCGAAGGGCGCCTTAGCGCCCGGGGTCACGTGGCGCACACATGATCGATGGGCGCCTTAGCGCCCGGGGTCACGTGGCGCACACGTGACCATGGGAAACACCCACGGGAAGGGGACCTAGCTCCTAGGTTGGGGAGTTGAACTCCCAAGAGGTTTTTTGGAGTTGAACTCCTAACGGAAACTAATTTATGGAGTTAAACTCCAACAGATCTAGAAAGGAGTTAAACTCCTAGGAATTTTTGGCTCTTCTTTTAAGCCTTGGATCTGTCCAAAGTTAGATTTTTGGAGATGGGTCTCCTTCTTCCTTCTTTTGATCGGAGGGATCTTGGAGAAAAGGGGGGTGAGACTTAAAAGTCTCCCCTTTTCGAGATCTGATTGGAGATCCGAGCTCCCCTTCGTGGGTTTTGTGGTGAAAAACTATTTATTTTTTAGAAAGGAAGAGTTAAACTCTGGATTTAATTCAAAAGAAAGAAGAAAGTTTTAGAACCTTGAGGAAGGAGAGAGAGAGAGCACATCTTGATTTTTTTTTGGAGAGAGAAAAAGTTGTTGAGATATTTTCATTATCTTTGCCTTTATAGGCTACACACTTTACATATAGCCCCTTGGGCTTTACAAAATGGCATTTTGCCCATCCCATGCCTTATGTGGCTCAATTCTTTTGCACATAAGCCATGAGCTTTACAAAAATTTGGCTTTATGCCTATTTTTCTTACATTTATTCATAAAATAAAATAAAATAAAATAAATACACCAAAATTATTTATTACAAAATTTTTATTTTGGCATGGGGGAGGCCGGCCGCTTCATGTTCGGGCTCGACCCGGGCATTGGCCCACTTGACCTGGGTTTGGGCCTACTTGGCTTGGGGTTAACTTTGATTTTGACTTGGTCAACCGGGGTGTAAATTTTTACCCCAACAAGCGCCAGAAAACAGAAAAGTTAGTGCTTAGCACTAGTGCGGTGCCATAAGAATCTAGTGCTTAGCACTAATCCAGTGCCCATGTGAAACGCACGTGAGTACTGTATGTCCCAGTGTTTAGCACTGTTGGGTAATTATAGAAACTCAATCCCATCCCAAATTGGCTAAAGTTTCCTGAGGTTAAACCCCTGTGATTTTAAATCAACCAAGCTCATATTGTTCATGGTTTCCCAAACCAACCTTAGTCTCCGAAATGACTAGTGGTCTCCCATTGATGATATTCCAAATGATACTCATCTTATATCTCCTAAGATAATTTTAGTCTCAAACATGAATAACATTTCTTAGGTCTACAACAACACCCCCACCCCTTCCCTCAAATATGGTATTTGGTTTAAGGGTACATCTCTTCACACCTCTGATACATGTCGTTGTAATTCCTCAACGTCTTCAGAGAGGTGGGGGTCCTAACGACCAACAATTTCTTTTGCTGATGCACTTCCAAATTGATGTGCATGACCGGTTCAAATTGGGCGCATTCCATATCAACATCGTTCACTCCGTCACGTAACAAATACACGTGCGTGCAAGTTGAACTTTGGACCGAAAAGTCCTTAAACTAAATATTCGCCTCAAACATGGCAACCCAATCCTGGCCCATAATGGCTAAGCTTATGTTTGTGATATCCAAACCGATCTTCATTCATATCTCCTAAGTTAATCTTAGTCTCAAATATGACTAACGATTCTTAGATTCATCACCATCTTTTCCATCAAATACGGGATTCGATTTAAGGGTATATCTTTTCACACCTCTGATATATGTCGTTGTAATTCCTCAATGTCTTTAGAGAGGTAGCGGGTCCCGACGACCAACAGCTCCTCTTAATACACTTCCAAATTAACGTGCATGCTTCAAATCGGATCGTGCCCTAAATTGGGCACATTCCATATCAACATCATTCACTCCGTCATGTAAAAAATACACGTGCGCACATGAAGATAGCGGACCGAAATGTTCTTAAACTAATATTCACCTCCAAAATGACGATAGAGGACCGAAATGTCCCTAAACTAAAACTTCATCTCAAACATGGCGATAATGGACCGTGATGTCCTTAAACTAAAATAATCGAGACCAAATGCTCATATGTTTAAGTCGATCTTAATCTCAAACCAGATTAACGGTCCTTAAATCAACCCAAACCCAAATCTAAAAATATACGAATTTGGACTAATCCATGCCCTACGGATAACGACATAAATTAGTCTCCGTATACAATCCACGGGCAACCCAAAATAAAAAAAACATACACACGACACGAAGTGAACCTCTGGAGCAGAAGAAAGTGGTTATCGCAATGCGGTAACGTAATAAACTGTATGGGATTGCGCTTGTAAGGAAGAGCGTCCCCACAATCAAAAACCCCTCGCAAACGAGGGAAAATTTGATAAAGTCTACTACAATGGTCGCATCCGTCAAAACCTTCAATATACGGTGTCATAAATCAACTTGGTATCTTCGAAGAGGTGCACGGATAAATCCAAATAGCATCTGCCCCTAAATTCAGGCTAAGAGATCTATCCCGGTTCGTCTCTGTTTACAGCGGTGAATATTCGTGTGTCATGTTTTGCGAACAAAATCGCGGTTCGCTATGGTTGCCCTTAGATTCGAGATACTAAGATTTGGTTTCTTGTTCCTGTGTAGGAAGAAGAAGAAAAAGAAGAAAAAGATCAATGGCTTTCAACTGCACAACCTGCAACAGCAACTCCCGCTCCGCCCTAACTGGAGGAGTGACTTATGGGCCCAACACAGCATCCATTTTTTCAGTGCCGGTGGGGAAAGTAGAAGAATCCACTACTGGATTGTTCTTCGGGACCATGCTCCAACCAATGAGCATCGGTGGCCTAATGATGCAACCCGATGTTCCCAAGAAGTCGGTCTTCCACCGACTGATGACTGCAACGGCTCCTCTTAACGAGCCGTCCAAAAAGGGGGCCTCAGTCTTTAATAGGCTGAGCCAAAGCTCAAGCGGGCCCGCAAAGAAGCCCATGATTCTCGAAGGGGATAATGAAGCCGTCAAAAGTGCTTCACCAGTCGAGCTATCGGTCTTCGAGAGGCTGACCGTCTCCAATCAAATCTTGCCAAGGACGTCGGTCCTTAACAGGCTGACAACTACTGGAGCTCCTCAAAAAAACTAAGGGCAAACCACAGCCGTTTCCAAAATTGAGACTGTCCCGTCTGAAAGGCATGCTCGACATCGCCACTGGCACCGAGTGAGAAAAGCTGGGGGCAACTCCCCCTCTGGATTCACTCCGCCGGCTCCAATGGTAGAAGTTGACGCTGCTGTTCTAACCGGGAACGGTTTTGATCTGCTTAAGAGGGTGCGAAAGAACTCTCCAACCGCGGTGCTTAAGAAATCTCCCCCGCCTACAGAAACCATAATGCAGACAAAACTGGAGCAGTCCCACCAACGGCTCTCCTCCCAAATTCACAGGGTCTGGTGGAAAGTCCAAGACTCTTTAATCGACAAAGACTACTCTCGTCGACTGAAGAAAATGAAGGTTCGGCAAGAGAAAGACCATCCCTCCATCATACAGCGAGGGGTGTCTTCCACACGGGTGTCTATTACAACGGCTCCTTCAACTTCAACCTCCCACAAAAAGATGAGGCCGAAGAAAATCCCATTGCCAGCGGCAAATTCCAAAGGCGCCGGACCCAGACACCCTAAGTCTGGGGGCATGATCGTACACACAGTTTACATGGCTTCCGGAAAGGAGAAAAGCCGTGCTTCCGTGGCTCATCGACCGCAAACTCGGTCATTAACAAAAGCTCAGGAGCAACAACAAAAGCTCCAGGAAATGCTGATCAAAATGTCAGCACTTACCGGGTAAAAAGAAACCCCGGAATTGGCATCTGAACAGCGTCAAGAGCAGGAGACCGATACAGAGTTCCTGCGAAAGGTGCTTGGAAGGAAGGATAAGGAGGCCGCGGAACAAGCTGCTAACATAAAGCAGATGGTGCTTCTGTTCCAGGACATGGTTGGAATGATGATCCAGCCAGAACCTCCAGCCGAAGTTCCACCGATAATCGTCGAGGATGACAGAGGGGAAACATCAAGCCCTCTTCCAGCTCTATCAACAGCTAAGGAGGAAACAATCTCCAAAGCTGCTCTTGATGACTATATAGCTCAAAAAATACGAGCTCATCAAGCGAATGAAGCAGCTGGCCAAATCGTCAGAACTAGACGACCGTACCCAGAATGGTATGACCAGATCAAGTACCCGCCGGGATATACGATCCCCAAATTCCATGTGTACAAGGGGATAGAAAATCCACACCAGCATGTAGCGCAATTCAGAGCTTTGTGCGGCAACAATGGAGGCGACGATAAATTGTTACTTCGCTAGTTCGTTGGCAGCCTGTCAGAGACGGCATTTGAATAGTATTAGAAGCTCCCAAACGACTCCGTGAAAACATTCACAGAAATGGAACTGCTGTTCACACAGCAGTTCGCCAGCGCAAGCAAGCGCACCCCGATCACGGTATTAATCAATACCGGGGTAAAGCCGAGAGAAACCTGGGTCCAATGCGCGATCCGGTGGCGGGACCTATGGTCAAAGTGCGAACAACGCATCAAAGAATCCCCTGCCGTGGGCATGTTCATCGGGACCCTAGATCCGCAAACGATTGTGTCCCAATTCATGACGTTCTTCAAGCCAACTACCTTCCAGGCCCTGATCGACAAGCTGGCCCAAATGGACCAGATGGGGCACGGGCCTCCCTCCTCAAAAATGAACCCTCGAAATTCCAGGGGTAAAGGGAAAGCGGCCTTCGTTGCCAACACTCAACAGCAACCGAGTGATCCGAAACCGGTTGCTCGCCAAAACAACATGCATCTGCGCCTATCCCTGGAAGAAAGGCTAGGACGCGCTTACTCGTTTCCCCGTGACAAGACGAGGAGACTGTTCGAGCTGGCAGTGCACAACAAACTCATCACATTGCCAGACCCACGGTGTCCACCGCAACCCGGCGACGTCAACAACCCTAACTACTGCTCCTATCACAGAATAGTGAGCCACCCAATTGAGGATTGCTACGTCTTTAAGAACTGGGTCGAGGACCAGTATCAACAGGGGAAATTCACGCTGTCTGAGAACTGGAGGGTAAACCCGCCACAGAAGCACACTCCTAAAACGGTGGATACGCCGGGGGCATCATGCTCGCTCGTAAAAGAAGCTCCATGGGAATTCGTTCTTTCAGCTAAAACCAAAAGAATGCTGAAAGATCTCTAGGCATGTCCGACAGTCAGATGGAGAAGCCCACTTAAACCGGAAATTATCAAAGGGATGCTGAAACCGCGTCCCATACCGAAAGTTGTTGACGAAAGGTAAAATCCCGAAGTCAAGCCTTCAAAGTCTTCGAAGAAAAAGAAGAAGACCAAAAAGCCTGTGCCGCCTGCCGAGTATGACGACAAGCGCACAAACATACAAAAGTATATCGACGCGCTGGAGGAGTACAACCAGAAGGCGTGGACACCGGTCACCCTCGAAGAGTTTCTCAAGCATATTCTTGAGAACGAAGATAGTGACAACGATGAGGAAAATGACTCATCAGAAGAAACCGAAGACTATGTAGCAAGTTGCCACATGGTCTCCCATTCGTCGTTAAATGGTGAAGAAGCTCCCTCGGCGTCAGAAAACGGCACAGAGGAACTGGGGGCAGGATCGGCACTAATATCCCCGGAACTGCCAGAAGACCCGATCGATAGGCAGTTAAACGAAGCATTTCGAAAAAGCAAAGCTGACCGAGAACGCGAAACAGCCATATACGAAAAGGATAAGCGTCAGCGTCAGGATGAAGAAGCTGCGGCAAAGATGAGTCGTAAAGTACTCCAACCAAACTGAAGCACACCTGCCACAAATAAGAGCAGGATCAAGGCAGAGAAGCGGTTCGCCAAAGCCCTGTTAATGGGAATGAAGCTGCCACCTCTCATAGGAAACACTCCCGGGGTCATATGCCTCAACGGAGAGGATTCACATCTAAATTATTACCTATATCATCGGAGGGTCATCCACCCCACCGAAGAATGCAGTACCTTAAAGAAGTGGTGGAAATATTGCCCACCAAAAACACTTCAAGAAGATGAAGCGCAAAGCTCGTCGACAGCAAAAGAGTGCGACAGATGCGCATGAAAAAATGACTGGCAACTGTCATATGGTTGATACCAGTCCGGAAGGGGAAAAGCCCCAAGTTCTTACCTTCGGGAGCGACTCTGAGGATGAAATGACCCTCATCCCTCTCTTCAAAGACTCCACCTCCAAATAAGAAGAAGGGGAGAAAAACTGTGAGAACATTCAACTGTGTAGCCGCACGTAGCCTGAAAAGAACCTCGGACCTACAAACAAGGGTTCGAGCAAAAAAGACAAAGGGAAAGAAAAAATTCCTAAGGAAATTGCCCTTGACGAAACTCGACTTATAGCGCAACAAAACCTGGAAGCTTATAAGGCAAGGATGATGCGGTCATATGGAAAAACTGACTAGGCCGAGAACATTCTGCCAAGACGAACTCGTGCTAGTTGTCAAAAGACCTATGATCCCCAACCGTGCAAAACAAGAGAAATTCAAACGAACTATGAAGGCCCATACATCATAGACAAGGTCTACCAAGGTGGAGCCTAGCTGCTCATGGATATTCATGGCGAAAGACCCTTCCGGCCAATAAACGGCCGGTTCCTCAAAAAAATACTATGCTTGACGAGTCATGATTTAGGTCAATGATAGATGACGACACTTGTGTCCGCTCTCTATCTTTCTAAGTCAAAAACTCTGAATAGTATGTAAAGAAAACCGATCGCCACAGTATGGTGACATCGGACAGAGATGTCCTTAAACTAAAACTTCATATCAAAAAAAAAACGATACCGGACCGAGATGTCCTTAAACTAGAATCTCGCCTCAAATATGGCGACATTGGACCGAGAGGTCCTTAAACTAGAACTTCGTCCTAGAAATGGAGATAATGGACCGGAATTTCCCTAAACTAGCACGTCATCTCCAAAACGGCAATCTCCACCCTTGAGATCTATATTGCAATCGAAACCTCAACGGCGAGGGTTGCAACTCAAGTCCTATCGGCTACACAGCTACTTCAGCAGTGAAGTCACCCCCAAGTTTCGCTGACAAACAGATGGGTCAAAAAAAACAGTACGTCCACAAGCAAAATGGGTACGGATGAAAACCCGAAAAGGCGCCATGAGTAAAAATGGCAGGACTGCCAGCGAGTTTGTGAAAACCCGAAAGGACGCAATCTCGTCGTAAAAAAAGGTAGGTCCACAAGCAAAATGGGCACGGATGAAAACCCGAGAGGGCGCCGTGAGTAAAAACAGCAGGACTGCCGACGAGTTTGTGAAAACCCGAAAGGGCGCAATCTCGTAAAAAAGTTTTTATTATACACTTACGAGATCCCTACGACTCGTAAGGAGAATTTCCCCCATGAGACTCTCACGGCTCACAGGGTTCAAAAGCCTTAAGCTACGGAGATCTAAACCTGCTCTTAAGCCTTCATATTCCCCAACATGCCATACAAGTGGTCCAATATTGACCCTTGTATACAATCCACGGGCATAAATAAACACTCTCTCACCAAGTTCTACCAATGACAAGAAATATCCCCATATGGTGAACGACACTTGTAAGTCCTCTCGACTTATGAGGAGAAAACGCTCTTGTAAGATCCTTACGACTTGCAAGCAAAAATACCACTTAGGAGTCCTCACGACTTCTCAGGAGAACATACACCTATGAGATCCTCATGATTCGTAGGGAGAAATACCTTTCTGAGATCCTTACGGCTCATAAAGTCAAAAAGCCTTAGCCGACGGGATCCAAACCCCGTTTGCTAAGCCATCTTTGTTCAAATCGACAAAAGCAAATGATGATTCGCTCCTGAAAACATTCCAGTTGTAGCGATGCTGATGCCTAAACAGGTGTCAAACTCCATGTCCTTTCACGGCAAATGATGGTTCGCTCCTGACAACATTCTAGTCATAGCAATATTGATGCCAAGGTTGGTATCAGATCCCAAACTCGCAATAAAAACAGCAGCGAGTAGTAAACAAAAATATGCATATGGAATAGCCAAAATGATGAGGCAACTCGCAATAAAAATAAGCGTGTAAAAATATGCATATAAAAACAGCCGAAATGTTTGGGCAACTCGCAATAAAAAGCAGCAAGTTAAAAATAAAAGAAAATAGCCGAAATATTTGGGCAACTCGCAATAAAAAGCAGTAAGTAAAAAAATTAATAATAAAAGAAAATAGCCGAAATGATTGGGCACTGTGAAAATAGCCGAAATGATTAGGCAATCGCAACTTTCGTGATATCAAAAGCTGAAAAGATAGAGTATCGCAGAAAGAAATAAAAAAAAATGAAAACAACCTTTTTGCCCTGCAGGTGAGTCTACACCGACCTCTGTATACAATCCTTGGCACAAATGAAAGAAAGGGAACCATATTTTTCCACCAAGCTCCGTCAAAGAGAGAGCCAGATCTTGATGGCAACACCTACAACATAGAAATCAGCTCGGCGTTCTTCTCATTCCAGCAGGATGCAGACGCAACGTCAACAAAGATCCAAGGGCCAAATCAAAAGTAGAGTAGCAGCAAAGTCCTAACTCCAAGTCTTGATGGTTCATACACAACCTAGAGACTATCTCGACATGCTTCTCATTCCCGCAAGGTACAGACGCAACGTCGACAAAGGCTCTAAGGAGCCAAATCAAAAAGGAGTAACGGCAAAATCCTAACTCCAACTTGGTGTTCCGTCTCATTCCAGCAGGATGCAAACGCAGCGTCAACAAAAGACCCAAGGGTCGAAACAAAAATGGAGTGACAGCAAAATACTAGCTCCAAATCTTAATGGTTCATATACAACCTAGAGATAATCCCGGCGTTCCTTCTCATTCTAGAAGAATGCAGACGCAGCGTCAAGAAAAGAACCAAGGGTCGAAACAAAAATGGAGTGACGGCAAAATCCTAGCTCCAAGTCTTGATGGTTCATAAACAACCTAGAGAAAATCTCAGCTTTTCTTCTCATTCCAGTAAGATACAGACGCGACGTCAACAAAAGACCCAAGGGTCGAAACAAAAGTGGAGTAATGGAAAAATCCTAGCTCCAAGTCTCGACGGTGCATATACAACCTAGAGGCTATCTCAGCGTTCCCTCTCATTTCAGCAGGAAACGGATGCAACTTTCAAATGAAATTGGAGCAATGGCATATCCTTAGCTCCTGATCTCGATTGCAATACATACAGCATAGAGATCACCCAGATGCCAACCCTATTTCAAAAAAAATCGGCGCGACATCGTCAAAACAAAGAATGAAGCGATGGAAAAATCCCAGCTTCAGGGTCTCGACGGCAACTCATATAAAGCCTAAAAGACTATCGGAGATCATCCCACACTAGCGCGGAGTGGTTATGACTCATCGGGGCTCCAAACTGAGTCTAACCTCAAGTAAAAAGCGTCATGGCAAATTTCTAACGCTTGCTCTTCCGACGGTAATATGACCTAAGAAGATTACTTGAAGACGTCTTGTCCAGCACCCAAAAGGATCAGAGACACAACAGTCACAGAGTTACTCGAACAGCTTAAAGACTGTATATTAAGGAATACATCAGCCAACGCGACGGTACCACGGACTAAAACCCTAGTACCACAAAACCTAATGGACCTCTGTCGTAAAGAATAGGGGTTATCTATATTTCACGTTGGGATACACCAGCGAGATCTTCTCAACTCGTAAGGAAAAACATCTTTATGAAACCGTCACGGCTCATGAAGGTGAAAAGTTTTAGGCGACGGGGATATCCACCTGTTTTCTAACCACTGTGGCCCTACAAGTAAGTCCAAATTGACTATACTATCCACGGGCCACATTCTCCAAAGTCGCATACCGACGAGGAGGAAAAACCACTTGCGAGTCCTCTCGACTCGTAGGGAGAAAAGTCTCTTGTGAGATCCTTACGACTCTCAAGAGACAACACACTTAGAAGCCCTCACGGCTCCTTAAAAGAAAATACACCTACGAGATCCTCTCGACTCGTAGGGAGAAAATTCTTTATGAGACCCTCACGGTTCATAAAGTTAAAACACCTTAGGCGACAGATCTAAACATATTTCCTAAGCCATCGCTGCCCTATAAGTAGGTCCAAAATGACTCTTGTATACTATCCGCGGGCCACATTCTCCAAAGTCGAATACTGATGAGGAGAAGAAACCACTTACGAGTCCTCTCGACTCGTAAGGAGAAAATTCTCTTGTGAGATCTTTACGACTCTCAAGAGAAAACGCACTTAGGAGTCCTCACGACTTCTAAGGAGAAAATACACCTGCGAGATCTTCTCGACTCATCTCGACTCGTAGGGAAAAAAATCTTTATGAAACCCTCACGGCTCATGAAGGTGAAAAGCCTTAGGCGACGGGGATATCAACCTGTTTCTTAAGCACGGTGGCCCTACAAGTAGGTCCAAATTGACTCTTGTATACTATCCACGAGCCGCATTCTCCAAAGTCGAATACCGATGAGGAGGAGAATCCACTTACGAGTCCTCTCGACTCATAAGGAGAAAATACTCTTATAAGATCCTTACAACTTATAAGAGAACACACACGTAGGAATCCCCACGATTGCTAAGGAGAAAATGCACCTACGAGACCCTCTCGACTCATGGAAAGAAATACCTTTCTGAGATCCTTACGACTCTCAAGAGAAAACGCATTTAGAAGTCCTCACGGCTTCTAAGAAGAAAATACACCTATGAGATCCACTCGACTCGTAGGGAGAAAAGTTTTTATGAGACCCTCACGGCTAATAAAGATGAAAAGTCTTAGGCGATAGATCTAAACCTGTTTCCTAAGCCATCGCTGCCCTACAAGAAGGTCCAAACTGACTCTTTTACACTATCCACGGGCCACATTCGCCAATGAAATGAAGAAGCTATTTACGGGACCTCACGACTCGTAAGGAAAAACAATACCCGAGTGAGATCTTTATAACTCACGGAGACGATGAACACTTAGAAATCCTTACGATTTCTAGGGAGAATACACACCTATGAGATCCTCAAAACTCATAGGAAAAAAACTTCTTGAGACCCTTATGGCTCCTTAAGATAAAAAAAAGCCTTAGGCTACAAGGATCCTAAACTTGTCTCCTAAGCCATCAATTGTATGGCCATGCATAACTCTGCACTACTTCACCCACGTACATACTTACGTAGGCAAAGTAGTGGGGGGCATTTGTTCCCACCAAAAATTTTGGCACAAAGTTATTTGTTCCCTTATAAAAAAAAAGGGAAAAGGAAAAGAATCCTCATAGTTTGGCATCACGTGTTGAACACGTGGGCGCTCATATGCAAAGCATATAAGCGCTGAAAACAAATAACTAAGGGTCAAATTGGCCTCACGTGTTAAACACGTGAGCGCTCATATGCAAAGCATATGAGCGCTGAATAAAATAAACTTAAATGCCAAACTGGCCTCACGTGTTAAACACGTGGGCGCTCATATGCAAAGCATATAAGCGCTGAAAACAAATAACTAAGGGTCAAATTAGCCTCACGTGTTAAACACGTGAGCGCTCATATGCAAAGCATATGAACGCTGAATAAAATAAACTTAAAAGCCAAACTGGCCTCATGTGTTAAACACGTGAGCGCTCATATACATAGCATATAAGCGCTGAAAACAAATAATAAAGGTTCAAACTGGCCTCACGTGTTAAACATGTGAGCGCTCATATGCAAAGTATATGAGCGCTGAACATAAATAATCAATGGCCAAACGTGAGCGCTCATATGCAAAGCATATGAGCACTGAAAATAAACAGGCTAAAACCTACACTAGGGGTCACGTGTTAAACACGTGAGTTCTCTTACCGCATTCTTTGACAGCGCTCACACGCAAAGCATGTGAACGCCCCAATTTAAAATGATCTCATCTGATAGAATTAAATTCTATGTAATTAAATTCTATTTGGGAAATATTTTTCCGGATCTTTCTAATATGGAAAGATCTTTTTCTAACAGAGAATCTTAGATTTAAAATCCAATGGTGATAAAATATCACCAATTAAACCATCTGATAGAATTAAATTCTATGTGGGAAATATTTTCCTGATCTTTCTCAAACTAGAAAGATCTTCTCTATTAAACAGAGGACTCTTGGATCAAAAATCCAACGGTGATTATAAAATCATCCATCGATCAATTGATAGAATAAAATTCTATCTTAGGAAAATATATTCCTAATCTTTTTAAACTAACAAGATATTCATATAATAGAATAAAATTCTGATCTAGTTAAACTAACAAGATATTCATATGATAAAATAAAATTCTAACAAGATATTTATATTATAAAATAAAATTCTATGTTAGGAAAATATCTTCCTAATCTTGTTAAAATAACAAGAAATTATATGGTAGAATAAAATTCTAATAACAAGATATTAATAAGATAAAATAAAATTCTAATCTTGTTAAACTAACAAGATATTTATATGATAAAATAAAATTCTATTTTAGGAAAATATTTCCTAATTTTGTAAAACAAACAAGAAATCTTCTCTGTTAAACAGAGAGTCTTTGGATTAAAAATCCAACGGTGAATAAAATTCACCAATTGATCTAAAAGATCATTTTGATAGATTATAAAATCAATCATGATCTCTCAATAAGATATTTTCTCAACAAATTGATTCATTTCTTTCTCCTATAAATAGGAGCAAAGAGATGACAAAGAAAACAGGAGAAGAAAAAGAAAAGAGGAGACACCCCATAAGCTTCTGTAAAAATACAGAAGGCTCTCAAAACAACAAAGAATTTAATTCTCTCAAAGAACAAGATTTCCCTCCTAAAAACCTTAGGTAAAGGAAAAGGAAGAGATAAAAAAAACAACTATTTTACCTATTAAAGGGGTTTAACCCTTCTCAAAGAATTTAGTTATTTCTCTGGATCTGAGATCCACAATAAAAGTCTTCCACAAGTTGAGAATTTAAATTTTATCGGGAAAATCTTGTTCTTGAGAATCAAAGATTAAGAGAAGAACAAGGTTGAACATAAAGTTCATAATACTCCGGGAACTTAGTTCCTTCAAATCAAGAACTTAGTTCTTAAAGAACATGATCCCAGATCCTCAAAATAATGATCTTGGTGGTCGTTAATGGTCAAAATACCATTAACAGAGATTTAAGTTCTCTAAAAATATCAACAGAGATTAAATCTCCAAAAGAATTCAGAGCCTCACATGAAAAGCACGTGAGCGCTCAAGGCCAAGTATATAGAGCCTCACGTAAAACGCACGTGAGCGCATGTAAAGGTTAGTGCTTAGCACTATTAGAGCGCCTTACATGAAACGCACGTGAGCGCCAGAAAACAGAAAAGTTAGTACTTAGCACTAGTGCAGCGCCACAAAAATCTAGTGCTTAGCACTAATCCAGTGCCCATGTGAAATGCACGTGAGCACCGTATGTCCCAGTGCTTAGCACTGTTGGGTAATTATGGAAACTCAATCCCAGCCCAAATTGGTTAAATTTCCTGAGGTTAAACCCCTGTGATTTTAAATCAATCGAGCTCATATTGCTCATAGTTTCCCAAACCGACCTTAGTCTCAGAAATGACTAGTGATCTCCCATTGATGATATCCCAAATGATACTCATCTTATATCTCCTAAGATAATTTTAGTCTCAAACATGACTAACATTTCTTAGATCTACAACAACCACCCTTTTTTCTCTCAAATATGGGATTTGGTTTAAGGGTACATCTCTTCACACCTCTGATATATGTCGTCGTAATTTCTTAACGTCTTCAAAGTGGTGGCGGGTCCCGACGACCAACAATCTCTTTCGTTGATGCACTTCCAAATTGATGTGCATGACCGCCCCAAATTGGGCGCATTTCATATCAACATCGTTCACTCCGTCACGTAACAAATACACGTGCACGCAAGTTGAACTTTGGACCGAAAAGTCTTGAAACTAAATATTCGTCTCAAACATGGCAACCCAATCCTAGCCCAAATTGGCTAAGCTTATGTTTGTGATATCCAAACTGATATCCAAACGGATCTTCATTCATATCTCCTAAGTTAATCTTAGTCTGAAATATGACTAACGATTCTTTGGTACATCACCATCTTTTCCTTCAAATACGGGATTCGGTTTAAGGGTACATCTCTTCACACCTCTGATATATGTCGTTATAATTCCTCAACGTCTTCAGAGAGGTGGCGGGTCCCGACGACCTACAGCTCCTCTTAATACACTTCCAAATTGATGTGCATGCTTTAAATCGGATCATGCCCCAAATTGGGCACATTCCATATCAACGTCATTCACTCCATCACGTAACAAATACACGTGCGCACATGGCAATAGCAGACCGAAATTTCCTTAAACTAATATTCACCTCCAAAATGGCGATAGAGGACCGAAATATCCCTAAACTAAAACTTTGCCTCAAACATGGAAATAATGGACCGTGAAGTCCTTAAACTAAAATAATCGAGCCAAAATGCTTATATGTTTAAGTCGATTTTATCTCAAACCAGATTAACGGTCCTTAAATCAACCCAAACCCAAATCTAAAACTATACGAATTTGGACTAATCCACGCCCTACGGGCGACGACATAAATTAGTCTCCGTATACAATCCACGGGCAACCCAAAATAAAAACAAACATACATACGATACGAAATGAACCTCCGGAGCAGGAGAAAGTGGTTATCGCGATGCGGTAACGTAGTTAACTGCAGCGGCTTGCGCCTGCAGGGAAGAGCGTCCCCACAATAAAAAAAACCTCGCAAACGAGAGAAAATATGATAAAGTTTTCTATAACGGTCGCATCCGTCCAAACCTCCGATAGACGATGCCATAAATCAACTTGGTATCTTCGGAGAGGTGGAAAGATAAATCCAAATAGTATCTGCCCCCAAATTCAGGCCAGGCGATCTATCCCAGTTCATGTCTGTTTTCAGCGGTGAACAGGCACGAAGGCTAACAGAACGAGCGAGCAAAGCGACATCCTCTTTAAAGCGCAATTATTTTATCGATCCGCTGACGTCACCAAAGATACGCACGAGAATCAAGGCGCGTGAGTTGCCACGTGGATTCAAGAATCCGAGAGGCATAGCCGCCAAACGTCGCCTTATCCTCAGATAACCCATTATGAAGAATCCTCGGCACCGAGCTGAATTATTGAAGACCGGGATGATAGCCACTCTCGGCCAGGCCAACAAATTGGTCGGAACGAGAGTGGGGGCAAGTGTAACGACTCTGTTTTAATGTACAGAAAATTTTTAAAAGTTAATGTACAAATGGAGTATTTGCAACCCTGTGTATGCTATAAGTATTTGATTTGTTTTTAAACAGCAAGAAAACACTTGCAGCTCATTGGTAAAGCCTTACACTGCTGTGACATGGGTCCTGTATTCAAATCCCCTCAGCCACATATTATTTTTGCTGATTTTTCTTTGAAACTTTTTAGAAGCCCAAAAGTTTACACGTGCAATACACATAAAAATAAAAAATCTCAGAAATCAAACATGTGCACTGAGTTATACAAACCGACTTAGACACGTGGCTTGAATCTAGGCCCAGACCAACCCTATTGGACGGACGAGATCTTCTTTAGGGTCGGTGCCGCCGGTCCCCACCATCCCAAATGCTTCAAATTTTTTACCCTAGCACCTCTTGGACTCCCCCACTAACCCTAGTCTGTTTGTTTTCCCTGCACATTTCCAGAGAATTAAAATGAGGCATTAATCCAAAATTTTAATGCATTTTAATTCCATTCTTCAATACTCTAAACCCTAATTTCTCCTATAAATACCACCCTACACCATGGCCCTCCCCATTCAAAAATCCTTTGCCAAAACTCTCTAAATTTTCCAAGTCCAAGAAGTTGTACAAGTGGAATTAGCTCAAGGTCAAGTTCTGGCGGTGAATCGGGATAAATCGGACGACCCCGCGATTCCACGATGCTTGCAAACCCATCCTCTACCTCCTCTCTCTCTTCTCAATCCGTAAGTCGCTACTTTTTCATCTCTCTTCTCTATTAAACAAGTCTCTTTTCAAATGACGTCAATAAGTGGAGTTAACCGACTTTTAAAACCTAATTTCTTTAAAATGACAATTTTTCTTAGGAAACTCATAACCAAATTAATAAACCTTGCTTATTAACCATTAACTAAAATTTAGAAACCAATTTCTCTATAAAACTCCATATAAAACCATGTTTATTGCACTTTTACGGTTTAATACTAATACTTACTTTCGACATATTTTATCATGTTTACTTGTATTACCTTTTGAAAATTCACAAGGTAATGACCTACCTTACACAACACTCATCTTGACATAGCACGATGGCTTGAGAACGATATTTTTGTGGTTAAGACGAATTTTTACGATAAAATACCCTAAACTATTAAAAGTCGTATTCTTTAAGATTGTTTTAATTAAATTTCATACAATTATGTCCTTACAACTCATTTTAAGGAATGCGATTTGGTTGGTGCGGGTTATCGCACGTCCATCGGACTAGTAGGGAGAGATGCAAACCTCCTCACGGGGCTTACGATCTCGATAGAATTTTTATTACAATTTCTAAGAAAGCGTGATTTCTATTAATAAATAAATTATATTTTTAATAATTATATATATATATAAATATTACCAAAATATCTATTTTAAATATATAATATATTCCATGTTTTCTAATAAAAAAAAGGAATCACAGAAATTCATGAAAATACCATCAAGAATCAATACAAGTCAAATTACATGAAAATACCATATACTATTCAATTTAGTTTTATATCCACTAGAATATTTCATCTTTTAAATTTACATCCATGAAAATCCTAAATACGATAATTAAATACTTGAGGTGTATTTTGAAAATATATCAAAACTATTTTTCATAAAACCCCCTCAAGTTATATTAAATTACAACAAGGACCCTAGTAAATATAGGTTTAAGCGGGACCGGTTTTCTTGAGCCTCAGGGAGCCGGAGAATTTGGGTGCTTTCCTATTTAAGGTAGACAACTAAAACGGGGTTATCAATACGATAATTGGCTTGGAAAAAGTCACAAATCATGTCGTCCATGTGTAGCAGTTACCGATAACTCCAAAACTAATTCAGGACTTCAATTCGTTTTAAAGTATTTGACTCAGTCAGAGTCTCAATCTAATCTGAAATCAATCTATCCTTGAATACAATTCAAGTATAACTCTAATTCAACATGAATCCATTTATACTATAATACAATCTATATCAACATGAATTGATTTGACCGAACCATGGATATACATTTGACGTTGTTTACATGACTATCCGTTTATATCCTTTCCGTTTACATGAACTACTGATATCATAGTTTCGGCAAGTCTTACATCTATTAAACAAAACAATACACATCAATACAAAATACATTACAAGATTTTAAAGGGGTAGACTATTACGGAATGTGTTAAAAGTGGCACGAAACGGTCACTTTAATACACCTAACTTGAACATCCGTTGTCGTTGTCCCGTGGGTTTTGACGGGGCCTTGTGATTCATATACCATAGTCCACGGGGTAAGCTGGACTCCTCTCATATACACTGGCATATTCTGTACCAAGCTACAAACAACTGCGTTAACATAACTATCAATATTATACCAATTATATTCTCATTACCTGTTCAGTCTATTTCTATCTCTCTTTGGGACTTACCGAGCGATTGTTCACTGAGGATATTCCTTTTCTATTCTTTCTTTGGAATGTTGTCAGGAGGACCCGACTCTCTGGAGATCGAGCCCGGCACAGATGACTTGGAGCAGTTCTCAGAAGACCCAGAGCTCTAATCACTTGTATATACTTTAATTTCAGTTCATGCCATTGTTTAAGCATTGCTTTGCAGACTTGTATTTACATTTCCAGTTGTATTGTAAAGAATGTTTCATAAATAAAAGTTGTTGTTCTTTTACATCTCATGTCTTACTTGTATACTTTACTATATTGCTTATTTACGCTTAGCGTGTTTACATCTGAGTAAGTACGTCGTGTGACCCGTCGCGTCTCCTTACCGTACTCTAGAAAGCGAAGCATGACAGGTTTTGTTGGTGGCCTATGCAGGTCAATGCTGCATGGAACCCTACCATGCAGGTCAGTTCTGCATGGAAACCTAAGCAATATAACACAAGAATTATAAAACTCAGCAACTAAACATTCTTTATATTTCATATTTCTTGAATCTATCCTAACCCTGTTTTTCTTTCAAGGTTATGGATTCCCCGAACAATACTAGAACCAACGTGATCGGCAACAACACACCACCATCACCTCTTCCACTTACACCGATCATTGTAGCTCCGATCAACAAGCAGACGGTACTGCTCAAGGCAATTAAGAGCCTCCTGGAAAGACAGCAGCAGCAGACTGCCATACTAATGAACCATCCAGAAGCGAAAGCATCTGGAGTGAAGCAATTCCGGGCACTTCATCCAAAGCAATTTTCTGGGAAAGAGAGCCCACTGGAAGCTGAAGAATGGGCTCAGTCGATCGAAGACGATCTAGCAGCAGCACAAGTGCCAGACATTGCTTGGGTAAGGGTTGCGAAGCTGCAACTTACTGATAATGCCCAGGTATGGTGGAAGGCGGAAGAAAGCCGTCTTGCCTAGCCGATCGAATGGAAGACTTCTCGCGACATGTTCGACGCGAAGTATTTTCCAGAGACTGCCCGATTCGACATGGAGCAGCAATTCATCCATTTACAACAAGGCTCTATGTGGAACAAATCAGTGGATAAGTATGATGCCGAGTTCACCATATTGAGCAGGTAAGATATCTCTTAATATTCGATTTCTATCACATACTGCATAGCTAACACAAGACCGTAACAGGTTTGTGGCCCATCTCATTCCGACTGCTGAGATCAGGGCCAGACGATTTTAGCAAGGGTTGGACCAGGAGATCCAAGCTGCTTTAGCTATAAGGGATTTCCCAACCCATGACCTAACTCTGAAGGCTGCCATTCGATACAAGGCAGTAGTGAAGAAGAAGGGCAGACCGCAATCTGCCGGTGTGAAGCGCCCGCCACTCAGATGGCAAAAGGAGTCTCTTCAAGGCCACCTTTTATACCTAGGAGACCGGGAGTACCAAATAACCGGTCCGGTCCAGATCTCTTCTTTTACTGCAAAAAGAATGGACACCTGGCGAAGGATTGTAGGCGTGCTAATCGCCTCTGCTTAGTTTGTGGCTCATCCACACATGATATTAGGTCTTGTCCTCAAAGACTCAATCAATATCAGGCACCCAGACCAGCAATCACCTATCCGCAGCGGCCAGCTATTCAGGTACCTGCACCACGTCTTGCTCTCATAGCTCCACCTCCTCGTGGACCTACTGCACCTCCTCCTCGTTAGTTCCATCAAGCACAAAGGAACTTACCTCAAAGACAGAGGAACGGACAGAGGAATGCTCCTCCAGCAAGGAGGAATGTACCGAGGCGATAGGCTTTCACAATGACTGTGGAAGAAGCTGAAGCCACTGGCCAAGTCATCACCGGTAACTTTCCATCTTTCAAATCTGTTCAACACTTGTTTACATCCATATATCTTTTTCTATGCCTAAAACCTATCTCACATAACTTAGGTACGATCTTAGGAGCCCCACTTCTCGCACTAGCACTCTTCGATACTGGAGCATCTCATTGCCTATTGCCTTATGTCGCAACGGTTCGTCCGAACTCATGAGATTCGAGTCACACCGCTCGTATCCAACTGGAATGTCAATTCAGGGGACGGCGTTCCAAAGGCAACAATGGGATACGACCTGTGTCCAGTAGTCGTCTGCAGCAGAGAATTTTATGCTGACTTCAAGGTGCTGGACATACCGAACTTCGATGTAGTTTTGGGTATGGATTAGCTAAGAACTTTCTACGCTACCATCGACTGTCGTCAAAGGAGGGTAGTGTTCGAGATTCCAGATCATCCAGTCTTTTATTTCAAAAGTGGAGACCGTATCCTGGAGCCTAGCACATACAAAGTAAAACCGAAGAAGGCAGTGATTGCAACTCTACAGGCAGAAGAAGACAAGCCAGAGGTAGTTCGAGAGTTCGACGATATATTTCCTGAAGACATATCAGGTTTGCCTCCCGATCGAGCTCTTGAATTCGGAATTGATTTAGTACCTGGTGCACAACCGGTGATCAAAGCACCGTATCGGTTAAGCCCTGAAGGTTTGAAGGAGGTCCGTACTCAGCTGGATGAATTTCTGCAGAAAGGATGGATTCGTCCAAGTACTTCAAGTTGGGGATCTCCAGTTTTACTTGTGAAGAAAGAAGGTTCATACAGAATATGCATTGATTATAGAGGTTTGAATGAAGTCACGATAAAGAACAAGTATCCACTACCGTGAATCGACGATCTGTTCGATCAGCTAAGTGGGCCTTGCGTTTTCTCAAAATTAGATCTTCGTTCGGGTTATCATCAGGTGAAGGTCAAAGAGTCTGATATTCAGAAGACGGCATTCAGGACTCGCTATGATCATTATGAGCTTCTCATGATGCCATTTGGAGTGACCAATGCACCAGCCATATTCATGAATCTGATAAATCAAATTTTCCGAGAGTACCTAGACAGATTCGTTGTCATATTCATCGACGACATCCTGGTATATTCAAAGAATCGGAAAGAGCACGCTGAACATCTATGAATTGTCCTGGAGACCTTGCGACAGCATCAACTCAATGCCAAGTACAGCAAGTGCGAGTTTTGGCTAGAACAGGTCGGATTTCTCGGACATATCGTTTCAGGTGAAGGAATCTCCGTAGATCCAGCTAAACTAGCAGCAGTAAGCGAATGGCCGACACCAAAGACAGTGAAGGACATTCGAAGTTTCTTGGGTTTAGCAGAATATTACAAAAGATTTATTGAAGGATTTTCGAAGATTGCAACACTCCTGACCAAGCTTACACGTAAAGATGAAGAATTCGTATGGTTAGAAGTATGCGAACAAGGTTTCATAGAACTCAATTCAAGATTGACATCAGCACATATTCTCGTCATACCGGACCAATCTGGAGGTTTCGTAGTACATTGCGATGCATCCGGTAAGAGATTAGGATGTGTTCTACATCAGCACGGTAAAGTTGTAGTTTATGCATCAAGACAACTGAAGGTTTATGAGCGCAACTATCCGACGAATAATCTGGAGCTGGCAGCCGTTATCTTTGCTCTCAAGATTTAGCGTCATTATCTTCTTGGAGAACGGGTAGATATCTACACAGACCACAAAAGTCTGAAGTATGTGTTTACTCAGAAAGAGTTGAATATGCGGTAGAAAAGATAGTTAGAACTTATGGCGGATTTCGATATCAATCTACAATATTATCCAGAGAAGGTGAATATAATACCTGATACACTTAGTCACCAACCACTATCAATGAATCTTACCGTAGAGTGGAAACTACAGCAAGATTTACATCAGATGGAGATAGAAGTGGTCATACCAGGTAACGCTTCAAGTTTGATGAACTTACAAGTTCAGTCTACAATTGTCAATAAGATCAAAACAGCTCAAGCAAGTGATGCTAAGTTGCAAAAAATCAGAGAACAAGTAGAAAGTGGATTTCGAACAGACTTCATCATCCATGAATACAGATCTTTGAGATACGGCAGTAGATTGTGTGTACCACAAGGTCCTGCTCGGGAAGAGTTGATGAAAGAATCTCACGGCTTTCCATACTCAGTACACCCTAGTGGTACAAAGATGTACAAAGATCTACGGCAACATTACTGGCGGCATGGAATGAAACGTGAAGTAACCAGAAGTGTCACTAAATGTTTGGTGTATCAGCAAGTAAAAGCTGAACATCACAGGACTGCTGGTTTACTCCAACCGTTACCTATTCCAGAATGAAAGTGGTAACACATTACCATGGACTTCATGACTGCATTTCCTCACAGCACGAAAGGTAACGATGTTGTATAGGTTATTGTGGATCGACTCACAAAGTCGGCTCATTTTATTTCCTTTCGAGTTGGCCAATCTACCGAGACACTAGCAAAAAAATACATGGAAGTATAAATCTATGTAAAATTTAAACTCTTCATAGTGTACTATCTCTGATACCCATGAACTCATGCAGGAGATCGTGAGATTACATGGAGTACCGGTTTGCATTGTCTTCGATCGTGACACCAGATTTCGATCGCAATTTTGGTATAGTCTGCAAGCTAGCTTGAGAACAAATCTGAACTTTAGCACAGCTTACCATCCAAAAACATATGATCAATCTGAGCAAATGATTCAGATTCTTAAAGATATGCTAAGAGCGTGTATGCTAGATTTTGAAAGATCATGGAAAGATCGCCTACATCTTGTGGAGTTTTCATACAACAACGGCTACCAGCAAGTATTGGAAAGGCACCCTTTGCAGCGCTCTATGGAAAGAAGTGTCGTTCACCATTAATTTAGGACGACATCGGAAATAGAGAACTCCTTGGACCTGAGACGATAGTGGCGACTGTAAATGTAGTTCACGCTATCAGGGAACGAATGCGCATAGCCCAAGATCGACAGAAGCACTGGGCTGATGCAAAGCGCCAACACTTGGAGTTCCAACTGGAAGATCATGTCTTTCTGAAGATTTCTCCAAACCGTGGAGTGATTCATTTTGGAAAGCGGGGTAAGCTAAGTCCGAGATACATTGGACCGTTTGACATACTCGAACGAGTCAGAGAAGTAGCATATCGTTTGGCACTTCCACCCTCATTGGAATGAGTGCACAATGTGTTCCACATATCACAACTCAGAAGGTATATGAGTGACCCCAGTCACATTCTTGATCACTCCGAGCTCACGGTACAGACAGACCTATCTTGTGAGCAACAACCCGGTGAAATTCTGGACAGAATGGTAAAGTCACTTCGGAACAAGGAAGTAAACTTGGTTCGAGTGATGTGGAGAAAAGACTCACAAGGAGAATCAACATGGGAAAGAGAAGACGACATGCGTGCAAGATACCCTCTGTAAATTAGTTCTTAAATAATTGTAAATTTCGAGGGCGAAATTTTTGTAAGGAAAGTAGAATGTAACGACTCTATTTTAATATACATAAAAAATTTAAAAGTTAATGTATAAATGGAGTATTTGCAACTCTGTGTATGCTATAAGTATTTGATTTGTTTTTAAACAGCAAGAAAACACTTGTAGATCATTGGTAAAGCTTTGCACTGCTGTGACATAGCCCCTGTGTTCAAATCCCCTCAGCCACATATTATTTTCGCTGATTTTTCTTTTAAACTTTTTAGAATCCCAAAAGTTTACACGGGCAATACACGTAAAAATGAAAAGTCTCAGAAATCAAACATGTGCACTGAGTTATATGAACCGACCTAGACACATGGCTTGAATCCAAGCCCAGACCAACCCTATTGGACCGGCTAGATCTTCTTTGGGACCGGCCCGGTCCCAAATGCTTCAAATTTTTTACCCTGACACCTCTTGGACTTCCCCACTAACCCTAGTCTGTTTGTTTTCCCTGCATATTTTCAGAGAATTAAAATGAGGTATTAATCCAAAATGTTAATGCATTTTAATTTCATTCTTCAATACCCTAAACCCTAATTTCTCATATAAATACCACCCTACACCATAGCTCTCCTCATTCAAAAATCTTTTACCAAAACTCTCTAAATTTTCCAAGTCCAAGAAGTTGTACAAGTGGAGTTAGCTCAAGGTCAAGTTCTGGCGACGACTCGGGACAAATCCGGCGACCCCGCGACTCCTCGATGCTTGCAAACCCATCCTATATCTCCCCTCTCTCTTCTCAATCCGTAAGTCCCTACTTTTTCTTCTCTCTTCTCTATTAAACAGGTCTCTTTTCAAATGACGTCGGTAAGTGGAGTTAACCGACTTTTAAAACCTAATTTCTTTAAAATGATAATTTTTCTTAGGAAACTCATAATCAAATTAATAAACCTTACTTATTAACCATTAACTAAAATTTAGAAACCAATTTCTCTATAAAACTCCATGTAAAACCTTATTTATTGCATTTTTATGGTTTAATACCACATACTTACTTTCGACATATTTTATCATGCTTACTTGTATTACCTTTAGAAAATTCACGAGGTAATGACCTATCTCATCACAACACTTATCTTGACATAGCACGATGGCTTGAGAACGATATTTTTATGGCTAAGACAAATTTTTACGATAAAATACCCTAAACTATTAAAAATCGTATTTTTTTAAGATTGTTTTAATTAAATTTCATACAATTATGTCCTTACAACCCATTTTGGGGAATCCGATTTGGTTGGTGCGGGTTATCGCACGTCCATCGGACTAGTAGGGCGAGATGCAAATCTCCTCACGGAGTATACGATCTCGATGGAATTTTTATTACAATTTCTAAGAAAACGTGATTTCTATTAATAAATAAATTCTATTTTTAATAATTATATATATATATATAAATATTACCAAAATATCTATTTTAAATATATAATATATTCCATATTTTCTAATCAAAAGAAAATAATCACAAAAGTCCATGAAAATACCATCAAGAATCAATACAAGTCAAATTACATGAAAATACCATATACTATTCAATTTAGGTTTATATTCACTAGAATATTTCATCGTTTAAATTTACATCCATGAAAATCCTAAATACGATAATTAAATACTTGAGGTGTATTTTGAAAATATATCAAAACTAAATATCAAAACTACTTTCATAAAACCCCCTCAAGTTATATTAAATTACAACAATGACCCTAGTAAATATAGGTTTAAGCGGGACCAGTTCTCTTGAGCCTCAGGAAGTCGGAGAATTTGGGTGCTTGCCTATTTATGGTAGACAACTAAAACAGGGTTATCAATACGGTAATTGGCTTGGAAAAAGTCACAAATCCTGTCGTCCATATGCAGCAGTTACCGATAACTCCAAAACTAATTCAGAACTTCAATTAGTTTTAAAGTATTTGACTCGGTCAGAATCTCAGTCTAATCTGAAATCAATCCATCCTTGAATAAAATTCAAGTATAACTCCAATTCAACATGAATCCATTTATACCAGAATACAATCTATATCAACATGAATTGATTTAACCAGACCATGGATATACATTTGACATTGTTTACATGACTATCAGTTTATATCATTTCCATTTACATGAACTAATGATATCATGGTTTCGGCAAGTTTTATATCTATTAAACAAAACAATACACATCAATACAAAATGCATTACGGGGTTTTAAAAGGGTAGACTAGTACGGAATGTATTAAAAGTGGCACGAGACGGTCACTTTAATTCACCTAACCTGAGCATCCGTTGTCGTTGTCCCATTGGTTTTGGAGGGGCCTTATGATCCGATACCATGGTCCACGGGGTAAGCTGGATTCCTCTCGTATACACTGGCATATTCTGTACCAAGTTACAAACAACTGCGTTAACATAACTATCAACATTATACCAGTTATATTCTCATTACCTGTTCAGTCTATTTCTATCTCTCTTTGGGACTTACCGAGCGATTGTCCGTTGACGACATTCCTTTTCTATTCTTTTTTTAGAATATTGTCAGGAGGACCCGACTCTCTGGAGATCGAGCCCAGTACAGACGACTTGGAACAGTTCTCAGAAGACCCAGAGCTCCAGTCACTTGTATATATTTTAATTTCTGTTCATGCCATTACTTAGGCATTGCTTTTCAGTTTTGTATTTACATTTCCAGTTGTATTGTAAAGAATGTTTAATAAATAAAAGTTGGTGTTCTTTTACATTTCATGTCTTATTTATGTACTTTACTGAATTGCTTATTTACGCTTAGCGTGTTTACTTCTGAGTAAGTACGTCGCGTGACCCGTCACGTCTCCTTACCGTACTCTAGAAAGCGGGGCGTGACAGCAAGTGATGATACCCGTAAGTAGGAATTGCCCAGATCACGACACGTGGCAGGTGACGTGCCATCTGCACGAACCCACTAGATTCCTGGGGCAGCAAAGCTGGGATAAATAAGACGCATCGGGGACGTTCCTCGGTGCCTCGCCTCCGAGGTTGCACTATACCTTGTAGAAGACATCCCCGGAGTACGTTCCCTATTCGTCTAGCAACCAGCCAACAGCTCACCTCCGAGCTATCCTACAGCCGAGCTTCTTCAGCCTCCTTGCTCGTCTCCGAGCTATTACAGAGCTGAGCTTCCTCAGCCTCCTCGCTCGCCACCGAGCTGAGCTTCCTCAGCTTCCCTATCTGGCCAGGAGCACGGAGCCCGAGCGCCCCCGTAACGGCTCCGTGTATCTCGCCACCACGAGATCTCCGCCGCTCCACGTCCCGTGTAATCTCGCCATTAATGGATGTATCCCACTATCAACGCGAACGTGACGCAGGGACGTAACAGACGGCGAGAATCTTGTATCGGCTCGCTCCAATGAGACCCCTATATAAACCTCTTCTCCAGAAGACTCGGATATGTCGAACTGGTTTCTAATACACCGCTACTCTGCCCAATTACTCCTCGGTACTTACTTGATCGTCGGAGGGTCTTACGGTGGTTTCCTATCCCGAGACTTCCCTTGCAGGTAACTCGGTGTCAACGGCAGCCCACAACCCATTGAGACCCACACGCTTAACCCTTACCTCAAATATCAATGGTTCAATCTTGCTAGCAGCAAGATCGACAGAGGAGAACATCTGAGGGAGATTCCGGCCTCCATCAATTCTAGACTTAGATAAAAGCAACTAAGATTTCAATAGTTATAACTATAAAAAAAAAAATAGTGTTCTGTGTGTGCTGTGCATGTAGGTATATGGTAATTAACATTATAGATATTATTCAAAGGATTTTAGAAAAAGATATATACCAAAAACCATCATACGATTTAACCCTTTTATGAGAAATCATCTTCTTCTTTTTCCGTTTGCAAAACACCACTTTAAACTTTGAAGTATGCATTGTGAGTAGAAAACCACCCCGCCGTCAAGTATATCATTATATGACATTTCTACCTCTTATTTTTAACTACTCAAATTAGGATATTTACCAACATCCATCTTGTAGTTTGATAGTTTTAGCGAAAAAAACATCTTGAAATATGCAATGTTCATGATGATTAAATTCTGATTAATATCTTCACTATCCAAATGTGTATGTTTCCCTATATCACAGGTGATGGGAAAAATACAAGGGCCACCAATCCTAGTTGGGGTATTGATTAATAGCTTTACACCTTTGCTTTTGGAGTGTGGTGACAATACACAGAAAAAGTGGGTATGTAGAGTTGGATGACAGCTCTTGTACACCTTCCATTACCCCTTTATACCCTCCTGGTTTTACCCCTTCACCTTATGATTCCCCCAGAAAAACCAAATATGTTCATAGGAAAGTTAAGAATGTCGCGGGTCTACAGGAAACAAAAATCTTCTCTTCTTCCTTCAGAACTGTCAGCTCGATTGGTGAGGGTAACATAGCAAGATACCTGGCATCAACTGCATGTTGTGGGGCAAAGTGGGGGCATCCTGGTGGGGTTTAATAGTAAACAAAGTTCAGCCGCAATAAATACCTCATTGAGAATTTCTCTATTTTCCTGCACATTACTGCTTTAAATGATAAAATTAGTTTCATTTTAACTTCTGTGTATGCCCCAGGTTCAAATACTCATAAAACTGCTTATTATGATGAATTAAAGAAGGCCAGGCTGATTTTCCCAGGTCCTTGGATTCTATCGGGGGACCTTAATGCTACATTGAGTTCCACTGAAAGAATTTGTAAGGGAGATCACAACTCCAGTACATCTTTTTTCCAAGATTTTATTCATGCTATGAATCTTAGTGATATTCCTTTGGCCGGGAGGAAATTTATTTGGTATAATGGTCATCCTTTTGCTAGATTAGATATATTCCTTGTTTCTAATGAATGGGATACCCTAGTTCCCCATTTCTGTCTATATGCTTTGCCTAATAACTACTCTGATCACTGCCTAACACTTTTAAAGTACAGAACAGAATTCTTACTGATAATGAGCATGAAAAGCTCAAGCTTTTGAATGCTGATCTCCATGATATCTCCATAAAATAAAATATCTACTGGAAAGAGAGATCCAGAGTTCTAAGGCTTAGGGAAGATGACCTTAACACTGGCTTCTTTCACAAAGTGGCTAACTTTCATAAATAAATAAAAAAACACAATTTCATTCATGCCTTAGAAGCTAGTGGTTCCTTAACTAACAACATTGATGATATACATAAAGAGTTTCATGAGCAATTGCTTGGCACTCCCTCCACTTTCATTCTTGATTCTGATTTACATGAGTTTTTTTTTATTGGAGCCGCCCCAATTCAACTAGATTCCCTGGTATTGATGAAATCAAAGAAGACGCCTTTGGACTTTTGGAGGTGATAAAGCTCCAGGGCCATATGGCTTCTCTTTGCTATTTTATCTATATTTTTAGGATCTCGTGAAAGGGGAACTGGTTGAAATATTCAACTACACTCATAAAGGGGCTGCTCTTTGGAAAGAATCAACTATCCATTTGTTTAATTCCAAAAGTTGAAGGTGCTCAACAAGCAAAACATTTCATACCTATTTAGCCTTTTAAACGACATTTTAAAGATTTTTACTAAGCTTCTTGCAAATAGGGTAGGGGTTTTACTTCCTAATCTGTTGTGTTATGCAAGACAAAATTTGCCTTCATGGGTAATAAATTTACCCTCCACTGTTTTTCCATTGCTCATGAACTTATTCATGCTTGCTCAAAAAATAAAACCGAAACTATCTTGCTTAAAATCGATTTTCATAAGGCCTTCGACTCTGTAAACTGGAATTATTTGGCTGATATTTTAAAAGTAAGAGGCTTTGGGGAAAAGTGGATTGGCTGGATCTCTATGATTCTAGATTCCTCCAGTTCATAGGTATTTGAAAGCCTGGCAAATGGGGGCGAGTCAAGGCCGACTCCACTAGCCTCCCCTGGCAACAAGGCGAATTTTATTCGTATCAAGTCGACTCGACTCGCCTCGCCTCGCTTAGCCGAGCCAGGCGATGTGAGACTGTTCCCCAAAATCTCCATGTTGCCTCGCTCCCGTTCGCCTCGCCTAAGTCGTCCCTTGCCTCGCCTCGCCTCGCCGACTCGCTCCATTTCACCTTATGACTCGCCTCAACTCGCGATGATGGTGGCGTCCTGGAAGATGGCGACTGAAGATGATGATGATGGCGGGTGATGGTGGTAAAGAAGATGATGATAATTATGGCCGGCGAGTAATGATGGCGGGTTAAGTTGTGAAGAAGATGATCTAGATGTGGCGGTGGCGGTGGCGGCGGGTGGTGAAGAAGTGGTGACGGCGGTCGCGAGTTGGGCAGCGGCGGTGTAGTGAAGATGGTGATGGAGGTGGCGATCGAGTTGGGCGGCGGCGAGTTGGGTATCGGCGGTGTGGTGAAGATGGCGGTGGTGATGATGCTGATGGCAGGTGAGGGGGCGGCGGCGAAGAGGCGGAGGCGGCGGAGGCGGCGGCGGCGACTTGCGCGGCGGCAAAGTTTGGGAGGGGGGCGAAACCTAGATATGCCAATTGGGGAGGGGAGGTAAAAAGATAAGGAGCGAAGTTTTTCTTTTAATTTTAAGAATTCTTTTATTTAAAAAGAAAACAGAATCAACCGAGTCCACGCGTCTCGTCTCGTCTCGCGATTCATCTAGACAAGCAGAATTGTAGTTGGCTACCGTTGAACTCATTTTATGAACTTTCCAACGGAAAAGGTAGATCTCTCTCAATAGGGAGTAGACCTACCCTTATCAACTGTTATTTCCTCTCTTCCGCTTTACTGTTCTTCTTTAAACTGTGGGTGGTCAAAAAGATTGATACCGTCAGTGCTAAATTTTTTTTTTTTTCCAGAGGTGTAAATAAGGATAAGAAGGGTTATAACTTGGTTAACTGGAACAAGGTTTGCTTAAGTAAGGGTGAAGGGGGGCTTGGCATTAAAAACATTGATCATTTTAATATATCTCTTCTCTGCAAATGGATGTGGAAGCTTCATAAATAAATCTAATACTTGTTCCATTGTGGTTCTTAATTCCTTTTATAACTTGAATAAGAGAAGGTTCAATGGGTGTAATTCCTCAGTCTTTTGGAAGAATGGCCTGCAAAAACCTATTCTATGATAATGTTACCTGTAATTTGGGAGATGGCAAGTTGATTCCTTTTTGGAATGATATCTGTGCTCTTAACACTTCTCTGGCCAAAAAATTCCCTTCTCTTTATGTTATAGCCTGGAACCCTGATGCTTTGAGCCACGTTCGGAGAATGTTAGTTCCAAGTCATTTGAAAATACAATTCCCGAATTTGAAAATTCATGTTAGTCCTGAGTTATTTAAAATTGGAAGTTGTTTAATAGTGTTAGTCGAAGCTAGCATTTTAGAATGCAAGAATCTGGATTTTAGAATTCGTCATTTAATTTATAGTACAAAAATGAGAAAACCAATCAATCTTCAAACACCATGTACACCTAAGTTTTCTAAAATGATATACAATACATAATAGATCAAAATTTAACTAAACCGTTCCACCAGGCATCGTCACCACCGGTTGCCACCACCATTAACCAGATATCGACTGCCGCCGTCCCCACCGCCGACATCAGCCGATCGTCCCTGCCATCGCCGCCGGTCGACCGCCGTTGCTGGCCAACCGTCCCCACCAGTATCGTTAGCCAACTGTCGCTGTCGCCGCCACCGGCCGACATCCCCGTTCGTCACCGCCACCGAACGCCACTCGTCGCCGCCTCCGATCGCCGTCCCCGTTTGCCGCTTCCTTTTGCCTCCTTCGATCGCCATCCCCGTTCGTCGCCGTCATCATTACCGCCTTCGATCGCCACCCTTCGCCGCCTCCGATTGCAGTCCTCATTTGCCGACGACGACCGTCGCCACCATCGCCGCCGCCGCCTCCGATCACCATCCCCGTTAGCCGCCGTCGACCGCCGCCCGCCGCTGCCTCCGATCGCCATCCCCGTTCACCGCTGCCATCACCGCCACGCTGACTGCTGCCCGCCGCTGCCTCCGATCGCCGCCCCTGCTCGCTACTGCCATCATCGCCGCCGCCATCATCGCCGCCGCAGCCAACCGCCGTTCGTCGCCGCCTCCGACCGTCGACCAACCATTCTCGTCGCCGGCCAATGTTTGCCTTTGCCTCCACAGGTCATTCTCCACCATCAATCAGCGTCCATCGAAGCTCCATTAGTTGAGTACCGGCTAACGTCCACCATTAAATATATTGTCCTAAATTACATATGGATTTTGAAATCAAATGACTAGCATTTTGAATAGAAAATTATTTTATCAAAATGACAGTCATTTCATTTACAAATTCTGAATTGTAAAATTATATGGGACTAACACCCCCTCGGGGATATTTTCTCAATGATATTTTTTTTTTGAGATAATAGATGGGATAAATTATCCATCCCTTCTCAATGATATATGGAAACCCGCTTTTAACAAAACTCTTTCAAACAATGACAAGGCTATTTTGAACCAGCTTATGCAAAGTATTTCCACCTTTTCTGTTAACCTTATCACTAATGATACCCTAAACTGGGCTGGCAAGGGCTTTCAGTTAAGTCTGCATACAATATCATTAACTCTACTAAACAAATTGATCCTCACCGCAAAACTATTTGGACTAACACTGCCCTTCTTAAGATCAAAATCTTTGTGTGGTTATTAGCTCGTAATAAGATCTTAACTAAGGACGACCTGGTTAGAAGAGGCTGGCTTAATAAAGCAGCCTGTCTATTTGACAATTGTATGATTGAAACTTCTAATCATCACAATTGTATGATTGAAACTTCTAATCATCCATTTTTTGAGTGTAAAGTGGTCAAGTAAATTTGGAAGGATATTATGAAAGCTCTCAAGGTACATTCACATCCCAATTCTTTCATTGAAGCTATTGCTACCTGGAAAAAGACTAGAATTCATAGAAGTGTTGATCATTTGTGGCTTATCCTCTTGTATTTGTTGTGCTGTGGAGCCTGTGCTGAAAAATTTTTTGTGAGCATTTAATGCTCATTGACCCTTTATCCTATTTTTTTAATGCAAGCAGCCCATGGGATATGCATGAATGGGAAGTTATTGTATGTGGGTTGCACGCCGTCCATGCGCATGGAATGCCTGTTCGCTTTTGTTGAGAGAAGGCAAGTGGTCCAAGAATTAATCAATTCACACTGTATGCTTTTGTTGAGAGAAAAAGACAAGAGGGACAAGAGTGATAAATGCACACTGTATGAATGTCTATATAATGTTGCTTCTTCTTCCAAGTTGAAAAGCCATAGAAAAAACACACGCAAACGAAGGTGTGTGGAGAAATATAAATCGATGAGTGATTTATAGAGAGCAATCGAAATATATTGTAATCGTGAGATTATAAAGAGATCGTGAGATTTTTTGTTGAGAGTAATTTGTAACCGTGCAAAAGATATAGTGGATATCGTAGAGTCTCTACGACGCAGAAATATCCTGTGTTGGGTGAATTGCGAAAACAAATCTTCTGTATCTTTTTGTTGTGCCAGTTATTTATTTTTATTGCTCTGTATTGTATTTATTTCTCGCTTATGTCGGAACTAATTTCCTAACAAGTGGAATCAGAACTTAAGAACCAAAGGGTTTTCGATTCTACGGTCTAAGTTAACGATGGGTAACGATGCCAATGTCCTCTTTTCTACTTTCTTAGATCGCGGTTTTAAAGGCGTAAAGGTTAAATTTGCGGCGGCGGCAAACGAGAATGTCAGAGGATAAAATTAAAATTAAGAAATTTGATGGCCATGATTTTGCATGGTGGAAACTTCAAATAGAAGATTATTTATATCAAAAATATGTACACGAACTGATGTTGGGTTTGATGCCGGTCACCAAAAAAGGTGAAGATGTTGATGCGGCCCTAAAGGCCAAGTACGATCTTTTGGATAAAAAAAGCTCTTGGTTCTATTCGTCTCTACTAGACGAAGAAGACCGGATTCCACATTGCAAAAACTAAAACTGCAAAAGAAGCCATAGGGTTACTATCAAATATATATGAGAAGCCGTTGACGTCTAATCAAATCTTCTTGTTGCGAAAGTTGGTGAACATGATGTTATCCGAGAAGGGTACCGTTGCTGATCACATGAATAACTTCACATAAGTTATAAATCAATTAGAAAGCGCAGGGATGAAATTGGAAGTACTCTTTTATTCCTATGTTCATTACCAGATTCTTATAATACCGATGTACAAACTATCTCTGGTACCATGAAAGAATCTCTCACTTTGGATGATGCTGTGAGTTGCATCATAGATGAGGAGATGAGGAAGAAGGTTTCAGGAGAAATTTATTCAAGTTCTTCATCCACTAATGCTCTAACCGTGGAGGGTAGAAGCAGGAGTAAAAGTAGAAAGAGATGGCGTGGGAGATCAAAATCAAGGGGTAAGAATAGAGATGACAGAAATAATGAATGTTGGCATTGTTATAAACCGAGTCATTGAAGAGCAGATTGTGAACAATACAAAAATGAGAATAAGAAGACAATTATGATGGTGCAAAGGTTGTAAGCAATGAGCAGTTCAACAATTTATGCATGTCTACTTGCAAGGACGTAGAGGCTATAAATCGGTTCTTGGATTCTGGCGCTTATTTTCATTGCACATCTAGACGATGTGAATTTCTTGAGTACGAGAGCGGTGATTTTGGTCATGTGACCGTGGGTAATGGTGAGCAATATCCAGTAGTAGAAAAAGCAATCGTGAAGGTGAAAACTAATAGTGATACTTGTCTAATGTTACGTGAGACGCAACATATTCCAGAGTTGAAGAAAAATATTATCCCGGCTAATGTGTTGGACCGAGAGGATTATGTTACCTTTTTTGGTAATGGAGAATGAAAGATTACTTCTGGGTCATGAGTTTTTGCTAGGGGAAAGCATGCTGGCACGCTTTATATGCTCAAAGGCGCGGGCTCGGAGTACTTGGCGGCTTCCACTTCTTCCACGTGCAGTGATACTACTCTCTGACATTACCGATTGAGACATCTTGGCAAGAAATGTGTGAAGGAGTTATATCGTCGAAAGTTGATGCCCGGTTTAAAAAGCTTCGAAATGAATTTTTGTGAAGATTGTGTTCTTGGAAAGCAAAAGACGGTTAGTTTTTAAATTGATGGTGTGAAGCACAAAATAGAGCGTTTGGAATTGGTGCACACAGATGTCTGGGGCCCAGCTCAATAAGTTTCAATGGGAGGAAATAAATACTTTGTGACCTTTATTGATGATTCCACGAGGAAGACTTGGGAACATCCTATCAAAGAGACGTCTGATACTTTTGAGACATTCAAACATTAGAAGACTATGGTGTTGTATGATACGGGTTGCAAAGTCAAAGCATTGAAATATGACAACGATGGTGAATATACAAATTTGGCATTCGCTAAGTTCTTAAGGGAAGAAGGCATTCATAGAGTGAGAACCATTCCAAGAATCCACAAGAGAACGATATTGCCGAGCGGATGAACCAAACTATCTTGGAGCATGCAAAAAGCATGAGGCTACATGTAGGCTCCCTATTTATCTTTGGACCGAAATAGTCAACACGGCCGATCACTCGATCAATCGTAATCCATCTAATGCGTTGGATGGAAAAATTCCAGAAGAAATATGGTATGGTAAACTGATTAATTACTTGTATTCAAGAGTATTCGGTTGTTTGGCATATTACTTACTTGACAGTGACTCGAGATAGAAGCTTGATGCAAAGCCACGCAAGTGTGTGTTCCTTGGTTATGGCGGTGACGAGTACGGGTACCACGTTTGGGATTATGAGTTCAACAAAGTCATTCGAGTTCGGAATGTGGTGGTTAACGAGAATGATATGTACAAGGACCGAAGCAAGTTGAATAACCAACAACCAAGTCTGACATAGTGGAGGTGGACACTGAGCCAGTACAGTATACGCCATTTCCGCAAGAGCATGAGGAGGTTCATGAAGAACCTGCTACTGGTGATGATGAGGGAGTTCCCAAAGAGATCGGTGATCTTGAACCGGTCGGTGAACTGGTGATTTCAGAGCCTACACCTGCAGAGATTCCAGAGTTGAGAAGAAGTACTCGCGTGAAGACCCAAAGTCATTTTTGATCCATCGGCGAATAGTGTTTATCATCACATCTTGTATACAGATTCGGGTAGGCCAGAGACTCTTGAAGAAGCATTGCAAGATGGTGTTCGAGTGGGAGCATGACATGAAGGAAGAAATGAATTTGCTGATGCTTAACAAGACTTGAAAGTTAACCAAGTTACCCGCTGAAAAGAAAGCCATATTGAATAAGTAGGTATACCGAGTCAAGGATGAGGCAGATGAAACAAAGTGACACAAGGCGAGACTTGTTATCAAAGAATAGTCTCAAAAGGAGGGAATTGACCAAAATGAATTATTTTCTCCAGTTGTGAAAATAACTTCTATAAGAATTTTATTGAGCATAGTAGCGGTGCAAGATTTTCATCTTGAGCAATTAGATGTGAAAACAACGTTTTACATGGTGATCTAGAAGAAGAACTATACATGGTGCAATTTAAAGGTTTTGAAGCTAAAGGCAAAGAAGATATTGTATGAAGATTGAGGAAGAGCTTGTATAGTTTGAAACAAACTTCTCGTCAATGGTATCTCAAGTTTGATGGATTCATGAGGGAAAAAGGCTATACACATTGCGAGTAGGATTATTATGTCTATATGAAGAAGTTAAATGATGGCGATGTTTTGTATCTATCTCTATATATAGATGATATGCTTCTGGCATGTAGGAGTATGGAAAAAATCAATGTGGTGAAGTGTGTTTTGGCATCACAATTTTCTATGAAAGATTTGGGCGCGGCAAAGCAAATTCTCGGCATGAAGATCGCCAGATATAGAAAGGAGAGAAAGTTGTGGCTTTCTCAAGAAGACTATATCAAGAAGGTGTTGAAGTGATTCGATATGGAACAAGCAAAACTAGTGATGGCCCCTCTTGCAAGTCATTTTAAACTATCAAAGGAGCACAATTGTAACAACTCTGAACTTTCTGTACAGAATTTTTTCAAAATACAGAAAGGAGCACCTAAGCCCGAGCACGAGTTATAAATTTAAATTGCTTTAGAACAGCAAGAAAGCACTTATAGCTCATTGGTAAAACCTTGCACTGCTGTGACATAGCCTTTGTGTTCAAATCCCCCTAGCCACATATTAATTTTTTGTTGATTTTTCTTTTAAACTTTTTGGAAGCCTAAAAGTTTACACTGCAATATACGTAAAAATGAAAAGTCTCAGAAATCAAACATGTGCAAAATAGTATACAGCCTAGGACACGTGTCAAAGATCCAAAGCCCCACACCCCTACATCGACCGGCGAGAATGAGGAATAGGCCGACGGCGCCGGTTTAGCCTGTCGCTATTGCCTCCAAAATTTAACCCTAACCCTTTGGCCTTCCCCCCACAACTCCTATTCTATTTGATTTTTCTGCACATTAACAGAGAGTGTTAATTCACCTCTTTAATCCAAGTTTTAATATATTTTTAATTCTCTATTCATACTCAAAACCCAAATTCTATCTTATAAATACCACACTACACTTTAGCCCTCCTCATTCAGAATTTTTTTGCTAAAACTCTCAAAAAATTTCCTAAGTCCAAAAGTTGTACAAGTGGAGTTAGCCAAGGTCAAATTCCGGCGATATTTCAGGAAGAATCCGGCGACACCGCGACTCCCTGACACCTTCAAAAGTTCTCTCTACCTCTCCCCTTTTCTTTCAACCAGTAAGTTCCCTCTCCCCTCCTCTCTTTCTATTAAAAAAACTTCTCTTTTCAAAACTCGTCGGAAGCGGAGTTATTCCGACTTTCGAATCTCTTTTCTTTAAAACTTCAACTTTTCTTAAACAAAAAATTAACCATCTATTCATATATTGTTTAGCAACCATAAAACAACAATTTGACTAAGTTTCAATTCAAAATTTAGTGTTAAACAAATTTTATTTCACTTTTTCAGTAAAATACCATCAAATTTACATACGACATTATTTTATCATTTTGCTCATATTACCTTTAGATAATTCTCGAGATAATAATCTAACTCATCACAACACTCATCATGATATAGCATGATGGTTTGGAAACAATAAGTTTTGGTACAAATGCAAATTTTACATTAAAATATCTTAAACTATCAAAACCCGTATTCTTTAAATTGTTTTAATTAATTCCTTGCAAATAAGCCTCTACAACCCATTTTGGGGAACCCGATCGGGATGGTGCGGGTTATCGCACGTCTTCCGGACTTGTAGAGCGAGATGCATACCTCCTCACAGAGCATACGATCTCGATGGAATTTTTATTACAATTTCTAAGAAAACGTGATTTCTATTAATACAAATAATACAATCAAGATATCGCGGGGTTAAGGGGTAGATTGGTACGGAAGGTGTTAGAAGTGGCACGAAACTGCAAGACTTAAGACACCTAACCTGAATTTAATCGCCGTTGTTCTGGGCATTCTAACGGAACCTTGTACTCTATACTCCTCTGCCTTAGTCTCTGGCATACTGAGACTCCTCTCGTATACACTGGCATCCTTCTGTACCAAGTTATAAACAACAGTGTTAATATTAAATACAACATTATAAAAATATAATACCATTTTAAAAGTTACACACACTCTCTCTCTGTCTATTCTACTTCTCACTTATCTTTGGGACTTACCGAGCAATTGTTCGCTGATGACATTCCTTCTCTTTCTTCTTTGGAATGTTGTCAGGTGTTCCAGACCTTCCAGAGATCGAGCCTAGCACTGAAGACTTGGACCAGTTTATTGAAAATCCCGAGCTGTAATTTCACTTGTACTTTTTCTTTTACATTCTCTATTTTCCTTTTCTGTTATGCCACTGTTTAGGTATCGCCTTATTCCATGTATTTATTTTTCCATGCATTGTACAGAAAGAATGTTATTAAATAAAATTGTTGTTCAATTATACCTACTGTCTTTGTCTCTTATTTTTATTTATATTGCTTAGATACACTTAGCGTATTTACTTCAGAGTAAATACGTAGCAGCCAGTCGCGTCCTCTGCCCGTATATTGGGAAGCGGGACGTGACAGAATGTCGGGACCCGGTTCATGCTCACGGAACAAAGTGCCACGCCAATTGCCATGCCAAGATGGCGGGGGCCACCTCTTGAGTCCCTAGGACCCACTGTAGAACAATATGGAATCTTCGGAACACATTCCGAAAGAGGGCCTAACTGCATTATAAATGTAATGATACCACCTTCAATTACAGAGGCGCCTTTTAAGTGAACCGAATTACAGAAGCTTGAGAAATCTTAGTTAAGCGTGCTCGGGCCAGGGAAGTCTTGGGATGGGTGATCTCCTGGGAAGTAGCCCCTGGTCAGGTCCGGTTCGCTCTAAAGGGAAAACCGTGCGGTTTCGGCCAGAGCGGACACTACCATCTGTACTGAGGCATGGGGCGTTACATTTATGGTGGCCCATGCAGGTCTCTCAGTAGTAGGTCTGTGGTTCGAGGACAAACCATTGCTCAAAGGTAGGGAGAATGTCGGGACCCGGTTCTTGCTCACGGAACAAAGTGCCACACGGAACAAAATGCCACGCCAATTTCTATGCCAAGATGTAGGGGGCCACCTCTTGAATCCGTGGGGGCCACCACTTGAGTCCCTGGGACCCACTGTAGAACAATGGGAAATCTTCGGAACACATTCCGAAAGAGGACCGAACTGCATTATAAATGTAATGATAGCACCTTCAATTACAGAGGCGCCTTTTAAGTGGACTGGAATTACAGGAGCTTGAAAACTCCGTATTTAAGCATGCTCAGGCAAGGGAAGTCTTAGGATGGGTGACCTCCTAGGAAGTGGCCCCTGGTCTGGTCCGGTTCGCTCTAAAGGAAAAAAAACGTGCGGTTTCGACCAGAGCGGACAATACTGGGGCTGGGGCGTTACAATATCCACTGGACTATCGCATCACTATTAAAAATTACAACTATGAAAACCCTAAAAATGATAAATAAATACTTGAGGTGTATATTGAATATATATCAAAACTATTTTTCATAAAACCCCCTCAAGTTATATTAATTTACAATAAGGACCCTAATAAATATAGGTTTAAGCGGGACCAGTTCTCTTGAGCCTCGGGAAGCCGGAGAATATGGACGCATGCCTATCTAAGACAGACAACCTAAAAACGGTGTTATGAATACGGTAATTATCTTGGAAAAAGACATAAATCCTGTCGTCCATGTGCAGCAGTTACCGATAACTCCAAAACTAATTCAGAACTTCAATTCTGTTTAAGTTTCTGACTCAGGCAGAGTCTCAGTCTAATCTTAAATCAATCAATCTATTCTTGAATATGATTCAAGTATAGATCTAATTCAACATGAATCCATTTATACCAGAATTCAATCTGTACCAACATGAACATGATTTGACTGAACCATGGATATACATTTGACTGGTCTACATGACTATCCGTCCATATCCCTTCCGTTTACATGAACTACTGATATCATGGTTTCGGCAAAACTTACATCTATAATTTACTTCAATATAATCAATACAAAAGACATTACGAGGTTTTAAAGGGGCAGACTGGCACGGAATATGTTAAAAGTGGCACGAGATGGTCATTAAAATACGTAACTATACATCCATTGCCGTTATTCCGTGGTTTTATCGATGGAGCCTTATACTACGGGTTACCATAGTCCACGGTGTAAGTTGGACTCGTCTCGTATACACTGGCATATTCTGTACCAAGGTACAAACAACTGCGTTAGCATAACAATCAAACATTATACCAGTTACATCCTCTAATCTGTTTATTTTATTTCTATCTCTCTTTGGAACTTACCGAGCGATTGTTCACTGACGACATTCCCATTTCTCTTCTTTCTTTGGAATGTTGTCAGGATGACCCGACTCTGAGGAGTTCGAGACCAGCCAGGAGCAATTGGAGCAGACCACTGAGCAGCACGACCACTAGGCTTCACTTGTACTCACTTTTCTTTCAGTTCATGCCATTGTTTAGGCATTGCTTTCCATTCTTTTATTTACATTTTCAATTGTATTGTAAAGAAATGTTTAATAAATAAAAGTTGCTGTTCATTTACATCTCATGTCTAACTTGTGTACTTTACTATATAGATTATTTACGCTAAGCGTGTTTACTTCTGAGTAAATATGTCGCGTGACCCGCCACGTCCCCTTGTCCGTACAACGGGAAGCGGGGCATGACAGGTTTTGTTGGCGGCCCATACAGGTCAGTGCTGTATGGAACTCTACCATGCAGATCAGTGCTGCATGGAACCCTACCATGCAGGTCAGTTCTGTATGGACATACAAGTCAATTTTGCATGAAGTCCGAAGCAATATAACATGCATGGAACCCTACCATGCAGGTCAGTTCTGTATGGACATGCAAATCAATTTTGCATGAAGTCCTAAGCAATATAACACAAGAATCGGCAACTAAAAATATTCTTTACATTTCATATTCCTTAAATCTTATAATTTCATATTCTTTAAATCTATTCTAACCCTATTTTTTCTTTCAAGGTTATGGATTCTCCAAACAATATCAGCACAAACGTCAACAACACACCACCACCATCTCTTCCACTTACGCCTACCGTTGTAGCTCCGATCAACAAGTAAACGATATTGCTTGAGGCAATCTGAAGCCTCCTGGAAGGACAGCAGAAGCAGACTGCTATATTATTAAACCGCCCAGAAGCGGAAGCATCCGGAGCGAAGCAATTCCGGGCATTGCACCCGAATCAATTTTCTGGGAAAGAGAGCCCTTTGGAAGCTGAAGAATGGCCTCAGAGTATTGAGGATGATCTGGCAGCAGCACAAGTGGCAGAGATCGCTTGGGTACGGGTTGCAAAGCTGCAACTCAGCAACAATGCCCGAGTATGGTGGAAGACGGAAGAAAGCCGTCTTGTCCAGCCTATCGAATGGAAAACTTATCGCGACATGTTCGACGCGAAATATTTTCCCGAGACTGCCCAATTCGACATGGAGAAGCAATTCATCCATCTACAACAAGGCTCTATGTGGAGCAAATCGGTGAATGAGTATGATGCTGAGTTCACCATGTTGAGCAGGTTCGCGATATACCACATTCCGACTGCTGAGATCAGGTCCAGACGATTTCAGCAAGGGTTAGATCCGTAGATCCAAGCTGCCTTAGCTACAGGGGATTTTCCAACCCATGAACTGGCTTTGAAAGCTGCCCGTCGATATGAGGCAGTAATAAAGATAAAAAGCAGACCCGAATCTGCCGGGGTGAAGCGCCCTGCCACCCAGATGGCAGGAGGAGCCTCTTCAATACCAACTTTTGAACCCAGAAGACCGGAAGTAACAAATAACCGGCCAAGTCCAGATTTTTACTTCTACTGCAAGAGGGATGGACACATGTGGAAGGACTGTAGGCGCGTAAAAGGCCTGTTCTTAGTTTGTGGCGCATCCGCTTATGGAATTGGAACATGTCCTTATAGACGCAACCCAGTTCCAACTCACATCACTTATCCGCAGCGGCCAGTTATCCAGACTCCTGCACCTCGTCTTGCTCTCCCAGCTCCACCTCCACATGGACCTCCTGTACAGCCTCCTCGCCAATTCCATCAGGCAATGAGAAACATGCCTCGAGGGTAGAGAAATATTCCCCAAGGATAGAGGAATGTGCCTCCAGTTAGGAGGAATGTACCCCGGCGTCAGGCTTTCACTTTAGCGGCCGTGGAAGACGAAGATATAGGTCAAAGTAACATTGGTAATTCCCTCACATCTTTTGCAATCTTTTCAAAACTTTTGCATCCATTCGTTCTTCCAAATATTTTTCACACACTATCAGTAGTTCTTTCACCGCCACTATCATCAAATTTCTCTTGAATCTGTTACAACTCCATTCTATAAATTTTGAGGACGAAATTTTTATAAGGAGGGTAGAAAGTAACAACCCTGAACTTTCTGTACATAATTTTTTCAAAATAGAGAAAGGATCACCTAAGCCTTAACACAAGTTATAAATTTAAATTGCTTTAGAACAGCAAGAAAGCACTTGTAGCTCATTGGTAAAGCCTTACACTGCTGTGACATAGTCTCTGTTTTCAAATCCCACCAGCAACATATTATTTTTTTGCTGATTTTTCTTTTAAACTTTTTGGAAGCCCAAAAGTTTACACGTGCAATACACGTAAAATTGCAAAGTCTCAGAAATCAAACATGTGCAAAATAGTATTTATACAGCCTAGGACACGTGTCAAAGATCCAGAGCCCCACACCCCTACATCGACCGGCGAGAATGAGGAATAGGACGGCGGCACCGGTTTAGCCCGTTGATATTGCCTCCAAAATTTAACCCTAACCCCTTGGCCTTCCCCCCACGACTCCTATTATGTTTGATTTTTCTGCACATTAACAGAGAGTGTTAATTCACCTCTTTAATCCAAGTTTTAATATATTTTTAATTCTCTATTCATACCCAAAATCCTAATTCTATCCTATAAATACCACACTACACTTTAGCCCTCCTCATTCAGAATTCTTTTGCTAAAACTCTCAAAAAAGTTCCTAAGTCCAAAAGTTGTACAAGTGGAGTTTGCCAAGGTCAAAATTCTGGCGATATTTCGGGAAGAATCCGGCGACACCGCGACCCCCCGACACCTTCAAAAATTCTCTCTACCTCTCCCCTTTCCTTTCAACCAGTAAGTCCCCTCTCCCCTTCTCTCCTTCTATTAAAAATACTTCTCTTTTCAAAACTCGTCGGAAGCGGAGTTATTCCGACTTTAGATTCTCTTTTCTTTAAAAATTCAACTTTTCTTAAACAACAAATTAACCATCTATTCATATATTGTTTACCAACTATAAACCAACAATTTGACCAAGTTTCAATTCAAAATTTAATATTAAACAAATTCTATTTCACTTTTTTGGTAAAATACCATCAAGTTTACATATGACATTAATTTATCGTTTTGCTCATATTACCTTTAGATAATTCACGAGATAATGACCTATCTCATCACAACACTCATCATGATATAGCACGATGGTTTGGAAACAATAAGTTTTAGGACAAATGCAAATTTTACATTAAAATACCTTAAACTATCAAAACTTGTATTCTTTAAATTGTTTTAATTAATTTCATACAAATAAGCCTCTACAACCCATTTTAGGGAACCCGATCGGGATAGTGCGGTTTATCGCATGTCCTCAGGACTAGTAGAGCGAGATGCAGACCTCCTCACGGAGCATACGATCTCGATAGAATTTTTATTACAATTTCTAAAAAAACGTGATTTCTATTAATAAATAAAATCTATTTTTAATAATTATATATATATAAATATTATCAAAATATCTATTTTAAATATATAATATATTCCATGTTTTCTAATCAAAAGAAAAGAATCACAAAAGTTCATGAAAATACCATCAAGAATCAATACAAATCAAATTACATGAAAATACCATGTACTATTCAAAGTTAGGTTTATATCCACTAGACTATCTCATCACTATTAAAAATTACAACTATGAAAACCCTAAAGACAATAAATAAATACTTGAGGTGTATTTTGAAAATATATCAAAACTATTTTTCATAAAACTCCCTCAAGTTATATTAATTTACAATAAGGACCCTAGTAAATATAGGTTTAAGAGGGACCAATTCTTTTGAGCCTCACGGAATCGGAGAATTGTCACGCCCCGCTTCCCAAAAGAAGGTGAAGGATGACGTGGCAAAGTCCGCAACCTAACTATATTGAAGGTGGTCTATTCAATACAGTTACGTTAAGCGTATGAATATCTAACATGCAGGATGTGTACTAAAATCAAAGTAATAAAAGCGAAAGGCATTTATTTCCATTAACCAAACTTTATTACATCCCAAAAGAAAGAGTAAAATAAACTAAGTAGTTTAATTATATCAAAGGAAAAACAAAAGCCCTAAACATGTGGGTAACAACAAAAATTAAATCTAGCTAATCTTCCATCGTCCAGTCTGCATAATCTTCATAAGTTGGTTTCACACCTTGATCCTCGCCATAATACTCAATCTTATCTGACGGTCATTCCAAAGATAGAGGAAGAAAATGAAAGTCCGTCAACGAGTTATACTCAGGTAGGATTGCCTCATAAGGAAGTAGGTATAGAAACAAACAGGTGTATATAAATATAATGAATAGGATGTACATGGTATAAAGGTATGAGGTTATATACAAATTAGATATGTTGACAGAGCTATATGTGAATATGAGTAGGTTGTGTGAGGTATATATTTGGTAAAGATTCAAGTCAAATCAAACAAATATTCAGTCTAAGAGTTAGATCAGGTTAAACCGGGTGTGTATTGATGGAATTGACTGGTGGACATACTCGTATCTTTGAGGTATCTCATGACTAGCTGGAAGCAATATTAGCTGGTGCTCGTGCCTAGGATGGCAATCAATGCGGTAGCGTAAACATCCCTGAAAGGTGTCCCATGACTCCGATGGAGCTTTGTTTAGCTTGAATATCACTCAAGTGCACAGGTATTACCACCCTTCAGTTCCATAATAAACAACAAGTCTAAACTGGTAAAATATCCACATCCAAGATACTGAATAACTCGTGTCTCATGAAGAAAAGTAGATAAGATAACATGTAGGTATAGCACATGATGTGAGTTTAGTGTTGAGTATCAATAGGTATTGTAAACGTTTTAGTTTGTTAAACAAGGGTCCGGATACTCGCGATTATTCCGTTGTGGCCACGGAACAACAACTGGGGAAGTGAAATGTACCGTTTCACTTTCCGGGATCATGATCGAGTAGTAGGGGAATCCGAGTTCCGAATCTCCTTGCCTAATCAAACTACCCATCTCCTGGTTCAGTATAAAGGTTTTGACGAATTAGAGTTAGTGCGTATACCTCTGGGCATGGAATTTCCACATTGTATGTCATCTACATATTGGATCATTCGCCCTCAAATACGGTTAGTATTCGCCCGAATATCGGATTAGTAGTCGCCCACACATTGGACTGGTCACCCTGCCTGCAGGGATCTTCATATATATATAGTCGTCCGTACATCAGACTGGTCACCCGGAATATCGGGATCTTTTCAATAAGTATTCCATACCTAGGTCCGCACATTCTAACTCTAACCGTATCATGTTTTGTATATGTCATAGACGTGTAATCAATAAGTTGATCTCATTTAATATGGTCTTCCACAACCGCTCGTTTTATTTTGTTATCTTCTAAAGTTCGTAAAGTACTTCGTGTCATCTTAGGGAATACTTAGTAAAAAGAATAATAGTGTTTAATTATCTTTTATTTCTTCTAAGAAAATCATGAAGTTTGGAATATTTATCATTTTGGAAAAACATAATGTTTTACGGAAAAATATTCTTTCGATAAAAGGTTGTGGTGTTCATTTGAAAATCTTTTACAAAATATTTCTATAAGGAGCTTAGACACACTTTCAAGCAATCACAATATACACAATCAAGCCTAGAGCTAAGGTCTCCTAAGTCAACTAGACTGCTCCTAACTGTTCAAAGGGCAAGTTATGAGATCCTCAAATCGCCTCTTCACCACCAATTGTGGCCAGATAAGCACAAGTAAAGAAAGGAGGGATCCGCTCACGAATTACCGTGAGACGGGCCTTTTAAAATTACCTTTCTCACTTGTCTAGCCTAGGCACCACAAAGTCTGGTTTAGATAAACGATCGATACCTACAACCTTTCCTTTGTCCTAATGAGCACGACAATCCTTATTGGTTGAGTCTAATATTTTTTTAATTAACTCGAAGGTTGATGCAAAATGTTTTTTTGTGATTTTTTGGGTCCTAGGAAGGGTAATGAAATCCCCACCCAATCTGGATTGGTGTTATAGCCCCTTAAAAGTCCGTTTTTTAAAAATGCAAAGCAGTAAACACACAAAAATCCAAAACACTTGCCAAAAATCTGGATTGGTGTTTATTTGAAAAATTACCTTTTAATAAGGTACTAGATATTCCTTTTGAAAAGATATCGTTATACGGATTATGGTCCTTGTTGAAAATGGCCCTTCAATAAAGGTCGAGATATTTAAATGAAATTAATAATTTTATGAAATTATAGTGTTTTAGGTTCGGGGTAACGTTTTAGAAAATACGTTCGTTTTGAAAAAACCATAAGCCGTTATTTAAATTTAGTATTTTCTTCTTTAAAAAGGTTGAAGGGATTTAACAACATTATAGTAGTTGATGAAAAAGGGTGTACGTAAAAATATATCTATATCGTATCTAAAAATAAACCTTCCAATTATCTTATCAAATAAATATAACCTTTGTAACAAAACGAGGGTCCTTTTTTCGGAAGAAAACCTATTTCAAGATCACAACAATAGTATAGGTGAGAGTAGGTATGAAAGGGGTGAATTAATATTCGTGAGTTATAAACATTAGGCCTGTCACATTCCATGTAGTATGAGGGTACAGTATTTTTGGTACATACGAGTGATTAAGGAACTCATTTTAATTAGGGATTAAGATTATCATCATTAAGGGTACAAGGAATAAGTATAACATCATTTTAAATAGGGGGTTGATGATTAGAAGTTGGAACTGGGTTATTGAGAAAAGAAGAAGGCGACAGAATGAGGGGAGAGAGGCGGATCCTACCTTTGATTAGAGTTGGATATAGACGGGTTGAAAATGTAGGCTTGTGCAAACTCCTCAATAGCTCCACGCTCAGATTTTTGCTCGGCGATTGGGTGGAGCCGTAGCGTCGGCGTCGTTGATACGAAGGCACTGGTATTTTTTTTCAGAATTTTTGGAGTTCTGAGAAATGAGAAATCAATGTTTGAAGTGCCCATTTATAGGGTTTTTTCACCAACCATAAAATCCAAAACTTCAGTTAAAATCTCTCAAAATCCGCGCCGCCCAATCATTTAATAATCATCAGCGGCCGCCGCCCCTTCGTGTCAACCGTTGGATCGAGATCCAACAAGCTGGATCGCGTCGCCATGCGCCACGTGTCGCCACGTGCCCACGCGTGTAGAGATCACGCGTTTTCACGTGGTCCCCACCACGTGGGCGCCGACAGAGGGTCTGGGCCGTTGGATCTTTTGATCCAGCGGTCCAGGTTAAAGGGAATTTTTTTTAATTATTTTTTTATATAAATACTAAACGGATTTATATTTTAAAAATTGAATTTGCTTTTAAAATAATTGTTAAAAATAGTTAAAAATACGGGAAAATTATGGAAAAATTTCAAAAAATATATTTTATTGATATCTTTAGTATAAAAATAATTTTGGGCTAAAACTAAATAATATATCCATTTCTATGTTGTTGGCTAGTTATTATAATTATTTAAAATCTAGTTTATCCTTTAAAATATTTTTAATTACGAAGTAATTATTTTAATCGATAATAAAGATATGAAGATTATTTTAAGGTATTATAAAACATTTTAAACCTATAAAAATAATAAATAGATTTTAGAAAATTCCCTAAATTATATTTCACTGCTCTGAAAATTATTAATGCTACAAAAAATATTTTTCTATCAATGAACCACGTAAATAATTATTTGATAGTAGAAATTTAAATAAAATATATTTTGTTAAGTATCAGAAAATACGATCGTTACAAGAATATGGGTGCTTGCCTATCTAAGATAGACAACCTAAAAACGGTGTTATCAATACGGTAATTGTCTTGGAAAAAAACACAAATCCTGCCGTTCATGTGCAGCAGTTACCGATAACTCCAAAACTAATTCAGGACTCCAATTCTGTTTAAGTGTTTAACTCAGACAGAGTCTCAGTCTAATCTGAAATCAATTAATCTATTCTTGAATATGATTCAAGTATAACTCCAATTCAACATGAATTCATTTATACCAGAATTCAATCTGTATCAATATGAACATGACCAGAGCATGGATATACATTTGACTGGTTTACATGACTATCCGTCTATATCTCTTCTGTTTACATGAACCACTGATATCATGGTTTCAGCAAGTCTTACATCTATAATTTACTTCAATATAATCAATACAAAAGACATTACGGGATTTTAAAGGGGTAGACTGATACGGAATGTGTTAAAAGTGGCACGAGATAGTCATTAAAAGACGTAACTATACATCCATTGCCGTTGTTCCGTGGTTTTATCGACGGAGCCTTGTACTACGGATTACCATAGTCCGTGGTGTAAGTTGGACTCCTCTCGTATACACTGGTATATTCTGTACCAAGGTACAAACAATTGCGTTAGCATAACAATCAAATATTATACCAGTTACATTCTCTTATCTGTTTATTCTATTTCTATCTCTCTTTGAGACTTACCGAGCTATTGTTCGCTGACGACATTCCCATTTCTCTTCTTTCTTTGGAATATTGTCGGGAGGACCCGACTCTGAGGAGTTTGAGATCAGCCAGAAGCAACTGGAGCAGACCACTGAGCAGCACGACCACTAGGCTTCATTTGTACTCACTTTTTTTCAGTTCATGCCATTATTTAAGCATTGCTTTCCATTCTTATATTTACATTTTCAGTTGTATTATAAAGAAATGTTTAATAAATAAAAGTTGTTGTTCATTTACATCTCATGTCTTACTTGTGTACTTTACTATATTGTTTATTTACGCTTAACATGTTTACTTCTGAGTAAATACGTCGCTTGATCCGCCACGTCCTCTTGTCCGTACACCGGGAAGTGGGGTGTGACAACAATCCTAAGACGCAATGTGAAATTAATATGATACAGAAAATTTCTTATGCATTGGTGGTGGGTAGTTTAATGTATTTTATGGTTTGCACAAGACCAGATATTGCTCAAGCAATGAAAGCAGTGAGCTGCTATATGCAAAATCCAGGTAAGATACATTGGGAAGCAGTAAAATGGATTTTTCAATATTTAGTTGGTACTTCTAGTTACTTTTTATGTTATGGAAGAGATTCACTTGAGGTGAATGGATATGTGGATGCTGATCTAGCGGAAGATCGAGACACGTGTAGAAGTACAACCGGATATGTATTCACGGTTGGAAGAATAGCAATAAGTTGGTTATCAAAACTCTAATCATTTGTCGTATTATCTACTGAGTATGTAGTAATAAGATGTGTTTGCAAAATCTCATGATAGAACTTTACGTGAGCCTATGTTGAAATTTTATTCTGAGCATTTAATGCTCTTTGACCATTTATCCCATTTTTTCAATACGAGCATCCCATGGGATATGCATGAATGGGGAGTTATTGCATGTGAAGTTGCAAGCAGTCCATGCACATGGAATGCCTGTTTGTTTTTGTTAAGAGAAGGCAAATAGGCCAAGAATAAATCAATTTACACTACGATGTTTTTGTTGAGAGAAAATACAAGTGGGACAAGAGTGATTAATTCATACTGCATGAATATCTAAATTTGAAACGACATGAACGTTTCACCGATATGTAAAACGAATAAGAATTTTTTTGAATGTCCACATGGCAGCTCATTATAGACTGTTATCAACGATCGCCAATAAAGTATTGGCGATTGTTTTTATTAGCGACCGTTCATTAACGGTCGCTAATACACGTGTTAGCGATCAAGCCTTCTGCGACCGTGTATTAGCGACCGTTTAATTTTTGAACAGTCGCTAATAATCATTAGCGACCGTTAAACCTATATTAGAGACCGTAATAAACGGTCTCTAATATGTACGGTTTGTAAGAGTGAATCTTTCAAAAAAAATTAGATAATTTATGAAAAATTGCATGAATATAAAATGTATGAATAAAAACAAAGTTTAAATACTTGTTACTTAAAAATTTTCTCTCTTCCAAATCTACATTTTTATGTTTTGAATCAAATACTTTCCACAAATGCTCTTCATATTTCGGCGTAGTGGGAATCAGAGTAGTGAGTATGTAGTCCGATTTGACAAGTTAGAGACTCGTCATTTTCATCGTTGATGTTTTCGGTGCCATTGATGAACACGAAAATATTACTTTAAAATGCTGTTGCAAATTGTGGTTTGATATCGATTGCGAAAACCAACACAATAGATTAAGTCAAGGCACATTTGCCGCTTTTTTTAAAGCAATATTCATTCTCTTACAATGCGATGAAGACCGATACGATTTACTTCAAGTATACAACAACTCAACCATGTGTTACAATCTCCCGCTTTGCACCCGTAAGAAATTGTCTCGAATTACTTAATCTTTATGAGTAGAGAGAGAGAGGGATATAGAAGAGTCAAAAAATTCCAATTCTTTGATTTTATCTTTTCTTTTCCTTTGCTTTTCAAGGCCTTGCACCTTTTTGCTTCAAACGGTCAACACTATATTTGACCAAGTCAAATAGGTCAACATTCACACTTGGAGCATCAATTTCATTTCCATTATTAAAATATAAAAGAAGTTATGAAAACTATAAACATATATATTATTTAATTTATTGAAATTATAAATATATTATAGAAATAATATAACAGTATTGGCTGTCTAGCTGGATATAATTCAGAAGACTGGCCATGTATTTTCGGCTTTCTTCCATCATCTAGGGACGAGGTTCTTATTCAGTTTAATGGTGTGGTGTTTACGTACGATTTCAAAAAAGCGAGATTGAATGAAATATGTCGTACCGGATTAGAGTTACAAAGAGGCATTGGGGTGTGGAGATAATGATCCAGTAAGAAATTTTCTTATGTAAGACAAACGAGACGTTTATTTTTCGTTCACTTGATCGTATGTGCTAGAGCTGTAGGAATCTCATAAAAAATGAACGTCTCATTTGTCTCACATAAGAAAAGCATCTTACTGGATCACTATCCTGGGATGGTGTGATTGGTTCCCTTTTCTCCTTGCTCCGTGGATAATTTATTGGAGAATCGAAACGAATGCTAAGGATCGCAAATAGTGGACCGATTTCTTAACTTTAAGCACATTAGAATTCAGTCAAATAATTTGATATAAAAGTCATTTGCTTGACAGGAATTTTAATAATCATATCATAATCCTATCTAGGATGTTATGCAACTTCCTCATTGCTAGAATACTGAAGTGCTAAATGTATATATTATAATGTCCATGTTTTTGTGTTTCTGACTGATGAAACCTATTCGTAAAGACAGGGTAGGGTCGCATAACGGGAAATACTTGAAACAATCATGGTTGCGTAGGAGGAAACATGGATTTTTATTTCCATCGTTTACTCGGTGAATCTTTTGTTGCTCATATATACTTGAACCAAGGATTGCTCTTTTGCTATTTAAACATGATTCAAGACTACAGAACATTAGATGACAGAAACGAAATTGATGGAACTGGTCATGTATGTGATTTAGTCACTGCATACTATTGAATTGCACATACTGAAAAATCTGTATTCTTATTCGCATTTGTCAAAAGCCATCTGTTAGAGATATGATAACATCTACATCAGCTACGTATGATGTTTTATAGGAACTGGGAAGGTAGTGAACAGTTATATTTCAAGTCAATATCTGAATAAGAATTTTCCATTTTAAGAATGTATTAACATTCGGTTACAGTGAAATAAAACTTGATTTTAGACAAAAATAACTGCAACTAAGATTGAATAGTCAAGACTACATAAGAAAAAATTTGTGCTCTCAGTTGAGGATGTGTCGCGTATCCGTTTATATCTTTATGGACCATTTGGGCTGGGTCATGTAATGGGATGGGCTATCAATAAATGTTAGGGTTATATGGTCATGTAATGGTATGCGATATATATATATATATATATATATATATATATATATATATATATATAAGTCCAGTTCTTATTTGATCTTATTTTGAGGCCAAACTTTTAAATACACAGCTCACCGTGTTTTTCATCGATCCGTACTGGTCACTTTCATTTACTTGTATTAGATAGGTTATGTATAAAGTTTCATTATATTTAGAGACCTCTAACACAAAAATCAAGCGATCTTATTTTTCTTACATCATAAAGTCATCGATTTTTTAGTCTATTTGATGAATTAGTTAGAGATCTGCAAATCTCATAAAATTTGATATATAAACTATCTAAAATGAGTAGATCACGATGATCAGTGCGTGAAAAACACGACGGATTGTGCGTTTCAAAAGTGGACCTCAAAATAAAAAATGAAGCCGGACCTCATAGGATCAGCGCTTATATATATATATATATATATATATATATATATATATATATATATAGAGAGAGAGAGAGAGAGAGAGAGGAAATGTGCAATATGAGAGAGAAATATATATATATATATATATAGAGAGAGAGAGAGAGAGAGAGAGAGAGGAAATGTGCAATATGAGGGAATTTCTCCTATGGCATCTAAAAAATATACCTTTATGATTTTTTCGACGATCGGCACTCATCATCGTCATGTTTATCATATAAGATGTGGATACACCAAAATTCATGTTATTCCATCACTTTTCACAGTCGATTTAGTGGGTGCAAAATTAACGGTTTATAAACAATATAACTTTTTAAATTGCTAATTCAACGGTAAAAAATAGTGGAATCAAATGAAATTTTGTATACCCACATCTTACATGATAAAGATGATGATGGTGGGTGCCGATCATCGAAAAAAAACCAAGGAGGGTGTATTTTTTTAACGTTGCCTAACGAAAAAGCCTCATAGCGTCTCTTTTCTTCACTATTCTCATATATATATTTACACATGGGAGTGCTCTATTGTGAACCAGTTTGCGTTTTTAAAAAAGGAAACTCTCAGTTTACGACATGTTTGAACAATCCGATCCGTTCAAGTTGATCCTCCCACTCTCAAATGTATGTGTATGAAAAATCAAAAGATTTGAAGACCTCTAACCAATGCATTATCGAAAAACGTTCATTTTTGCACCCATCCGATGCATTGGTTAAAGATCTCCAAATCCTTCCAATAGGATCCTAATCGAAATGTGTGTGTGTATCTTTCGGTGAGAGATAGATTGGCTTAAGAGATGTGATTGTGTAGGGATATGTTGTGCTTCCTCTCTCTTATGGTGTGAGAGCGAGAGAGGGGGGATGAGAAAGAGATTACTGAATGGTGTGAGTACTTTGTAATCTATTTTGTATGTTAATGGAATCATCGCTTTTAGCCCCATGGATGTAGGCCGAGGTGGTCGAACCATATAGATCTGGTGTGTTTGTGCTTCTTCATTATTATGATTGCTATGCTTGTGTTTCTCGATGGTTTGATGGCATCTCTTTCCCCCAACAAGCGGTACCAGAGACGACGGTGTTCGGTTTGAGTTTCAAATTCACATGATAGCAGAGTTTATAGAAGATGTAATACCCAGTTTTCTTTGAACATATTTCCCGTATTTATAAATAAAAACTTCCCAAAAATTTCTCTATTAGAAAATTCCTTTAAATAATTTCCTACACTTTCTAATATTAATTTACTAACTTTTATTTAATTAAGTCTTTCTAATTCTTTCCTAACCCACTACCCAGCCCAGTCCACAAACTCCCCTCTCCCTTCTTCTTCTCCTTCGCGTTCTTTTCTTTCCCGCTCTTTTCCTCACCTCCGCACGATGAGCCGACGTTCCCTACGACCCACGCCCCGCGACCTCATCTTCGTCCAACGATCCCCCACGACCCGCTCAACCACGACCCTCCTTCTCCCTCGCCCACGTCTCACTCCTCCCCGCTCGACTCGCTCCCACGACGGAGCCCATGCCAACTGACTCCGTGACCCCATGCCCCTCGCGCTATCCCCATGACCCGCACCTCCTCAACGGCTCTCTCTCTCTCTCTCTCTCTTTATCATGCCCCGCTTCCTAGTATACGGGCAGAGCACACGACGAGGCCGCTGCATATTTACTCTGAAGTAAACACGCTAAGCGTATCTAAGCAATATAAGTAAAATGCACAAGAGACAGTGGTAATAGATATAATTGAACAACAACTTTATTTATTAACATTCTTTTTACAATACATCTGAAAAGTAAATACATGGAATGGTAAGCAATGCCTAAACAGTGGCATAACAGAAATGGAAAATACAGAATGTAAATATGTACAAGTAACTAGAGTTCCGGGTCGAAGGCTAGCTGATCCAATTCCTCGAAGGTGGGCTCGATCTCCTGAAGGTCCGAATCACCTGACGGCATTCCAAAGAAAAGAAAGAGAATGTCGTCAGCGAACAAATCGCTCGGTAAGTCCCGTAAATAGACAAGAATGGAATAGAAAAAATAGAGAGTATATTGTTATAATGTTGTATTTAGTGTTAACGCTGTTGTTTGTAGCTTGGTACAGAAGAATGCCAGTGTATACGAGAAGAGTCCCATTATTCTGGAGACTAAGGTATACGGAGCACAAGGAACCGTTCAGCCACGGTACAACGGCAATTGAATTCAGGTTAGGTGTATTATGGTTACAGTATCGTGCCACTTTTAACACCTTATGTACCAGTTTACCCCTTATAAACCCCGCGATGTCTTGATTGTATTGTTTGTATTGTTTGAATTGTATATTGTATGTAGATGGATGACTTGCCGAAACCATGATATCAGTAAATGGATGTAACTGGAGAATCATGTAGATGGATGTATATCCATGGTTCGGTTCGGTCAATATAGATTGATTAGATTGAACAGATTGAATATATAGATTCATGAATTCATGTTGAATTGTAGTTTGATACTTGAATCATATTCAAGTCAGATTGATTATATTGAGACTCAGTCTGAGTCAGACAATTTAGAAAAGAAATTGAAGTCCTGAATTATGTTTTGGTGCAATCGGTAACTGCTGCACATGGACGGCAGGATTTGTGTCTTTTTCAAAGACAATTACCGTGTTGATAACACCGTTTGTTAAGTTGTCTACCTTAAAAAGGCAAGCACACATATCTCCGGCTCCCTGAGGCTGTAATAACCATAAACTTTCTGTACAGTATTTTTTTTCAAAAATACAGAAAGAGGTGTTTTTGCCTGAGCACAAGTGATAAGTTTGATTTATTTTTTAACAGCAAGAAAGAGCTTGTAGCTCATTGGTAAGGTCTTTTACTGCTGAACCATAGCACTTGAGTTCAAATCCTATCAACCACACATTATTTTTAATTTGATTTCTTTTAATCATTTTAGAAGCTCAAGAGTCTACACGTGCATAACCCGTAAAATCAAGAGTCACACATAAAACAAACGGGTCCACGAGTCAAGTCCAAGCATCCGAGACATGTGGCAAGAAGATGGACCCCGACTCGGCCGACTCGGGCATGCGGTGCGGCTGACTCGGCCGGCGCCGCTGGGTCAACTCGGCCGAAACCCCGATTTTCTTCTTTCTACTGCAACCTTTGGCCTACCCCATAACCCCTGTATTATTTAAATTCCCTGCACATTTACAGAGCAAATTAAAACCCCCATTTAAACCATTTTTAATACAAAATTTTAATACACCTTTTCACATCCCTAAATCCTAATTTTTCCTATAAATACCACATCTAAACTCACCCCTCATCACTTCTAAATCTCTGTCCAAACTCTCAAGAAAATTCCATAGACTTTGTGTGTGCAAGTGGAGTTAGTAAAGGGCAAAGCACCGGCGAATTTCCGACGACGATACGAGGGAATTTCGGCGACGAAACGACGCACCGGCGCCTCCCACTTCTTCCTTTTCCTCTCCTCTACCCTACAATCCAGTAAGTCCATTTTCCCCCTTCTCTTTACTATTCTAAAAACTTATAATTCTAAAACCCGACGGAAGCGGAGTTAATCTGACTTCCGATTCGGTTTTTCCTTAAAAATCATATTTTTCTTAAGAACAATAATACCAGACTCTCCCATCATGATCATTAAACATTAACAAAATCTCTTGAAAAGTTTCATATCAAAATAATTTATATTTCAATTTTTATAGCACTTTTACGGAAAAATACCATATAGTTTAGTTTCGACATAAAACATCTTTACCCTTGCTATACCTTTAAATAGTTCATAAGATAATGACCTACCTCCTCACAACACTCATATGTAACATAGCACGATGATCTTTGGGAACATAGTTTTGGGAAAATACGATTTTACACAAAACTACCTCAAACATACAAAAACCTTTTTCTACAAGATATGTATTTTTAACAAATCTTTGCAATGCGCCGCTACAACCCATTTCGGAGAACCCGTTCGGGATGGTGCGGATTATCGCACATCCTCGGGCTTAGTAGTGCGAGATGCAGACCTCCGCAAGGAGCATACGGTTTCGAAAGATTTAAAAATACAAATATCTTAAGAAAATGAGATTTCTAGAAAAATAATAAATTAAATTATTTTATAAATATATATATATATCATCAAAATATCTATTTTTGATATAGTATAAATATTCCAACTTTTCTAAATAAAAAAGAATCACTTTGCATGAAAATATCATGCAATTCCATACAAGTTCAATATTTTACAATTAAAAACTATATATTATGAAAAATAGATTTTATTCACTAGAAATGTCACAATGATAAAATATATATTAATGAAAACTCTAAAGACGGTAATAAAATACTTGAGGTGTATTTTGAAAATTATACAAAATTATTTTACATAAAACCCCCTCAAGTTATACTAAATTACAATAAGGACCCTAGTAAACATAAGTTTAAGTGGGACCAGTCTCTTGAGCCTCAGGGAGCCGGAGATATGGGTGCTTGCCTATTTAAGGTAGACAACTTAACAAACGGTGTTATCAACACGGTAATCGTCTTTGAAAAAGACACAAATCCTGTCGTGCATGTGCAGCGGTTACCGATAACACCAAAACTTAATTCAGGATTAAATTTCTTTTCTAATTGTCTGACTCAGACTAAGTCTCAATATAATCAATCTGAATTGAATGAGATTCAAGTATAAAACTACATTACAATATGAATCCATGAATTCATATATTCAATCTATCAATCTATATTGACTGAACTGAACCATGGATATACCTCCATCTACATGATTCTCCAGTTACATCCATTTACTGATATCATAGTTTCGACAAGTCATCCATCTATACAATCTACAATACAATACAATACAATACAAATAATACAATCAAGACATCGCGGGGTTTAAGGGGTAGATTAGTACAGAAGTTGTTAGAAGTGGCACGAGACTGCAACCATAAGACACCTAATCTGAATTCAATCGCCGATGTTCCGGGTATTATCATGGAGCCTTGTACTCTATATACCGTAGTCTCTGGTCTAGTGAGACTCCTCTCGTATACACTGGCCTCTTCTGTACCAAGCTACAAACAACAGTGTTAACAATATAATACAACATTATAAAACTATACTCTCTCTCTCTCTGTCTATTCTACGTCTCCTTTATCTTTGGGACTTACCGAGCGATTTGTTCGCTGACGACATTCTCTTTCTTTTCTTTGGAATGTCGTCAGGTGTTTCGGACTCACTGGAGATCGAGCCCACCAGCGAGAATTTGGACCAGCTAGTTTTCGACCCGGAGCTTTAGTTACTTGTACACATTTACATTCTGTATTTTCCATTTATGTTATGCCACTGTTTAGGCATTGCTTTTCATTCCATATATTTACTTTTCAGATGTATTGTAAAAACAATGTTAATAAATAAAGTTGATGTTCAATTATATCTATTGTCTCTTATGCATTTTATTTATATTGCTTAGTTAAACTTAACGTGTTTACTTCAGAGTAAATACCTAGCAGCCTAGTCGCGTCATCTGCCTGTATATTGTGAAGTGGGGCATGACAGAGGCTCAAGAGACGGTTCCCGCTTAAACCTATATTTACTGGGGTCCGTATTGTAATTTAGTATAACTTAAGGGGGGTTTATGTAAAAATAATTTTGTATAACTTTCAAAATACACCTCAAGTATTATATTATCGTCTTTAGAGTTTTCATGGATGTGTATTTTATCAATGTGACATTTCTATTGAATAAAACCTAATTTCATAATATATGGTATTTATTTGTAATATTGGATTTGTATGGTATTTTCTTGTAAATTGGATGTTTTTCTTGAATTTTGAAAATGTGGAATATTATAAATATTAAAAATAGATATTTTGATATTAATTACATATATATTTATTTATAAAAATATAAGTTTTATTTATAATAGAAATCACATTTTTCTAAAGGAAAATTTACTAAAATCTTTCGAATCGTATGCTCCTTGCGGAGATCTGCATCTCACTCTGCTAAGCCTGAGGATGTGCGATAATCCGTACTATCCCGAACGGGTTCCCCAAAATGGGTTGTAGAGGCGCAATTGCAAAGAATTGTTAAAATACATTTCTTGTAGAAAAAGGTTTTAATAGTTGAAGGTAGTTATATGTAAAGTCGTATTTTCCGAATCTATGTTCCTAAATTCCATCGTGCTATCTTAGATATGAGTATTGTGAGGAGCTAGGTCATTACCTCGTAAGTTTTCTATGGTAATACGGTTTAAAAGTTCAAGCATGTCGAAATGAAATATGAAGATATTTTAATGTAAAATTGCGATAAAAAATGCATATAACAATCTTTTGTGAAAAAACTTGGTAAAGATGTTTATTAATGTTTAATGAACAATATGTAATGATATGAATGTATCTTGATTAAGAAAAATTATAGTTTTTAAAGAAAATCGAATCGGAAGTCGGACTAACTCTAGTTCTGTCGGATTTTAGTTTTAAAAGTTTTTAGAATAGAGAAAAGAAAGAGAAGTAGGGACTTACAGGTTATTTGACTAGAAGAGAGAAGGAAGAAGAGGTGGGAGGTGCCGGTGCGTCCTTTCATCATCAGAATCTCCTCGGATTGCCGTCGGAAGTTCGTCGAAACTTCGCCCTTTTTCTAACTCCACTTGCACACAAAAGAATCTTGGAAATTTTCTTGAGAGTTTGGGCAGAGATTTGGGAATGAGCAGGCGTGATTTGAGGGTGGTATTTATAGGAAAAATTAGGGTTAGGGTGTGATAAAAAAATGTATTTAAATTTGCATTAAAAAGGATTAAAAGTGGGTATTTTAATTCTCTGGTTAATTGCAGAGAATTTAAACAGTGTAGGGGGGTGGGGCAGGCTAAAGGGTGCAGGGGTTGAAGAAAATCAGGATTTGCTCCGAGTCAGACTGGCGGCGCCGGCCGAGTCAACGAGTTCGCCAGCCCTGGTCGGGCGAGTCGGGGCTCATCTTGGTGCCACGTGTCCCTGACGCTTGGTTTAGTCTCGTGAACACGTTTGTTTATTCTGTAACTTACCCTATTACGTGTAGTGCACGTGTAGACTCTTGGGCTTCTGAAAAATTAAAAGAATTTAAATAAAAAGAATGTGTGGTAGATGGGATTTGAACTCTGGTGCTTTGGTTCAGCAGTGCAAGGTCTTACCAATAAGCTACAAGCTCCTTCTTGCTGTTCAAAATTAAATCAAATACTTATAGTACTCACAGGAAATGTAAATACCCCAAGTATACATTAACTTTTAATCAAATTTATGTACACAAGAATTGGAGTTGTTACACTCTCTCTCTCTTACTAACCCAAACCCCTCACCCGCGATCCCGCCGCCACCTCGACCACACCACCAACATCCTCATCAAGTTTCCCGCTTCATTCCCTTCCCTTCACCCTCGCCCCTCTCCGCAACAAACACCCTTTCACCTCACTCACTACCTCACCCCGCCCTCGTCGCCATCTCATCACCTGGTCTCCCCACTTCTTCTCCCATCACCCATCTTCTCGAGCTCCCCTACAGCACCGCCGGAACTCCGACCCCACCTTCTCCTCCTCTCTCCTCTCTTCTTCTCCAACACCCGAGCAACCCATCTCCGAGCCCAAGCACCACCCGACATCTCGAGCTTGCCCCAAGCCCCCTCGCCGGCACCTCTGCTCCGTCACTGCACCCTCCGCAGACGAGCCCCAGTCACCTCAACACCGCCTTTACCCTCTCACAACCGAGCTTCAACCAGCTGCCAACACCCACTGCCGTAGCCGCCGCCACTGCACTCCCATCACCATCACGACCTCCACCAACAACATCACTGAGCGATCACTGCATCCCCGCCTGCACACTCACGTCGCTGAGCCGCCGCCGCCGAACCCCTGGACCACCTACTGCCGATGCCCGTGCCCAGACCATCGCACCCACCATACCCTGCACTGCGTCTAGCCAAGCATAAAGTCCAGCTGAACCAAATCAGTGTCGTGTCTGTGCCACCCCATGCCCGCCTCCGTGTCACCGCGTACCCAGACGTGTCGCGCCCCGTACCCAGTCCCCGTGCCACATCGTACCCTGTCCGCATGCCACACCGTGCCCGATCCAGTGCACGCGCCGTGCTGCTCCCGCATCACGCCCCGAGTCCAGACCGTGCTCAGTATCGTGTCGCTCCCGCGTCATCACCATGCCCACTATCGTGTCAGACTCGCATCGTCACCGTGCCCCGTACCGGATCTTCACGCATCGTGCTCGCGCCACGCGCCGTGTCCTGCATCGCATCGTCTCGTGTGTCGAGACGAAGTCCGCAAGTAGTGTCGCTTCTATATCAGTGACCGAGGCAAGTGAACTCTCTCACTTGCTAAATCATGCAATACCTATATATATAATTATGTTAATCGATTTGATAAATGTTAATCTTGATTTAAATAAGTTTGTGTTCTAGAAGATAGCCGCGATTATCATAATTAAAACCCAATTGAAAATGCAGGAATTTATAATCAATACATTCCTTTGCTGTTAATAAATGTCGCGTAGAAATTTTAATGGATATTATTGATGTTTCATACATAAAGGGGCGTCCCAAGATACGTCGTAAAATCTGAAAACTGCAATATACCTTGCATTGTAAAATTCATAATTAATTGAATATAACTCGTAATGAAACATTCCCGAGCTTATATCGAAGCCAACTAAATGACCCTTAACCCCCTATAGATGGTTACTGAATATTGTTTTGTTACGATAATGCAAACTGAAGCAAGATTTGACTCTGGATTGCAGTCCAGAGCAGTACCATTTGTTGACTCCTGAATTAAAAATGTTGTTGTAGCTCTGGGTGGAAATGGTATTATGCAGAACCCTATACCTTAGTGAATATAAATCTGTTAGCTAATCATTGAAAGTGGTTTCATTCATTTTTATCATCGTTTGCTATTTTAATCACATTCTAAACTATCAGTATATACTGCAGTCCCAAGCAGGAACAGAACGCATATCCCGACATTAAACATTGTATAACTCCCAGCACACAGCAGATATTATCGATCAGTCTGATACGTTGGAAACCTAATTGTTAAACCTAAATATTATCCAACTGTATCGTAGCCTAATTATGCCCCCAACTGGGAGTAAAACGTGTTACGAAACGGACCTCCAGTTTAGAAACTGGATTTCTAGCAGTGAACACTTAAAATGAAATAACCATAACTAGCAAACCTGAAACCCGATTAATGCGATACCAATTTTTATGGACAGATAATTAAACATACTGCTTACCCCTTTTATATTGTTTTGCTTAATTCAATACGTGCGATTTATAGTACATTTTGTAAGTGGTATGACATTGCTGCTATATTTTATTCATATTATAATTAATTGCATTCTCATCATATCATGTAGCGGTTATAACCTCATTTGAATAGTGGTCATATACATTGATAACCTAGTAACTGTCTTGCATTACCCAGTGATAAATATTTGTGATTGGATCGTGGCAAGTACGTTAGTGTAAAACCGTGATTGAATAGTGAAAGTGACACGTACTTGTACACAATCAGCGGAACCAGTTAATTATTGTATTGTCGACGCCTATGGGGCATATGTGAGTGTAACTATAACTGGTATGGGACGGTTATGAAAGCACTTATATTAGTGTCATAGGTAAGACATCGAGTACTGTCTATTTATCTTGGATACCAGTCGAGACATGCTTGATGGAGATCATGTCTCCGGTTCTCGCGTAGACTTGTCATGGACCGACTAGTATTTGGGTTTATGGTCGGTATTTGATGTAGACCATGGGGGTGAGGTAGTTTGAGTATGAGTTCGATCAACGGAATCTCGGGAGTCCTACTGCCGGCATCTACAGCGATTTTGGGAGTCATGTGGGTGATATTACTGATTATTAGTAAGTGTGATTCGGGCCCGTGTTCCCTTGCCCCTGGGGCCTACCCTTGGGTTGGGGATACTCCTGCGGTGGTTAACGCTCACACTTGGACTGACGATAGGTTTAGCGACCTAGACAGTGAGACTTAGAGACTGATAGGTTTAGTGACATGGACATGCATTGATTACTGACTCGATATACCTGCTTTTATTCTTTACTTGTACCGGTTACTTCATGCTCATGTCATCACTCCATAATTACTATTTCATATTCATCATCATTGCACGTGTTTACATTTGTATCTATATATATTGCTATTGTGTCGCTCTGACGACCTGAGTATGCATGCTCAGAAGGAGAAGTGGACTTAGCTCGGATCGGGGCCTGTCATACCTCGAGAATATTGCGGACATCTAGATCAGCGACGCCGGCGCTATCTTTCCCTTGATCTCTATTTGGTATATTTTTTATCTATTCTGATAGATGTAGTGACTGCATCTCCCATTACCTGTGCATTGATTACTGATTACCACATAATGCTAGAAACCGAAGTGTGACTACGGCAAGATATTTTCTTGATCGTAGGAGCATGGCTGGCCTTATCACCCCTCGTATTCCGTATTTTGGAAAGCGGGGCGTGACATGGTTTTGTTGGTATTAGAGCCAGGTTTGGTTTAGATTGGGATTACAGTTTCCGGTTAGGGTTGACATTTTAAGTCGCCCATTCGGTCCAGATTGTAAACTTGTTATCCTTAACCTTGATTCATATAGTGTGTTCTGCTACATATTTAGATCCATCCGCTAGAGTTTTGGGTGACTTAGTAGAGTTGTGTGATTGTAACTATGAACTGCAGAATAGTTACAAGGCGGCACTCTGCTTGAGTGACTTGGAGTTCTACATTTGATTTCCACCCGTTTGAGTTTCAACTCACCGTATATTCTTGTTTCGTTGTCCATTCTATATCTTATTCGAATCCTTATATCTTGTACCTTATGCCGTCCTCAAATTTGTTGTTTCAGGACCATGACTTCCAACAACTCTCCGTCCCCCTCCAAAACCCAGAGTCAGACCGCGGAGATTTTGGGTGTACTGCAAAGTTTGATGGAAGCCCAGGAGCAAATAAATGAACTCTTAGCTGAAGGACTAAGAAGGCAAATGGCTCAGGCGTCAGCGGGAGCCACCAATCGTAAGGGAATCCCTGTTAAACAAAGAAGAAGTGTGCAGATAAAGTGACCATTTGTTCCTCAGCAACAGAAGCAGCGGAGAACCCAACGTTGTGATAATTGCAAGAGGCCAGGATACTTTCAGAGGGACCGTGTCACGCCCCGCTTCCCAGAGTGCGCTAAGATGAGCACGTGACATAGCCAACCATGCTACCTGTGGGTAGGAAAAATCCTTCCACAGTCACATTACGGCTGTAGAGATATCAAGAACAAGAGAGTATCTAACTATCTAGTACATGTCCATAACCCAGTGTAAAAGAGTCAAGAAAATAATATAATATGCGGAAGCAAAAGATACAATAAATGAAACACCTGGAAAGTGAAACTGCATACCGACAGAATCTTCACCGCTCAGTCTAACAGCGGCAATATTCCTGATCAGTCTGCAACAAAGGTAGAGGATCTGGGCCATGCAAAACCCAGACGTCAGCGCGTCATAACATCAAGCAATACTATAAACAGGGGTAGCAATACATGCAAGTATGATCATAAAGGTAAAGCAGGTATAACAGCAATATAAATCAGGGCAGTGAAGGTAGTGTACAGTGAGTAATCTAAACTGGTCTATTTGGTTACTACTCTCAAGTCTTTGAAATCAATTTAATGAATCATCGATGTAACTCAATAGTATCCCGTGCGTGCCCGGGACCACGGTCAAGATTCTCGGGCTGAATCCGAGACGTACCGCTAGGCAGTAAAAGGTAGCATGTAAAGATGAGTGATGTCAGCATCATCACCCCGGGGCTGGCCTAGCCCGTAAGACTGATCAGAACAGGTATAGAACTGTCGAGTTACAAGTCAGGTTTCATCATTGATTTCCCCATACCCCCAAGTCAAAAGTGTTCAAGTCGGGTACTAAGTGGTCTAAAGTTAATGCCAACACAGGATCAGGCAGGTACAGGTTTGTCTGGATAGACAATAGGAACGGTCCGTAAGGACTACAGGTCAGGTTTGTTGGTATTAGACACTAGATCAGGTAACAGGTAAAGCCATGGTACATCAGGTCAGATCAAGTGGTGTATTTAGGTGTCATGTCATGTCAAGAGTGCACGGTACCATGTCAGGTCAAGCAATAGGTGTAGCAAATCATGTCAGGGTGTACAAGATATCATGTGGGTGCTCATAATCAAACTAGCATAATCATGGGTATACAGAACAAGCATGTGTACTAATAAAACAACAAACTGAAACATGTAATATGATATGCAAATAGGTACAGACTAAACTATATGGATGTACAGTCATCAATTAGAGTCAGGGTTATAGTTCCAAAATGAAGTATCATACCTTACATGAACATAGAATATTACAATCACACTATCATGTATTAAAAGACTGCTAGATGCAGTTATATATAAAAGGGTTAAATGGATGCAATAATATGTATAAAACAGGTTAGATGGATGCAAACGGGTGTTGCACAGTTATGAACTATTTAAAGGGTACTATGACTATGCGACCAAGAACTATGTTATAAAAATATAGGTATGGGCATACAACATTATAATCTATCATGCAACCGGGTGTGTTTCACAATTAACTCAAAATGATATAAATGGACATCGGATGGTAAAATGTGATATAGGCACCAATTCAAACTTCATGTTTAAAATATATATATATATATATGCAAATAAATATGGAATACTGTAAAATAGCATGTAGCAAGTTTCACTTGCCTCAGAACAAAGCTCGAGATGCAGGCGGCCTGGTGCGACATGACACGATACGGTATGTGAAACGGCACGACACGGTACTGGGTCTAGTCGCGATCTGGTGCATGGTCTGGGCGCGATCTGGAGCACGGTCTGGGCGCGATCTGGACGCGATCTGGTGCACGGTCTGGACGCGACACGGTCGTGACATGGAAGTGGTGATGGTATGGTTCGTCCGGACCGTCGGCGGTGGCACGGCCCCGGCGGTCACCGGAAAACGTGAATCAAGAGAAGAAAAGAGAAGGAGAAAAGAAGAAGAAGAAGAGAAAGAGAGGTGCTGTGATCTAGGATTGGTGCTCTAGATCCGAGACGATGCGAGGGGATTACAACGGCGATGGGTCATCGACGGCGACGATGCAAGGCAGGGGTTTTCCGGCGAGGCAGTGGGTTTCTTAAGAAGTCGGGTGAGGTTTCTTGGTGGCTGCAGTAAAAGTCAGGTATAGGGTGAAGGGGGAAGGGGAGAGGAGAAAGGAGATGGTGACGAAGGCGAGGTGAGGCCGACGAGGCTGCCGCCGGTGATGGGAGGTGATGGTGTGCAGGGTCGGTTCTAGGTTTGCAGCGGGGTCTGTACGGAGGTGTGCAGGGTTGGTGATCGGGGGTGCAGGGTACTAGGGTAAAGGAGGTGGCGAAGGTGGCGACGACGAGGAGGAGATAAGGGCAAGGCGGTCAGCGGTAAGGACGAGCGGATAGGGTTTGGGTTAGGCTTGGGTTCGTCGGGGTTTTGGGTCGTCGTAGGGCTCGGGGATTGTAGGTTCTCAGGTTAGAAGAGGAGAGAAGGAGAAGGTGGTGAAGGTGGTGATGAGGTCGTGGCGAGGTCGGCGGCGATGGTGAGGTGAGGGTTAGGGTTGCAGGAGCGAAGGCGGGAAGGGAAAATTTCGAGGAGAAGAAGAAGGACGTGGGAATAAAATTAGAATGGGTAAAATAAAAATAAAAAATATATATAGAGGAGAGAGGGTGAGAGAGAGAGAAAGGGGAGAGAGAGACAGGGAGATAGGGAGAGAGAGAGAGAGAGATGTAATCTGTTTTTAAAAATATAAAATATATTTTGAGAGAGAGAAAGACTCAGCTGAGATTAGGTTTTTATTTTAGTTTTAAAATATATTTTTAGTTGAAAGAAACTTTAGAATTAAGTAAATATTATAATATTAAACTATTAGTCCGTTTTGAGATTTTAGCAAATACAAACCTACTCCAAAACACGCCCGAGTCGGGTCCAAAAATTCAGATTTAAAATATTAAAAATATGTGCAACTTCCAAATTTCAAAATGAATACCCAGTTAAAAAAAATGTATACCCCCAAGAACGGATGCACGTACATGCGCGTAGCCATCCAAACACGTCCGTTTCACTGAACGGGACGAGACCAAGATGCGCGGATACTACCACGGGGTTAGGGGTGTCATGCAGGATATGAAATGCAATTTTAAAAATATTTTATGTGACCTAAAATGTTATATGTAAAAAGTGCGATACCAGATGAAATGTCAGTATGTACTAAACATGAGATGCACGTGTCCATGCAATAAGTCAAGGTAATCTATAAATAAGAATCAAACAGGTTCAAGATTGCGGTTCGGGTCGAATGCAAAATAATATGTAAAATACCATTCGCACCCAAACACGCTAGATCAAGAAAAGACCATGGATAGGTAAATACGAAAACTGGAATTGGTATAAATGAACTCGGGTATTACATTATACCCAACTACAAAAGAATTTCGTCCTCGAAATTCCAAGAACAAGATAGGTTAAACAAACAAAAAAACTACTAGGATAGATGGGAAATCTTCTGTCGGACTTCATCTTCTCGTTCCCAAGTTGACTCCCCATGTGAGCGATTACTCCAAGAAACGAGTACAAGAGGGATAACCACGTTCTTAAGAACCCTTTCTCTTCGATCCACAATTGACATCGATCGCTCCCCAAAGATTTAATCTTCTCGTATAGTCTGCTCCGAATGATCCAACCCATGTATTTCATCACGAACATACCTACGGAGTTGAGGTACGTAACACACGTCATGAACATTCACCAAAGATTGTAGTAACACCAAACGATATGCCACTTCTCCAACACGCTCAAAATCTCAAAAGGTCCAACAAATCGAGAACTAAGCTTTCCTCGACTTCCGAAACGAATCACCCCTCTAGTCGATGATACCTTCAAGAATACTATATCACCAACAGTGAACTCTAGAGGTCTTCTCGATATATCGACCCAACTCTTCTGCCGATCTTGCCCTGCCTTCATATGATTCCGGATATTGCTAACCTTCTCGGCTGTCTGCCCAACCAAATCCGGTCCCAACAATCTTCGTTCACCAACATCGTCCAAACAAACAGGTGAACGACACTTGCGACCATATAAAGCTTCGAATGGAGCCATTTGAATAGTCGCCTGGAAACTGTTGCTGTAAGAAAAACTCCACCAAATATAGATGATCCTCCCATGAACCCTTGAAACCTAACATGCAAGCTCTCAACATGTCTTCAAGAGTTTGGATCGTTCTCTCCGACTAGCCATCTGTTTGAGGATGATAAGCTGTACTAAACTTCAATCGAGTCCCCAAACTTTCCTGTAAGCTCCTCCAAAAGTGCGATAAGAATCGGGTGTCACAATCGGACACGATGCTCACTGGCACTCCACGCAATCTTACAATCCCCTGCATGTATCGTTCTGCCAAAGCTTTTGTTGATTGACTAACTGGAAAGGGTATAAAATGAGCTGCCTTGGTCAATCGATCAACAATCACCCAAACTGCATTGTTACCTTTTAGACTCCGCGGTAGAGCCGTCACGAAATCCATGGTTATATGTTCCCACTTCCACTAAGGAATCGGAAGTGGTTGCAATAAACCAGCAACCCTTCGATATTCAGCCTTAACTTGCTGACACACCAAGCACTTGGCCACAAAGTGGCCAATTTCCCGTTTCATTCCTTCCCACCAGAAATACTATTGTAGATCACGGTACATCTTCGTGCCTCCTGGATGTACAGAATATGCGGAACTGTGTGCCTCCTCCATAAGTTCTTCGCGAATGTTTCCCTTTGGCATACACAAACGGCTACCATATCGCCACGAATTACCTTCATGAATCAATAGTCTGTTCGAAGTCCAGCTTCAACCTGTTCTCGAAACTTTTGCAATCTTGGATCCTGTGACTGCGCTGCTTCAATATTCTCGATCAACGACAACTGTACTTGCAGCTGCATCATCCATCCCGAAGAATGCGGTAGCACGATCTCCAACTCGAATCTCCGAAAGCCTTCAGTAAGTTCCCTTTGTGCAGTCAACATCTGAATTGCTGGCAACCGACTAAGCACATCCGGCACAACATTAACTTTCTCCGGATGGTACTCAAGATCAAGATCGTAGTCAGCCATCAGCTCCAACCATCTACGCTGCCTCATGTTAAGCTCTTTCTGTGTGAACACATATTTTAGGCTTTTGTGATCAGTGAATACTTCGACCCTTTCGCCCAATAAGTAGTGTCTAAAAATCTTCAAAGCAAAAATCACAGCTGCTAACTCCAAGTCATGAGTTGGGTAGTTCTCCTCATGGATCTTCAACTGTCTCGATGTGTAAGTTGTAACCTTCCCATGCTGCATCAAAACACATCCCAATCCTTTCTCAGGTGCGTCGCTGTGAATCACCAATCCTCCGGAATTGTCTGTCGGGCTCCTTCCCCCCCAAAAAAACAAACTGTACGGAGCGGTTATCAACTTTTTCTTTAGCGCCTCAAAAGCTGACGCACACCTATCCGTCCACACAAATGGTACCTCCTTGCGCGTAAGCTTGGTCAAAGGCTCAGCCAAACGAGAAAAATTCTCCACGAACCTTCCATAATAACCGGCCAGTCCAAGAAGCTCCTTATCTTCGCAACATTCTTCGGAATCGGCCAATCTCGAACTGCTGTAATCTTTCGGATCAATGGCGATTCCATCTCCAGCCACAACGTGCCTCAAAAACTTCACTTCTTCAAGCCAAAACTCGCACTTACTCATCTTTGCATAAAATTTCCTTGCCTCAATGTCTGCAGTGCGATCTTCAAGTGTTCTACATGCTCTTCCTTGCTCCCTGAGTAGACCAGAATATCATCGATGAACACCACTATAACTGGTCCAAGAACGGTGAAAGATTCGGTTCATCAAGTCCATAAATATTGCCGGCGCATTCGTTACTCCGAAGGGCATCACCAAATACTCGTAATGTCCATACCAAGTTCTGAACGCGGTCTTGCAAATATCCTCTGACTTAACTCGGACCTGATGATGTTCGGATCGCAAATCCAGCTTCGAGAATACCCTCGCGCCACTAAGCTGCTCAAATAATCCACCAATGCGAGGGATCGGGTACTTGTTCTTAATAGTCATCCGGTTTAATTCTCGATAATCGATGCACATCCTCCTTGTGACATCATCTTCTTTACTAGAAGAACTGGAGCTCCCCAAGGTGAGTTATTGCTGCGAATCCAACCCTTCTCAAGTAATTCAGCAACCTGCTTTTTGACTTCTTCCAACTCTACGGGTGCCATTGGATAATACGCCTTTGAGATTGGCGCTGCACCAGGAACAAGATTAATCGTAAACTCCACATCTCGTTTTGGCGATAAACCCGACGTGTCTTCGAACACGTCCATGAATTCTCGAACTATAGCCGGCGCTTCTTTCTTATCAACTTCCATCGATGAAAGAACATTATTTGTCGGCCTAGCTCTAAACTCGACTGGCCCGACAGAACTGCTTCCTCCAGCAAAACAAGCTCCGGATGTCCGGGAATCTGGAGAATCACTTTCCTTTCCTTACAATCAATATGAGCGTGGAAAGTTCCGCGAAGATCCATTCCCAAGACAACAACAAACAAAAGGATGCACCAGAATTGAACAATTCTAATGCGGGGAAAATATGAACAAGTAAGATACCGAGATGACTTCATCCGAAGTCAAGATACTGAAGAGGATTAAGCACGGTAAACATGATTCAAGCTGGCGATGGAACAATTAACTGGTAAGCAATGAAACCGAGAGAAGCAAGGCAATATAACGATCATGGAATAGGGAAGTGAATCAAGACTAGGACTCCAAGTTACTTAAATAGAGTATCGCATTGTAACCATGTTGCAGTTCATGGGTACAATTACATAACTCCACCCAAGTCACCCAAATCCTAGTATCAGAATTAAGAAACAGGGAGAAACAATGGTGAATCCAAAAAGATTTCAAGCCGAGATGCAAAGTTGTTTGCATATCGTCAAGGCAAAGGATACGAGAAAGATATGATTCAAGAATCACGATAACAAGGTGGCAGGACATGTTCCTAATCACGAGTATTCTGATTCGTGTATTGGGTCCAATACCCAACTACAAAAGAATCAAACTCGATTAACCTATATCCTATCGCTCTGATATCAAAAAGAACCATGTCACGCCTCGCTTCCCAGAGTGCGCTAAGATGGGCACGTGACATAGCCAACCATGCTACCTGTGGGTAGGAAAAATCCTTCCACAGTCACATTACGGCTGTAGAGATATCAAGAACAGGAGAGTATCTAACTATCTAGTACATGTCCATAAGCCAGAGTAAAAGAGTCAAGAAAATAATATAATATGCGGAAGCAAAAGATACAATAAATGAAACACCTGGAAAGTGAAACTGCATACCGACAGGATCTTCACCGCTCGGTCTAACAGCGGCAATACTCCTGATCAGTCTGCAACAAACGTAGAGGATCTGGGCCATGCAAAACCCAGACGTCAGCGCGTCATAACATCAAGCAATACTATAAACAGGGGTAGCAATACATGCAAGTATGATCATAAAGGTAAAGCAGGTACAACAGCAATATAAATCAGGGCAGTGAAGGTAGTGTGCAGTGAGTAATCTAAACTGGTCAATTTGGTTACTACTCTCGAATCTTTGAAATCAATTTGATGAATCATCGATATAACTCAATAGTATCCCGTGCGTGCCCGGGACCACGGTCAAGATTCTCGGGCTGAATCCGAGACGTGCCGCTAGGCAGTAAAAGGTAGCACGTAAAGATGAGTGATGTCAGCATCATCACCCCGGGGCTGGCCTAGCCCGTAAGACTGATCGGAACAGGTATAGAACTATCGAGTTACAAGTCAGGTTTCATCATTGATTTCCCCATACCCCCAAGTCAAAAGTGTTCAAGTCGGGTATTAAGTGGTCTAAAGTTAATGCCAACACAGGATCAGGCAGGTACAGGTTTGTCTGGATAGACAACAGGAACGGTCCGTAAGGACTACAGGTCAGGTTTGTTGGCATTAGACACAAGATCAGGTAACAGGTAAAGCCATGGTACATCAGGTCAGGTCAAGTGGTGTATTTAGGTGTCATGTCATGTCAAGAGTGCACGGTACCATGTCAGGTCAAGCAATAGGTGTAGCAAATCATGTCAGGGTGTACAAGATATCATGTGGGTGCTCATAATCAAACTAGCATAATCATGGGTATACAGAACAAGCATGTGTACTAATAAAACAACAAACTGAAACATGTAATATGATATGCAAATAGGTACAGACTAAACTATATGGATGTACAGTCATCAGTTAGAGTCAGGGTTATAGTTCCAAAATGAAGTATCATACCTTACATGAACATAGAATATTACAATCACACTATCATGTATTAAAAGACCGCTAGATGCAGTTATATATAAAAGGGTTAAATGGATGCAATAATATGCATAAAACAGGTTAGATGGATGCAAACGGGTGTTGCACAGTTATGAACTATTTAAAGGGTACTATGGCTATGCGACCAAGAACTATGTTATAAAATTATAGGCATAGGCATACAACATTATAATCTATCATGCAACCGGGTGTGTTTCATAATTAACTCAAAATGATATAAACGGACATCGGATGGTAAAATGTGATATAGTCACCAATTCAAACTTCATGTTTAAAATATATATATATATATATATATATATATATATGCAAATAAATATGGAATACTGTAAAATAGCATGTAGCAAGTTTCACTTGCCTCAGAACAAAGCTCGAGATGCAGGCGGCCTGGTGCGACATGACACGATACGGTGTGTGAAACGGCAAGACACGGAACTGGGTCTAGTCGCGATCTGGTGCATGGTCTGGGCGCGATCTGGACGCGATCTGGTGCACGGTCTGGGCGCGATCTGGATGCGATCTGGTGCACGGTCTGGGCGCGACACGGTCATGACATGGAAGTGATGATGGTATGGTTCGTCCGGACCGTCGGCGGTGGCACGGCCCCGGCGGTCACCGGAAAACGTGAATCAAGAAAAGAAAAGAGAAGGAGAAACGAAGAAGAAGAAGAGAAAGAGAGGTGTTGTGATCTGGGATTGGTGCTCTGAATCCGAGACGATGCGAGGGGATTACAATAGCGATGGGTCGTCGACGGCGACGATGCAAGGCAGGGGTTTTCCGGCGAGGCAGTGGGTTTCTCAAGAAGTCGGGTGAGGTTTCTTGGGGGCTGCAGTAAAAGTCGGGTATAGGGTGAAGGAGGAAGGGGAGAGGAGAAAGGAGATAGTGACGAAGGCGAGGTGAGGCCGGCGAGGCTGCCGCCGGCGATGGGAGGTGATGGTGTGAAGGGTCAGTTCTGGGTTTGCAGCGGGGTCTGCATGGAGGTGTGCAGGGTTGGTGATCGGTGGTGTAGAGTACTCGGGTAAAGGAGGTGGCGAAGGTGACGACGATGACGACGAGATAAGGGCAAGGCGATCGGCGGTAAGGAAGAGCGGATAGGGTTTGGGTTAGGCTTGGGTTCGTCGGGATTTTGGGTCGTCGTAGGGCTCGGGTATTGTGGGTTCTCAGGTTAGAGGAGGAGAGAAGGAAAAGGTGGTGAAGGTGGTGATGAGGTCGTGGCGAGGTCGGCGGCGATGGTGAGGTGAGGGTTAGGGTTGCAGGAGCGAAGGCGGGAAGGGAAAATTTCGAGGAGGAGAAGAAGTACGTGGGAATAAAATTAGAATGGGTAATGTAAAAATAAAATATATATATATATATATAGGAGAGAGGGTGAGAGAGAGAGAGAAACGGGAGAGAGAGACAGAGAGATAGGAAGAGAGAGAGAGAGATGTAATCTGTTTTTAAAAATATAAAATATATCTTTAGAGAGAGAGAGACTCAGCTGAGATTAGGTTTTTATTTTAGGTTTAAAATATATATTTAGTTGAAAGAAACTTTAGAATTAAGTAAATATTATAATATTAAACTATTAGTCCATTATGAGATTTTAGCAAATTCAAACCTACTCCAAAACACGTCCGGGTCGGATCCAAAAATTCAGATTTAAAATATTAAAAATATATGCGACTTCCAGATTTCAAAATGAATACCCAGTTAAAGAAAAAGCATACCCCCAAGAAAGGATGCACGTACATGCGCGTAGCCATCCAAACACGTCCGTTTCACTGAACGGGACGAGAACAAGATGCGCGGATGCTACCACGGGGTTAGGGGTGTTATGAAGGATATGAAATGCAATTTTAAAAATATTTTATGTGACCTAAAATGTTATATGTAAAAAGTGCGATGCCAGATGAAATGCCAGTATGTACTAAACATGAGATGCACGTGTCCATGCAACAAATCAAGGTAATCTATAAATAAGAATCAAACAGGTTCAAGATTGCGGTTCGGGTCGAATGCAAAGTAATATGTAAAATACCATTCGCACCCAAACACGCTAGATCAAGAAAAGACCATGGATAGGTAAATACGGAAACTGGAATTGGTATAAATGAACTCGGGTGTTACAGACTGTCACCGGGTGTAACAACTCTAATTCTTGTGTACGTAAATTTAATTTAAAGTTAATGTATACTTGGGGTATTTACATTTCCTGTGAGTACTATAAGTATTTAATTTACTTTTGAACAGCAAGAAAGAGCTTGTAACACATTGGTAAGACCTTGCACTGCTGTACCAAAGCACCAGAGTTCAAATCCCATTAGGCACATTATTTTTTTAATTAGTTTTCTTTTAATCTTTTTAGAAGCCCAAGAGTCTACACGTGCATAAACCGTAAAACCAAGAGTCACATATAAAACAAACGGGTCTACGAGATAGACCAAGCGACAAGGGAGACGTGGCATGGAGACTCGGGCCGGCGACTCGCCCGATTCGGCCGGCGCCGCCGGCCCGACTCAGCCCGATCCCATTTTTTTCTTCAACTCCCAAAGACCTTTGGCCTACCCCACTCCCCTTGCACTATTTAAAATCTCTGAAATTAAACAGAGAATTAAAACACCCCTTTTAATTTTTTAAATGCAAAATTAAATGCAAGTTTTATCACACTCTTTCATTTACCCTAAATCCTAATTTTTCCTATAAATACCATACCTCAAATCACACCCCCACTCTTAAATCTCTGACCAAACTCTCAAGAAAAATTCTCAAGACTTTTTGTGTGTAAGTGGAGTTAGCAAAGGACGAAACTCCGGCGAATTTCCGACGACGATCCGAGAAGTTTCCGGCGACGAAACGACATACCGGTGTTTCCCAATCTTCCTCTTCCTCTTCTCTTGACCCTAAACCTATAAGTCCCCTTTCTCTCTCTCTTTCACTATCCTAAAATTCTAAATCTTAAAATGTGTCGAAAGCGGAGTTATCCAGCTTCCGATTATCTTTTCTTTCAAAAATACAACATTTTCTTAATAACAAATCTACAACTTTTGATATATTGTTTAATACTCATTAACTAAGACAATAGAACAAGTTTGACATTAAAATGATAACCGTAGCAAGTTTATTCCATTTTAACATTAAAATACCGTTATGTTTCATATCGACATATTTATACATTTTAACCATACTTTAGAAAACTTACGAGGTAATGACCTATCTCCTCACAACACTCATATGTAATATAGCACGATGGCATTTGGGAACATAGATTTGGGAAAATACGATTTTACACAAAACTATCTCCGACTTATAAAATATTTTTCTACAAGATGTGTATTTTAACAAATCTTTGCAATGCGCCGCTACAACCCATTTCGGGGAACCCGTTCTGGATGGTGCGGATTATCGCACATTTTCGGGCTTAGTAGTGCGAGATGCAGACCTCCGCAAGGAGCATACGGTCTCGAAAGCTTTAAAATACAATTTTCTTTAGAAAATGTGATTTCTATTATAAATAAAACTTTTATTTTTAATAAATAAATATATATGTAATTAATATCAAAATATCTATTTTTAATATTTATAATATTCCACATTTCCAAAATTCAAGAAAAACATCTCATTTACAAGAAAATACCATACAAATTCCAATATTACAAATAAATACCATATATTATAAAATTAGGCTTCATTTCACTAGAAATGTAACATTGATAAAATATAAATCAATGAAAACTTTAAAGACGATAATAAATTACTTGAGGTATATTTTGAAAACTATACAAAATTATTTTTACATAAAACCCCCTCAAGTTATACTAAAATACAATAAGGACCCTAGTAAACATAGATTTAAGCGGGACCAGTCTATTGAGCCTCAGGGAGCCGGAGATATGGGTGATGTGCAGCGGTTACCGATAACACCAAAACCTAATTCAGGATTCAATTTCTCTTTTAATTGTCTGATTCAGACCGAGTCTCAATATAATCAATCTGGCTTGAATGAGATTCAAGCATATATATAACAATTCAATATGAATCTATATATTCAATCTGTTCAATCTATCAATCTATAGAACTTGACTGAACCGAATCATGGATATATATCAATCTACATGGTTCTCCAGTTACATCCATTTACTGATATCATGGTTCCGGCAAGTCATCCATCTATACAATCTATAATATAAGACAATACAATTTACAATTCAATTTACAATACAATACAATCAAGACATCGCGAGGTTTAAGGGGTAGATTGGTACGGAAGTTGTTAGAAGTGGCACGAGACTGCAACCATTAAGACACCTAACCTGAATTCAATTGTCGTTATATCGTGGCTAAACGGTTCCTTGTATTTCGTCCACCGTAGTCTCTGGTCTATTGAGACTCCTCTCGTATACACAGGCCTCTTCTGTACCAAGCTACAAACAACAGCGTTAACAATATAATACAACTTTAAAAGTTACACTCTCTCTCTATCTATTCTATTTCTCCCTCAAATTTGGGACTTACCGAGCGATTTATTCGCTGACGACATTCTCTTTCTTTTTCTTTGGAATGTCGTCAGGTGATTCAGACCTTCAGGAGATCGAGCCCACCAGTGAGGATTTGGACCAGCTAGCTTTCGACCCGGAGCTTAGTTACTTGTACATTTCATTTCAGTACTTTCTTTTCTGTTATACCACTGTTTAGGCATTTCTTTTCATTCCATGTATTTACTTTTCAGATGTATTGTAAAAAGAATGTTAATAAATAAATTTGTTGTTCAATTATATCTATTGTCTCCGTCTCTTGTGCATTTTATTTATATTGCTTAGATACGCTTAGCATATTTACATCAGAGTAAATACGGAGCGGCCTCATCGCGTCCCCTTCGCCGTACACAGGGAAGCGGGACGTGACAGGTTTTGCTGGTGGCCCATGCAGGTCAGAGTTGTATGGAACCCTACCATGCAATTCAGCTATGCATGGACAATCTAAGCAATATAACACAAGAACCAACAACTGAAAACATATTCACATTTCTTGAATCTTATCATTTCATATACTTTGAATCTGTCCTAACCCAAAAATTTTCATTCAAGGTTATGGATTCCCCGAACAATACCAGCACCAACTTCAACAACACTCCACCTCCACTACCGATTACACCTGCCGTAGCTGCTCCAATCAACGAACAGACGGATCTGCTTAAGGTAATTCGCAGCCTCCTAGAAGGACAGCAGCAACAGACTGCTATCTTGATGAACCGACCAGAGGCAGAAGCACCTGGGGTGAAGCAATTCAGAGCTTTGCACCCCCAAACAATTCTCAAGAAAAAAGAGCCCTCTAGAAGCTGAGGAATGGGCTCAAAGTATCGAAGATGATCTGGCAGCGACACAAGTGCCGGAGATAGCTTTGGTCCGTGTTGTGAAATTACAGCTCACGGACAATGCACGGGTTTGGTGGAAGGCGGAAGAAAGCCGTCTTGATCAGCCCATCAAATGGAAGACTTTCCGCGACATGTTCGGCGCAAAGTATTTTCCTGAGACTGCCAGGTTCGACATGGAACAACAGTTCATTCATCTGCAACAAGGTTCAATGTGGACCAAGTCAGTAGATGAATATGACGCTGAGTTCACCTTGCTCAGTCGGTAAAATATGTCTCAATAATTCGATTTTTCAATAAATCACATACTACACAGCTAAAACAATACTTTAACAGATTTGCGGCACACCTGATACCGACGGATGAGATCAGAACCATAAATTATGATTCGGAGATCCAGGCTGCACTGGCCACAGGAGATTTTCCGACTCATGAATCGACTCTGAAAGCTGCCTGCCGTTATGAGGCAGTGGTAAAGATGAGGGGCAGATCTCAATCTGCTGGAGTTAAGCGCCCTGCCACCCAGATGGCAGGAGGAGCCTCATCAAGGCCACCATTTGTGCCAAGGAGACCAGGAGTACCAATCAACCGGCCCAGCCTAGCCTTTTGTACCTACTGCAAGAGAGATGGATATTTGGCAAAAGACTGTCGGCGAGCCAATCACCTTTGCTTAGTCTGTGGCTCAGCTACTCACGATATTGGGTCTTGTCCTCGTAGACAAAATCCATATGTTGCACCCAGGCCAGCAATCACATACCAGCAGCGACCAGCCCTTCAGGCACATGCTCCAAGACTCGCTCTCCCTGCTCCACCACCTAGAGGACCACCGACTGCACCTCCTCCTCGTCAGTTCTATCAAGCTCAAAGGAACGTTCAGAGGAATGCTCCTCCGGCCAAGAGAAATGTACCACGGCGACAGGCTTTCACGATGACCGTGGAAGAAGCTGAGACCACTGACCAAGTTATCACTGGCAACCTTTTCTTCTCAACCTTTTCTTTCAGGCTTAACACATACCTACATATTTTTCCTATACCTAAAACATATCCCACATACCTTAGGTACAATCTTAGTAGCCTTACTTTCTATACTAGCACTATTCGATACTGGAGCATCTCATTGCTTTATGTCGCAACGGTTCGTCCGAACTCATGCGATTCCAGTCACACCGCTTGTATCCAGTTGGAATGTCAGTTCAGGGAATGACGTTCTAAAGGCAACAATGGGATACAGCTTGTGTCCAGTAGTCGTCTGCAGTAGAGAATTCTATGATGACTTGAAGGTACTGGACATACCGAACTTCGATGTGGTTCTAGGTATGGATTAGTTCGGAACATTTTATGCTACCATTGACTGTCGTCAAAGGAGGGTAGTATTCGAGATTCCAGAGCATCCGGTTTTCTATTTCAAAAGTGGAAACCATACCCTGTAACCAAATACTTACAAGACGAAACCAAAGAAGGCAGTGATTGCAGCAATTCAAGTGGAGGAAGGATCAAAGCCAGAAGTGGTTCGAGAGTTCGCGGTGTGTTTACTGACGATATATCAGGTTTGCCTCCCGATCGAGCTCTTGAATTCAGCGTTGATTTAGTACCAGGAGCACAACCGGTAATTAAAGCACCTTATCGATTAAGTCCGGAATGTTTGAAGGAAGTCCGAACTCAGTTGGACGAATTATTGGCGAAAAGATGGATTCGTCCCAGCACTTTAAGTTGGGGATCACCAGTATTGCTTGTGAAGAAGAAGGAAGGTTCATACAGAATGTACATTGATTATAGAGTCTTGAACGAAGAAACGATAAAGAACAAGTATCCACTCTCGCGCATCGACGATTTATTCGATCAGCTAAGTGGATCTTGTGTTTTCTCTAAGCTAGATCTTCGTTCAGGTTATCATCAAGTGAAGGTCAAGGAAACTGATATTCATAAAACAGCATTCAAAACTCGTTATGGTCATTACGAATTTCTTGTGATGCCATTTGGAGTGACCAACGCCCCAGCAATATTCATGAACCTGATGAATCAAGTTTTCCGGGAGTACTTAGACAGGTTTGTTGTCATTTTCATCGACGATATCCTGGTGTATTCTAAGAGCCGGAAAGAACATGCCAAACACTTGAGAATTGTCCTGGAAACTCTACGACAACATCAGCTCTATGAAAAATACAGCAAGTGTGAGTTTTGGCTAGATCAAGTCGGTTTTCTCAGACATATTGTATCGGACGAAGGAATCTCTGTGGATCCAGCGAAAGTAGCAGCAGTAAGCGAATGGCCAACACCGAAGTCAGTGAAGGACATTCAAAGTTTCTTGGGTATAGCTGGATATTACAGAAGATTTATTAAAGGATTCTCGAAAATCGCGACACCCCTGACCAAGCTTACACGTAAAGATGAAGAATTCGTGTGGTCAGAAGCATGCGAACAAGCTTTCGTAGAACTCAAGTCAAAGTTGACATCAGCACCTATTCTCATAATACCGGATCAAACTGGAGGGTTCGAAGTACATTGTGATGCATCCGGTAAAGGATTAGGATGTGTTCTATATCAGCACGGTAAAGTTGTGGCTTATGCTTCAAGACAACTGAAGATTCATGAGCGCAATTATCCGACGCATGATTTGGAATTGGTTGCCGTTATCTTTGCTCTTAAGATTTGGCGCCATTATCTTCTTGGTGAACGAGTGAACATATACACAGATCATAAGAGTCTGAAATATGTGTTTACTCAGAAAGAGCTTAATATGCGGCAGAGACGATGGTTAGAACTCATGGCAGACTTCGACATCAGCTGCAATATCACCCAGAAAAGATGAATGTGGTACCAGATGCCCTTAGTCGCCAACCATTATCGATGAATCTCACTGCCCAGTGGAAGCTTCAACAGGAATTACATCAGATGGAGATTGAAGTAGTCATGCCAGGTAACGCTTCAAGTTTGATGAATTTACAAGTTCAATCTACCATTGTCAATCAGATCAAAGCAGCTCAAGCAAGCAATGCTAAGTTGCAAAAGATCAGAGAATAAGTAGAGAATGGACTCAGAACAGACTTCATCATCCATGAAGACGGATCTTTGAGATACGGCAGCAGATTATATGTACCAAAAGGTTCTGTTCGGGAAGAGATAATGAAAGAAGCTCACGGCTCTCCTTACTCAGTACACCCTGGAGGTACAAAGATGTATAAAGATCTACGTCAAAATTACTGGTGGTATGGAATGAAGCGTGAAGTAGCAAGAAGCTTCGCTAAATACTTGGTGTGTCAGCCAGTAAAGGTTGAACATCACAGGATAGCTGGATTACTTCAACCGTTACCTATTCCAGAATGGAAGTAGCAACACATCACAATGGATTTTGTGACTGCACTTTCTCGCAGCACAAAGGGTAACAATACGGTATGGGTTATTGTGGATCGACTCACAAAGTCCGCTCACTTCATCCCATTTCGAGTTGGCCAATCAACTGAGACATTAGCAAAGAAGTAAATTGAGGTCAGAATCTACTTCAGATTTAAACTCTTCATAATATACTATCTCTGATACCCATAAACTCATACAGGAAATTGTGAGACTTCATGGAGTACCGGTCTGCATTGTCTCCGATCATGACACAAGATTCCGATCAAAATTTTGGCAGAGTCTGCAAGCGAGCTTGGGAACAAGTCTGAACTTCAGCACGGCTTATCATCCACAAACTGATGGTCAGTCTGAGCGAACTATTCAGATCTTGTAAGATATACTCAGAGCGTGTATGTTAGACTTTGGAGGATCGTGGGAAGATCACCTACATTTTGTGGAGTTTTCATACAACAACAGTTATCAAGCAAGCATAGAAATGACACCTTTTGCAGTGCTTTATGGAAGGAAGTGTCGATCGCCATTAAGTTGGGACGACATCGGAGATAGAGAACTCCTTGGACGTGAGATAATAGTAGCAACTGTTGATGTGGTTCGTACTATCAGAGAAAGAATGCGCATAGCCAAAGATCGACAGAAGCACTGGGCTGATACAAAGCGCCGTCATTTGGAGTTTCAGCCAGAAGATCATGTATTTCTGAAGATATCTCCAAACCGCGGAGTGATTCGATTTGGAAGACGGGGTAAGCTTAGTACAAGATACATTGGACCGTTCGACATACTCGAACGAGTCGGTGAAGTAGCATACCGCTTGGCACTTCCACCTTCATTGGAAGGAGTACATAATGTGTTTCACATATCCCAACTCAGAAGGTATGTGAATGACCCCAGCCATATTCTCGATCATTCCGAGCTTACTGTACAGCCAGACTTATCTTGTGAGCAACAACTTGTTGAGATTCTGGACAGGAAAGTGAAGTCACTTCGGAACAAGGAAGTCAACTTGGTTCGAGTGATATGGAGAAAAGACACTCCAGGAGAATCGACATGGGAAAGGGAAGATGAGATTCGTGCAAGATATTCTCACCTATTTGTAAACTAGTCCTTAAAATAAATTGTAAATTTCGAAGACGAAATTTTTTATAAGGAGGGTAGACTGTAACAACTCCAATTCTTGTGTACGTAAATTTGATTTAAAGTTAATGTATACTTGGGGTATTTACATTTCCTGTGAGTACTATAAGTATTTAATTTACTTTTGAACAGCAAGAAGGAGCTTGTGGCTCATTGGTAAGATCTTACACTGCTGAACCAAAGCACCAGAGTTCAAATCCCATAAGCCACATTATTTTTTTAATTAGTTTTCTTTTAATCTTTTTAAAAGCCCAAGATTCTATACGTGCATAAACCGTAAAATCAAGAGTCACGCATAAAAAAAAACGGGTCCACGAGATAGACCAAGCGACAAGGAACACATGGCATGGAGACTCAGGCCAACTCGGGCCGGCGACTCGCCCGACTCGGCCGGCACCACCGGCCTGACTTAGCCCGATCCCATTTTTTCTTCAACTCCCAGAGACCTTTGGCCTATCCCACTCCCCCTGCACTATTTAAAATCTCTGAAATTAAACAGAGAATTAAAACATCCCTTTTAATTTTTTAAATACAATTTTATCACACCCTTTCATTTACCCTTAACCTTAATTTTTCCTATAAATACCACACCTCAAATCACCCCCCTCACTCTCAAATCTCTGCCCAAACTCTCAAGAAAATTCTCTAGACTTTTTGTGTGCAAGTGGAGTTAGCAAAGGGCGAAACTCCGGCGAACTTCCGACGACGATCCGGGGAGTTTCCGGCGATGAAACGATGCACCGGTGTTTCCCAATCTTCCTCTTCCTATTCTCTTGACCCTAAACCTGTAAGTCCCCCTTCTCTCTCTCTTTCACTATCCTAAAATTCTTAACTCTTAAAATGTGTCGGAAGCGGAGTTATCCGGCTTCCGATTATCTTTTCTTTCAAAAATACAATATTTTCTTAATAATAAACCTACAACTTTTAATATATTGTTGAATACTCATTAACTAAGACAATAGACAAGTTTGACATTAAAATGATAACCGTAGCAATTTTTATTCCATTTTTACATTAAAATACCTTTATATTTCATATCGACATATTTATACCTTTTAACCATGCTAGCTTTAGAAAACTCATGAGGTAATGACATACCTCCTCACAACACTCATATGTAATATAGCACGATGACATTTGGGAACATAGATTTGGGAAAATACGATTTTACACAAAACTACCTCCGACTTATAAAAATATTTTTCTACAAGATGTGTATTTTAACAAATCTTTGCAATGAACCGCTACAACCCATTTTGGGGAACCCGTTCAGGATGGTGCGGATTATCGCACATCCTCGGGCTTAGTAGTGCGAGATACAGACCTCCGCAAGGAGCATACGGTCTCGAAAGATTTAAAATACAATTTTCTTTAGAAAATGTGATTTCTATTATAAATAAAACATATATTTTTAATAAATAAAGATATATGTAATTAATATCAAAATGTCTATTTTTAATATTTATAATATTGCACATTTCCAAAATTCAAGAAAAACATCTCATTTACAAGAAAATACCATACAAATTCCAATATTACAAATAAATACCATATATTATGAAATTAGGCTTTATTTCACTAGAAATATCACATTAATAAAATATACATCAATAAAAACTTTAAAGACGATAATAAATTACTTGGGGTATATTTTGAAAATTATACAAAATTATTTTTACATAAAACCCTCTCAAGTTATACTAAATTACAATAAGGACCCTAGTAAACATAGGTTTAAGCGGAACCAGTCTCTTGAGTCTCAGGGAGCCGGAGATATGGGTGCTTACCTATTTAAGGTAGACAACTTAACAAACGGTATTATCAACACGGTAATCGTCTTTGAAAAAGACACAAATCCTTCCGTCCATGTGCAGCGGTTACCGATAACACCAAAACCTAATTCAGGATTCAATTTCTTTTCTAATTGTCTGACTCAGACAGAGTCTCAATATAATCAATCTGACTTGAATGAGATTCAAGCATATATATAACAATTCAATATGAATCCATATATTCAATCTGTTCAATCTATCAATCTATACAACTTGACTGAACCAAACCATAGATATACATCATCTACATGGTTCTCCAGTTACATCCATTTACTGATATCATGATTCCGGCAAGTCATCCATCTATACAATCTATAATATAAGACAATACAATTTACAATTCAATTTACAATACAATACAATCAAGATATCGCGGAGTTTAAGGGGTACATTGGTATGGAAGGTGTTAGAAGTGGCACAAGACTGCAACCATTAAGACACCTAACCTGAATTCAATTGTCCTTATACCGTGGCTGAACGGTTCCTTGTATTCCGTCCACCGTCGTCTCTGGTCTATTGAGACTCCTCTCGTATATACTAGCCTCTTCTGTACCAAGCTACAAACAACAGCGTTAACAATATAATACAAGTTTAAAAGTTACACTCTCTCTCTCTGTCTATTCTATTTCTCTCTCATCTTTGGGACTTACCGAGCGATTTGTTCGCTGACGACATTCTCTTTCTTCTTCTTTGGAATGTCATCAGGTGATTCGGACCTTTAGGAGATCGAGCCCACCAGCGAGGATTTGGACCAGCTGGCTTTTGACCTGGAGCTCTAGTTACTTGTACATTTCATTTCAGTACTTTCTTTTCTGTTATGCCACTGTTTAGACATTGCTTTTCATTCCATATATTTACTTTTCAGATGTATTGTAAAAAGAATGTTAATAAATAAAGTTGTCGTTCAATTATATCTATTGCCGCCATCTCTTATGCATTTTATTTATATTGCTTAGATATGCTTAGCGTGTTTACTTCAGAATAAATACGTAGCGGCCTCGTCATGTCCCCTTCGCCGTACACCGGGAAGCGGGGCATGACACCGGACCAAGAGACAATGCTTGATTTGTGGATCCGACGAGCATCTTATCGATGGTTGCCCTCGAAAGAAAGAGCTACAAGGGGAGATTCGTCAACGCTTTCCACATCGGCTTGAGTAACTTGGTTATTTCGTAGTTCGAGTTTGAGGATGGTACGGACCCAGAACAGGATTCAAACTCGCTTGACGAGATTGCAGAGATTTAGATATCGACGCAGAATTACCACCTTTCCTGCTTTCAATAGAGATATTATCACTCTATTTAGTAGTTGTTTCCTTTCGTTTAAATCTTGTATCTGTTGAAGTTCATAATTTGAATGCAATAAAGTTGTAGATTGTGACTACCTACTTTTGTTTGGCTCGCTATATTTAGAACCTAACCTTAGTTGACATCATGATTCATCACCGCACCCCTGACTCTCTTTTCGATTAGGTTGTATTTTGCCGCATACCCCTGTCTAAAATTGTCAAACCCTATACTCTTTGTTAACTTATATCTCTCCCGGATTTTGAATCTGATTTTCTCCTTTTATCCTTGTGTTATTCTGGGCAACCCAAATTCCAATTTACATTTCTTTCATTCGAATGCTTACTCGCGGCGTCGACCTTCGAAGTATATACCGCAATACTTACTCTAGCTAGTCTACCGTATATTTCTAGTGTTATTTTCTTGTTAACATAGTTATAACTAGTAGTGCTTATTATATTAAGTTTAGAGTTTTGCCTATTTGTAGTTACTTAGATTTCTATTAGGTGTTAATAAGTATTTTAGTTTTACTCGCTTTCTTATATTGATCTACTTTTTTTTTTCTTCTCAATAATTCAAACTTACACTGTATATTTTATCTTTAGTAAATCGTTCCTATTGATGCTTTTCATACTATCATCCTTTTATTATGAAGTTCCCTTCTTCGGGCCTTTTTCGTCTTGGTTCTTTTTATTATTTGCTTTAATTACCGAATGTCATTTTGAATTATTTGCTACTCTATATTTTTTTTAATGTTTTATTGTTTATTATACCGTTACTATTATTCATATTCATTTCGTTAGTTTGTGTTCTTTTTATTAACTTTCAAAATTTATATTATTAGCGGTTCGAGTTTTCTCAAAAAAAATGAGTTTCATATTGATTTTCTATATAGTATTTTCTTTTCTTTGTTCATATTTATGCTAACTACCTTTGTTTTCGTGTTTACGTTACTTACGTATTCTTGTACTCCAATCGATTTAAATTTTCTATTTACTATAATATAAATTATGGTTATCATTTATTTACTTGTACATATATCATTATCTCGGTATTATCTTAGTTTTTGCATTGTATTATCTCCGCATTTTGCGAATATAGTTTAGTCTTGGTCTTTACATAAATTGTTGATATCCCGTTTGTTTACTAGCCTCCTATGTGTTCATTCCATTTTTCCTTATATTTTACCGTATGAGTATTCTTAAGATATTTTATAATTGTCTGATTTGTAGTCTTACTAATATAATTTTGGAGCTTAAGTCTTATCAGCTAATCTTTCGCCATTGTTAGTTGTTGTCATTCTTCCTTGTATCGTATATATAGTTTATTACTAAAAAAGGTTATGCCTTGTGCCTACTTATGACTATTCTTTTAACTGCGCTATTTCTTTTATATATATATATATATATATATATATATATATATATAAATCTTTGATTTTCATCTAGTTGCTTTTGCGTAAATCGCCATATAATAACTTTTGATTTTGCTGCTTCCATATTGAATTTTTAGCGTATCGTATTTTAAATTTTGAGGACGAAATTTTATATAAGTGGGGTATGATATAATACCCAGTTTTTTTAACACATTTCCCATATATATAAATAAAAGCTTCCCAAAAATTTCACTATTAGAAAATTCCTATAAAAAAATTCCTACACTTTCTAATATTAATTTACTAACTTTTATTTAAGTAAGTCTTTCTAATTCTTTCCTAACGCACTACCCAGCCCAGCCCACAAACTCCCCTATCCCTTTTTCTTCTCCTTCGCGTTCCCTTCTTTCACGCTCTTTTCCTCACCTCCGCGCGACGAGCCGACGTTCCTCATGACCCACGCCCCGCGACCTCGTCTTCGCGCAATGAGCCTCCACGACCCGCTCAACAATGACCCTCCTTCTCCATCGCCCACGTCTCGCTCCTCCCCACTCGACTCGCTCCCACGACGGAGCCCGCGCCAACTGACCCCATGACCCCCATCTCCCTCGCGCTACCCCGACGACCCGCACCCTCTCAACGGCTCTCTCTCTCTCTCTTACTAACCCAAACCCATCACCCGCGAGCCCGCCACCACCTCGACCACACCACCAACATCCCCATCAAGTTCCCGCTTCATTCCCTTCCCTTCACCCTCGCCCCTCTCCCCAACAAACACCCCTGCTCCTCACTCCCCGCCTCACCCCGCCCTCGTCACCATCTCATCACCTGGTCTCCCCTCTTCTTCTCCCATCACCCATCGTCTCGAGCTCCCCTACAACACCGCCGGAACTCCGACCCCACCTTCTCCTCCTCTCTCCTCCCTTCTTCTCCAACACCCAAGCGACCCATCTTCGAGCCCGAGAACCACCCCACATCTCGAGCTTGCCCCAAGCCCCCTCGCCTGCACCTCTGCTCCGTCACTGCACCCTCCACAGACGAGCCCCAGTCACCTCCACTTCGCCTTTACCCTCTCACAACCGAGCTTCAACCAGCCGCCAACACCCGCTGCCGTAGCCGCCGCCACTGCACCCCCATCACCATTGCGACCTCCACCAACAACATCACCGAGCGATCACTGCAACCCTGCCTTGACACTCACGTCGTTGAGCCGCCGCCGCTGAAGCCCTGGACCACCTGCTGCCGCTGCCCGTGCCCAGACCATCGCACCCACCGGGCCCTGCACTGTGTCTAGCCAAGCACAAAGTCCAGCTGAACCCAAGCCGTGTCGTGTCCGTGCCACCTCGTGCCCGCCTCCGTGTCATCGCGTACCCGGACATGTCGCGCCCCGTACCTACTCCCCGTGCCACATCGTACCTAGTCTCCATGCCACGTCGTGCCAACACCCGTGCCACACCGTGCCTGATCCAGTGTACGCGCCGTGCTACTCCCGTACCACACCCCGAGTCCAGACCATGCTCAATACCGTGTCTCTCCCGTGTCATCACCATGCCCACTATCGTGTCACACTCGCATCGTCACCGTGCCCCGTACCGGATCTTCACGCATCGCGCTCACGCCACGCGCTATGTCCCGCATCGTATCGTATCGTGTGTCGAGACGAAATCCGCAAGCGATGTCGCTTCTATATCAGTGACCGAGACCAGTGAACTCTCTCGATTGCTGAATCATGCTATACCTATATATAATTATGTTAATCGATTTGATAAATGTTAATCTTGATTTAAATAGGTTTGTGTTCTAGAAGATAGCCGCGATTATCATAATTAAAACCCAATTGAAAATGCTGGAATTTATAATCAATACATTCCTTTGCTGTTAATAAGCGTCGCGTAGAAATTTGAATGGATATTATTGATGTTTCATACATAAAGGGACGTCCCAAGATACGTCGTAAAATCTGAAAACTGCAATATACCTTGCATTGTAAAATTCATAATTAATTGAATATAACTCGTAATGAAACATTCTCGAGCCAACTAAATGACCCTTAACCGTCTATAGATGGTTACTGAATATTGTTTTGTTACGATAATGCAATCTGAAACAAGATTTGACTCTGGATTGCAGTCCAGAGCAGAACCATTTGTTGACACCTGAATTAAAATGTTGTTATAGCTCTGGGTGGAAATGGTATTATACGGAACCCTATACCATAGTGAATATAAATCTGTTAGCTAATCATTGAAAGGTGGTTTCATTCGTTTTTATCATCGTTTGCTATTTTAATCACATTCTAAACTATCAATATATATTGCAGTCCCAAGCAGGGACAGAACGCATATCCCGACATTAAACATTGCATAACTCCCAACACACGGCGGATATTATCGATCCGTCTGATACGTTGGAAACCTAACTTTTAAACCTAAATATTATTCAACTGTAGCGTCGCCTAATTATGCCCCAATTGGGAGTAAAACGTATTACGAAACGGACCTCCAGTTCAAAAACTGGATTTCGAGCAGCGAACACTTAAAATGAAATAACCATAACTAGAAAACCTGAAACCCGATTGACGCGATACCAATTTTAATGGACAGATAATTAAACATACTGCTTACCCCTTTTATATTGTTTTGCTTAATTCTACACGTGCGATTTATAGTACATTTTGCAAGTGGTATTACACTGCTGCTATATTTTATTCGTATTATAATTAATTGCATTCTTATCATATCATGTAGTGGTTATAACCTCATTTGAATAGTTGTCATATACATTGATAACCTAGTGACTGTCTTGCATTACCCAGTGATAAATATTAGTGATTGGATTGTAGCAACTATGTTAGTGTAAAACCATGATTGAATAGTGAAAGTGACACGTACTTATACACAATCAGCAGAACCAGTTAATTATTGCATTGTCGACGCCTATGGGGTATATGTGAGTGTAACTATAACTGGTATGGGACGGTTATGGAAGCACTTATATTAGTGTCATAAGTAAGACATCGAGTACTGTTTATTTATCTTGGATACCAGTCGAGACATGCTTGATGGAGATCTTGTCTCCAGTTCCCGCGTAGACTTGCCATGGACCGACTAGTATTTGGGTTTATGGTCGGTATTTGTTGTAGACCTTGGGTGTGGGGTAGTTTGAGTGTAAGTTCGATCAACGGAATCTCGGGAGTCCCACTGCCAGCATATACAGCGATTTTAGGAGTCATATGGGTGATATTACTGATTATTAGCGAGCGTGATTCGGGCTCGTGTTCCCTTGCCCCTGGGGCCTATCCTTGGGTTGGCGATACTCCTGCGGTGGTTGACGCTCATAGTTGGACTGGCGATAGGTTTAGCGACCTAGACAATGAGACTTAGAGACTGATAGGTTTAGTGACATGGACATGCATTGATTGCTGACTCGATATACCTGCTTTTATTCTTTACTTGTACCGGTTACTTCATGCTCATGTCATCACTCCATAATTACTGTTTCATGTTCATCATCATTGCACGTGTTTACATTTGTATATATATATATTGCTATTGTGTCGCTCTGACGACCTGAGCATGCTCAGAAGGAGAAGTGGACTTAGCTCGGATCAGGACCTTTCATACGCGAGGATATTGCGGACATCTAGATCAGCGACGCCAGCGCTATTTCCCTTGATCTCTATCTGGTATATCTTTTATCTATTCTGATAGATGTAGTGACTGCATTTCTCATTACTTGTGCATTGATTACTGATTACCACGTAATGCTAGAAGCCGAAATGTGACTACGGCAGGATATTTTCTTGACCGTAGGAACATGGCTGGCCTTGTCACCCCTCGTATTCTGTATTTTGGGAAGCGGGGCGTGACAGAAGAGGATGATATCTGGTTGTTTGGTTCGGATTTGATGGTTGTCCAGCATAAATCAGTTGCGGTGGAGCTATGCATAGGCTCATGGAAACCTAGATCTAATGTTTGGACAGCTTGAGATGGCCGGATTTGGGTAAGGTGGTCGGAGGCGGACCCAAGGGGCTCGCGGTGGTCTATGTGTAATGACCTTAAAATTCCTATACCTTCATATTATTTCTTTTCAATAAAATTACGGTATTTATTTTTATTTTCCGTATATTCTATTTTTTATTTATATTATATTATATTATATTCTGTTAAATATATTATTTTATTTAATTTTTTCATCTATTTTTCCTATTATTTTCCCTGAGCCAAAAGCCCATTTCTATTAATTAATTACTTAGTTGTTTATTCTCTTGTCTAAAAATCTTTTATTTTTATTTCAAACAAAACCCAACATTCCACACTTATTTATTTTTAAATCAAAACAAAACAAAGCCAACTCATTTATTTTATTTAATTGAGTTTCTTCCTTTCTTTTTCAAAAACCACTTTTATTCCATGCAACGACATATATTTAATTCTTATTAAATATGTGCAAAAACAAGCTTGGAACACGTTAGTTAAGGTATTGCACTGCTACCAAATGTAGCATATAGATGCATAGATACATAAACATTATACAATCAAGGCAGCGGAAACAATTACATATCTATGTAAGGGTTTTTACAGAAATACATGATCCGGTGGAGGGATCGTTATTCCCGTCCACGTCACGTTCTTGATTAAAACTCTCTCGCTTTCACGTAACGGACGGAAGAAAATCATACTCTAATCGAGCGAGAATTCCCCACATAATTACCCCGCTAGCCAACCGTAGTAGAATAAGGATGAAGAAAAAAGACGACGCCTCTCTAGTTAGATCTTATCTCTCTATTGGATCTTTTTAGGTTATTATTAATTAATCTCTTAATTAAATAACTCTCTTGGATGACTACCCCTAACCCATATATATATATATATAGAGAGAGAGAGAGAGAGAGAGAGAGCAAGCAGTAGAAGAGGTGGATAATGGGCTGGGTGAAACCCAATTTGCCCATGATCATCAGAAAATGAGATCAACTGAAATTTATCAGATGGGATTAGAGGCACAACGAATCTTTATGTCATCATGCTTTCCTTTTTCTCCTTGCTCATTTGATTTGTTGGAAAATCAAGATAAACGCTAACCAGGTAACAAGTGATATGCATCGATCCCATTGATCATAATCTTGTATTTTGGCACGTTGGATAGTACATAACTGTTTCATATGAAGCAGCACTACTTGCATACGACTAACACATGATGCACGACACATTTCGTTTGTGCTAGATTAACATGGGTCAAGACATTTCGCAATACAGGTGTTTTTATAATTAGATTAGTTCATTTCATCTTTAAGTTTTTGCGTGTTGTGGCTTTTATTTAGAATTGGTTATATATGATAAGTCATTTGAAGTTACATGGTTATTTATTTATTATTAAGTCATTTGACAGATTGATTTTAGAACATAAATTATGAGATTTATGTGATTATTTGTATTTTGTAAAAATTACGATTGTTGTTCTATTGCTATAGGAAAGTAAAACCATTAACTAGAAAAGGATGGATATTATATAACAGAAAACCCCCCGAAATTCTCAAAGATCATCAATGTTGACGTAATCATCAGTCCTCATGAGCGTTTATCTCATCTAGTCCATGTCAGTTTCCAAATATTTATGCCCAAGAACCAAAAACAAGTAATATAACAAACCTGCATCCAAGGGGCATTGATGGAACTCCTTTTCGAGCCTCCGTCGGATGTTGTCTTCCGTTGATCTCGAGGTGAACTGGGTTGGTGGTCCTTCGTTGCGTGTTGGTCTCAATGGGTTTTGAGAGGACAAAATGGGATGAGGAGGCCGCCGCCGTGTACCTGCAAAGAAGTCCCAGGATGGTTCGGTACCACCGAGAACCCTCCGATGCTCAAGTCAGTGACAATATCCGAGCAGAGTAACGGCGTAAGTGTAAAGAATGGCTTACTTGACCCCTCTGTGATGGGGGTTTATATAGCGGTGGCGGCACGCAGCAGTGGGCGTGAGAATCTCGCCGGCAGTTACGCCTCCCGACGTCACGCCCGCGTAGAAGGCGGATCGCCCATTAATGGGGATCGCGATGGCGTGAAACGTGGGATGGTGTTGGCGTAGAATCTGCGCATGTCGAGATTCGCGGAGCGGCGGTTACGTCTGTGAGCGGTGACCTCGGTCGGAGGGTCGAGGGGGACGACCTCGGCCAGGAGCTCGGGGACGGACGAGGTGGCCGAGGAGTCTTGGTCCTCGGCAGATCGGGGCGAGCTAAAAGGCCGAGGAGGTCAATTTGCAGGGGGCTCTGAGGTGAGCCAGCTTTGTGTTTGCAGGTCGGGTACAGGGTGGCCTGGTCGGCCCCCTGCGGGCCCTTTCTTCTGAGTTCTGGGACACGTCACACGCCACGTGTCATGATCTTGGAGGTGGCCGATATCGAGTATTATCATTAGCCCCCCACTCTTGTCCTGACCAGATAGTGGTCGGGTCAGGAGTGGACTGACGGGCCTCTCGAGGTGAGGTCCCTTCTAGGGTTTCGTCGGGACGAGTCCTCGGGTCATCGGCTGTCTTTTTCGCCAGCGAATCAAGACGAGATCTTTGCATTTAAAGAAGGTGTGCCGGTTCGTGCGTTCTGCAGTCGAAGCGACAGTCCACGTGTCGAGCATCAATTAGTTGACGCGACACTGGGCTGCCACGTGGGACGATCGGAGCCGCTGGGCGCGAGGGTCGTTTCGGCGGGAGACGACGGGTGTCGTTGGATGAGGCCATATGCGGCGATAAATTTGGGCGGGGCCCGCCCTAGGGCCCTTACTCTTCATATTTTCCTCTTTCAGGCCCCAGCTGCTTGTCGCTCATCTCCCCCCTTTCGCTTCAGCCCCTGAAGAATTTCTTTTCCAAGGTAAGATATCTTCCCCTTCTGTAGAATCAGTAGACGTTATAGGAGTAGATGCTAGGGCTTCTTTAGCTGTGTCTGAGTCCCCTCGAGGGGCAGGGGCAGGTCCCTCCCCCCGGGGCCGTGAGGCGGGGGCCGCCTTCAGGGAGGAGGCGGACATGGCCCCCAGCACCCCGTGCTGGATGAGGCATGAGGACGAGCTCGTCAACGCTCGGGCTCGCTTTCACATTCCCCCGCGCTACACGCTTCGCCTGGCCAAGAAGGGAGAGAGGGCTGATCAGGTGCGGGGCAGGGAGATTGCCCTGTACTTGGAAACTTTTTGGGGCGGAATGCGCCTGCCCTTCTCTTCTGAGGTCATCGCCGCTCTAAACTTCTTTGGTTTGGCCCCCGGCCAGCTAGTGCCGAACTCATGGAGGATTCTCCTTGGGCTCTTGATCCGCCTGAGGCTGCAGGCGGTTCCTTTTAGTCTTTCCCTTCTCGGTTCCTCCCTTGCATTCAAGAGTCACCCTGGCGGTCGAGCTGGCGATCCCAGGTGGGTGTATTTTGCCTTTAGGAAGCGGCCTGAGGTTGCCGCTGGGTCCGGTGTCGTGGCCTTGCCCTCCTCCATTCACGATTGGAAAAAGAAGTTTTTCTTCGTTTCCCCTCCCGAGGATGAGGACTGGCCAGTGCCCACCAAATGGTCGAGGGAGAAGTGCCTGCCGGGGAGCCTGTCCAACGACCCCGCCGCGGTGAGAGTGTCGTCATGGGAGCCCATCCCCCGACATGACATGCTGCTGTCCGAGAGGGTCTTGAGCTGGGCCGGGCTTAGCCCCGTCGAGTTCGTTGGTAAGTTAGGCTTGCTTTCTGGGTTTATGTTTTACTCGCGTTACTGATAAGTGGGGTGTTTGTTTCGTGCAGGATCCATGGACTTCGGAGTTCTCAGGGATGTTATGCGCCAGCCGAAGCAGCCTACCAGGGCCGGGGGCGCCAGCTCTTCCCGGATGCAGCCTGCCCCGGCCCGTAACGCCCCGGTGGCGTCGCCCCGAGGACGATCGGCGGCGGATCCCGCCCCGGGCCCTAGCCGAGCATCGGGTCGGAAGCGGGCCCTGATTGTGGAGGACACTGCCTCGGAAGAGGAGATCGGCTCCCCCCCAGAGCCGCTCAGGAGGAGTTCCCGGAGACCTTCCGGGGGTCAGTCCTCACCGACCGTGGTGGAGGAAGGGGGCGCCGGTTCGCGGTGCCGTCCGGGCTGTCAGTCGCGGACAGCCTCCTTCACGAGATAGAGACCTCGGCTGGGGGTCGGGTTCCTGGGGGGACCCTCAAAGTTCAGCTGGCGTCGATCGCCCAGGAAGCCGTGCAGGTAAGCCCCCATTGCGCGGTGAGACTTAGTGTTTTCCTTCATGTTTCTGATCTTTACTCTTTTTGCTCCTTCCCAGACTCTCCAGCACGTGGCCCTCGACCTCCGCATGGAGACCGAGGTTGTAGCCCCGGCGGTGGAGGCCGCGGGCCAGCTCGCCGCATTGCAAGAAAGCTCCAGGCGGGAGCAGGAGGCGATGTCGGCGAGGATCGCCGCCCTGGAGGGCGAGGTGGCAGCCGGGAAGAGGGAGGCCGCCCGGCATCGAGAGGCTGCCGCGATCGCCGAGGGCAAGCTCGGGGACTCCCAGGTGCTCGCCGGGAGCCTGAAGAAGACGGTGAAGACCCTCCGAAAGGAGCTAGGGGCGTCGGCCGAGGCCTTAGAGTCGGCTGGATCGAAGGCCGTGGCGAGCTATAAGAGGTCGAGGGATTTTTACGACGACCTGGCCGTGGCCACGACCCGCATCTGGCACGACGCCCTTGATGCCGTGAAGTCCAAGATGCCGGAATTCGACGACGCGGATCTCCGGGCCGAGTTCCCCCTCATGGGCACCGACGAGCAAGGGGGAGAGGTTCCCGGCGAGGTGGGGGCCGAGGACCCGGCGCCCCCAGTGGTGGAGGTTGAGGACCTCGAGGCCGTGCCCGGGCCCGAGGTGTAGAGCCTCCGCTCCCCAATCATCATTTTGTTTTTCTTTTGAATTTTTGTAAGGCTGAGGAGCCAGAAAATACCTTTTGTAACCAAAAACAGTTTTTTTTTGGTAGTGATAAAGTTTTTCCTTAGCTCCCACGTTCTGCCCGTTTGTGAAGAATGTTATTTTTCCTTGCCTGCACCGTTGCGCTTGTGTTTTAATGTTAGGTTGGCCCTCTGTCTAACGATCGCCCGTCGAGTTGACTGCAATCGCTTGCCGACGAGCGTTTTCGAGGAGGTACTCATTGGGCCCCGGAGTCGAGGGGGGATCGTTTGGGCTTGGACAGACCTGATATCTCTTGTTGGGTAGGAAGCTACTCGCAGGGATGCGTCGAGTAGGAAGGAACTCGGCGGCCTCGTGGCGAGGGCTCTGACCTTTAGCGCTGGAAGGGCCGGGATAGGCCTGCGAAGGATGGCCGAGCAGGGTAGCCGCTTGGTGCCTCTTAGCGAGGGCCTTGATCCTTGACGCCGGAGGAGCCGTGAGAGGCCTGCAAAGGATGACCGGGCAGTGAAGCTACGCGGTCGCCTCTTGGTGAGGGCTTTTATCTCTGGCGTCTTGGGTATGAAGATGCCAGCCGGAGAAGACCGAGCAGGGTAGCTGCTCGGTTTGCCTCTTGCGAGGGCTGTTGATCCTTCACGACGGGGACCGAACGGGGTTACCGCCCGGTCCCTCTTGGCGAGGACTTTGATCCCTGTCGGTTGTGGTAGGAAGCTACCAGCCGGGGATAGCCGGGCAAAGACCCGACTGCCTCTGGGAGGACTTTGGTCCCTAGTGCGAGAAAAGGCTATAGGGCTGTAAGAAGCCTACCAAGGACCCTTGGCCGAGTAGGGTTGCTACCCGGTGCCTCTTGGCGAGGGCTTTTGTCTTGAAGGATAGCCGAGTGAGGGGACCTCGGGCCTCGGCTGCCTCTGGGAGGGCTTTTTGATCCCCAGCGTTGAGGCAGGGAAGCTGCCCGCTGGAGATAGCCGAGCGAGGGAACCTCGGTCTCGACTGCCTCTGAGAGGGCTTTTCGATCCCCGGCGTTGTGGCATGGAAGCTGCCCGCTGGGGATAGCCGAGCGAGGGAACCTCGGGCTCGACTGCCTCCGAGAGGGCTTTTCGATCCCCAGCGTTGAGGCAGGGAAACTGCCCGCTGGGGATAGCCGAGCGAGGGAACCTCGGACTCGACTGCCTCTGAGAGGGCTTTTCGATCCCCGGCGTTGTGGCAGGGAAGCTGCCCGCGGGGGATAGCCGAGCGAGGGAACCTCTGGCCTCGACTGCATCTGAGAGGGCTTTTTTTTTTGTTCCCGGCGTTGCGGCAGGGAAGCTGCCCGCCGGGGACTACCAGGCAGGGAAGCCGCGAGGCCAAATCTCGACAAGGTGTAGCCTAACCATCAGCTGTAGGTGCGGGATAGGGACGGTCGGGGCAACGGCGTTTGCAGCCATTGCATTGAATGCGGGGGGAGGCGAAGCGACAGGGACGCGTCGTTTCGTTCTCACCGGATAACGTGGGGCCGCAGGGAACTTGAAGAACCCCTCATTCTGCGTCTCCTCCAGCAACACCGCGAGGGAGACGTTGAGGGTGGTGTACTCTTGGAATTTCGGGTGGTAGGGCTGCTGACGCTCCGGCCCGTCTTCCCGAATCATCTTCTTCTGGTCGGGCAGATCCGCCAGAGGAAGGTTGGCATTCACTTCGGATTCCAGCTGGACCTCGCGCTCGGTCCACGCCTTGACTTCGGCCATGGTCTTAGGTTGAACTAGCACGAAGGAGAGCAACCATTCTTTGTGCCTCAGACCAGACCTGAGCGCTGTCATGACAGTTTCGTCCCGGTGCTCGGGCACCTCGAGGAGAGCATTGTAGAAGCGGGTGATGTAGGCCTTGAACGTTTCCTTGTCCCCGCTTTTGATCGTGAAAAGGTAGTCGACTGTGCGCTTCTGTCGACGGTTCCCCACGAAGTGGCCGAGGAACTGGGTGGCCAGCCCGTCGAATGTTGAAATTGAGCGGGGCTCGAGCCCCCGGAACCAGTCCCGACCCGCATGGATGAGGGTGGCCGGGAAGGCCCTGCACTGGGCTGCGTCGGAGTGATCTTGGAAGCTCATCCCCGCGGTGAAAGCGTCCAAGTGGTCCTTCGGGTCGGTTTTCCCGTCGAACAGAGAGATCTTTGGGGGCTTGTTACGCGAGGAGACGCGCACGGCGAGCAGTTCCTCGGTGAATGGCTTTGTGAGCGAGTCGGAGGCGTACTTAGCCCCGTCACTCGAGAGGTGAGCTTCCCAGCGCATGACCTCGATCTTCTTCTCGAGGGCGTTGAGCCGACCGTGATACCTTGAGGAATCGGCGCCTCGGGATTCCCGGGCCCCGCTGCGGGCGGACTGCGTCTGGGAGCGGTCCCGGTTTCTCCCGATAAGGTGCCTCGGGTCCCGGGATGAGGAAGCCCCTGAGTCGCCGGGACGGACCCCTTCTGTGCGTTCCCGCCGACCATGATGAGGTCGGCCACGCTCGTGGATAGGAGAGGTGACTGACATTTCCTCCGGAGGGTAAGGGCCACGAGGAGGCTCGGGGCGAGGTTCCCTGGCGGCGGATCTCGGCGTGGAGCCCTGGGGCGCCCAGCGGGCCTCAGGGAGCACCGGTTCGAGGGACCGGTGGCGAGGGGATGCAGCCTGCTGGTGGTTGGCCGTCCAGACAGGGGCGGGGTCTTCTGGAGGCGGCGGAGCAGCGATCTGGGGCCCGGGCGCGGTCGTTTGGACACGGACGAGGGCTTCCACGAGGGATTGCAGTCGATCTATCCGGCCTGCAAGGGCGTTGATGACGGTCATGGGGGATGGTTCATCCCCGCCTTCGGTGAACGGAAGGCGACGGCTGGTACCGGGATCCCCAGGATGGTCGTCCGACATGAGAGAGGAGATAGGAAGGTCAACTTTGTATTTTGTGGAATTGAATTTCCCACAGACGGCGCCAACTGATGGAACTCCTTTTCGGGCCTCCGTCAGATGTTGTCTTCCGTTGATCTCGAGGTGAACTGGGCTGGTGGTCCTTCGTTGCGTGTAGGTCTCAATGGGTTTTGAGAGGACAAAATGGGATGAGGAGGCCGCCGCCGTGTACCTGCAAAGAAGTCCCGGGATGGTTTGGTACCACCGAGGACCCTCCGACGCTCAAGTCAGTGACAAAATCCGAGCAGAGTAACGGCGTAAGTGTAAAGAATGGCTTACTTGACCCCTCTGTGATGGGGGTTTATATAGCGGTGGCGGCACGCAGCAGTGGGCGTGAGAATCTCGCCGGCAGTTACGTCCCCCGACGTCACGCCCGCGTAGAAGGCGGATCGCCCATTAATGGGGATCGCGATGGCATGGAACGTGGGATGGTGTTGGCGTAGAATCTGCGCATGGCGAGATTCGTGGAGCGGCGGTTACGCCTGTGAGCGGTGACCTCGGTCGGAGGGTCGAAGGGGACGACCTCGGCCAGGAGCTCGGGGAAGGGCGAGGTGGCCGAGGAGTCTTGGTCCTCGGCAGATCGGGGCGAGCTAAAGGGCCGAGGAGGTCAATTTGCAGAGGGCTCTGAGGTAAGCCAGCTTTGTGTTTGCAGGTCGGGTACAGGGTGGCCTGATCGGCCCCGATCGGCCCCCTGCGGGCCCTTTCTTCTGAGTTCTGGGACACGTCACACGCCACGTATCATGATCTTGGAGGTGGCCGATATCGAGTATTATCAGGCATGGACCAATTGTTTCCATACTGATGGAGCTCCTTTTCGGGCCTCGTCGGATGTTGTCTTCCGTTGATCTCGAGGTGAACTGGGCTGGTGGTCCTTCGTTGTGTGTGGGTCTCAATGGGTTTTGAGAGGACAAAGTGGGATGAGGAGGCTGCCGCCGTGTACCTGCAAAGAAGTCCCGGGATGGTTTGGTACCACCGAGGACCCTCCAACGCTCAAGTCAGTGACAAAATCCGAGCAGAGTAACGGCGTAAGTGTCAAGAATGGCTTACTTGACCCCTCTGTGATAGGGGTTTATATAGCGGTGGCAGCACGCAGCAGCGGGCGTGAGAATCTCGCCGGCAGTTACGCCCCCCCCCGACGTCACGCCCGCGTAGAAGGCGGATCGTCCATTAATGGGGATGGCGTGGAACGTGGGATGGTGTTGGCGTAGAATCTGCGCATAGCGAGATTCGCGGAGCGGCGGTTACGCCAGTGAGTGGTGGAGTTGGTCGGAGGGCCGAGGAAGACGGCCTCGGCAGGGAGCTCGGGGACGAGCAGGGAGGCTGAGGAGTCTTGGTCCTATGGAGGCTTGGGGCGAGCTGAATGGCCAAGGAGGCTGAGCGTCAGAAGGCCCGGAGGTGGGCCAGTTTGTGCTTGCAGGTTGGGCTCCGGGTGGCCTCGTCGGCCCCTGCGGGCCCTTTCCTCTGAGCCCTGGGACACGTCATCTGCCACGTGTCCTGATCTTGGAGGTCGCCAATATAGGGCATTATCAATAGCCCCCCACTCTTGTCCCGACCAGATAGTGGTCGGAACAGGAGTGGACTGCCGGGCCTCCTGAGGCGAGATCCCTTCCACGGTTTCATCGGGGCGAGCCTCCGGTCCATTGGTCGTCTTTTCTGCTAGCGAAACGAGGCGAGGTCTCCGCACCTTAAAGGGGGTGTGTCGGTTCGAGCACTGTGTGACTGAAGCAATGGTCCATGTGTCAAGGGGCGACCGGCTGGTGTGACGTACGCGGGCCTACAGCGCCCGATTGGGTGCAATCCAGTTTAGGGCCGACACGTGGGTCGATCGGAGCCGCCGATCGTGAGGGGTCATTTCGGCAGGAGTTGACGGGCGCCGTTGGATGCGGCGATAAAACGGTGGCGGGGCTCGCCTCAGGGCCCCCAACCTTTCATCTCCCTCCTTCTTTGAGTCGCTATCGCTCGGCGTTCTTCCCCCTTCGCGAGACATGGTTCGTTCCCATTTTTCGGGTGGCTCGCGCCGGGGGGAAGCCAGTGGCGTGGCCGAGCCCCCGGCTAACTTGCACACTCCACCTGATTCTCCGCCGACAGTCGGGCCGTCCATCTCGTCAGCGGCACCTGGGAGCTTTTCTGGCGGCGGCCGGAGTCGTCATCCGTCACCCGAGTCTCAGACTGGTGACGGGAGGAAGGGCGAGGGCCAGCCCCTTTCTAAGAGGAAAAGGAAGGTTTCCCGCGCGCCGCCGTCGAAGGCCACCGAAGGGATTCCCGTGCGGGAAGGGGCTCCGTCTTCACTGTTCCGTCTGGACTTTCCGTTGCCACTGGTCTGCTCGCCGGGATGGAGGAATCGGCCGGGGGAAGGCTCCCGTGTGGCTCCTTGAGGGATCAATTAGAGGCCATGGCCCAAGGGGCGGTCCAGGTATGAATCCTTCTACGCGCATTCGCCTTGGTATGCCTTTCCTTGGTTTCTCATTGGCTTTCTGTCAGGTTCTTCAGCACTGCGCCCTTGTCGTTCGCATGGAGGCCGAGGGAGCGTTCCACGCCCCGAGGCCGGTGGAAGCATTTCCTTCGGAGGTTGAGATCTTGCAACGTGACCTGCGCCGGGAGAGGGATAAGGCCGACGTCATGGCTGGCCGGGCGGAGGCCGCAGAGCTCGCCAACTCGGCGACTCGGGGTGCCCTTCGCCGTCTGAACGCGTCACTCCGGGTCGCCGATAGGAAGTTGGCGGACCTGGCCGGACGTTTTGCGGCACTGGAGAAGGAGAGGGACGCAAGCAGGGGGGATGCTGAGTCGGCGCTACTGAGGGCTCAGGTTGCTGAGGCTCGGGCTAAGAAAGTTGTGGCCGAGTGCAAGGCATCGGAGCAGTTTTACGCCGAGCTCGGGGAGTATTCTGCCGTTGCGTGGAATAAGGCTTTGGACGCCGTGAAGGAACAACTTCCCGAGCTCGACGATGGTGAACTCCGCGCTCGGGTCCCACTTCCGGCGACGAGGTCTCCGGCGAAGGATGACGAGGGGAGCCTGGCGCTCCCTTGGTGGCAAAGTCTTCGGTGGTAGGGCCTTGAGTCGTGACGCCGACGACGAAGTGGCCGAAGTATGCCTCCGGGCAGTATGTAGGGCTGGGGGGCCCCAGAGTACCCTTTGTAAAGATCTTGATTTTGGCAATAAAAGGAAAAAAAAGAACCCTTAATTCGTCGGTTTGTGTCCCCTTTTTTTCTCTTCTCTTTTTGTGTGAAGGACGTTCATAGGATGCCCTTGTTTGTATTGTTGTGTTTCCGTGTAAGTTTGGCCATATGTCCGGCGATCTCCTGCCGAGTTTTCCAACCGGCGAGGGCACCAAGCGCTACCGTGGAGGTGTCCTCGTGTACCCGCTAGGTCGATGGGAGATCATTCAGATTTGGATGAACCAGCCGTTCTTCCGGGTGTCTCAGATCCTTGAGCGTGGCCACAGGGCAGCCGCCGGGTTCGGCTGAGCAGGGTGGTCGTTTGGTTGCCGCTTGGTGAAGGATCCGATCTCTGGCGTCGGGGTTAGGCAACTACCAGCCGGAGTTTTGACGAGCAGGGTAGCTGCTCGGTTGCCCCTTGCGAGGGCTCTTGATCCTTCACGACGATGGTAGGAAGATACCAGCCATCGACGGTTAGGCAAAGACCTGACTGCTTTGGGGAGGAACTTTGATCCTCAGCGTATGGCAGGGAAGCTGCCCGCTGGGGATAGCCGAGCGAGGGAACCTCGGGCTCGGCCGCCTCTGGGAGGGCTTTCAGATCCTTCAGGATGGGGACCGAGCAGGGTTACTGCCCAGTGCCTCTTGGCGAGGACTTTGATCCCTGTCGGTTGTGGTAGGAAGCTACCAGCCGGGGATAGCCGGGCGAGGACCAGACTGCCTCTGGGAGGACTTTGGCCCTTAGCGCGAGGAAAGCTATAAGGCTGTAGGAAGCCACCAAGGACCCTTGGCCGGGCAGGGTTACTGCCCGGTGCCTCTTGGCGAGGGCTTTTGTCCTGAAAGATAGCCGAGTGAGGGAACCTCTGGCCTCGACTGCCTCTGGGAGGGATTTTTGATCCCCGGCATTGTGGCAGGGGAGCTGCCCGTGGGGGATAGCCGAGCGAGGGGACCTCTGGCGTCGACTGCCTCTGGGAGGGCTTTCCGATCCCCGGCATTGTGGCAGGGAAGCTGCCCACGGGGGATAGCCGAGTGAGGGAACCTCGGGCCTCGACTGCCTCTGGGAAGGCTTTTCGATCCCCGGTGCTGTGGCAGGGAAGCTGCCCCGGGGGGATAGCCGAGCGAGGGAACCTCGGGCTCGGCTGCCTCTGAGAGGGCTTTTGGTTCCTGGCACCGTGGCAGGGGAGCTGCTCGCTGGAGATAGCCGAGCGAGGGGACCTCGGTCCCGACCATCTCTGGGGGACCCTTCTCGTCGTACAGGGGGAACCCTACCGGGAAAGAAGGTTCGAAAGTTTCTTTATTCGCATGGATAGGAATTTTAGACAACGCTATACATCATCATTTCAAAGGGATATTTTGAGCGGTGGCCGGGGCACGGCATTTTGCTAGTTTTGACTTCATAGGTATAGCTTGAGCTTCTCCGCGTTGCAAGGCCGAGGTAGCTTCCGTCCGTCCACTTCTTGCAGGCGGTAGGCTCCGCCGGGGAGCGCTTCGTAGACGAGGAAGGGACCCTCCCACTTTGGGGAGAACTTATGAAGCCTGCCTTGGTCAATGAACTCGTTCCGCCGCAGGACTAGGTCCCCGGCCTTGAAGGATCGGTGCTTTACCCGAGCGTTATAGTACCGGGCCGTTCGCTGTTGGTAGGCGGCGGCTCTGATCTGGGCCCGATTCCTTTTCTCCAATAATACGTCGAGGTTGGTTCGTAGTGCCACGGTGTTTGCTTCATCGTCAAAGTGCTCGACTCGGTGGCTGGGTAGCCCGATCTCTGCTGGGACCATTGCTTCGGTCCCGTAGCAGAGGCTGAAAGGGGTCTCCCCGGTAGGAGTCTTTTTTGACGTGCGCAGGGCCCATAAGACCCGGGGTAATTCCTCGACCCAACTGCCCTGCCTCCCTTCCAGGCGGGTTCGGAGGCCTCTGAGGACGTCCCGGTTAGTGACCTCGGCCTGCCCGATACATTGGGGGTGCGCGACCGCGGCAAACTTCATGAGGATGTGGTATTCTTTGCAGAAGTCCCTTACTTTCTCGTTCTCGAAGTTCGTCCCGTGGTCGGTGATGATGCACCTTGGGATCCCGAACCGGTGAATCAGGTTGTTTTGGAGGAACTTGATGGTTGTGGCGGCGTCCGGTTTCCTGATGGGAACGGCCTCGATCCATTTGGTGAAATAGTCCAACGCGACGAGGACGTACTTATGTCCGCCAGTCCCTATGGGAAACTGGCCGATCATATCCAATCCCCATTGGGCGAATGGCCACGGGGACGCCAGGGCCGTTAGCTCGGTAGCCGGGAGGCGGGGGATACTGCCGTGGAGTTGGCCGCTCTTACACCTCCTGACCAGCTTCAGGGCGTCTTCGTGCATGGTGGGCCAATAGTACCCCTGAAGTAGTGCCTTTTGGGTCAAGGTTCGAGCCCCCGGTGTGCGCCGCCCACCCTTTCATGGATTTCCCGCAGGACGTAGTCGGCCTCGTGGGGGTCAACGCACCGGAGCAGGGGCTGAGTGAAGGCCTTCTTGTAGAGGTTCCCGTTGCTCCAGACGAAGTGGGTGGCTCTGGCCCGAAGGCGGCGGGCAGCTGCCCTGTCTTCCGGGAGCGTGTCGTCTTTCAGGAATTCCATGAGGGGCTTCCTCCAATCTGGGTCATTCTCTTGTGTTGCGTACACTTGGAGCGTCGCCGCCTCGTCTTCAACGCTGGGTCGGGCCAAGGTTTCGAAGAGTATCGAGCGCCTGTTGCTGGCCGAGTATGATGAAGCCAACTTGCTCAGGGCGTCTGCTTGAGTATTCATTTGTCTGGGTATTTGTTCCACCTGGACTTCGTCGAAGTTTCTTTGGAGCTTTCTCACCTCGTCTAGGTATTTCATCATTAGGGGCTCCCGAGCCTCGAAGCGGCCGGTTACTTGGCCGACGACCAGGGCCGAGTCGCTGCGGACCCGGACGACCTTCAGCCCCAGCCCGACGGCCATGCGCAGTCCGGCTAGGAGGGCTTCGTACTCCGCCGCGTTGTTTGATGCTTTGAAACCGAGCCTCAAGGAATACTCCATCTCGGCTTCGTTCGGGCCTCGGATAATGAGGCCGGCGTCGCAGCCTTCCTCGGTGGAAGACCCGTCGACGTAGATGATCCACTCCGGGGCTGAGCTACGGCCTTCCTGGTCGGGATGCCGGGCTGTGAGGGGCGGCACGGGATCCGGCTTCCTGCTGGGGATGGTGCATTCGACGACGAAATCGGCCAGGGCCTGCGCCTTGATGGCCTGCCTCGGGTGATACCTTATGTCGAACTGAGACAACTCCCATCTCCACTTCTCTAGGCGGCCAGAGGATTCTGGCGATGCCAGGATAGCCCCCAAGGGGCGCTCAGTGAGGACGATGATGGTGTGTGCCTGAAAGTAGTGCCGCAGCTTCCGCGAGGTTACCACGAGGGCTAGGACGATCTTCTCTATGGCGGGGTATCTTGTCTCCGCGTCTTTGAATACATGGCTCACGTAATACACTGGCCTCTGCACCGCCTCGGCCTCTCGGACGAGCACCGACCCTGCTGCTTAGTCGGATACCGCCAGGTACAGCGACAGCTCGTCCCCTTCCACGGGACGAGTGAGTAGGGGTGGCGTTGCGAGGTGCCTCTTTAGTTGGTCGAAGGCGGCTTGGCAATCTTCCGACCACTCGAACTTTGGGATTTTCCTCAACGCCTTGAAGAACGGGAGGCACTTCTCCCCCGACTTGGACATGAAATGGCTCAGAGCGGCGATCCGCCCTGTGAGCCGCATGATTTCGACGTTGGTCCGGGGTGCAGTCATGTTCAGGATGGCGTCGATCTTCTCCGGGTTAGCTTCAATCCCGCGATGAGTGACCATGAAGCCGAGGAATTTTCCTCCGGTCACTCCGAACGCGCACTTGGCGGGGTTCAGCTTCATATTGAACTTGCGGAGCACCTTGAACGCCTCGCCCAGGTCCTTGACAAGGTCGGCCGACGAGACGGACTTGACGAGCATGTCGTCGACGTAGACCTCCATGTTTCTACCGATCTGTGGCTTGAACATGCGGTTGACCAGCCTCTGGTATGTGGCCCCGGCGTTCTTGAGGCCGAATGGCATCACCCTATAACAATACACCCCCCGGTCCGTCGTGAATGTGGTCATGCCTTCATCGTCAGGGTTCATGCGGATTTGGTTGTAGCCGGAGAAAACGTCCATGAAGCTCAGGAGCTCGTGCCCGGCCGAACTGTCGACGGGCTGGTCTATCCGGGGAAGCGGGAAGTTGTCCTTGGGGCAGGCCTTGTTGAGGTCGGTGAAGTCGACGCACATACGCCACTTCCCACTCGATTTCTTGACCAGGACCACGTTGGCCAGCCATTCCGAGTAGGGCACGTTCCTGATGAAGTTGGCGGCGAGGAGTCGGTCAACTTCTTCCTCGATGGCCTTTTGTTTGACCGGGGCGAAGCTTCTCTTCTTCTGCCTGACGGGTCGGGCCGCGGGATCAACCCCGAGCTTGTGGGAGATGATTTTGGGGTCGATCCCAGGCATGTCGGCAGGGGCCCAGGCGAAGACATCGGAATTGCTCCGGAGGAACTCGGTCAGGTCATCCCGCTGCGTTCCCGTCAGGAGTGACCCGATCTGGACGGTCTTCCCTGGGTCTCCTTCCGCTAAGAGCACCTCGGTCAGCGGCTCGGCCGGTGCCCCACGGACCTCCTTCCGCTCGTCCTGGGTGTCTAGGGACCCCTCCATGTCGTCGCATGCATCGGCGCTATCAGTGTGCTGCTCGGGGGAAGATGCCTCTGCCAGACCCACCTCCGCGGCCCGTTGGCTCCCGTAGGCCCGGCCCACCCCACCTTGGTCGAGGGGGAATTTTATCGCTAGGTGGTACGTCGAGATCCGGGCCTGGAGGGAGTTCAGAGTCGGCCGGCCGAGGAGGACGTTGTAGGCCGAGGGGACCCTAGCCACAATAAAGTCTACCGGCAGCGTGTGCGTGTGGCCGGGCTCCCCGATCGTGAACTGCAGGGTGACCACCCCTTGCGCCGAGACGGAGTGGTTGGTGAATCCCGAGAGGGCGTGGGAGGTCGGCCTCAGGTCCGCCGGGGCCAGTCCCATCCGCAGAAAGCAGTCGTGGAAGAGGATGTCCGCCGAGCTGCCTGAATCGATGGGTATTCGGTGGACCTCGTACCGGTGAATTCGCGCTACGATCACCAGTGGGTCGCTATGGGGCACGGATATGCCGTGGAGATCCTCGTCGCCAAAGGTGATGGGCTCCCGGTCCCTAGCTCTTTTGGTCGGGCGGCCGCCGGAGCATGTGGGGTAGCAGCCTGCGGGGAGGCCGACGATCTCGGGCGGGGTCCGCCCACGCCCCCGTTGTGAGGGGGCGGTAGCGGGCGTTTGGATCCTTAGGGGAGTCGGTTTCCATGCGGGCGGAGATCGGAAGGCCAACTTTGTGTTTTGGGGAGTTATGCTTCCCACAGACGGCGCCAACTAATGGAGCTCCTTTTCGGGCCTCTGTCAGATGTTGTCTTCCGTTGATTTCGAGGTGAACTGGGCTGGTGGTCCTTCGTTGCGTGTGGGTCTCAATGGGTTTTGAGAGGACAAAGTGGGATGAGGAGGCGGCCGCCGTGTACCTGCAAAGAAGTCCCGGGGTGGTTTGGTACCACCGAGGACCCTCCGACGCTCAAGTCGGTGACAAAATCCGAGCAGAGTAACGGCGTAAGTGTCAAGAATGGCTTACTTGACCCCTCTGTGATGGGGGTTTATATAGCGGTGGCGGCACGCAGCAGCGGGCGCGAGAATCTCGCCGGCAGTTATGCCCCCCCGACATCACGCCCGCGTAGAAGGCGGATCGCCCAATAATAGGGATGGCGTGGAACGTAGGATGGTGTTGGCGTAGAATCTGCACATGGCGAGATTCGCGGAGCGGCGGTTACGCCAGTGAGTGGTGGAGTTGGTCGGAGGGCCTAGGAAGACGGCCTCGGCAGGGAGCTCGGGGACGAGCAGGGAGGCTGAGGAGTCTTGGTCCTATGGAGGCTTGGGGCGAGCTGAATGGCCGAGGAGGCTGAGCGTCAGAAGGCCCCGAGGTGGGCCAGTTTGTGCTTGCAATTCGGGCTCCGGGTGGCCTCGTCGGCCCCTGCGGGCCCTTTCCTCTGAGCCCTGGGACACGTCATCTGCCACGTGTCCTGATCTTGGAGGTCGCCAATATCGGGCATTATCACATACCATCTAGCTCGATCAAGAAAACACATTGTTACAGTGAGAATTGGACTAATTTTAACATTTGTAAGAACTACAGTTGAAATTCCAAACTGCATCAAAATCAAGTCTCTAAGGTTGACAATTGCTCTTCAACCCAAAAACTGGTTCCGAACAACCAGGCATTGTTCGGAATCAACACAGTAATGTGTTGACAAGGTAAAATCACAGAACAAATTTTTGCCACATAACATTTATTACAAGGCGCGCGCTGCTACCGCCTACTTGTAAAGCCCCTTTACAACTAAGCAAGAAGCTTAATATTCAGATCCTACAAGCATCAAGTTTCGGCCTATATTATAAGACTCATTGGTAGATGCAGGGTGATGAAGATCAAAAAACTATTGGAAATGTAATCAAAGAATTAGGGAAAATTATAAGCTAGCTAAAGAATCCCCTCTACCTCATATATATTATTGCTTTTCTAATGATAGAAAATGCAAATAATCTAATTAAATCTAATCAAACATAAATCGTACTAATCTAATGAAATCTAAATCTTATTATTAACACTCCCCCTCAAGTTGAAACATATATATCACATGCCCAACTAAGTAAAAATAAATTGCACTCGACTCCATAAAGGCTTGGTGAATAGATCTGCTAATTGATAGTCAGTTTTCACGTGGATTGTATCAATGAACCCTTCAATCTTTTCTCGAATAAAATGGTAACCTACTTCGATGTGCTTTGTTCATTCATGAAAAACTGAATTGTTGGAAATATAAATAGCAGCCTTATTATCACAATAAAGTTTTACCGACTCCTTAGATTGATAACTAAGTTCTTGAAGAAGAAAAACTGTCCACGCTCGCTCACTTGTAGTATTAGTCATGACTATATTCTAATTCAGCTCTTGAACTTGAGACAACATTCTGTTTTTGCTTTTCCACGAAATCAATTTACTTCCAACAAACACACAAAAACCTGTGGTTGAACTTCGATCACTTGGCAATCCAACCCAATTTGCATCTGTAAACCCTGTAACTTTGAATGCCCAAAGTTCTTATACATAATACATTTCCCTAGTGTAGCTTTCAAATAGCGAAGGAAACGGACCACTACACTCCAATGTGAATCTCTGGGATCCGCCATAAACTGGCTAATTATACCAACAGAAAAAGAGATGTCAGCCTTTGTCACAGTCAAATAATTACGCTTACCAACGAATCTACGATATCATCCTAGATCAAAAAGTGGCTCCCCCTATCATGAATATAACTTGACATTTGGATCGTTAAACGAGTCAATAAACTTAGACATCTTTACTTGCTTAAGTATATCAAGAACATACTTTTTTAAGGTAATATAGATGCTGCCTTGAGGAGAAGACACCTCAATACCAATAAAGTATTTCAACGCTCTCAAGTCATTAGTGATGAATTTCTTCTGAAAATATGCTTTTAACTTAGCAATACTTTTTGCATCGTCGTCTATGATCACAATATCATCAACATAAACAACCATCAAAATCATGCAGCCTCCTCGATTTCTAAAGAAAACTAAATGATCATTGCTGCTTCTGCATAACCCAAACACTTGAACACTAGTTAGTCTTCCAAACCAAGCACGCGGAGATTGTTTGATACCAAATAAAAATCTCTGAAGTTGGCGAACTTTACAAAACTCCCTCTGAGCAACAAAACCAAAAGGTTTCTCCATATATACATCTTCTTTCAAGTCAACGTGAAGAAATGCATTCTTCGTATCAAGCTAATGTAGTGGCCAATCGTACGTGGCTACAAGTGATAGAAATATACGTACAGATGCCATCTTTAACACAAGAGAAAAAATCTCATTATAATCATCTTCATAAGTCTGAGAATAGCCCCTGGAAACAAATCAAGCCTTCAAACGAGCCAATGATCCGTATGGATTAAGCTTTACAGTACATACCCATTTGCAACGAACTGCTCACTTTCAAACATACAACCGGATAAGCTTCCACATACCACTCAAGCGTAAGGCAAACATTTCTTCTTCCGTGGCTTTCCTCGATCCGGGATGAGCCAAAACATCATATGTAGAAAGAATAGCATAGGAATCCACAATAGCAACAAATATTCTATACGAGAGAGAAAGTCTAGCATATATAACATAATCTGATGGAGGTTAGTGTAAATCCCCAGTTCCAAGGTACGTATTGTATTTAAAATTTTAATCCCAATAAATTTTCGTTCAAATTCCCAAATTAAATTCCTAAATATTTTCCTAAAATTCTTTTAATTCTTTTTCCCTTTAAACCTTAATCCAATTTCCTATATATATTTTCCCAATTTTCTATTTCTCTTTTTCTCCTTAACCCTAGTCCTTTCCCGAGCCTAGCCTAAACACATGCCCTCGACCCGACCCGTTCCCCACTACCTCTTTTTCCTCGTTTCTTTTTCCCCTTCACTTTTCCCCAACGTTCTCCCGCCGTCCTCGCAACCGCTTTCTTACGACTCGCTCCACACCGACATGGCCTCGACGCCAACAACTCCTCGAGATTCCCGGCGCCTCACCTCCGGATCACCTCCCTCTCCCTTTCTCTTCCCACCTCGTATTCTTCATTCTTCTTCTTTTTCTACAATCCCCTCCCCCCACCTCACACCACCGATGTCTCCTCCGTCAACCTCGTCGCGGCAACCTCCAACCACCCTCTTCCTGCAACAGAGCCCTCCATACCACTCCTCCGGTGAAACCCATCTCCACAAACCTCCAGCTTCTCTTACCACCGAACACCCCACAACGTTGTGCCCTACCTTCTCTCACTGGCTAACCCTTCCCACCACCAAGCACTACCTACATCACCAGGAGGTCGCCTCCACCACCATCACGTCCGAGCCTACCACCAATCTGCAACCACACACCTATGTCTCCTCTCACTGCAACCCGGCGCCGATGAGCTTCCAACACCCCATGCTCATCCTCGACTCCAACACCACAAACCCGAACCGAGCTGCCACCCATCACCATCTGCGCCATCTTCGAAGCCGAGTCTTATGGTGCCCGTGCCGTATGTTGCATCACCATCGTGCCCACTTCGTGTCGTCACTGTGCCCACCTACGCACCACGACAGTGCCCACCACCACAACCAGCACCGTGCCTAGTAGTGTCTAGCACCACATCCAATACCGTGTCGCGCCCGCATCCCCACCACGCACCGAGCCAAGACCGTACCCAGTACCGTGTCACGCCCGCATCATCACAACGCCCACTACCGTATCACGGCCGTGTATCCAGTACCGAGTCACCATGTATCGCGCACGCACCACGTACCAAGTCCAACATCACGCCGTCTCGTATGTCAAGACGAATCTTACACGTGTCGCTTCTATATCAGCGCAACCAAATGCAAGTGAAATCTCCACTTGCTTATCATGCTACTTCAAACCTTAGTTATCAAATTTACTATAACTAGATTTACCTATAGCTATAATTAAAAAATAGTTCATTATTGAAATTTTGTAGCGAACCATATTACCGTCTTGTTTATTAAAGCCCGATTAGGGCTTATTATTATGGTGTAGGTATCATGTAAGAGTTATATGGTCCTTATCTACATTCATTTGGCTAAATGAAACGGGGGTTGCGATCGATAACTGAACATTACATAGATGTTCGATAGGTTAACAGAATAAAAATCCTTTTTTAACAGGCCAATATTTTGTGAACGTTGAATTACATTACTATTGATGATACTGTGTAGTGATTTAAATGTAAAATATTGAGAATATCGTCCTGAAATATCGCCCCAAAGAGGCGACGCCAAATCTGGGTTTTACTATACATGTCATGGTGTTAAATCAATATAAAATTAGATACATATCGAAATGTAATGTTCTACGGCTCATATCGAAACCGACTCGATAAGCTAGAACCCTGTTGGGGTAAAAATTTACACCCCGGTTGACCAAGTCAAAATCAAAGTCGACCCCAAGCCAGGTGGGCCCAAGCCCAGGTCAAACGGGCCCATGCCCAAGTCGAGCCCGCGGCCAGCCTCCCCATGCCAACAACAAAATCATGTAATAAATAATTTTTATGTAATTGTTTATGCATGAATGAAAACAAAATGGGCATAAAGCCAATGTTTTGTAAGCCCATGGCTTATATGCAAATGAAATGGCACACAAGCCATGGGATGGCTAAAATACCATTTTTGTAAAGCCCAAGGGGCTATATGTAAATATGTAAGCCTATATAAGGCAACATGATGAATAAAAAAATATACACTTTTTCATTCCCCAAAAAAAAACTAGGGTTCTTTGTGCCTCCTGCTACTTCTCCAAGGTTCTAAACCTTCTCAATTCTTTTGAATTAAATCAAGAGTTTTACTCTTTCTTTTCCAAAACTAAGTAGATTTCCACCACAAAACCCACAAAGGGGAACTCAGATCTCCCATCAGATCTCAAAAAGGAGTGACTTTTAAAATCTCCTACTTCTTGATCTTCAAGATCCGGCCAAACAACAGAAGGAAGAAGAAGAACCCCCTTCATCAGCTTCAAAACATCCCAGGAGTTTAACTCCATACATATATACATAAAAAATATTTCCTTTCTGAAGCATAGCTTCTATTTCTTAGGCTAAAAGCCTCTTTTTCTCGCCGGCGCTCAAGCGCAGAGCGCCCGTGTGCCGACACGTGGCGCGCTTGCGCTCAAGCGCAAGCGCCCGAGCGCAAGTCGCCCCGGTGCCGACACGTGGCGCGCTTGCGTTCAAGCGCAAGCGCGAGTTGCCCCGGTGCCGACACGTGGCGTGCTTGCGCCCAAGCGCAAGCGCTCGAGCGCAAGTCTCCTCTGTGCCGACACGTGGCGCGCTTGCGCTCAAGCGCAAGCGCTCGGGCGCAACTCGCCCCCGTGCCGATACGTGGCACGCTTACGCTCAAGCGCAAGCGCAATTCACCCCCGTGCCGACACGTGGCGCGCTTGCGCTCAAGCGCAGGCGCTCGAGCGCAATTCACCCCTATGCCGACACGTGGCGCACTTGCGCTCAAGCGCCCAGCGCTCAAGCGCAGAGCGCCCACGTGCCGACACGTGGCACTCTAGCGCCTGAGCGCACAACACCTAGGCGCACAGCGCCCAAGGTGCTGCCCCCACGCATCCTTTGGATGCTTTTTTCCCCTTTTTTTTCTTATGTGTATATATATATATACATATACATATGTATACATATTTGCACACACATGTACCCCACGACACCGTCCCTGTTAGAAAAAAATTTCTAACGGGGCGCTGCCCCGCACCCCGCAAGGGGGCTGCTAGCCCCCTTGACCCCCAGCCCGCTATCCGGGTAGCGGGACCCCCGTAAAAACTCTGCGTGGCTCCCGATATATCCAACCCCCCCTTTCAAAACATGACACGCGTACACTGCACATTGAGTTCGCATGACCAGTTTAACCCGTTAATCGGAGGTTCCCTCGCCCCAAAGGCGAGGGGTAATTAACGGCAGCTTAGTCCGCGGCTGCCGGAGATTCGGATCCCCACAATCAATAAACCCCGGCCTACTTTAGACAGGGGGAATCTGTAGTACGCCTGACAAGCGCGCGCGTATTCCCATCTCAATGGGGTGACGAAAAACACCCTACAAACCCCTTATAGTTTATCCTTCAATACTGATAGATCACAGCAACAAAAACTGACTTGGAATGCGGCTTCGAACTCCAGTCCAGCGCAGCATTCCACATTGATACCTAACTTTAAATGAATGCGTAGCGCTGTATGAACATAGAATTATGCATAACCCTATACCGTTGTAAAGATAATCCTGTTAGCTAGCTATAGGTTTTGGTTTCGTTTTATTTTACTACCGTATGATATTTTAATTGCAATTTAAACTGTCAAAGTATACTGCAATCCCAAGCAGGGATAGAACCTATGCCTTGACCTTGAACAGAACATATTTCCTAGCACACAGCGAATATCGCCGATCCGTCTGATGCATTGAAAACCTAATTAAAAGATCTAAATTTCACTTAACTATAGCGTCGCCCAATTATGATCCCAACAGGGTGAAAAATGTGTTACGAATTGGACTTTCAGTTCAGAAACTAAATTTCCAGCGATTAAAACTTAAAATGAAACGACTGCATCTCACAAATTTGAAACCCGAATGACCTGGAACAAATTTTGTTCGATCGCTGTTTGAGTTTACTTACTACCTCTTTTGTAGCATTTTGTCTAATTACGATCCTACGAATTAATATTTTTCTGAACTCGTAATGCACATTGTGTTTCACATCATATATGACTTGCTATAATGCATCGTCCTCGTATTTTACCCGACCGCTATACCTTTAGTAATAGCGAATATTCATAGTAATTTATCGCGAACTTTGCATTGTCGAACGTGAGTGGTATTGATTACTTGTATCAAACACGCCAATGATAAGTGATTAATTAGTGAAAGTGAACAGTACACTGAAAAGGGAACAAGACCGTAATTTGGCACATACTCGTATACAATTAGATCTAAACATATAGTTACAAAAGGTGTCAAGAAACTGAGTAAACATTTTATTAAAATAATTCTTTACATTATCGCTTCTCAGAGATTTGATATTAATTCCAAATTGATTTTACACCTCAATAATAAATGATTTAAAGGCATCAAAGACTTCAATTCTAGATCTCAACAAATATAGTCATGTTATTATTCGAGAGTAATCAATAAAAATATTGAAAACCATGGTTTAGCATAATGGGTCTAGCCACCAAACATCCGAATGCACTAAATGAAATAGTTTCTCAGCACATTAGACTCATAAAAAACACAAGTGTGATCTTCCATCTCACAAACGACACACCCTAACAATGATGAACTAAATATAAAAGGAACAAATTTCTGTAAAGTAAACAGACCAGGAAGACCTAAGCAACTATGGTTAATCGATAGATCGCTATTTATTGAGCAAACAACCTTTATAGTTATCCATCAAATTCCTGAACCAATCATTTTCTCCGTCTTCAGATCCTGCATGACACAAACAAAAGGAAAAAAAGCTATTGAACAATTCAAGATATTAACAAATTTAGTTACAGACATTAGACTAAAAGGAAATAAAGAGACATATAATGCTGATGAAAGACAGAAATTAGGTAAGAAACAGGACCAACACCCTCTACTTTAAAGATTGAATCGTCTGCAAATGTAATACCATCGATATATAAAATTTTAGACCAATACTTAATGTTCCAATCATATGATCGGATACTCCCTGTAGGGTGTTTTTCGTCACCCCATTGAGATGGAAATACGCACGCGCTTGTCAGGCGCATTACAGATTCCCCCCTGTCAAGGGTAGACGGGGATTTAATGATTGTAGGGATCCGAATCTCCGGCAGCCGCGGACTAAACTGCCGTTAATTACCCATCGGCTTTTGGAGCGAGAGAACCTCCGATTGACGGGTTAAACGGGTCATGCGAACTCAACGTACAGTGTGCATATGTTTTGAAAGGGTTTTGGATATATTGGGGGACCCGCAGAGTTTTTACAGGGGTCCCGCTGGGCTGGGGGTCAAGGGGGCTAGCAGCCCCCTTGCGGGGTGCGGGCCAGCGCCCCGTTAGAAATTTTTTTCTAACAGGGACAATGTCGTGGAGTGTGTGTGTGTGTGTGTAAAGGGAAAGGACATCCAAAGGATGCGTGGGAGAAGACGCCAGCGCCCCACGTGTCTGGCACGCAGGCGCTGGGAGACTTGGTCCCTGCACTAGGAGCTGTGCTCCAGAAAGGAAATATTTATTATTTTGTATATATATGTATATATATTTTTGAGGAGTTGAACTCCTAAGATATTTTGGAGCTGATGGAAGGGGCTTCTCCCTTGAGTCCTGGATCTTCCCCAAAATGGGGTTCTTGGAAGCGGATCTCTTTCTTCCTCCTCTGTTGGCCGGATCTTGAAGAACAAGAAGTATGAGATTTTAAAAATCTCTCATTTTTGAGATCTAATGATAAATCTGAGTTCCTCTTTCTAGGTTTTGTGGTGAAAAACTATTTAGTTTTGGAAAAAAAAGAGTAAAACTCTTGATTTAATTCACAAAAAAAAGGTTTAGAACCTTGAGAAAGGAGAAGGAGGCACAAAAACCCTAACCTTTTTTAGAGGAATGAAAAGTGTATAATTTATTCATTATCATATTACCTTATATAGGCTTACACATTTACATATAGCCCCTTGAGCTTTACAAAATGGCATTTTGCACATCCCATAGCTCAAGTGCATATTTTTTTTGCACATAAGCCATGAGCTTTACAAAAATTCGGTTTTATGCCTACTTTGCTTACATTCATGCATAAAAAATTACATCAAAATTATTTATTACATGATTTTTTATTTCGGCATGGGGGAGACCAGCCGCGGGGCTCGACTTGGGCATGGGCCCACTTGCTTGGGCTTGAGCCCGTTTACTTGGGGTTGACCTTAACTTTGACTTGGTGAACTGCGGTTGCATATTTTGAACTCAACACTCTCGAATCAATAATCCATAAGAATGGAAGTGTATACGTTAGAAAACAACTATTACGTTTAGCCAAAACAATAATGTAGCTCAAGAAAATAGATGCTACAAGAGACCTAAACCGCAATATCTTCTGATAAAAAAGTCCAAAAGCACTTTGAAAAGTGAAAAGGTCAGGTGTCATGTCAGAAGTAGCTACTCTAACAACCCACTAAGAGCTTGTTTGGTTGCAGGATTATGGATTTTGATTTAGATTTTGGATTGTGGAATCCTGAGATTCCATAATTTTGTGTTTGGTTGATAGATTTGGATTTCTAGAATTCCTTTGTTTTTAATGGAAGGGCCCACCACAAAACAAGAATTCTTGAATCCTAAAAAATTTCAAGGATTTTCAAGGATTTGACACTATTCATTATATTTTTAGATGGGACTTATGTACTTTATTTATTTAATAATTCTCTCTATCTATCTCTCTCTAAAATCCTCAAATCCAAATCCTATTTTTTTCACTAAGGGCCTGTTTGGTTGCAGAATTATGGATTTGGATTTTCGAATCCTAGGATTCCATAATTTTGCGTTTGGTTGCAAGATTTGGATTTCTAGGATTCCTTTGTTTTTTATGGGGGGGCCCACCACAAAACAAGGATTCTGGAATCCAAAAAAATTTCAAGGATTTTCAAGGATTTGACACTATTCATTGTACTTTTAGATGGGACCCGTATACTTTATTTATTTAATAATCCCCTCTATCTATCTCTCTCTAAAATCCTCAAATCCAAATCCTACCTTTTTTCACCAACCAAACAAAGATTACAAGGATCTACAAATCCAATACTAGGAATCCAAAACCAATCAAATAACAAATTACCAAATCCAGAAATTTCAACCGTACTATTTTGGAATCCAAATTCCATAATCCTACAACCAAACAGGCCTTAATAAAACAAAGATTACAAGGATTTACAAATCCAATACTAGGAATCCAAAACCAACCGAACAACAAATTACCAAATCCAGAAATTTCAACCGTAATATTTTAGAATCCAAATTCCATAATCCTGCAACCAAACAGGCCCTAAGGTCAAAGCTCCGAATGAAGCAAATAACAACATCCTTAATGTAACCAGTCATCTCATAATATCAACAAAAACAATCGCTTCCTCGTCCCCTTTCTCCAAAAGGTCATCAACCTCTACCACAACCTCATGTACTTCCTCCGCCTCATCCTACCACGGCCTCATGTACTTCTGCCTCATCCTCTACAACCATTAAAAAAAAAAACAAATTTGTCTTCACCTTTTTTTTTTTGCAACGGAATCAATAATACCTTCAACAACAGAAAAAGTATGCACACGATGAATAGCCCTATAAGCATCTACGAAAGAAAGAAACTCTGATGCCCCTAAAATTTGTAGACCTATAGTATCAAATTCAATACCAAGACCTGCAAGAAATATCATCAGTCATATGATCATAATTTGTCTTCCATCCCTTCTCTTCCCTACCAATAGAATAAATCAAAAAACATACTGCTTCAAACCTCTTGATTTCGCCATAATAAAAAAAGACAGATTTGTTTTTTCGCTCAAGTTTATTTAGAGCTCTTCAAGCTTCAGTAGCCCAAGGAGCATTAAATTTCCCTTCAAACATCTTTGTCAAATAAATCCAAATAAAATAAACAGTTGAGTATTTAAAAAATTGCGACACAATCTCTTTTTTCATGACCTCAATAATCAAACAATACAACATGGCATCATGTGATACCCAATTTCAAAAGGATCATAAAGACATGGCTCAATGAGATACTTCATTAACCTACACTTCTTAATAAACATTTTCCATCAAGGAGAGTTGCCAGTTTTCAATTGGATTATTGTAATAAAATTAGGATATGAAATATTAGTGCATAATTGTTATCACTCATGATTAAACAGTGCTAATTTCACCATAATCAAAAAGACGACAATGTCTAATCCAAAACACCAAGCAATTACCAACACAAATCCGACAAATCAAATCAAATATCTAACCCTTAATACATAAGAGTTAAGAAATAATACCCTCGATGGTGGCTGACGACGGCATAGGGCTGTTGGCGACGACGGCGATGAATCAAATCTTGATCGGTCAACGATGATGGAGGCAAAGGCAACGACTATGGCTGTTGCCTGGAGCAATGTTGGATCTGGTGCAGTGCTGGATCTGGTGCGATGGAGGTGCAGTGATGGGAGGATGCGGTGCTGGATGTGATGTGGTTGTGGTGCAGTGTGATGTTGGAAGGGTGTAGTGGTGGTGCGATGCAGTGCTGGATCGGGTGCAATGGTGGTACAATGCAATGCTGAGAGGGTGCGGTGCTGTATCTGGTGCGGTGGTGATGCAGTGTGATGCTAGGAGGGTGCGGTGGAAGAAGATGGTTGCAGCTTGGTGAAGAGGGTCAGAAGGTGAAGAAAGGGCCCGATGCTTAGGTATTAGGGTTAAGCTCTAATACCATGTAATCAAAAAATTAGGAAAAATTATGAGGTAGCTAAAGAATCTCATCTACCGTATGTGTGTGTGTGTGTAAATACAAATAATCTAATCAAATCTAAATCGTATTCTTAACAGTAATCTTCAACTTTGTTCTATCAAATCATGGAATCAATAGAAATTTGAACAATTATCAAAAGAAGTATAGAGATGGGAATACACATAACAAGAATAGATAGTACAAACTGCATACCGATTGCAACTTTTTATCACAAATGTTGTAGTCATAAAACGACATTAGCAAATTAAAATCACATCCGAGATTACTAATAAGTGTTTAATGTTTTAAACCAAGATACAAAACTAGGTACAAGAAATGAACCCATACATATTGGCAAAATATATTAGCAATTCTAAAGCACAATCAAGATTTTGAGTTCAAAAGACTCATCCCTATAGAAGGCCCACTTCCCCCATTCACTAAGATAATGGAACTGGGCCAAAATTTAAAAAAGAGGGAGTTTAGTAAAGCAACCCATAAGCCATCACTTAATCACAGTACCAGCATCTCTAATCATCATCTTCCTCTTCTTCCTGCAATTAAACAAAAAACACATTAACAAAAACTAATATAAAAAGTGACAACAATACAAATGAATTTTTTATTAAAAATTTAAGTGTTTATACCTCTTCACTCCCGCTTCCATCTTCCTCATCATCATTGACCTCGGATTTCGACTTGTCAGACTCCTCTTCCTCTTCAGCATTATCATCTTTAACCTATTTCCCAATAAAATTAATGATTTATTAATACTAGAATTTTACAGTAATGGAAACTGGTGGGAAAATATATATGTATACCTTCTCCCCTTTGTTGTATGCATTGATTTTCTTCTCATATTCGGCCTTCAACTTCTCAGCTTTCGATTGAAATGGTGCCTTTTCCTAATGTTCGTCAAAAATATTTAAAAATATAATTATTTTTTTAAAACGTTAGTGATCGTGAGAGGAGTTTGTCTAGAAATTGTTGACAACTCACGGAATCGGAAAGGGATTTCCACCTCTCCCCCCCAGCTTTGCCGACCTAATTAATAAAATTTTAACACGAAAACCCCTAATTATTAGAATTATTTAGGGCACAGTATAAAAGGACGAGTACAAAATCAAAGGAATTAGGGTTTACAGCAGCGACACTCTTGTTCCTAGGGTTCTTCTCCTTGTACTCCTTCCTGAATCCCTCCCTTCAGATCAAAACACAACCAAAATATCAGCTGTTTATGTAGAAAAGGACAAAAATCAATAATCAAAATCGATGATTACATGAACACAAAGAAAGCACTTGGGGGCCTCTTCGGCTTGTTCGGGTCCTTCCCAGCCTTCACCTTCTTCTCGATCTTGTTCGCCCCTTTCTTCACCGCCAACCTTCGATCCACAACCAAATCAAACTCCTAGATCAAACCCTAAAACCAAAAGACAACCTCAAAAAGATACTCACTTGTTATCCCTCGCCTTCGACGAACTCGCCTTCGTCTTCTTCCCCTTCATCGCTTCCGAAAACTGCAAAAATTCGAACAGATCCGTAAGAATTAGGCCAAAAAAGCGATCAAAATCGATCGAATCGATGGAAATTGGGACAAAATTGGGGGAAACCGCTTACGATTAGGGTTAGGGTTTTGAGGGGCAAAATGGGAAAGAGGCGAACTTGGGGAGAGAGAGGGGAAGTGTGAGGGATTGAGATAAGAAGGGGAGATTGTGAGCGTGGCGGACTTGGAGGGAATTAAAATTTTGAAATAATTTTTGGGGGCCACGTCAGCGATCCGCGTGATCTAATTTGATTGGTTGAGATTTGGCGCTCTTATCTCTGCGTGCTTCTGTTGCTGCAAAAAAAAAATATATGCAGGGGTGGTAATTGAACGAGCCAACTCGGGTTCGATTAGATTTCAGCTCGGTATCAGCTCGTTCAAACTCGGTTCATTTATTAATGAGCCGAACATGAGTCAAAAATCTTGGCTCGTTTATTAAACGAGCCGAACTCGAACTTAGGCAGACTCGTTCGGTATTGACTCGAGTTTGGTTCGGTTAAACAGTTTGAAAAAAACCAGTAATATGTAGTATAGAACAGGTTTTATACAGCTCTCAGGACACTTAATTCAATTAAAAGACAATATATAAAATGCAACTGAGGTCAATATAAAACCCATTTCATGCTCTTGACGTTAATTTTTTTTAATCTTTCTATATCTCAAGACATTAGGTCTTAGACTCAATGATCGTTGTTCCTGAGCTGGCCTCTTACAAAACACTTTCATATTTTCTTCTGAAACCCCTATAATGGTCATTGATATATCTTCAGCATCCACCAAACGCCTCTTTATCGTTTTCCTTTCAGAGATCGCCTAATAGAATCCGAGCTCGACTTTGGCTCGTTTAAGGCTCGGTAAGCTAACAAGCCGAACATGAGCCAGACCTGCTCAGCTTGAGATGAACTCGAGCCGAACTTGAGCTAGCATAATCTAAGTCGAGCCGAGCTTAGACTAGGGCCGGCTCGTTCAAGTTCGGCTGTAACGTTTTAGAAATTGTTTCACGAATTTTCCGTTTTTAGGGAAAAATAGTCGGTATTTTTCGTTTTAACCCGATTGCGATCAAACTTCTGTATAGACTTGTCGGCACCTAATTTATCTAGAATGAAACTAGTGCGCGGGCTTTGGGGATCAATGGGAAGTTTTGGTTCATATGGAATTTTTCCCTAATTAAATGTTATTTTAAGCTGTTATTTATGCATTTAATTAATAGCTGATATGTTTGCATTCATTTTTTGCCAACATTTCCTTCTTTCCGTGGTGTGGCCGAAATTGTTGATGGTGGACCTATCTTGGGTGAGTCATGCTTGTTTCAGTGAGGTGGCTTTGGCTTGCATTGAATGGGCATGGTATATTTGGTGAGGTGTTATTTGCATTGATTGACTTTTTGTTTGCAAAAAGATATTTTGAAGATGAAGGGGGTTTTCTGTCGCTCCTGGGGCTCCAGCAGCAGGCACCTGATAGTTTTGGTGTGGGGTTATTTTCTTTTGAGATAAGGATTGCTTATGGTCACCACATCCCTGTTGTGCTCACCCCCAGTTACAAATTTCCAGTGAAGGTTTTCCTTCATATATGGCCGAGCTCATTTTGGTGTGCAGGGGCTGAATTTGTAGTGGTTGAATTCATTTTGTTGAAGCACAAATTTCCTTTGCAAAAATTCCAGTAGCCCATTCACTTCACAACTTCAAAGGGCAACTTCAATTTAGCTTCACCCAATAGCTTGGGTGCCTTGAGACAAAATATTCTACACTCTCTCTACTTCAATCTTGGACATGCCGGTTAGCAAACTGGATTCCGAGTTGTCTCGGTTTGAAGCGGGAGCCCGTATAAAGATTCGTTGACGTGGTGCCACTTCGACGAGGAGACCGGAGATCGGAGATGCCGCGGGGAGCGTGGAACGATAGCTAATGACCGAAGGACACGGATCGATCGGTATAATTTCTTAAACCACTTTACAGTTTACTAATTAGGGTTTTGATTGGTGAAATGGTTAGTTGACAATTTTAGACAAATGAAAACTAAATCTAGTTGCTAGTTTGTTAATGATATTTTCCTAATTAGATATTTGAGCTAATTAGCTAACTAAACTTTTACTAATCCTAATTAGTGAGATTTAAAATTATAGTAAAAGTTTAAATGGTTTAACCTTATTATTTTGTGATGTTTGTAAATTCTAATTTTGGTAAAAACTTGTAGGTTGGTACTAAAATGATATATGCTGCTTACTGCATTTCGGTAAATTTTAGGCGTGGGTTTCTTTTGACGCTGCGACGTTAATTATATTGATTCCACGCTATATCTTGTGTTGTCAATACGCGATCGGTACGATCAGGGTCTAGGCTTGGTAGTAGAGTCGCTTTGCGTTCCTAGCTAGGGTCGTACCGATATCGTTCGTCTCTTTGTGTAGCTTTTGCTCTTGAGTTGGTTTCGTAGTGTTGCTGCGCACGTTAGCCACTTGACGAACACTTGAGAGTATATTTGGAGTTGGTGCGTCGGTCAAACGTAGTTGGTACGTGTTATTAGTCGATTGCTAATATATATACTTGTTATATTGTTTTATGTTATAGGTTCGCAGGCGGGGACTTCGGGCGCTGCGAAGAAGGGGAAACAGGTGGTAGGCTTTACTTAGCCAGGAGTGTTGGTGAGTAAATTTAATATCTACAGGAGAATCGCCCGCATAGCGTTATGCGTCTGGGCTAGAGATGACATGATATTGTCGCATATTCTATTTCATATATAGGGTTGCGCATACACCTTATTGCTTAGTTATTTGTTGTGCTTGGACTTGTACCCTTAGGACACTGCACTATTGTTGACGGCTCATGTTGCACGAGCACTGATTGTATGCCACACACCCCGTCAATAATTGCCATGACACGCACAACACACATACCTATATGATATTGTTTGGTCAGGGACATTGAGACATTGATTCATATTTCTTTATGCATATGACATATAGCATACCTGTATACCTACATGCTTACACATATGCCTAGACATGCTTACATGCTAGTTACCATTGGTGATAGGTATATTTCACACATAATGACATAGCTACATGTATACCTTGCATACATACTTCACTTATACCTGGAGGGTATATTACATCATTATTGATAGGTAGATACATATACCTTACTATATCTTCATGTTTACACACATATCTGGTTATAGCTACATATTTACCTTTATTTGATGTTATATAGACTTGGAGAAATTAGGAACCGCATATATATATTTTAACTTGTTACAGTTAAATAGCGGCTTTTCCTTTATATGCTTACATTTCAGTTTTATGTTGCATATATTATATTCATGGGTTTTCGCATTGAGATGTGGATTTTTCATGATGTTTTCTGGATTTGAGGACCGTGGTAGTATCATGAAATTATGCATTATTTGAAAAACCCGATTTCTCTTGATATGATATTTCAGCAGCCACCATGCGTTTTATCGGTTCTGATATATATATACCCCATGCGAGAAGCGTCGTGGGCCGTATGAGATACATGGTGGGGCCCGGAGGTACCCCGGGGAAAGAAAAAGATTTTGATGTAACATGCCGATGAGTCCTGACAGGGGAACCATACTGTAACGTTTTGAAAATCGTTTCGGTGAAATTTCGGAAAATCGGTAAAATAAGGGGGTTTTCTGTAAAAAGTCAAAATACAAATATCTTTATTATAAAATTAAATATACATATTCTAGCTATGTAATTGCTAGTATTTGGTGTTTATTGAGCCACTGGTGAAATTTCAAATTTTCTGGAAATTTTTCCGAAATTAATTATTTTAATATTATTTTAAGCCGTCACTAATACATTTAATTAGGGAAAATTAAAAATTGGAATGAGCTGAAACAAATTTTGTGCATCATAACAAATTAAAAAAAAATTTAGCATGTGGTTTTTGAAACAAAATGAAACTGCCAAACGGTGTTAGAAATTATCGGAAAAAAGGCTTTTTTGGTGAAATTAATGTAAAGGGAAATTGGGGTATAGTATTTATCTTTTTTTTTCCTCACCCACACTCTCCACACTCTCTCTCCTCACCCCATAGGCTGCTGGCCGAGCCCCCCTTGGCAGCCCCAAAACTCTGTCCCCTCATTTCACAAAAGAAAGAATTAAAAATGAAAAGAAAGTATAAGAAAAGGAGGTATGGGTTTGGGTTGACTTGGACTTTTCTTTACTTGGTTTTTTCCCTCACCACACCCTCTCTCTCCTCTCCCCTTGGCTCAGCAGCAGGTCCCCCAACAGCAGCCCCCATTTTTCTCCTCTCATTCTCATCAAAAAATCCATCTTTTTGCCTCAAAATCAAGTTAAAACCTCTATAATTCTTCAATCCAACTCTTACCCATTATTTCTTTGCCCAAGCTAACATGGATCTTGGAGGAAATTTGGCATTTTGGAGGCTATGATCTTCATGTTGATCTCTTGATCATGAGGTATAAAGATTCATCCATATTTGTTAGTTGTTAATTGAATGTTTAAATCAAGCTTAAATTGGTGTTTTAAAATAAATAAAGGAGTTTTGAATTCAAGTTTGGAAATTCAAGGGGATGATTTTAGATTATAGTTAGGGTTTTGTTGTGTGATTATGGTTGCAAGTGGAATTCATCATTTTGTGGAATGTGAAACATAATCAAATTGTTAGTTTGCAAATTGTTATATGTAAATTGTCCTAATTATGTTTGTTTTGCAAACTAGATTTTTGTATTTAATATAAAGAGTGAGATTAAAATCTAGTTAATGATTGTGTGGCTTAGTTAATATGTTTTAATGAGAATTATGGCCACTAGAATTGTTAAAACGTCGAGTTTTGTACTAAAACGGGTAATTTTTGCTTGCTAGATTTTCGGAAAAATAGCTTTTAAAGTGAGTTTGAGATTTTTGTGAAGTTTAAGCTATTTTATACTATAATTAGTGTTTGTGATTGTGCAAATAAGTGTGTTTGGGTTTTTCTCGATGGTTTGGCATTTGTACGCCGACGTCGAGGGCTTTTGGGTTGATTTGTGAAAGCAAACCATAGGTTTTGACCTATGTGGGATTCGTATGTCGTTTTGGTCATGAGTCGGATTTTAATGCGATACGGTGCGTTATGATATGTAGGTACCTCATGTGGACTTCGAGACGACAATCAAGCGCGTGGCAACGTCGGCACCGGCGAGCGAGGACCAGGTGAGTAGATTTATATCTACGGGGAGAAGTCGGGTGGATAGCGTATAGCACCCCCGCAGTTCGTGGTGATGTATACGAATATGTATACACACATATATATTGATTTTATTGTCGAGGTTATTGATGATAAAGATAGATTTTAGGTGTGATTGGATAGGTTTAGTGCTGCGAAACCCTAGAGTAGTGGTTGCACCACACACACACACACACACACACACCCCTATACTTGTATACATTCTTCTTTCATTTGTGCTTATACGGGAATATGTATTTATGTGTTCACATGGGTATGGGACTATGTGTTCACATACTGGATTTGAGGATAGTATTTGGGATTTGAGACGAGTCGATAAGATTTGTTTGAGACCGCGAGAACGGTGATATGGCAGGATTCGTACTTGAGATACGTCCTGATATTATAGTGGATCTTGGGACGACGATACATGTGAATAGTGTTATACATTGAATGGTTGACATGTGATCGTGATATGAGATAAGATATGTTAAGATATTCATAATAGATCGCATTAGGCGATGTTGATTGGTGTGATTTAGCGTGCTTGCGCTTTCTAAAAGATAGATCAAAAATATTTGTAACCGCAATCAAGAACGGCGTCGCTTTACAGCTAGCCGGTGAGTATGGGTCGGTCCACAGGGATGTTGTGAATTTCCTAATCGCGCTAACGAGTTAATTCCGAAGGGTGTTCGGATTGATTATTAAATCTAAAAATTGAAGTTGTATGATATTAGGATTAGAAACTTGCTAGGATTAGGTTTAGGGAAAATTTGGTAAACAAATATCTATATCTCTTTCCATTGCCTTTAATTAAAGATATCATATTAGTGTTATGGTAAATCTTAACAAAGGAGATTAGGATGATTGGGATGATTGATTCTTCCTCTAGATCCTTGTCCTTCCTTTATTAATCTTTACCCTAACCTCCATGGAAAACCTTAAAATCCGGGCCTTTAGACTACGGAATCACCGCTACCTCGAGGGTAGAAGTGCCGTAGGGAGCGGAGTAAGAAGGTATGCATGGAGTTCTAATGTTCATAAAAGTTTGGCAACGAAAAGAGATGAGAGATCTTCATCTCTCAAATCCTTCCTTATTCCTAACCCTAACAAGAGAGGAAACTACTCGCTCATTGAGGGGATGAAAAAAGACATGAGTTTATTAAAGAGAGAAAACATCGATTGCAAATTAATAAAAGCTAAAATAAATTAAACTAAGGCGAGAAAATAAGAGCAGATATGAAAAACTACAACTACTGCAAGGAAAATAACCTACTTACTGTTGATGCGCTCTAACTTCAAGAAAACAGAATTTTATTCATGAGTAGAGGCATAAGAAAATACAATGAGTAGAGTTCCTATTTATAGAGAATAGGAAACCCTAGGTTACAATTGATTTGCATGTCTAAAATTACAAAAATAGCCCCAGGGAATCTTTTCAGAGCCGTCTAAACATTATGGTAAAATTTTCTTTAAGAGAGGGCTCTTAATGGCCGCGGAACCGCGGCATGGGTAGGGCTTGGGCCGCGGTTCCGCGGCCCATTGGTGAGATCACCTCATGAAATTTCCTGGGCTGCTTCAAGGTTCTTTGGGCTTCTGGTTCTTGGGTTTATTTTATTAATTGGGCTTCTCCATTGGTTCCAGATCTTCAGTGAAGATTTTGCAATGGATCTTTTAACCGTTTGCCTTATTATTTTGGACCTTGCCTTGCCTTGTTGATTGTGAACTGTTCTTTGATGTAGGCTTGATCAAGAGTCCTCTGTTTGTTGGTCAAAAGTCCATATTTTCATTGTCTTTACATCGTTTTCACTGTTTCCTGTCCAAGAACCTGTAACCTATAACATGTAGCAGACATGCGTCAAAAGTACCTGTTTATTTATAAAAAGAATAAGAATAGGGAATATAATAATACAATATTATGGTGTGAACAGATGTATACCTCTTTATGACGATATTTGATGATGATATCAGTTTGTATGAGGCTGTAGATCAGCAGTCAGATCATGATTATATTGATTATGTTAGTGTTGTACTAGACGTAGATCAGTACCCCAGATGATGATCTTGATAAAGAGGATACCAGATGAACAGTGTGATGAGTATGATATTGACCCGTACCCAGATTTGGGGATGCCGTACGACGGATTTACGTACGAGCTATATATTGATGATTGATCCGCACTCTTGACTTGGGATGTCTGATTATAGATATGGTATCGAATATGATATTATTGAGGCGGGATCACCGACTAATATATATACAGGTATGTATATGTATCGACTCAAATGTTAGGCGGTTTCCTTACATGTAGTTCAGCTTGTTAGCTTAGCCCTTAGGTTTAGTGTAGTTGTTAGACTAGATTCGACTCCTACCTATTTCAAAATCTAATGAAAGTGGGTATTTTAAAAGACAGGTCAAGGGATTCTACGGATATTTCAAAAGACGTATCTTTTCTTAAAAAAAACACCGTAGCCCTTATTTTCAAAACACCGCGATTCGTGTTATTTCAAAAGGCACTATTGTAGGACTTATATTAGGGTATTGCAGATTAGTTATCGTTGTGTTTAGTATTTAGCCCCCGCTCATTATTGCTGTTTGCTCCGCATCGTATGTTTATATTATGATTCATATTCTATTGTCGATATCATGCTGTTAGGACACCAGCACCATTACCGATGATGCGTATGTACCACGTACACTTACTTGCCGGCTCACACACATCTTCATCGGTAATTGCCATGTCACGTACACTTAGAGAATATTATTGCTTGATTTAGCTTGTTAGCTAGTAATTTGACATGATATTAGTGTACTTGCCTTATATGCCAGCTTAGATATTGTAGTTATCCCTTGTCACTTCATGCATACTGTTATTCATTGTTATGCTGCATTCATGGATTCTCATGCCTATTTTCACTGTTGTACGTGCTATTGATGATTTGGATTCGGATTTCATGAGATTTCTTGGATTTGGAGGAAAACCGCAAAAGCATAAATAAACTCTTCTCTCTCTTTTTAAATAAAAAGTGCGGTTTTCCAATGATGTATGAGTCGTCCACCATGAGTTTTGCTGATGTATTTCGAGACCCGAGTTCGAGGAGTGGAAGAACCGTTTCGGGTACATGGTGGACCCGGTGCGGTACCCCGAGGCAAGAGGATCGCAGATAATGGCGTTGAGCCTGGCAGGGGAGCACTACCGGCCAGTGATTTTACCCGACGCGTCGGATATCCGGAGGATACCGTCGTGGTCTTGAGATGGATGGTAGGGGCCGGTTTGGACTGACGGCGTCCTAGATATTGAGATTGAGACATTGAGATTTCGAGATATTGAGATACTGAGATTTGATGATACAGGCCAGTTCGGATAGCCGGAGCCTGAGATTTTGAGACATTGAGATTTATGTTTTGTGTCGATGCTAGACACTGTTTATGCTGATTTCATTTATGATACCTCATTTTAAAAATACAAGGAAATCTCACTAAATTATGAAAGCAGTTTCTTCGGTACATGTATTCTGTTTTCATGCATTCATACATCATCCATATGATATATTGCTACCTGAGGCACTGACACGGGCATATGGGATTACACTTGGGTTAGATACTTACCATAGCCATTGTTATAGACTGCTGGTTACATATTTGAGGATATATTATGATTATATGACCTAGGATTGCGTTGTTCATGCGGTTTCTGTTTGTAAATGTTTTTCTACTCACGAGTTGGCAAATCACCCCTGTTGTGCCCTAGTTTCTTGCAGGTTTTGCCGTACAGGTTTCATTACGGCTTGCGGGCACTATTTCCATTCCGGGTGATTTGCTAGTAGGTGGGTTTATTTGTATTGTACCCATCATTATACCTTGTATATTATTATTTTGTTGTATCTAGAAGTTCTATCAACCAAACATGTATTTATTTCAGAGATAGAGACCAGTGATGTTATTCTTTCGACCTTAGAGTCGCGCGTTATATTTCTGTGGATTTCTTGTTATTTTGAGTTTCCTTTTGAGTTTTGATCCTCGCCCTTGGCGTTGTATATTATATTGCTTGTGTAGTTGTGACCGTCGATTGACGAAGAGCTAGCTCCTGCTTGGTGATGCCTTTTATTGATTTCGTATACTATTCATGTTGTATCCCGTTTGGGGGGCCAGTATTTACAAAGGAGACTCTGCCGAAATTTTCAGGAAATATTTGATGTTTTTAAAAAACGCATAATTCGGCTTATGCTATTAAAACTACTTGATTTAAATTGGTTTTCCTTCACTCTACCACTTTTCTTGGTTTGGATTTCTGGGTTTTCGGCTTACTTAGATTACGTACGCCTCGAGACGTTTCGTAGTTTAAGTGCCGGTCATGTTCCGTACTTTCGGGACGTGACACATACCTACTGGTGGCAGTACTTATGACTCGGCGGTTATCGTGGGGATACCGACGGGTGTCATGTATGTATGGATACGTCGAGAGGCGAGGGTCAAAGCTAGGCACTCGAGCTTTCGGTATAGCGTATGATACATACCTATCAGGGTGCCAGTCGTGGTGACAGCACCTGATAGATCAGCCTTTATGTGTCGATATTTGGCACAGGTTTTCATGATATTTTTACTCCTAAGTATGTATAACAGTGGAATGGGACGTTGTTATATATATATTAGTGGAATGGGACACTAATATATATGTACACATATAAATTTATGTACTTCATCATAATTATTCATGCAAATATACTTAGGATATATGAGATTCACTTGATATTGGATTTGGGATATAGGAGATTCATTTGAGATTGGATACAGAATATATGAGATTTACTTGAGATTGTACATTCAGGGTTTGTGAGACTTACATGATATGAGAGCCAATTTAGAGGCTGATTTGAGGAATTGGGATTTGGATTGTCTTGATGGACTTTGGTCCTACCACGATATCAGGATTCCGTGGAAATGACATGTTTCATCTCATACTTCGCATTTATTGTTTATGCACTGCTTCATGTATTAGTAGTACCTGATAGAGTACCTTCCATGACTGTTGCATTTACATACTTTATTTTATATGCATTACTTTATGTATTAGTTGTACCTACTAGAGTACCTTTCATGACTGTTGCATATATACAGTCATATCATTGTTTCATGTATTATTTGTACATGATGGGGTACATTACATGACTGTTGCATACATATTGCCATATTACTGCTTTATGTATTAGTGACACCTGCTAGTGTACCTTTCATGACTATTGCACACATATGACTTTTATTGCTATTAGTTTGCTTATGTTAGATTCGCGCTGTACGTGCATACTTGCGATTACCTGCATATATTATTTACTATTCACGAGTTGGCAACTCACTCTCGTTGTGCCACAGGGTTTTGCAGGTTGTTTCCTCAGAGTAGTCGAGGCAGGCTATTCATCTATCTTATCATCTTTTGCTGCGGATACCGTTTCGGCTCACAGTGTGCAGTGTTGTTTTAGGTGGGTTTTGTGGTTATCCGTTCATATTTATGTCTATTCATTGTATCCTGTACTCTCCATCTACCATTCTCTTGTATGACTTAGAGACTTGTTGTGAGGACGGTATTGTATATTATTTTGTGACTTGGAGTCTTTTTTGCAGTTTTACTTCTATCGTCTTTTATTTCTTCGCTACGGCGTCGTATATCTGTTGTGGTGGTTGTTTTCCGCCATTGGGCATGGATTTGCTCCCGTTGGGGATGCTTTACTTATATTTATGTTGTACCTATTTTTGGGGTTAGTTTTTACAAAGAAGATGCTGCCAAAATTTTTAAGAAAGTAAAGTTGGATTTTAAAGAATTTGGTCTGAGATTTCAAAAGTTTTGAAAATGCTATTATCACTTACTACTTTTGATGGTTTAGATTGCTGGGTTTTCGGCTTACTTAAATTGCGTTACGCCTGTAGACGTTGCGTAGTTTAAGGGCCGTCACATGCCAATTTCGGGTCGTGACAAAATTGGTATCAGAGCGTTAGGTTTTACCTTTCGGAGTGTAGGATGACCTTGGTATGATGGAGTAGGTAGCTTAAGCAGAGTAACGTAGTGTGTGCATGTCCGCGGCATACTCACGATCACGGTACTCCGCTTAAAGTGACCTAAGTACTAATTTGGTCTAACGAGTTAATTCCAAACGGTGTGAATGGATTATCGCTAAAAACTAAACTGATTTATACTAAGACTAGAATCTTGCTAGGGTTAGGTTTAGGTTGAGTTTGGAAATTGAAGATTCCCTCACCGCTTTCAATACCCTATTTTAGATCTCTTTTAGGTGTTATGGTAACAATTAATAAAGGGGATTGGTACCATCGGGAAGAAACGATGTTTCTTCCTCTATGTTCTAGTCCTTCCTTTCTTAATTCTTACCCTAACCTCTATGAAAAACATACACAACCGGTCGTTTATACTACGGTATCACCGTTACCTCATGGGATTAGGTGCCGTAGGGAACGGTGTGTGTATGTATGCATAGAGTCCTATTAATTATATGTGAAGGGGCAAGAAAGGGGTGAGAGATTTCATCTCTCAAGCCTTCCCCAAATCTAACCCTAACAAGCGAGGAGACTATTCGCTCATTAGGGAATTGAAGAACATCTCTAACTATCTAATTAGGGCAAAGAATGAAAAATCTATACTAAGGAAGAATAAAAATTAACTGGGTAATTAAACAAAACTACTTACTTTATTGATGGCTCTCTCCAAACATTTACACAGGAATTTTCAGATCTGAATAGATGAATAAAAAGAGGCATGACCTAAAATAGGTTTTAGGGTTTCTATTTATAGATTTATAGAAACCCTAGGTTTACAATCAACGCACATCTGCTTTTACAATTTTACCCCTAGAGAAGACTACTCAATGCACCGACGCATCGACTCCAGAATTTGCCACCGACACGTGTCTCACATGGCCGCGGTTCAGCGGCCAAGAGCAAGGTTTGGCCGCGGTTCCACGGCTAAATAGAGGCTTCTTTTTCTGCAATTTCCTGGTTATCTTCCTGATGCATTTTTATACTTGTTTCTTCATTTGTTTTCTCGGATTGGCTTCTATATTTCTTCCAGGTCTCCACAGTGAATAATTATAGTGGACTTTTACCGTTGCTTCGTGACGAAGTCTTGAACCTTGCACTGCCTTTATACTCTGTGAACTTATTTATTGATCTTCGTTTATTATCCAAAATGTGGCATGATCAAGATCCTACCATTTATCGGTCGTAGTCTCACTTTTGTATCGTCTTTTCACCTTTTTCACTGTTTTTGTTCCGAGAACCTGTAACCTGTAACTAAGTAGCAGACATGAGTCAAAAGCACCTGTTTATTTGTAAACTGAATAAGAATGGGGAATAAAATAATGCAAAATTATGGTATGAACAAATATCCCCAAACTTATCTTTTGCTCGTGCTCGAGCAAACCTAATTTTATTCTCGAAAGAGACCTAGCCTCACTTTCGCAGGGAAACGCGATTGCACTGAGCTCGTGCAACAAGCCGTTAAACCTCTAGGTGTCCCTAGTAGGAGGAGTGTTGTCTCCTGAGGTTTTCAGCGGATACTACCCACAAAATCCTATCAATTCGGCCTATCGACTTTTATTCTCCAATTAGGTTTTCCAACAAGAACTCTATTATCTTCGACTCATAAATTATCCACCCGTATTCTTCACGCTTTCTTATTATTTAACTTAAGATTATATATGTTCTGTAGACTTACTTAGCTTTTAGCATCTTTTAAGTTTTTCTTCAAGGGTTCTTTCTCAACTTAGGAATTTTTATCATCTCTACTAAAGATATAAGTCTTATCTTTCATCTTATCTAAGTCCCAATCATATATCCCTACGTGTGTGTATATATCACCCTTACACTTGGAAATTCAAATCAAGCTATCATACTCTTGTCCGTCGTCCAAAGTACTTTTAGTTGGTGAATTTTTATATGAAATTGCTCACATATTCTTCATGCGACCGTTAATACTTCTTGAGGTACTAACGACCGATTACAAATTGTGTTTGCACATTAAATCGTAATTCCTAGTCTTGTAACACCTAAGACTTTAGCAGTGACTCCCAAACCAGTTGGTCTAAGGCACTAGGTGATGGAGCACCCTCGCTAAATATTTTTTCTATTAATGCAGCCTTAAGTAGTTAAAAAAACCAGTGTTCATTTTTTTCTATCTCTTTATTCACACTTTTATTTTTATTTTATTCATACTAAGGACTTTAGACAAGAGCATTTCAAGGTCTCTTCTACTATTCCAAGTTTCAAGGTTCGTGTTTGTGCAATTTGTAGGGTATATATTTTCAGAATTCAGACTTAAGCTAGGAATTATTTTTCAAACTTATATTTTAATAAAAATATCAATACTCTTCCTTTCTTTCGACTTAACCCAAGAAGTGAACTCAAAATTTGCCTATTTCTAAATAAACTACAAAGACATATACTTTCTACCGTTAAATTTTAAGAAAGGTTATTTTTAGGGTTTTTAATTTACTAAGTCTAAGATCTAGTTGTTCCTAGCTAGTTAACCTTTTTGTCAAACTCAAGTTAATTAAGCCCAAAATTGAATGTTTCAATTTTTATAATTTTTATAATTTTTCAATTTTTATGGGTTTTAAAATAAGTATGCAAATGCAAGAATATACACATGAATGTAAAGGAAGAAGGCTTACCGAGCATACCCCCAAACTTAAACTTGACAGTGTCCTCACTGTCAGGCTACACCAAGAGGGTCAAAAATGTTGGCACTCCCCTGTTTATTTATTTATAAATTTTTTTATTGTAAAAATAAAAACAAAAAAATATAGTACAAAATGGTCCCCCCCAAACTTAAGTGATACAGTGTTGCCACTGTTTTAAGCGTTAAAGTTTAGAGTTAGGGGGGTGAAAAATCAAACTATACAAGGCCTTACACAGACATAGGTTAGCACCAACCATTCAAAAATTCTATCGTGATAATGATAGGGTTGGTGAAAGAAATGAGTGTAGAGAAAGGAGTTGAGAAACACACGAGACCGTATGGGAAGAGGAGTGGAATATGGTCTCGGTGGAGGAGAAGAATGGCGGAAAAGAGAAAGAAGTGTAGTACGATCTTGAGGGTGTAAATAGAGTGAATAAATTAGCGCAATTTGTGTGACCGATGTGTTAAAAGCGATTGTGCTAATTTAACAACCCGTCGAGAAATGGGGTCAAATCCCTCAAGGTTCGCAAGAAAATATGGGTACATTGAACTTGGTAAACCATCCATTGAAAATGGAAACGCGACGGATTCTTGCGTGGTCGAAACGATAGGAAGGACGAAAGGGAGTGATTTAGGGATAGTCTTATTCTCACCTAAGTAATCTGTCTCGAACTTAAAGGATTCCATCAATGGTTCGAAATGACTGTAAGCAACCGAGTCTGATGGTTCAACTAACTCATCTGAAAATTCAAAGGACTCAAACTCGGGCGGTGAGTCTTCAAAATCGTCCGAAAAAGTGAAACACTCGTAATCGTTATCAGCTGTAAGAACTATGTCAGATTCAAAGAGGTACGCACTAGTGGCGTCCAAACTGGTGTGATCGAATAGAAATCTTTCAAGCTCACAGTCCTCCTGCGTGATCTTTTGTGTGGTCGGAACGATTGGAAGGATGAGGGGTGATTTAGGAAGTATAACAGTTAAAGGTTGAGGAGGATGAATTGGAAAATCCGACACATCAAACAAAACTGGTTCATCCTCAATACTATTCTCAATACTATCCTTATAATTCTCCTCAAAAATTATCTCATCCATGCAATTATCATCAAAATCAAGAAGCATATGAAGTTCGGGAGAAACATTTAATGACTCGGGATGATGAATTGGAGATAAAATTTCAGTTAAATTTATGGGTTCATCATCCAAAATATTCCCGGCGTCAATATCCTCAATCAAGTGAAAATCAATTTTTTCTGACACCTCATCAAAAGCATGGATATTTATCAATTCAGGTTCTAGATTGGAGGTGTAGAGGTCGAAAGGATTAGGTTTGGGTTCACTCGAAAAAGGCTCTTCACAATCAGGTAAATCAAACACTACAAAGTCACACAACTCATTAAACATTTTATTTTCAACTGGTGAATCATTTGGGACACTTGTTTGAAAAACGGAGTTGTGGGATTCAATTGAGTATGGGTAGGTTTGATTTGGAAGGGTGTATAGCTCACTTTCTCCACTCAAATTCTCACTCTGTCCAACCGCCTCCTCACACATTGGAATTTTTGGAGCTAGTTGGAAACTAGCTACCGGTTTATTAGGTTGCATAAGGGCGGCAATGGACGCATCCACATTCCTCATCATTTGGTTTGTCGCTACCATATAGGCTTCCAACGACTGTTCCAAACTAAACATGGGTTGTAAATGGGTTTCAGTAAAAGATTCAAAGTTGTTTGGATTTTGGAAACTCCCAAATGGATGTGTAGAAGCAATGTTTAGGGAAGGTGTGAAAGTTGGGTAGGACTGGTAGGAATTGAATGGTTGGATATGAGTAGGATCAACATTTGGATAAAAAGGTGAATGGACTTGTTGATCCCTAGAACTGGATGTGTGGAGAGGAGTGAAAGATCGGCTACGAGATTGTTCAATATGCTCAGCAATAGACATGGGTTTTGGAGTTACAATAGGACTTGAAAAAGGAGTATCAACGTAAGAAGGTGGTGAAGGTTGCAACGGTTGATACAAAGTGGATTGCGGAGTCCAACTGTTTCTCCTAGACGCTTCTATTCGATCTTTCAAAGAAATTTTGGGCATGGAGGGGTCGTCCGTAATTCGACCGAAATAATTCGCGTACGAAGCAAAGTTTGGTTCAGGGTACCAAAGTTCGGCAAGAGTTTTGGGAGGTGGGGTACCCATGATGTAAGAAGGGAGAAGAAAAAGAATGTGGGGTGCACAGATTTCTTAGCGACAAGTTGCAAGTTTTTGTAAAAAAAATCCCTTTTTTTTCTTTTTATGTTTTTTTTTATGTGGAGCTTTTTGCAAAAAGATTTTCAATAAAAGGATTAGACACACGTTCAATCAACCACAAATGCACAATCAGGCCTAGATCTAGGGTCACCTAGGTCAGCTAGATAGCTACTAACTGTTCCAAAGGGCAAGAAGTAGGACCTCAAACCGCCTCTTCACCGCCAATTGTGGCCAGGTAAGCACAAGTAGAGAAAGGAGGGATCTGCTCACGAATCACCGTGAGACGGGCCTTTTAAAGTTACCTTTCACTACCTGTCTAGCTTAGGCACCACAAAGTCAGGTTAGGATCAACGGTCGATGCCTACAACTATTCTTTTGTCCTATTTGAGCGCGAAGTCCTTAGGGCTGAGTCTAATCTTTTTTAATTAATTGATGATCAATGCAATATGCCTTATGTGATTTCTGGGGTCCTGAGAAGGGTAATGAAATCCCCACCCAATCTGGATTGGTGTAAAAGCCCCTTAAAGTCAATTTAAAATATGCAAAGTAGTAACACAATCAAACACTTGCGATTTTTTTTAAGCGCGGTGCAAAGAATCCTGCACAAGATCAATTATTGGAAGGGGAAAAGATTTTTTTATTTTTTTAGCGCAAAGAATTCTGCAGGAGATTTTACAGAGGAGATATTGGGATTTGCAGAGGAGGAGAGAAAACAAACAGAGATTTTTCCACGTGCTGAATCGACCAAGGCACGGCGTTTCCGCGGTCGGAGGGGGCTTCGCGCGGCGGTTCCACGGTGTAGGCGGCGGCTCGGTTCCCGAAAAAAATTCCGCTCCTCTGGTTTGACTTTTTTCTGTTGTTCAGATCTGCCGTTTTCTGTTTTGATCTCTGGATTTTTCCAGATCCGAACTTGTTCGTCGATCCTGCAAAATTCACACGAAAATACCCTTCACAAAATAACAAAATGATAATTTTTTTTATATTTTTTTATTTTTCAGATTTTATGATTTTTTTAATTTTATATTAACCCGAAATTGCAAAAAGAAAATAACACGCCATCCCCGGCAACGGCGCCATTTGATTTATTCAAAAATATTTGTTAACCGCAATCAAGAACGGCGTCGCTTGGTAGCTAGCCGGTGAGTACGGGTCGTTCCACAGGGATGTTGTGTATTTCCTAATTTGGTTTAACGAGTTAATTCCAAACGGTGTGAATGGATTATCGCTAAAAACTAAACTAATTTATACTAAGACTAGAATCTTGCTAGGGTTAGGTTGATGTTGAGTTTGGAAATTGAAGATTCCCTCACTGCTTTCAATGCCCTATTTTAGATCTCTTTTAGGTGTTATGGTAACAATTAATAAAGGAGATTAGTACCATCGGGAAGAAACGATGTTTCTTCCTCTAGGTTCTAGTCCTTCCTTTCTTAATTCTTACCCTAACATTCATGGAAAACATACACAACCGGTCGTTTATACTACGGTATCACCGTTACCTCATGGGGTAAGGTGCTGTAGGGAACGGTGTGTGTATGTATGCATGGAGTCCTATTAATTATATGTGAAGGGGCAAGAAAGGGGTGAGAGATTTCATCTCTCAAGCCTTCCCCAAATCTAACCCTAACAAGCGAGGAGACTACTCGCTCATTAGGGAATTGAAGAACATCTCTAACTATCTAATTAAGGCAAAGAATGAAAAATCTATACTAAGGCAGAATAAAAATTAACTGGGTAATTAAACAAAACTACTTACTTTATTGATGGCTCTCTCCAAACATTTACACAGGAATTTTCAGATCTGAATAGATGAATAAAAAGAGGCATGACCTAAAACAGGTTTTAGGGCTTCTATTTATAGATTTATAGAAACCTTAGGTTTACAATCAACGCACATCTGCTTTTACAATTTTACCCCTAGAGAAGACTAGTCAACGCACCGACGCATCGACTCCAGAATTTGCCACCGACACATGTCTCACATGGCCGCGGTTCCGCGGCCAAGAGCAGGGTTTGGCAGCGGTTCCGTGGCCAAATAGAGGCTTCTTTTTCTGCAATTTCCTGGTTATCTTCTTGATGCATTTTTATACTTGTTTCTTCATTTGTTTTCTCGGATTGGCTTCTATATTTCGTCCAGGTCTCCACAGTGAATAGTTGTAGTGGACTTTTACCGTTGCTTCGTGACGAAGTCTTGAACCTTGCACTGCCTTTGTACTCTGTGAACTTATTTATTGATCTTCGTTTATTATCCAAAATGTGGCATGATCAAGATCCCACAATTTATCGGTCGTAGTCTCACTTTTGTATCGTCTTTTCACCTTTTTCACTATTTTTGTTCCGAGAACTTGTAACCTGTAACTAAGTAGCAGACATGGGTCAAAAGCACCTGCTTATTTGTAAACTGAATAAGAATGGAGAATAAAATAATGCAAAATTATGGTATGAACAGCTACGTGCTAGGCGTCTGTGGACTGCCGTGAGGAAACAGTCAGGTTTTGTTTTCCCGGCGAGTCAGTTCTTGTTGTGCATGAGAGGACAGTGGTGCCGCCTCTCACAGCTTGAATTCAGCCTTTTTCGCTAGTCGGCTTTTGAGGAGAGGATGTCGAGGATTCTTGGCTTTCATTCGTGATACCGAAGCCACAGTCAGTTTGTTGGACCGGGTTCCTATCGTGCGAGAGTTTTCCGACGTTGTTCCAGATGAGCCGGCGGAGCTTACGGATCAGCTACAGAGTTGTTTGTTGGGGGGCTTGTGCGTCTGAGTGTTTCACTTTGGGGAGCTCCTATTCTGTTCATCAGGGAGAAGGACGGCAGTTGAGGTTGTGTATTGATTGATCGTCAATTGAACCGGCTTACGGTGCAGATAGGTATCCTTTATCTCGCATTGACGATTTCTTGATCAGCTCCAAAATGCGAGACATTTTTCTAAGTTGTTTGGGATCAGGTCATCATTGTTGCGGGTTCGGAGTGATGTCATTCCGAACTCTGCTTTTGTGCGTGCTACGGGCTTTGTGTGTTTTGGTGGTGTCATTAGACTCACCAATGCCTTAGCAGCATTCGTGGATATGATGAACCAGATTTCTTCATGCCGTTCCTCGACCAGTTTATTATTGTGTCATTGATGACATTCTGGTCTTTTCTAAGATTCGTGAGGAACGTGAGCAGCACTTGGGGATTTGTTTTGCAGACATTGGGAGAGTCCCAGCGGTTTGCTAAATTCTCGGAGTGTTCCTTCGGGATGATTGTGTTGACTCCTAGGTCTTGTAGTTACGGGAGACGGTTTCGTATGGTCCCGAGGAAGATCGGGGCCATACAACTTTGGCCCATGCTTGTGTACGGACGGAGGTCCGCAGATTTTTGGGCTTAGCAGGTTTGTACCGCCGTTTCGTGCAGGATTGCTAGTGTATCGTTGCACCGTTGACTGGACTGACCGGAAAGGAGGTTCCTTTTTCTTTGGACTGAGGCATGCGTACGGAGTTTTCGGCAGTTGAAGACCCGGTTGACAACTGCACTAGTTCTTTCTTTACTTTCTGGTTCGGGCGACTTTGTTGTTTAACTGTGATGTTTCGCGAGTGGGGCTCGATTTTGCGTTGATGTGGTATTATAGAGTTATCGCTTTTGCTTCCTGACAGTTGGAGGAAGTACGAGCAGGATATCCCACTCATAATCTGGAGATGGCCGCGGTGGTCGTGCGTTGGAGATTTGGAGACACTACTTATTCGGAGAGTCATGTCAGATTTTCTCGGACCACCAGAGCTTAATGTACATCTTCCTGCAGCGGGTTTTGATTGTTGAGACAGTCTTCTGCAGATTTACAGTTCTTGTGCGATCGTGGAGTATAGCTAGGTTCGCCTCTTCTTTAAGGGGGGAATAGCTTGCTCATGTCCGCGCCCATCCACTTTTACTCAATCGTTTTCGTGAGGCACAGCCCACCGATGCTTGTTGTCTGTGATACTTGAGCATGCTCGGCAGGGTAAAGATTCGGAATCCTTGATTTGTGACTAGGGTGTGCTAAGTTTAGGGACGCGTTTATGTGTACCTACTACTGATGGGTAGAGACGCGAAATCCTAGAGCAGGCACATCAGTCATCTTCTTGTGTTCATTCAAGTCCACCAATATGTGATGTGACTTGTGAGATAGTTACGGGTGGGCAGGGATGAAGAGTGAAGTTTCGGATTTCGTTCGAGGTGTCTATCTTGTTGTGAGCTAAGGTTGAGCATCTGAGACCAGCGGGAGAGTTGCAATCTTTAACCGTTTCGGAGTGGGAATGAGAGCAGATCTCCATGAATTTCGTTGTGGTGTCTACCCCGGTCTAGACAGGGTGTGACTCTATTTGGGTGTTTGTTGTCCGGTTATGCTCAGTTTGCTCAGTTGTTTTTTGTTAAGTTTGTGCGTTTGCACGGAGTTCCTTCATGCGTTGTATCCAATAGAGGCATCCTTTTCGCTTGCCGTCTTGGGCAGAAGCTTCAGGAAGCCTTGGGTACCGGTTGAGCTTTAGCTCCGCTTTCCATCCGTTGGCTGGTGGTTAGACAGAACGGACTATACAGATTCTGGAGGATATGCTTGTTGTGTACGTACTATTTGTTGTCGGCAGTTGGGATCGTCACTTGCCATTGTTAGGATTCTCCTTCGATAGCAGTTATCAGGAGACATTCCAATTGGCAACCTTTAGGTTTTTGTTTGGTAGGGTGTCGATCGCCAGTCTGTTTTTCTGACTCTGCGAGAGTAAGATTTTTGGACCCCAGCTAATCTAGAGACTTCGGAGATGATCCAGTTGGTTCAGGTAAGTATGAGAGCAGCCCAGTGCAAACAGAGGTCTTATGCCGACCGTGGTGGTCGCAGACTTGAGTTCGCAGTGGGAGATCATGTATTCCTACGGATTTTCCGATGAAATGGCGTGTTGAGTTTTGGGAAGCTTGGTCCCAGATTGTTGGTCCTTTGAGATCCTCGAGCGAGTTAGTTCAGTTGCCTATAATTTTGCACTTCCGTCCAGATTTTTGAGTATTCACCCCATATTCCTTGTGTCGATACTTCGCAAATACCTTCATGACCTTTCTGTTAGTTATATGTATGTCCTAGAGGCCATTACTGTACATATGATGTATATTGTAATGGATGCTTGGACATATATAGGGAGGACTTTCTTGCTCGACATGATAGTATGCTATCTAGTTGTACTTTATCTTAACATGTACTCTGATTGTCTCTATGTTACATGTTGATAAAGCCATTGGGATATATACTCGACTACTGGGACTATGATGAGATCATACTAGTAGGGCCACGGTAGTCGACGAGTACATCCTATAACTGTTCCTAGTCGAGGGTGTATCGAGACAGGGCATCGATACACCAGAGCAGACTAGCGTATACGCATCTTGACCCATATGATGGGGGATGGATGATCCCATATCCATTGGTGTTTGACATCAAGGATGGTATACGGGTGCTCAGTGGAGACTGGGTACACTGGACAGACTCGCCGAGAACTCCCAGATGGTATTATACCTCACGTCAGATGGCAGTTCTCTGGTGACACTAGTACAGGTTAGTCTGTAGACCCGAGATCGTCATAGAGTCTTGTATGATTCCCACTGTGCTTTGATTTCCATCATACCACGTCCAAGAGGGCGTGCAAAAAGGTGGCTTTTGGGTACAGTCCCGAATCACATGGAGGCAATGAGCGATAGGAGGGGATTCGTCTCTCCCGGTACAGGGAGTTGATGTTGCGCTGTGTTCGATTGGCTATAACTGGAAATCCCTGGCCAGGATTGCTGAGATCTACTGGATGGTAAGTGTTATCAGTAGTTTCTCGAACTGTTATAGACCTCATATCGATACGACTTATCAAGCTACTGGGGTCTGACGTTTACCACCCCTAGGCGAGATATGCGACATATCAGACGAAGAGACCGGACTGTACGGGAGTGTTACTGATTAGATTCACGGGAGAAAGTACAGGCTTGCTTGTTGATCTTCTGATCGCTCAATACCTGGGTGGCTGTTACGTTTAGCCGACCGCTTGCAGCTTGTGGGTGTTTGATATGATCATCACCTACTGCCGGCGTATTGACGATTCTTTAGAGTCCTACACAGAGGTTTCTTGACTCAGGCAAAACGGAATAGGAGCACATATATGATATGTGCGGGACCGAGAACAATACGTGTATGTGATACCGTATTAGATTCTCGCGATATGAGATATCGGCCGGGTATATGTGATACAGCCGGGTCATCGGATCAAGTGTTGATTCGATGAACTGATACAGATTATATTAGTCGGTTATTTGTGAAATAACCGGATTATCGGATCAAGTGTTGATTCGATAATTTAATGTATAATTATATATTTGATATATTAAATTACATTAACTAGTATAAGCTCACAAAAAGATTCTTTTTCTCACTCGGGTAATATATTGATATATATGCGATATATGTTAATTGTATTATTTTATTTTGTTACAATGAATATTGTATATATGATATATAATATTGTAACATGTTAGGGTTATTAATGCAATATGTTTAGTGGAGATTAAACATGGTTAGGGTTTGATTTGGGTTAAGCTTTTCTAGAAGTTTCTAGAAGCTTTGCTTTTTGTTTTTGCAAATATATTTTGTAAAGATATTTAGTTATGATATTTGTTAACCCAACTCAACCCTTAACCATGGTTCATTCTCTACATGGGTTAAGTTATCATACTTAACCCATGGTTGCATTTCTAATCTCACAACAATTCATTATTCATCACAAAAGAAATGGTTCTTCTTCTTCATTCTCTTTTTCAATGGAAAAGCTTTCTAGTTTTTTCATTAGTGATGATTTTGAGTGAGTTTAAGAAAACAAATGAGAGCTAAATTCCTACTTCATCATCCTAATCTATCCTAGCCATTTAGATTAGGGTGTTCATTTCATTTGTGAGTGAGAGCTTGTGTTAAAGAAACTTCAAGATAGATCATCTTAGTTATCGAATATCGGAAGCAAGTTTGCATCATACTCTTCGTGGAGCCTCTCTAGAGTCCGGGAACTTGATGATCGCAGTGAAGGGACCACAACACGGAGCTTTAGAAGTGAAGGAACGGACTACAAAGGTTGTAATCCCTAACTCTTAAATGTAAAGTTGTTTACATGCTTTGTTTCGCCTAATCTCTAGTTTAAAAATCTTGGTTAGGGTTGTTCGGCACATCTAAATTATGAATCGGGCATGGTTGATGCCTTATAGACCCTTGTGAGAGTGCCTAGTAACCCTGCAGTGGTATCAGAGCTAAGCTAGAGCTTTAGGCGAAGTCTAGGCGAAGTTTAAAGTCCGATCAAACTCCGAATACTCGTAAAACCCTAATTTCTGGAAAAATTTTCAAAAGTTGACATTTTTCATATTAAAAATACTCAGAAAATTAAGCAGGGAATTATAGAAATTACTGTGAAAAACGAGCCAATAACACCTTAAAAGTGCTGCGGAACCACGGCAAAACCCTTGCTTGCGCGGCGGTTCCGCTGCACTACAGTGTAATTAGGGTTTTCATTCTTCACAGTAATATCCGTATGTACTTCCTGATGCTTCTGGGAATTTTTAATTATACTCATGTGTTGAGTTTTCTGGGTTGTATTAGGAACTCGTTGATTCGATCGGAAAGTATAACTTCGTTTATTTTGTCCGGGTAATTTTTAGAACGTGTTAAAAAGTTCGAACGGATATCAATAACTCACTTTTTCCCCTGTCGGAAAATTTCCAAGCATTGGATTTTTCCGTAGTTTAAGAACGTTCTAAGTCGTGCAAGTAAAGCGGTGGACCCTATAGAAAAACACAAACCTTAACTCGATTATGTGACCGTCTGAACCGCCTCTGAACTTTAGGGTTTGGGGCAGTACGGCGTTGCCACATGTGAGGCGTTGGTTTGACCCTTCTACGGCTGGACCATTGGTACTGTGGCATATGATGGATACTTTTTGAACTCTGCTCAAGTGTTGAGCTATTTGGGAAATCTTGGGTGTTTGTTTATTCGATCGGAAAGTTTAACATTGTCTATTTATCTAGAATGTGATACAATATTTGGAATCCACAAGTTGTTATGAGATAACTAATTTGAATGTTATAAATCTAGCAGTTCAGTCTCAGTTGATCGGTTGCCACGGGATTTTGATGCAATCAAAAGTCCGTCGCAATCACGTAGCGTACGCGGATACTCGCCGGGTAAACTTAATAGACAGCCATGCCCCATAGCCCCGACCAAGTGACTGTAGGAGAACCCCATCGCCAAAAGCATCCGTTCGGGTGCTTGCGGCAGCGGTGTTCCGCCTTAGTGCACTTCGTCGACAGCATTCGGGGGTGCGGCTGTCTACTAAAGTTTGCGACGAGTATTCGATCAAAATTTCGGGAATCTTGTTGAATTGCCCGACTTGATATTGAAAAGTGTTTTCGATATTGAGATTAAAATGCGGGGTTTATAATTGTTAGGCATGCGATGTCTAAGGAATTCATTTGGTTAGGCATGCGATGTCTAAGGAGGTTGCGGATTCCAACTGTTGTAGTTTTACACTTTCTTTTCTGTGACCGTAAGTGTAGTATGTAGTTGTATTGCCGGTTTTCGTTGCTATACATCAACGACAATCGGTGTATGCATACTTACTTACGTTGATGATATGAGATATCATGTGTTGCTATGATATGTTATATTGGATCGTCGTGTTTGAATAGCCGGGGGTTTTATGTGAGATGAGAGTTTTTCATTTTCATTCATGTAAAATTCATTTGTATGTAATATTCTTTTATTGGGGCACTTCCGGGCTGAGGATGATGTCACCATTGTATATTATTTACTTTTCTGCATTAGGTAGACCCAAGGCGGGGAGCACAAGTAACCGGGTTCTAGGGTCCAGTGGGAGACCATCTCGAGGAGTCGAGACCGGGTCTCCTAACCCTAGAATTGGCAGTGTTGCTTGCCGCTCTCGTAGGGGTCTAGGGATGTGGGTTTGGCTATTCATCACGACCGTGGAATCCATGTTTTATACAGGCTCGTATTAAAAACACGGACCTCCTAGTATATCCAATATTTCATATATGTTCTTCTGCTGCTATGTTCTGTGATGAGATCATATTACTGCCTGAGACGAATGTTTATATTATATATATGAGATATATGTTATATTGCAGATTTCGTTTCAAATGTGATGCTTGTGAAGCATAATTAAAATGGGACTTCATTAATGAGATTAATGAAATAAAAGAAACCTAAAGATATTGTAGAAACTTGTTTAAAAACTGGTAGCTCTAGTTCTTGCTTTGCATAGCGGTGTTCCTTATAGAACATCCAGCACCTTATTCGATAAGGAAAAAGCCGAGATCTCTTCACCGGGAGTGACCTCTTTAGTGAAACTAGCAGATGCTACAAACTCGGTTTGTCTTTTGATTGCTTCTATAGTTTTTGCTTTGCATAGTGGTATTTGTGAAATATCCTGCACCTTATTCGATGAGGAAAGAGCCGACGATCCCTTCACTGGGAGTGACCTCTTTAGCAAAACTAGAAAAGGCCTTAAAAATATTCCTTTTAAAATCACTCGATTCTACAACGATATCAAGTTCATTACGCAAAGGGTTTTTCTAAAAACCTGTCGTAGCTCTCCGTCATTTCAGATAAGTACTACTTAGTATTCGTGCTGCGGTAGTTTGGCCTCCGTCAAGGCGTAGTGTACGGTAGCTAACTAGTGCTTATCTGCTAGCATACGATGCGATTGGATTAGGGTATTCGTACGGCGTAGTTTGGCCTTCGTCAAGGGTCGTGCGGGTGGGTTTAATTCAATCAAGAAATGAATGGGTTGAACTTGACTAGCGGACTATGGGTAGTTTGGCCTCCGTCAAGGTCATAGGACGCTAGGGGTAAAATATTATTGGGAATTTCAAGAGTTGAAATTTGCAATGAGATTGCATACCTTCTATGAGATAGTTGGATCCCGATACCCACTGCGAGTAAGAGTTACTCCTGCGAGAGTTTTACACATTACAATTAGCCGATCAAGTAGGTGTCTAGAAAGGTGTTAACGGGGTTACGCCCCTGGGAAAACGAGGTTTATTTTAATTAGGTCCGTGCGAAAGCGCGGGGAACCTCCCTCAAAGTACCGGCACTGGCCTGGCTGAAAGATTGGCGAACTTGTAAGGTGTAATTAATCCCGGCTAGTCTTTCCTTTTAGGGTTTGAAGGAAGATTTGACTGAAACAGTGGGAGACATCCTGATTAGATATATTGATAACCAATCTAATCTTGCAAGAGCATACGCTGAGTGTTTTCTTCTCTCTCTCCTGGTTACGACTATGTCACGCCTTAATCAAAATAATAATACGGATGTATTGACTGAACCCGCTTGTTATACTGCGCTAGGGAACGTTGGTCCCGCTCAACTTATAATTGTTATAAGACAGAGCAGGAAATAAAGGATTACCAGAATTCCCGTGCCGCCCAAACGAAGAAAGTACATGTTGATGCATCTTCTTCGGGTGTGTTCATTACACAGAACTGTTTCTCAATATCCTTTACGTCCTGGGTATTTGATACCGGATCAGGATCCCGCATATGTAATTTGTTACATGGGCTACAGATAAGTAGAGAACTGAGAACGGGTGATAAATTTCATGAGATAGAAACGGTGCAAGTGTTGCAGCCAAGTCTGTTGGTAGTTATCACCCTGTATTACCAGAATACATTGATTCTGAATGAATGTTATTAGATACCGAACCTGATATACAATATCATATCAGTCTCTTTATTAGTAAAGAAGGATATAATTTTGTATTGTTGGATAATGTTTTGAACATTTCCTATATCAAGAGTTGATCGGTTCAGGCACGTTATCTAAAAGCATAGACGTTCTAAATCAAACTATAGTTCTTAGTATACAGAACACACACAAGAGGAAGAGTTCAGAAATGAACGAATCTTTCTTGAGGTATTGTAGACTAGGTCATATCAATGTGACCCGACTAGCTGAAGTTACATTTAGATGTATATTTAAATTAGTTTGAATTTACATCTTATGAAACTTGCCGGTCATGTCACAAAGATAAGATGACCACAGCTCTGTTTATTGGAAACAGAGAAAGAGTTAGTGAACTCTTGGAATTGATACATATGATGTATGTAAGGTCCCCTGTCTACACATGCCAGGACCGGTTCTTTGTACTTCATTATATTCACTGATGATCTCTCAAGATTCGCACATGTGTTCCTGTTGAAACACAAGTCTGAACCTTTTGAGAAATTCAATGAATATAAGTTAGAAGTAGAGAACCAAAAACGGGTATAAGTATTATGTCCTTTGATGAGATCAGGGAGGAGAATACTTGAGCACGGAATTCCTGGACTATTCTAAAGGAGAATGAGATTCTCTCTCAGCATTACTCCTCCGTATACACCATAGAACGATGGTATATCGGGGCGGAGCAATAGCACCCTATTAGATATGGTGCGCTCTATGATGAGTACTACTGAGTTTCCTATTTCCTTTTGGCAGTTATGCACTTGAGAAGCTGCATACCTATTGAATAGAGTTCAAATCAAATCAGTTGCCTACCACTTCATATATGATATGGAATGGGAAGAGCCCATATCTTAAGTATGTTAAGATTGGGGTTGTCCGGCCTATGTCTAAAAGCAAAATCCGGACAAGATCGAGGCAAAGTCAGTTCTGTGGAAGTTTGTTGGATATCCCAAGCATTCGCAAGAGAGTATCTTCTACCAAACCGAGGAACAAAAGATGTTTTGTTTCTCAGCATGCCACCTTTGTGAAAGGGAATTTCTTGTGAAAAAATTATTGGTCATGAGGTAGAACTGGAAGGAGTTCCAGCTATATACAAACTGCAGCTGATGATTTGGTAGAACCAAAGGATTCAATAGTTTCCAACGAACCTCAGCCTCTCCGCCGATGTAGTAGGGTTCCTCACCCACCTGAGAGATACTTTGGTTTTCTCTCTGACAGTGGGAACGAGGATTGCATCATGAGATGATGACCCAACTAGTTTCGAGCTGGCCATCAGGAGTGGGGACTCTGTAAGAATGGCTGGATGCTTAGCGATCTGAGATGGAATCCTTATACACCAACAAAGTATGGACTTTGGTTTCTTTATCTGAAGGGTTAAATCCCCATCAGGAGCAAGTACATCTTGAGAAGATTACTTGGTGTACATGGAAAAGTTAAGACTTTCAAAGCTATGCTTAAGTCCATCCAGATCCTACTTGCCACGGCCACATACCATGACTACGATATCTGGCGGTTGGGTGTCATGACAGCTTTTCTAAATGATGATTTGGAAGAGAGCGTCTATAAGTACACAGCCAGAGGGTTTCGTAGACAGTGGGAGCAGCGGAAACGTGAGCAAGCTGTTTTATGTGATAAATCAGGCATCGCGGAGTTGGAACGTCTGTTTTGATGTGGTAGTCAAAGAGTTTGACTTCATCAAAATGGTAGATGAACCTTGTATATACAAAAAGGTAGTAGAGAGTATGGTGGTGATCCTCGTAGAGTACATGGATGACATACTCTTGATAGGGAAGGAGTTTCCTATGCTACGCTCGGTCAATCTCCGCTTATCACAAGGATTCTCTATATAGGATCAAAGTGATACCTCCTAAATCCTGGGTTTTGGATCTATGAGATAGATCTAATTGGATGTTAGGAATCTCACTAGTTGCAGTGAGATGGTATCAATCGATCCTGGGGAGAATCACTGGAAAGGTTCCAGGGTGATAAGGACGACTGAATGTCAGTCGAAGGCATTGCCTTTACCCTCAGTGGAGGGACGGTATGTTGGAAGAGTTCCAAGCTAGATACCGTGACTTACTAGACGATTAAAGGCAAGATACATCGTTACTAAGGATGCTACCAAAGAGGCAGTCTGGATATAGATAATAGTTCATGAGATGAACTCTGTTCCTGCCATTGTGTGACAATGGAGTTGTGGCTTTAGCCAAGGAACCCCCGTCCCATCAGAAATCCAGATATAATTCTTAGGCAGTATCACCTGATCATGAAGATGGTTGATCTCCAGGGAGATCGAGGTTAGGAGAGTAGACACAGAAACCAACAGCGCGGATCCACTCACAAAGGCCTTTTTCCCAGTAGAGACTTTTATGGGATGGTTGAGTATGAGATACTTCAACCACAGCTAATTGTTGGGTATGCGATACCATAACAGATGGTCCTAGTGCAAGTGGAAGATTGTTAGTTATATGTATGAACTAGAGACCATTACTGTACATATGATGTATATTGTAATGGATGCTTGGACATATATAGGGAGGACTTTCTTTCTTGACATGATAGTATGCTATCTGGTTGTACTTTATCTTAACATGTACTCTGATTGTCTCTATGTTACATGTTGATAAAGCCCTTAGGATATGTACTCGACTACTGGGACTATGATGAGATCATACTAGTGGGGCTACAGTAGTCGACGAGTACATCCTATAATTGTTCCTAGTCGAGGGTGTATCGAGATAGGGCATCGATACACCAGAGTAGACTAGCGTATACGCATCTTGACCCATATGATGGGCGATGGATGATCCCATATCCATCGGTGTTTGACATCAAGGATGGTATACGGGTGCTCAGTGGAGACTGGGTACACTGGACGGACTCGCCGAGAACTCCCAGATGGTATTATACCTCACGTCAGATGGTAGTTCTCTGGTGACACTGGTACATGTTAGTCTGTAGACCCGAGATCGTCATAGAGTCTTGTGTGATACCCACTGTGCTTTGATTTCCATCATACCACATCCAAGAGGGCGTGCAAAAAGGTGGCTTTTGGGTACAGTCCCGAATCACATAGAGGCAATGAGCGATAGGAGGGGATTCGTCTCTCCCGGTACAGGGAGTTGATGTTGCGCTGTGTTCGATTAGCTATAACTGGAAATCCCTGGCCAGGGTTGCTGAGATCTACTGGTAAGTGTTATCAGTAGTTTCTCGAACTGTTATAGACCTCATATCGACACGACTTATCAAGCTACTGGGGTATGACGTTTACTACCCCTAGGCGAGATATGCGATATATCAGACGAAGTGACCGGACTGTACGGGAGTGTTACTGATTGGATTCACGGGAGAAAGTACAGGCTTGCTTGTTGATCTTCTGATCGCTCAATACCTGGGTGGCTGTTACGTTTAGCTGACCGCTTGCAGCTTGAGGGTGTTTGATATGATCATCACCTACTGCCGGCGTATTGACGATTCTTTAGAGTCCTACACAGAGGTTTCTTGACTCAGGCAAAACGGAGTAGGAGCACATATATGATATGTGCGGGACCGAGAACAATACGTGTATGTGATACCGTATTAGATTCTCACGATATGAGATATCGGCCGGGTATATGTGATATAGCCGGGTCATCGGATCAAGTGTTGATTCGATGAACTGATACAGATTATATTAGTCGGTTATTTGTGAAATAGCCGGATTATCGGATCAAGTGTTGATTCGATAATTTAATGTATAATTATATATTTGATATATTAAATTACATTAACTAGTATAAGCTCACAAAAAGATTCTTTTTCTCACTCGGGTAATACATTGATATATATGCGATATATGTTAATTGTATTATTTTATTTTATTACAATAAATATTGTATATATGATATATAATATTATAACATGTTAGGGTTATTAAAGCAACATGTTTAGTGGAGATTAAACATGGTCAGGGTTTGATTTGGGTTAAGCTTTTCTAGAAGTTTCTAGAAGCTTTGCATTTTGTTTTTGCAAAGATATTTTGTAAAGATATTTTGTTATGATATTTGTTAACCCAACTCAACCCTTGACCATGGTTCATTCTTTACGTGGGTTAAGTTATCATACTTAACTCATGGTTGCATTTCTAACCTCACAACAATTCATTATTCATCACAAAAGAAATGGTTCTTCTTCTTCCTTCTCTTTTTCAATGGAAAAGCTTTCTAGCTTTTTCATTAGTGATGATTTTGAGTGAGTTTAAGAAAACAAATGAGAGCTAAATTCCTACTTCATCATCCTAATCTATCCTAACCATTTAGATTAGGGTGTTCACTTCATTTGTGAGTGAGAGCTTGTGTTAAAGAAATTTCAAGGTAGATCATCTTAGTTATCAAAGATCGGAAGCAAGTTTGCATCATTCTCTTCGTGGAGCCTCTCTAGAGTCCAGGAACTTGATGATCGCAGCGAAGGGATCACAACACGGAGCTTTAGAAGTGAAGGAACGGACTACAAAGGTTGTAATCCCTAACTCTTAGATGTAAAGTTGTTTACATGCTTTGTTTCGCCTAATCTCTAGTTTAAAGATCTTGGTTAGGGTTGTTCGGCACGTCTAAATTTTGAATCGGGCATGGTTGATACCTTATAGACCCTTGTGAGAGTGATGTTCAGTTGATAAAACTGCACATTTGTATTACATTTTTCCTACCATTTTCATATTAAAAAAGGACTTTATTATAATATATCATACATATGAGGGTTTATGTGTAAAAACACTATTTTCCATGTGTTAATATATTTTAATTAGCATTTGGCAGGAAAATGTATGCAAATAAATTCATTGACCAAATCTTAGTAGAACAAAGTCTACTAAATATTATTTGAGTTGTTGTGCAGAATTTTTTCCAAGTGTGCAGAATTTTTCAAAGACTAGAATCAAGCAAATCAAGTTATTGAAGAAGACTTGCCTAATTAAGAATCAAAACTTGGAGACCAAGTCTGGCAACAACCACGAGAAGATTTTCAAATTCTGAAGATTCCTAGGATCGCCAAATGTCAAAGAGAGCCAGCCCCTAAAAATTAATCAACGGTTGAGATAAGAAGGCCGCGTATCCGCGGCATTAGCTCCTTGATGCCGCGGATCCGCGGCGGTTAAGAAGAGATGGAGGCTGAGGATTTTTGGGGAAAATATTTTCTACATTTTACCTAATATGGAAGCAAATGATTCTGGCTTTGCACTATAAAAAGGCACCGAGAGCCTCTTGGAAAATTTATCAAGCCGACGCGATCATGAAGTCCAAGATGGCTCACGCATCCAGGCTGGTCATCAATTGTTCGTCTACCTCCTTGGAAGAGATCGAGAAGCAAACTAGTCTTTGTAATCATTTTCTAAGGAATCAAAGTGTAGATTGTTCAAGTTGATTAATAAAGGTAGTTGTTTTATTTAATTCTTTTGCATTTTACATTATGTTTTCCCTCTCTATTTTTTCATCTTCTTTTCCCAACATGCGCGAGTAATTCTCCGCTTGTTAGGGTTCGTAGGATTAGGGTAGGCTAATGGACGATGAAAATCCCTAAACCCTTTTTAAGTCCTATAAAGTTTATGAACTTTATCAAAAGAATTATTAACATCCTAATCGGGCGCGCTAACAATTCTTTGCTAGTTCCGACCACGATTATAGATTAGATTAATGATTGTTTTGGTAAAGGCTAGATATGAACGGAGTTCTGTGTCGAGATAAGGGTTAAGAGTGGGATTCATTTTCCCTCCAGAAACCCTAATCTACACGCATCACCGTCGTTCTAGTTTTAAATCTATTAAAGGATAAAAAGAGTAACTTTTAATTAATCGTCCATAACTACTAAATCCTAACGAACCCTACAAGCCTTTTTATTATATTAACTACATCCCTAAAATAATCTAGATCTATATTTTTGCATTCTTGCTTAACTTAGATCTAGAAACCATTCTTCAAAATTCTTTATCCCTCCTCTCTTTCTCAACACATCTAAAGTAAGAATAAAAGGTTCCACGTTTCCCTGAGGACGACCCGTACTCACCTCGGTCTAGCTACGCGCGACACCGTTCTGATTGCGGTTAACTACAAACACACTCTTTCGCAAACAATCAAGTGCCTAGTAACCCTGCACTTTCTCACATGATTCAGCACCAGACCATTCTTTTGGACGCGATCTTTCGTTCACCAGCAGCCGATAGTTTTAGTGGATCGGCAGGTGGAGGGACTTCGGTCAAGGGTCTTGCTATATGTGAAGGTTCTTTGGCGTAGCCGTATAGTGAGGTGATCACTTGGAAGGTTGCGAGCGAGATTTGGGAGTTTTGTACTTATCTCTTCGAAGGTACGCGTAGATGAATTTTAAATTCGGGGACTGGATTTCTTTAAGAGGGAAGATTGTAACGTTTTAGAAATCGTTTTGCGAATTTTTCGTTTTTAGGGAAAAATAGTCGGTGTTTTCCGTTTTAACCCAATTGTGATCAAACTTCTGTATAGAATTGTCGGCACCTAGTTTAGCTAGAATGAAACTAGTGCGCGAGCTTTGGGGGTCAATGGGAAGTTTTGGTTCACATAGAATTTTTCCCTAATTAAATGTTATTTTAAGTTGTTATTTATGCATTTAATTAATAGTTGATATGTTTGCATTCACTTTTGGCCAACATTTCCTTCTTTCCATGATGTGGCCGAAATTGTTGGTGGTGGACCTATCTTGGGTGAGTCATGCTTGTTTTGGTGAGGTGGCTTTGGCTTGCATTGAATGGGCATGGTTTATTTGGTGAGGTGTTATTTGCATTGATGAGTTTTTGTTTGCAAAAAGATATTTTGAAGATGAGTGTAACACCCTAGTTCATTTACCAGTTCCAGTTCTTGTATTTGCTTATTTTTGGTATTTTCTTGATTTATCATGTTTTGGGTGCGAATGGTATTTCACATTAGTATTGCATCCAACCTGACCCGCTTGCTTGAAACTTGTTTGATTCATATTTATGAATTATCTTGACTTGTTACGTAGACATGTGCACTTTTATAAATACTGCATACTGGCATTTTATCTGGCATTGCATCTTTTACCATATAACATTTTAAGTCACGTAAAATATTTTAAAAATACATTGTATGGCCTGCATGATTCCCTTAATCCCATCGTAGCATCCGCGCATCTTGTTCCTGTCCCGTTCAGTGAAACATACTTGTTTGGATGGCTACGCGCACATACGTGCATCCATTCTTGGGGGTATGCATTTTCGTTAATCGAGCATTCATTTTTAAATTTGGTCGTCGCATAAATTTTTCATATTTTAAAACTGAATTTTAGACCCGACCCGGACGTGTTTTGGAATATTTTTGCATGCCGCCAAAATTCAAATTTTTATTAATATAATATTTATTTTAAATTCGACAGTTTAAAAATTTCTTTAACTTACAAATCTTTTAAAACTAACTAATATATTTTTTAAATTAAATCTAAACAGTTATAACAAACACTCTCCCCTCTTTCTTTCTCTCTTCTCTCTTCCCTCGCAGCCTCTCTTTCTCTCTCCCCACTATCAAACAAAATTCTTTCTCCTCACTGTTCTCTCTCTCATCTCGCGCGTCTCTCTCTCTCTTCTTTCTCTCTCGTCTCGGATTTACTGTGTATATCTCGGATGTGGTCACCGCCTACGTGATCGCGTCACCTCCCTTTACAAACTCCTATATTTCTCCCTCTTCTTCCTTTTAAAATAAACCCCGAGCACCCTCCTCGTAACCCATCACCACAACTCCCATCTCTCAAACCCTAACCTTAAGATCACCATTGCTTCACTGTCCTCACCTCAACCAAGCCTCCTCCTCCTCGCCATCTCCATCTTCTTCCTCCTCCCCGAGCTGCACCCTGCACCCAAGAACCCACCTGCACCTCGCCGTCGATCATCTCCTCGACACCAGCACTCGTCTCCCGACCCCTGTACACCACAATCCAGTGAGCTTCTTCCCTCTCTTCTTCTTCTTCCTCTTTCTTTCTTTCTTTCTTTTCTTTCTCTTTTCTTGAATTCTTGAATTCTATGTTTCCGTAGTTCGCCGGAGCCGGGACCGACGCCGACGATCCAGAAGACATACCTTACCTGCATGATCACCCTCGTGCGTTACTTGGACCCGTTCCGTGTGCTGTGCGTGCGTTGTGACATTTTACCGACGTCGGACGTACCGTACATATCCGTTTCATGCTACATTACTTTATATATATCTATTTTAATAAATATAATACTGATATTTCAAATTATGCACCCCATATTTACTTTTACAGTTTTCGACATCCATCTCCATCCGTACGTGTTACTTTACATCTAGCGCATGCAACTTATCTTGTTACATACTATACTACAATATACTGCATCCAATGGAATATTTACATCTCATACTGCTTAGTTGTACATCCCACATTACCATTGTACAGTTATACTATTTTCGGATACCCGTTTGCATCCATCTCATGTAAAATATATATAACTGCATCTATAGATCACATTAATACATAATACTGTGATATTAACACCCCATATTTAATAAAGTGCATCCTAATTAGTATTGGAACTATAAATGTAAGCCTAATCGATAATTGTGCATCCATATCATTGATTTTATATCGATTTGCATACCATGTCATATTATTTCATTTTATTGTTATATTAGTACTCCATACTTGATTTTGTACACCCATACTTATTACAGTTTGATTATGAGCACCCGCTTGATACTTGTGCATTACCTGACATGACCTGATACACCACTACTTGACATGACTTAATACCTGTGCATTGCTTGACATGACTTGATACATGTACACCACCTGACATGACCTGATGTACCACAGCTTGACATGTTACCTGATCTTGTTACTAATACCGACAATCTTGACCTGTTGTCCCTACGGACATATCCTGTTGTCTATTTAGACAAACCTGTACCTGCTTGATCCTGTATTGGTATTAGCTCCAGATTTATCAATACCTGACTTGAACACATAACTTTAGGGTATGGGGAAATCAAAAGTGTAAACTGAAGTGTAACTTAAAAGGGTATTACTTGATCCGTGGTCCCGGGGGGTAACGGGACAGAGCCATTCGTGACTCTTACATCTTGATCCGTGGTCCCGGGGGGTAACGGGACAGAACCACTCTTGGTTCACATATTCCTGATCCGTGGTCCCGGGGAGTAACGGGACATATCCTTTGAGTTACATGGAGGATTACTCTAATTGATTTCAATAACTTTATAGTAGATAACCCTATAGCACAGTTTAGACTACTCACTGCACTTCACCTGTATATATTCTGTCCACTGATCTATATTCATGTTACTGTTACTGTTTATACTTCATGCCTGCATATTTCTTTACATCCTGCTTTCTTAGAATTATTGATATTATGACGCACTGACGTCTGGGTTTTGCATGGCCCAGATCCCTTATCCTTATCGCAGGCTGTCCAGGAGTATTTTGATCAACAGGCCGAGCAGTGAGGACCTGTTCATAGTTTAGTCAGTTTCTTTCAGTATTATTTTATTCCTGATGTGAGCCCGTATTTTGGGACGTAAATTCCAGTTTATTATTGTTCATTGGATCTATTGCTTCCACATTTTTATTTCTTGACTCATTATTTCTGGCTCATGGACATGTACTAGATAGTTCTTTTATTTCTATTGTTCTTGATATCTCTAAACAGCCGTAATGTGACTGTGGAGGGATTTTTCCTACCCACAGGTAGCATGCTTAGCTCTGTCATGTGCCAATCTTAGCGCATTCTGCGAAGCGGGGCGTGACAATGAGGGGGGTTTTCTGTGGCTCCTGGGGCTCCAGCAGCACGCAATTGATAGTTTTGGTGTGGGGTTATTTTCTTTTGAGATAAGGATTGCTTATGGTCACCACATCCTTGTTGTGCTCACCCCTAATTAAAATTCCCAGTGAAGGTTTTCCTTCATATATGGCCGAGCTCATTTTAGTGTGCACGGGCTGAATTTGTAGTGGCTCAATTCATTTTGTTGATGCACAAATTTCCTTTGCAAAAATTCCAATAGCTCATTCACTTCACAACTCCAAAGGGCAACTTCAATTTACCTTCACCCAATAGCTTGGGTGCCTTGAGACAAAGTATTCTACACTCTCTCTACTTCAATCTTGGACATGTCGATTAGCAAACTGGATGTCCGAGTTGTCTTGGTTTGAAGCGGGAGCCCGTATAAAGATTCGTTGATGTGGTGCCACTTCGACGAGGAAACCGGAGATCGGAGATACCGCGGGGAGCGTGGAATGATAGCTAATGACCGAAGGACACGGATCGATCGGTATAATTTCTTAAACCACTTTACAGTTTACTAGTTAGGGTTTTGATTAGTGAAATGGTTAGTTGACAATTTTAGACAAATGAAAACTAAACCTAGTTGCTAGTTTGTTAATGATATTTTCCTAATTGGATAATTAAGCTAATTAGCAAACTAAACTTTTACTAATCCTAATTAGTGAGATTTAAAATTATAGTAAAGGTTTAAATGGTTTAACCTTGCTATTTTGTGATGTTTATAAATTCTAGTTTTGGTAAAAACTTGTAGTTTGGTACTAAAATGATATATGCTGCTTACTAGATTTCGGTAAGTTTTAGGCGTGGGTTTATTTTGATGTTACGACGTTAATTATATTGATTCCACGCTATATCTTGTGTTGTGAATGCGCGATCGGTACGATCAGGGTCTAGACTTGGGAGTAGTGTCGCTTTGCGTTCCTGGCTAGGGTCGTACCGATGTCGTTCGTGTCTTTGTGTAGCTTTTGCTCTTGAGTTGGTTTCGTAGTGTTGCTACGCGCGTTAGCCACTTGACGAATACTTGAGAGTATGTTTGGAGTTGGTGCGTCGGTCAAACGTAATTGGTACGTGTTATTGGTCGATTGCTAATATATATACTTGTTATATTGTTTTATATTATAGGTTCGCAGGCGGGGATTTCGGGCGCTGCGAAGAAGGGGAAACATGTGGTAGGCTTTATTTAGCCAGGAGCGTTGGTGAGTAAATTTAACATCTATAGGGGAATCGCCCGCATGGCGTTATGCGTCTGAGCTAGAGATGACATGATATTGTCGCATATTCTATTTCATATATAGGGTTGTGCATACACCTTATTGCTTAGTTATTTGTTGTGCTTGGACTTGTACCCTTAGGACACTGCACTATTATCGACGGCTCATGTTGCACGAGCACTGATTGTATGCCACACACACCGTCAATAATTGCCATGACACGCACAACACACATACCTATATGATATTGTTTGGTTAGGAACATTGAGACATTGATTCATATTTCTTTATGCATATGATATATAGCATACCTGTATACCTACATACTTACGCATATACCTTGACATGCTTACATGCTAGTTACCATTAATGATAGGTATATTTCACACATAATGATATAGCTACATGTATATCTTGCATACATACTTCACTTATATCTGGAGGGAATATTACATCATTATTGATAGGTAGATACATATACCTTGCTATACCTTCATGTTTACACACATATCTGGTTATAGCTACATATTTACCTTTATTTGATGTTATATAGACTTGGAGAAATTAGGAACCGCATATATATATTTTAACCTGTTGCAGTTAAATAGCGACTTTTCCTTTATATGCTTACATTTCAGTTTTATGTTGCATATATTATATTCATGGATTTTCGCATTGAGATATGGATTTTTCATGATATTTTCTGGATTTGAGGACCGTGGTAGTTTCATGAAATTATGCATTATTTGAAAAACCCGGTTTTTCTTGATATGATATTTCAGCAGCCACCATGAGTTTTATCGGTTCTGATATATACCCCATGCGAGGAGCGTCGTAGGCCGTATGAGGGTACATGGTGGGGTCCGGAGGTACCCCGGGACAAGAAAGGGATTTTGATGTAACATGCCGATGAGGCCTGACAGGGGAACCATACCTATCGGTGACAATACCTATGACTCGGTGGTTATCGTGGGGATATCGACGGGAGTCATGTACGTATGGATACGTCGAGAGGCGAGAGTCAGAGCTAGGCACTCGAGCTTTCGGTATAGCGTATGATACGTACCTATCAGGGTGCCAGTCGTGGTGACAACACCTGATAGATCGGCCTTTATGTGTCGATACTTGGCACATGTTTTCATGATATTTTTACTCCTAAGTATATATAACAGTGGAATGAGACGCTAATATATATGTATACATATAAATTCATATATTTCATCATAATTATTCATGCAAATATACTTAGGATATATGAAATTCACTTGAAATTGGATTTGGGATATAGGAGATTCATTTAAGATTGGATACAGGATATATGAGATTTACTTGATATTGTACAGTCAGGGTTTGTGAGACTTACATGATATGAGAGCCAATTTGGGGGCTGATTTGAGGTATTGGGATTTGGATTGTCTTGATGGACTTTAGTCTTACCACGATATCAGGATTCCGTGGAAATGACATGTTTCATCTCATACTTCGCATTTATTGTTTATGCACTGCTTCATGTATTAGTAGTACCTGATATAGTACCTTCCATGACTGTTGCATTTACATACTTTATTTTATATTCATTGCTTCATGTATTAGTTGTACCTACTAGAGTACCTTTCATGACTGTTGCATATATACATTGTCTTATCATTGTTTCATGTATTAGTTGTACCTGATGGGGTACATTACATGACTGTTGCATATATATTGTCATATTACTGCTTCATATATTAGTGATACCTGCTAGTGTACCTTTCATGACTATTGCACACATATGACTTTTATTGCTATTAGTTTGCTTATGTTAGATTCGCGCTGTACGTGCATACTTGCGATTACCTGCATATGTTATTTACTATTCACGAGTTGGCAACTCACCCTCGTTGCGCCACAGAGTTTCGCAGGTTGTTTCCCCAGAGTAGTCGAGGCAGGCTATTCATCTATCTCATCATCTTTTGCTGCGGATACCGCTTCGGCTCACAGTATGCAGTGTTGCTTTAGCTGGGTTTTGTGGTTATCCGTTCATGTTTATTGTCACGCCCCGCTTCCCAAAATACGGAATACGAGGGGTTGACAAGGCCAGCCATGCTCGTACGGTCAAGGAAACATCCTGCCGTAGTCACACTTCGGCTTCTAGCTTTACATGGTAATCAGTAAATAATGCGCAGGTAATGAGGAATGCAGTAACTGGAACAAAACAGTATAAAGAACTGACCTGATGGGAAACAAAAGGTATAACCCTGGATAGCTAATCAAGATGTCCGTGCTGTACGTCTAGTCCTGGTCCAGGCTAAATCTTCTCCTCACACTGAGCATGCATACTCAGGTCGTCAGAGCGACACAATAGCAATATGATATATAAATTCATGTGACAATTCTAACAGTGATAATAGATATATATAACAGTAAATCAATGACGGTATAGGTATGAACATGCAGTAATCAATGCAGCGGAACAGTAAAAGCAGTATAATGATATGCCACGTATGTCAACACAGTAAGTATGTATATCGATGCTATCATCCCTATCAGTCTCTAAGTCTCACTGTACAGGTCACTAAACCTATCGTCAGTCCAAGTGTGAGAGTCAACCACTCGCGAGTGTCCTCCACCCAGGGGTAGAACCCAAGGGCAAGGGACCACGGGCCCAACATGTAAATCACGGTAATAATCATGTACCCTGTAAATCTCCATATATCTCCCTAAATATATAAGCCGGCATGGGACTCCCGAGATTCTGTTGAACTCACACTCAAACTACCCCACACCCTGTGGTCTACATCAAACGCTAACCATAACCCTAAATATCAATCGGTCTGTGACAAGTCTGCGCGAGAACTGAAGGTAGGACCTCCATTAAGCACGTCCCGACTAATACCTAAGATAAATGACAGAGTCTGGTGCCTTATCTGTGACACCCGTGCAAGAGCTTCCATAAGTGTCCCATACCACTTATAGTCACACGTACACGCGTCCCACAGACGTCGACAATGCAATAGAATAATAAGGTTCACTGATTGTGTACAAGTACGTGTCACTTTCACTTATTCACTGATACACGAACACTAACGTACTTGCCACAATCATCACTAATACCTAACACTGGGTAATGCACGTTATCACTAGGTTATCAATGCAGTGACATGTGTATGATATGATGCGTGAACAGTATGTAAAGCATGATTAGGGTGTCATGAATCAATAATCTACCACTTGCATAATTTATCATAAATCAAACGTGCACAGTTTAGCGAAACGATAAACAGGTAATAATTAGTATGTTCAGCTATCTATCCATCGAATTTAGTTTCATGCCAGTCGGGTTCCAGGATCACTAATTATAGCCATTTCATTTTAAGCGTTCACGGCTAGAAATCCGGTTTCAGAATCGGAAGTCCGTTTCGCAACGCATTTTAATTCCAGTTGGGATCAGATTTTAGCGACGCTACAGTTAAATGAAATCTAGGGTTTTCAGTAAGGTTTTCAACGCAATAGACGGATCCTCAATCGCGTCTGTACGTCAGGAGATATACACTGTTCAATACTAGTATGTTAATTCTGATTCTTATGGGACTGTTATACGTTCCCATCTATTAAATTACAGATTAAATAACAAACGATAACGAAACAGAATGAAACCAATTGTGTTATCTATCTAACAGATTCACCTTTAATAAACAGTGGAGTACCGCAACTTACGAGTTAAGGAAACAGTGTGGTACCCATTACGGGACAGCACACCGTAAACAAAGTCGCTCTGGACTGCAGTCCAGAGTCGCACTCCGATCCAAGTATTGTCACAATTGAAGTACAGAAATCATTAGAAACTTGTATAGGGTTAAAGTTCGTCGAGTCGGCTTCGATTTGAGCCCTCGATCGCATCATTCCAGTATGTATATAATTTATGGTGATTTTAACGGTTTTCAGGTACAGGAAATTTCCGGTTTTACATGTAAACTTGGGGGTAGTCGTTTTAGTCATTAACGGTCATATTATCCAACGAAATTCAGACACTAGATTCACAGCCATACGGGCCAGCTTATACAATTGAGTTCCGTCAAAATAAATGATAATTTCCTATGAGAACATGTATCGAACAGCTGCGTCGTAATATTTAACAGAAAGTAAAACATGGGATATATATACGATTTTGATTTGTAGTTAACAAAGATAGCATGTAGCAAGTAGGGAACTTGCCTGGACACGTCTCAGGGATGTACGGAAGCGGCAACAACACGACGATGACAACACACGACAAGTCTCGGCTTGGCTAGGGGTTTGGCTCAGTTTGGGTTCGACTATAACGGGCACGGTTGCAGCTTGGGCTTGTTTGGAGAGACGAGAGCTTGGCTGCCGCGATGCAAGGAGGATGGGTGTGAACTTGGTGTGGTGATGAAGGTGGTGCCAAGGGGTCGTGGCAGGGCTCGTCGGAGGAGTTTCGTCGACGGTGGTGGAGGCAGTAATGTCGGCTGTGCAGGGGCTCGGTGGGGGTGATGTAGTTGTATGAGTGTCGTGGAGGAGATTGACGGCGATGGCTCGGGTGCTTGGTGGTCCTGTTTGTGGTCGTCGGCGATGGCGTTGGAGTTCTGGCGAGGCAACCGGGGGCTATGGGTTTGGGGTGGAGTTCGGTTGGAGGAAATGAGGGGAGAGGGGTCGTCGTTGATGGAGGAGGGTGGTCTCAGTGGGATGCCGGCGAGTGGGAAGAGGGAGCTGGGGCCGTTAACGGTGAGGTTAGAAGGTGACGAGAGTGAAGTCGAAGAAGTAGATGGGGATGGTGATGGGTTGAGCTGGAGGAAGAATGAGAGGGAGGTGCTCGGGTCGACGAGGCTTGGTTGCCGACGAGGGTGATGGTGGTGGTGTCGATAAGATGGAGGCGAGTGACGTGAGGGGACGGCGGCGAGCACGACGCGCTGGCGTGCGCGTGGGTTCGAGGGAGAAACGGGAGGGAAAGAAGAGAGAAGACGTGGGGGAGAGGGAGAGAATTATGAGAGGAGAGAGAGGCGCGCGTCGTGGGTAACGCTCGCGAGCGGGGCACGGCATGTGACGAGCGGCGACGTGGGCGCAGGCGTGGGGTGCGGCGAGGAGAGCGGAGGCACAGTAAAGAGCGGGAGAAAAATAGCCGTTGGGAAGAAGGAGTGGGTAGTGGGCCGGGTCGGGTAGGAGGCGCGGGGTGAGAGGATGATGAGAAGAGTGGGCCGGGCCTTGATGGGTTGCGAAAATAATCAAAAGAAATGAATAAAAAAAGAGGCCGGCTGCTGGGCTCGGGAGTTGGGCCAGAGGGATAATAAAGAGAAAAAGAATTTAGTGGAAAAATAAAGAAATGGGCTGGGGGATTAAAAATGCTGGGCCGGCTTGTTTGGGGATTTAAAAATGGGGTTTAAAATAAAAGAAGATGGGCTGAGGAGGGAGAACGGGCTGGGCTAGACTGAAAATAAAAGAATTATAAGGGTACGGGCTGAGGCATTAAGGAAATAGGAAAGTGAAGATTTTGGGTGATATAGGTTAAAGAAAAATGTGATCTATGTGGACTTGGGTTTAGGATAATAATTAGAACTAGGGTTTTAGATTAGAATATAAAACAACTAGAGTTAGAAAACTAGAAATATAGTAATATAGGGAATATATTTTGATGAAGAATAAATCTATAGTTTGGGTTTGGGCTAAAAGGTTTTAAAATAAATCAATAATTATAAATAAAATAAATAATAAAAAAAGAACTTTATACGTTAAAGAGAGATACGTATATTGGTATAAAAAGGGGCTGGGTGTTACATTTATTGTCTATTCGTTGTATCCTGTACTCTCCATCTACCATTCTCTTGTATGACTTAAAGACTTGTTGTGAGGACGGTATTGTATATTATTTTGTGACTTGGAGATCTTTTATGCAGTTTTATTTCTATCGTCTTTTATTTTTTCGCTACGGCGTCGTATATCTGTTATGGTGGTTGTTTTCCGCCGTTGGGCGTGGATTTGCTCCCGTTGGGGATACTTTACTTATATTTATGTTGTACCCAGTTTTGGGGTTAGTTTTTACAAAGGAGGTGTTGCCAAAATTTTTAAGAAAATAAAATTGGACTTTAAAGAATTTGGTTTGAGATTTCAAAAATTTTGAAAATACTATTATCACTTACTACTTTTGATGGTTTAGATTGCTAGGTTTTCGGCTTACTTAAATTGCGTTACGCCTGTAGACGTTGCGTAGTTTAAGGGCCATCACGTGCCAATTTTGGGTCGTGACAAAGGCCCGGTTACACCCCTACTTATATGCAAAGACTTGCAGTGCAAGCCGCTTGCAAGCCCTTTAATGGCATCTCTTGCCCAAAACCTAAAGTCATCCAAGTGTTTGCAAATGGTTTACACCATGCAAGCCCTTGCATGCTGGTTTTTTCTGCCTCTTTGCATTTTGACGTTGTGGGCACGTGGAGCACGCGTGAGGGCATGGGACACGTGTAGGTTGGAGGACCACTGTTTAGGCCTTTTGGGCTGTAGCACAAAAGGAACCAGGATGTTAGCTTTTTGTTTATGTAGATTTTAGGATAAATTGTTGAAAAAAACCCGGCCCAAAAAAAACCCGTTAAAAGACCTTGATATTTTTAAAATGGTTGGAGGGGTCTACTGTTCACAAATCTTTCTGAGAAACCCCGTGGGTTGTATATGATTGCGGCTTAGTATTACAAATTAGATTAGATTACCAAATTACCCTTCTCCTCAAATCAACAAATATCTTTCTGGCTTTCAAAGATCTCTTTCACATCGTTCATTCCATTCTCGTCACCGCTATCATCATCGACGACTCCTGCCGCAAAAGCTTCTTCGCTGCCAAATCTTCTAAAAGCCCCTCACTGACAACGATGCCAAGATCGAATCAGCTTCCTCGCTGCCGAACCCTCTAAAAACAACCCCGCCAGCCTTAGTCATAATATTCACGAATTATTCGACGCACCACGAATTTTTGAATTGCCGATTAAATCTCCTCCGTTGGCGAACGATTCGAATTATTCATGAATAATTTGCAAAATCAGCGAATAATTCACAAAAACAGTAAATAATTTGCAATATCAAGATCCAGCGTCTCATATATTAATTTCTTCCTCAAAAATCCTTCCCGAATACTTACCGAATCTTTTCCGAACACTTGACAATTTTTTTCCGAATAGTTCTCCAAATCCGGATTTTCGACCTCGCCGGATTAATCCTGAATGTTGAATTTATGACTATGCCGCCAGTAGCGATACCAAGATCGGCATCAATTTCTTCGCGTTCAAAGCCTCTAGAAAATCTTCTGCCGGCGGCGATGCAAAGGTCGGCATCAGCTTCCTCGCTGCCGAAGCCTTAAAAAATCTCATGCCTTACAGCGATCGATTCCAAGATCAGCATCGCTCCTTTTTTTTTTCTTTTCTTTTTTTAAGAATGTAAATGCGGTGGGTGATGAAGGAGGAAGGCAGTAAAATGGGTTTTGATTTTGTGATTTTTTGATATGTTTTGAGTTGTTCTGTCGTGATTCTAATCTCCATTCCATTACTTTTTTCTGGCATACTCTGCTTTTGGATGATTTGGGGGATATTGTGTTTGTGGTTTTTAGAATCGTGCAAAAACTGTAATTGTCTAATTTTGTAAGTTTTCTTTTTCTTTGCCAAAATCTAATTTCACAAGTTCTTAATGAAGATCTAATATGATCAAAATTCGACTCCAAGATCAACTGCTTAAAGTTACAGGAAACTAATTAAAAATTACAGGCAATTGTTTAGAAATTACATGCAGCCATTTAAAAGCAACAGAAACCTTATTAGAAATTACATACGGCTGCTTAGAAGTTATATACATGTTATTAGAAGTTACAAGTAACCTATTAGAAGTCACAAGCTACTGCTTAAAACTTCCATGCAACTTGTTAGAACTTACATGCAAATTATTAGAAATCACAAGCAGCTGCTTAGAAGTTGTATTTTTGTTGATGTCAAAAATTGTTGATGTATTCTTGATGATGTTAAAGATTACAAGCAACTGGTTAGAAGTTACAGGCAACTGGTTAGAAGTTATATGCGGCTTATTAGAAGTTACAAGCAACTGCTTAGAAATTACAGGCACCTTATTAAAAATTACAGGCAACTGCTTAGAAATTATATGTAGCTTATTGGAAATTACATTCAACTTATTAGAAATTATAGGCAACTGTTTAAAAGTTGCATGCACTTTATTAGAAATTACAGGCAGGTTATTAGAAATTACAGGGATCTGCTTGGAGGTTATATGCAGTTTATTAGAAATTAAATACAAGTTATTAGAAGCTAAATGAAAATGAAGTAAATGAAAGAAAAATAATGGAGAAAATGAAAGGGATAATTGTGGTTCAGTTGGCAAATATGGTATTTTTCAGGGGGAAGTAATGAATTTAGAGGGAAAATGACCAAGTTGGAGCATTTAATACTCAGGCCTTTAAGAAAAAATCAATAAAACTGAACTCGGTATAGAAATTACAGGCAATCTGATATAAGTTACAAATAGCGACAACTTCAGAATTTTTGCTAAAAAATTTCCAACTGTCAACTTGTGCTTCAGTACATGGGTCTCTAAGGGTATTTTTGGGATATAATAAAATACCTACTGCTATGAGTATGCGATAGAAAAAATGATGGGCCTAGAAGATTTTTAACATGTTCAAAATGTCCATAGATTTTTTGACAGGTTTTACTTGGGGCGGGGGTTTATCGACAATTTACCCATGATATTATGATGTTCCTTATTTATGTGCTACCCAATTATCCAACGGTGCTTTCAATAAGCATATTTATTTTAAACAATAAATAAGCAAAATTGAATCTCAGCACACTTACCCTTATTATATACGTATTATTTGTTTGGCCTTTAGTTATGTCATACTAGAAACGCATGCGTGTGTGCTCTCACGGGCTGTTTAGTTGCAGAATTGTGAAATTTGGCTTTCCAAACAGTGCAAATGAAAAAAATCTATATTAGCAAATTTTTTGTTTGATTGGTATTGGATTTCTATTATTGGATTTGTAGATTCTTGTAATCCTTATTTGGTTGAGAAAAAATAAGTAGGATTTGGATTTTAGGTTTAAAGTGAGATGGGGAGAGAGGATATTTTAAAAACTAAAATACACGAGTCCCACGCAAACAGTGCCAAGTCCAGCAAAATCCAACCAAAAAAATCCAACCAACAAATAGGATTCATGAATCCATCTTTTTGTGTGGCCCCCGTAATAAAAACAAAAAACCCACACATTTATAATCCTCCAACCAAACAAGGATCCCTAAATCCTCACTCTTTTTTTGGATTTCACGATCCAAACAGCACCAAACCTCGATGAATTCTCCAACCAAACAGGCCTTAACCATGATTCTTGGATGCTCTCATAATGGTCATTAGTCAAAGTACTTTTTGACTATCATTTTTCAAAAAGAAATATTTTGCATTGGATATTGTTGAAGGTATATAGGGAATTACATGTATATGACACCAACATGACATGATTTTACTCCAGAATCCTCTTATGAGCTTTTCCATTTTTCAATGAAAAATGAGAAACTTTTTGCTATGAGTTCTTGTTATAATAGTAGGGACCTTTTGTTTTCACCTGCATGAAAATTATTTGAAAAGATCCTCTGTTATTCCTTTAGGCTTTATGTGTCCTTTACTTTAGCGTCAAATTATATAATATAAGAACCATGATAACATGTCTGAATCTTTTCTATCAAAAGATGTGGTCTACTATGCAACAAAGCCCAATAAAAGCTTTGACAAAGTATTACGGCCAAGTGCTCGCCTGACACCAACCATTTCTTAATTAGTACCAAATTCATGTAGGAGAAAACTATGCTAGAGAGATGCACTCATAACCCTTGTCATACTCCTAATCACCCTAGAGAAGAAGTCTAGAAAGAGAAACATGGTATACTTGCTATGGTGAATTTTATGTTCAACTCTAAAATCTATGATTAATCAAGAAATTCAAGAAGCTTTGAAAGATTCATGGTTGATAATGGTCCATGAATAAATGAATACAATCTAAGAAATTGGCTACATTACACTTAAAAGTATTTTCTTTTGGTGCCGTAACAATTATGATATTTCTGATTCATCACTAAGAGCATTCAGTCTCTAACTAGCCTAATTAATCTCCTCATGGATCTAGACCAAAACAATTCCATTTAGTGGGGAGGGAAGCCAATACACGGAACAATACCGGCGATAAACCAAATCACGCAATAACAACAACCACGTAATTAACAACGAAAGACAAATTAATAACGATGCTAGAATAAATAAATAAGAATCAAACAAGAGACAAGGAATTTGTTAACGAGATTCGCCGACCGTATGGCTAGTCCCCGGCAGAGCGGAATCTGCAATGTCTATTACATTCTTGAATCAAGTACACAATGAGCAAACCCTAGGAGATTTCTCTCAAATCTCTCTAGATCTAAACCGTCGCCCTCTCAATACAATAATCTCTCTCTCCTTTTGATTTAATTTGATAGTACAAGTATTATATGAGAGGTCCCTATTTATAGACAAGCCCTAATCCTATCCAAAATAGAGATAAATTATAATTTGGTAAAATAAAATTCGCAGTAGTTATCACGACGACAGACGTCTGACCCACATTTGGGTAGACGTCTTCCTTGAGTATGTATCTCTTCAGCGCTTTGGGCAGACGTCTGCCACCAGATGTCTGCCGCTGTTTTGGACTAGGCTTCAAGCTTACCCAGACATTTGAACCACATTTGGTCAGACGTCTGGCCACACTCTGTACTTGGGCTTAATTCTTTGACATACGTCTGCCTTGTTAGCCTTCGGTCGTCTGTCGTTGTTTTTTGATTCTGATATGCTCTCGTGTGTACGTCCAGACGTCTGCCTTCTTCTTCTGCAGACGTCTGACCTAAAGTATTCTCCACAATTATTAACAATATCCCACTTGGAGATATTTCAGTCTTGATTCCCAACGCTAGTAGACTTCATATGACTTATCTCTCTACTCTCTCCTCGTCAGATTTTAACGGAGAGGTTCACCAACCTGCAACAGAGATCCAGCTTGTCTCTGTCTACGACCTTAGTGAACATATCCGACGGATTCTTTTCTCCCGCGATCTTTCGCAGTGTCAACTCGCAATTTTCTATCGCTATGTGAATAAAATGGTACCACACCTTGATGTGCTTCGTCCTAGAATGATATGCCGTGTTCTTTGCCAAATATATCACACTTTGGCTATCGTTCCATAACGTATAGAAGTCTCGTTTCTTTCCCAATTCTTCAAGTAGCCTTTGCAAACATATCATCTCCTTACTTGATTCCGTGATCGCCACGTATTCAACCTCCTTCGTTGATAATGCCACTACCTTTTGTAGTTGAGATACCCAACTTATCGCTATTTTCCCAACCGTGAATATGTACCCCGTTGTGCTTTTCCCACTATCACGATCATCCGAGTAGTCCGCATCAACGTAACTTTGCACTTTTAGAGAGTTACCACTGAAACATAACCAATGACTTAACGTACCCCTTAGATACCTCAAATCCACTTCACCGCATTCAAATGTTTTTCCCCAGGTTTTGCATACATCTGCTCACAACTCCCACTGCATGTGCAATATCTGGTCTCGTACTCACTATTGCATATACCTGTTCACCGCCGAAAGCCGGGAAGACAAACGTCTTGTCTGAATTTGGGGGCAGATGCTATTTGGATTTATCCGTCCACCTCTCCGAAGATGCCAAGTTGATTTATGGCACCGTGTATCGGAGATTTGGACAGATGCGGCCGTTGTAGCAGACTTCGTCAGATTCCCCCTAGTTATGAGGAGTTTTTTGATTATGGGGACGCTTTTCCCTGCAGGCGCAAGCCCCTGCAGTTAATTACGTTACCGCATCGCAGTAACCCTTTTCTCCTGCTCCAGATGTTCACTTCGTGCCGTGTGTGTTTGTTTTATTTTTTGGTTGCCCGTGGATTGTATACGGAGACTAATTTGTGTTGTTGCCCGTAGGGCGTGGATTAGTCCAAATCCGTATTTTCTTAGATTTGGGTTTGGTTTGATTTAAGGATCGTTAATCTCATTTGGATTAAGATCAACTTAAATGTTTGTTGAGAATACGTTAGTCTAATTTTTAGACTAAGATCTACTCAGCATATTTTTGAGATCATTCAGACCCAACAAAAGAGCATTTATGCTCTATTGCTTTAGTTTAAGGACGTTACGGTCCGTAGCTAGTTTAAGGACATTGCGGTCCATAGGAATATGCTCCTGGGTTTGGGAGTGCACCAAAAAGCTGTTGGTTGTCGACATGTATCAGAGGTGTGGAAAGATGTACCCTTGAACCGAACTCCAGATTGAACGGAGAGATCATAGTGGAACGAACATCATTTTAGATGCCATGTGTCAGGAGATCATTAGTCATCTTTGGAACTAAGATCGATTTGGGAAGACCTGAGTATAGGAGGGCTCGATTGATTGATGGTCAAAAGGCTTTTGGCCTCAGGAGACTTGGCTAATTTTGGCTAAGGTTGGCCCCCTCATAATTTTAAACACTGATATTTGTTTGGCGCTCACGTGTTCATACGTGAGGCTCTTAAGCAGTGTTAAACACTGAAATTTGGAGCGCTCACATGTGGCACGTGAGCCGCCTGAAAATTGGGCGTTGCTTCTTTGGGTTTATTCCCTTCTTCTTTTATAAGTGCTAAGCACTATTGGGGGTCACGTGGGAGCACATGAGGTGCACCAAAATGAGAATTGTCTTTGATTTATTCCCCCTTTCCTTTTATAAGTGCTGAGCACTATTAGGGGTGTCACGTGGGATTACGTGACTCGATCTCAGTCGTTCCTTTTTGTTCCTCAGAGATGCTCACGTGGGAACACGTGATCTGTCGTGATAGCGTTGAACGCTAATCATTTTTTTTATGTGCATAGAAATCTTGATCTATGTTTTTAGCATTTCAGGTCCCTTATTTTGATAAGAATTAAATTCTTTTATAGGGTTAAACCCTAGTTTTATCAGAGGAATTAAATTCCTATATCTTTGGAAGAATTAAATTCTTCAAATTTAGTTCTTTCCCCTAAGTTTTGAGTCTGCATGACAGAATCTTCCCGATGAGAATTAAATTCTCAACTTGTGGGAAAATCTGCTTCTGCAGACCTCAACCAGAGGAAGAACTAAGTTCTTTTTAGAAGAGTTAAACTCTTGAAATGGCGAAGAAGAGATAAAATGATCTCTATGTCTTTCTTCTTACCTAGGGTTTCTTTCTCTAAAAGAGAACTCTTTTTTTTTGTTTCTCAAATCTTATGGGGGGTCTTCTCTTTTTTTTAAGACTTAAAGTCTTGGGTCTTTTATATAGTAGAGGTAAATTTATTGATTTAGTTAAGGAAATCTCTCATTGAGAGATTTTTTAATTGATTTGGGGATTTTATCCACCGTTGGATTTTTGATCCAAGGACTTCTGTTTTACAGAAAATATTTTTCTTGTTTTTAATAAGATTAGGGAATTATTTTCCCATACAGAGCTTATTCTGTAAGTTGGTGATTTTTATCCACCATCGGATTTTTAATCCAACGGTGCTCTGTTTTACAGAGAGCAATCTTTCTTGTTTAGAAAGATTCAAGGAAATATTTTCCAAATAGGGTTTTGATCCCTTTACTTAGAATTTAATTCTATCGGCTTAGAAGGCATTTGAGACCACTCACGTGTAGCACGTGACCCCACAGAGTTAAACTCATTTGCGTATGTGCAATAATCAAAAGTGGGTATTACGTGCTGACAAGTGAGTCTTTCTGGCCTGTCATTTGTTTTAATATGGCGTCTATATGCTTTGTATATAGACGTCACGTGCTTACACGTGAGGCTCTATTTCAGCCTATCAATTGTTTAAACCCAGTGCCTATAATTTTTATATAGGCGCTCACGTGTGGGCACATGATGTTTTATTAGTGGAAATTTTCCCATCACTTTTTCTCTCTTTCTTCTCCTTTTCTTTCTTTCTTTTTATAAGGGAACAATACCAAACTCCCCACCACAGATACAAAAGGCACGCCTGCCATTTTATCTTTCTGCTCTTGAGTTGTCAGGCACAATCCCTTACCGAGTTTGAAGTGTTTCGCTAAAAGCATAGTTACCGGCTTTGACTTGTCCACGTTGAACCGATTCAAAACCTTCTCGATGTAGTCCCTTTGCGATAACCACAGCTTCCGCTGCTTTCTCTCTCTCACGATTTTCATGCCCAGAATTTGCTTGGCCGCTACCAAATTCTTCATGGAGAATTTTTTACCCATCATCTTCTTCAGTTTTTGAATCTTCTCGATGTTCAGACCCGTTACTAGCATATCATCCTTGTACAGTGATAGAATAATGTAGTCGCCGTCCTTAAAATTCTGAACGTAGACGAAGTGATCCGATTCATATCTCACAAATCTCGTCTCTAATATAAACAGATCGAACTTGAGATACCACTGCATAAGAGCTTGCTTAAGACCATACAAGCTCTTTCGCAGTCTACATACCATACTTTCTTTTCCTTTCATCTCGTATCCCGGTGGCTGCATCATATAGATCTCCTACTCCAAATCTCCATGAAGGAACGTCGTTTACACATCCAGCGGCTCTAAGTGCAAATTCTCCACTGCCACGATACTAAGAATTACCCGAATAGATGTCATCTTCACTACTGGGGAAAAAAATCTCTTGATAGTCAATTCCTTGCTTTTGCATATATCCTTTGAATACCAAGAGATCCTTGTATCGCTTCGTGCCACCAGCCTCATCTTTTATCCAGTACACCCACCTATTTAGCAACGCCTTCCGACCCTTGGGCAGCTTCACTAGATCCCATGTACGGTTCTTCTTTAAAGAATCCACCTCCTCGTTCATAACTTGTTCCTACTACTTGCTAGCACCATCGCTTATTGCTTCTGTAAGGGATTCGGGCTCTCCTGAATCTGTATACAAAATAAAGTATGCAACAATTCTATCGGGTGTCACGACCCAGAAATGACACGTGACTGGCACTTGAGTCACGTGAAGTCTATAGGACCCCACCGTAACCCAAGTAAGCCGAAAACCAGGAATCTAAACCTTTTTAAGAAAATAGTAGAGGTGAAGTTTTGAAAAGGGTATAAATGAAATCAAGTTCCACTTTTAAAGTATAAGTAAAGTTTATAGAAATACAAGTAGGTAGTGTACTAAAGTTTGAAAACTTTTTCATCATTTGAAATTTGGGCAGCACCTCCTTTGTAAATTTTGATCAAAACAGTACATAAACAATAATAATTTTGGCATCCCCAAGCAGGAGCAAGCTCTCCGCCAATCGGCGGAAACACAACCACACAAGTAAGTATACGACGCCCAAGACGAAGATCAATCATAGAAAGAATAAGGAAAACCAAAACATTATCAAACTTAAGTATAAAGAATATATACAGCACTCACTCTAAGTCCAACAGAATATACAAATCTCTGGTTTCTAAGTCTACCAAATATATAGTCTGATTGATGGAGCTTTTAACAAGATTACAAAAGAATAAAATATACAGTGGTGGTTACGATCTGTAGTGTAACCCATCTACCAAGAAACCACTCAAAAGAAGCAATGTGCCAGCAAGCTGCTACTGAATCCGAGCGGTCGGTCCTGCAAAAAAAACTATGGCACAACGGGAGTGAGTTGCTAACTCGTGAATAAAAGACATCATCATGTAGAAATCGAATGTATAACGATCTACTTAGGTCATACAATAATATAATAGTAATATCATGCCGTGTAGTATCGAAATGAACGTGTATATATGTATATATATAAGTATAATATCGTGCATGTATCAATATGTGGCATCGTGTGATCGCACGCCGATGGCGTGTCGGATGTTCAAAGATTTAAAGTGTAACCGCGATCAGGACGGTGTCGCTTTGCAGCTAGCCGGTTGAGCACGGGTCGGTCCACAGGGAGATGGTGGTATCTTACCTTCTTGTTTTAGACGAGTCAATAAAGAATCTGTGTGAGTTTGATTCTAACCTATGTGTATATCTGCAAGTATAAAGTTGTTAAGAAAAGATACGAGATTGTAAGCTAAGAAATCCGTACTCAAAACCTTTGAGCCGAGTCTTGACCAATTGAAGCTAAGCAATCGGCAACAACGTGGATTAGGGGATTTAAGCGCGGTATTCGTGGAATCCGGCTTATTTACCCTTGTCCTTCCGTTCTTGTCTCTTGCTTTCGCCTCCGGCCAAACCGAACGCAACCGGTCGCGGTTAGGAATCACCGTTACCTTGTCAGGGTACGGTGCCTAACGGAGCGCTTGCGTATGGTTTGGGCGGAGTTCAAATGGAAAATAACGGGAAAAGGAATTGGCAAAGAAACGTTAACTTACAATACCGTATGAATTCTTAACAACAACAATAATTACAACATTCACAAAATAAACAAAAGAGAACAAAAAGAAAAGAACAAAGAAAAGAAAAGATACAAGTATTAAAGTGCATGAATAAAATTGCAAGTAATAAAAGCAAGAATGAAAAATGCAAGTAATAAATAAGCAAATAAAAAGAACACGGAAATAGAACCCAAGCCAAGCATGTGCTCAATAGCCAACCCTTAAACTTGCAAGCTCAATGAAGAGGTTGCAAGATCAAGGGAAGGGTAGAGAACGCATGTGAAGTGAAGAACTAGTCCCGTGAGAAAATACGACCCTTGAGATCAATAACTAACCCTTACCCATTCAAGCTCAATGAAGAGGTTGAATGAGCAAGAGAAAGGAAGAATCTCAAGGGGGAGCAAACTAACAAGAAAGATAAAAAACCCTCATCTTCATTAACATCCACTCAAAAGCTCTCACTACAATTTCATGGAGGAAGAATGAAGAAGAAGAAGAAAGAAGAACAAAACTACAAAAAAGAGGCTAAAGAAAAAGCTCCCTTGGTTAAGCTCAGTTCTGCTGTATTTATAGGCAGGGAAATGAAACCCTAGGGCAACCATCTGACCATAGACAAAATTACCAGACAGCCCCCAAAAGATGATACTCTGTCGAGGCCGTACGGCCGCGGATCCGCCGCCAATACCCCCTATTGGCCGTGGATCCGCGGCCCTATAGTGGGATTAGGGGCTCTGATTTTCTGTGCTTCCCTGGTTTCTTGTCCTTTGTTGTCTGGTATATGTATTTTCTGAAAATACATTCACAATTCTTCCAGAATTTCTGTTGAGGAAAGGTGGACTTTTTTTGGATGTCTTTTGTCATGATTGCCTCGAGCTCCGCGTAGATTTCTTGGAACTTGTTGTTGCCATTGAGCCTTGTGCATGAAGGTGACATTGATTTGATATTTTGTCTTCCTAAACTGGTATCTGGCAACATACGGATGACGAGCGGAGACCGTGTTTTCTCAGTGGTTGGCAGGAACCCGGATTTTGTCGTGTTTTCCATGAATTTCACCGTTTTAGAACCGAGAACCTGTATCCTGCAAATATGTAACAAACACGGATTAAAAGCACCTACCTATAAATAACCGAGCGTAAGAATGGACGGTATAAAATGCAGTATTCTGTGATGAACAAATACCCCCAAACTTAACTTTTGCTCGTCCCGAGCAAAACCAATTATTCACAAAAAATAAAATGATAACCGCACTTTCGCAGGGAACGCGATTGCACTGAGCGTGTGCAACAAGCCGTTAAACCTCTAGGTGTCCCTAGTAGGAGGAGTGTTGTCTCCTGAGGGTTTTCAGCTGATACTACCCACAAAATCCCGTCAAGCTAGTTTTGTAAAATAACTAAGATTCAAACCCCTAAAGTTTTGTTTCAGAAAATAACAATTCTATTATCCTAAGTCTAGACTATCGAACCTTTATTTTTCACACCTCGCTTCTTATTTAACTACAGATTTTATATGTCTTTACGTGCAGTGCAAATAGTGTCGTTAAGTTCCCGAAAGGTCGAATAAAGTCATTATGTCACACAATAAAGCCCAGATAACTATTTTAAAAGGATCACATAAGTTTTATAAAGAGTTAAGCATTTTTCAAGTTTCGTTTTCCAGTAAAGTTTCAACTTCAGAATTTCTATCTTCCCTAACAGGAAACTAGGTCTTATTCTTCACTCCACCTTTTTCTTGTTTTCATTTCATACACACCTCTGTGAACGTGCAATAATCTTTATCATAGAATAAAACCTTCATATCTCCGTTAAATTTTTTTTTATAAAAGCCTATCTTTTATCAAGATTATTCTCACACAAAGAACCGTTAGGAATTTTAACTCGGAGAGAACACTTGCTTGACTTTGTTTTAATCTGGACTTTCTAGGCTTCTTAGCGAGCTTTGGGCCAATGCACCCAAACCAGTTGGTTTTAGGGCATTAGGTGTAGAAACACCCCAGCGGACTTAATTACTCAAGTTACCTAGGTCCAAAAACAAAAGACAGTTTGACGTGAAAATCAGATGATTTAATACGAACGGAGATATAACCGGCAGTTCAATTATTTTTTTGGATAAAAGACGTGTTTAGTGGGTTTGGTGTGTAATCATTCCAATCAAGTTTCCGATGGGTTATTTTTTAGACTTAGCTCCAATTACGGCATCAATAACATTCCTTTATATTCGCTTTACTTCATAAACTATTCTTGACATTACTTATTTCAGAACAAACCTATTTGATCCTCAGAAAATCATTTATCTGTTTAAAAGTTTAAACATGAAAGACTTGTCATCTAATTCCCAAAATTCACGACACGTGTAGTGTGATGTAAAGACGTATATCAGCTATAGTTAACTTCAAAGGAGAGTTATCTTTCAGGTTTTCAAAATCTAAACATAAGATTTAGTTATTCCTATTTTTTCAAACAAAAACCGTCGAATGTTGAATCAGAGTTCTTCCACAATCTAACTCAAAAAAGTTTTTATATTTTAAGAAAATTTTCAGATTTTTATGGATTTTATGGATTTAATATGCAGATGCAAAATATACATATGAATGCGAAGGAAGAAAGCTTACCGAGCACACCCCCAAACTTAAACTTGACAGTGCCCTCACTGTCAGGCTATACCAAGAGGGTTAAAATTGCCGGCGCTTCCTAGAAACAAATTATATACAAAACAAAAAGGAAAACAAAAATATATACAAAAAAGTGTCCCCCCCAAACTTAAGTAAAACAGTGTTTCCACTGTTAAGCGTTGAAATTCAGGATTTAGGGGGGAAAGAACAGTATCAAGCTATACAAGGCCTTACACAGGCCAAAAGTGAGCACCAACCATTCAAAGATTTTATCGCTATAATGTACAGGTTGGTGGAAGAAGGCGTAGAGAAAAGAGAAGGACAATACGCGAGACCGTATGCGTAGAGAAGCGGGATACGGTCTCGGTATATGAGAGGAAGAAGAATGGCGGAAGGGAAAAAGAAGTGGAATACGAACTTGAGGGTGCAAATGGAGTAAATAGATTAGCACAATGTGTGATGACTGATGTGTGAAAAGCGATTGTGCTAATATATTTACCCGTCGAGAAATGGGGTCAAATCCCTCAAGGTTCGTGAGAAACCATGGGTACGCCGAACTTGGTAAACCAGACATAGTAAATGAAAGTGAGACGGGTTCTTGCAAGGTCGGAACGATGGAAAGGGTGGAGGGAAGTGGTTGAGGAGGGGTATCGGTTAGGGTTTCGGGAGGGTGCACACAGTCAATGAAAGGAACATGATGAATTGGAAAATCCGACTCATCATCTAGAACTGTTTCATCCTCAAAAATATCCTCAAAATTCTCCTCAAAATTTAGCACATCCATGCTCTTTTCTTCAAAGTCCAGACGCATATGGGGTTCGGAAAAAACAGTTAAAGACTCGGGATGATGATTTGAAGAGACAAACTCAGCCAAATCTACGGGTTCATCATCCAAAATATCCCCAGCGTCAATATCCTCAATCCAGTGAAAATCAAAATTCTCTGACACCTCATCAAAAGCATGGATATTAATCGATTCTGGTTCTAAGATATAGGTGTAGAGGTCAAAAGGATTAGGTATGGTTTCACTTGGAAGGGACCCTTCACAATCGGGCAAATCAAACACTACGAAGTCGCACAACTCATTAAACATTCTATCTTCAACTGATAATTCATTTGGGACATTTGATAGACTTTCAACACAGGAGTTGTGGGATTCAATTTGAGACGGGTAGGTTTGATTTGGAAGGGGGTACATCTCACTCTCTCCACTCAAATTCACAGCCTGTCCTGCCGCCTCATCATACATTGAAAAAGTTGGAGCTAGTTGAAAACTAGCTACCGGGTCACTAGGTTGCATGAGGGCGGCCATGGACGCATTCAAATCCATCATCTGTTGGCTTGACGCTACCCTAAAATCTTCCAACGACTGTTCCAGACTAGACATAGATTGTGATGGGGTTTTAGTGAAAGATTCAAAGTTATTTGGATACTGAAAACTCCCGAATGGCGGTTCTGAAGCAATGTCTAGGGAAGGTGCAAAAGTAGGGTAGGATTGGTAGGAATTGAATGGCTGGACAGGAGTGGGATCAACATTGGGATAAGAAGGTGAATGGATTTGTTGGTCCCAAGAATTTGTAGTGGTGAAAGGAGTGAAAGATCGGCTACGAGATTGTGCAATACGTTCAGCAATAGACATAGGTCTCGGGGTTACAACTGGATTTTCAAAAGGGGTATCAACGCAAGAAGGTGTGAATGTTTGAAACGGTTGATACGAAGTGGATTGCGGGGTCCAGTTGTTCGTCCTAGACGCGTCTATCCGATCTTTCAAAGAAATTTTTGGCATGGAGGGGTCGTTTGAAGTTCGACCAAAACAAGAACCGTATGAAGTAATGTCTGGTTGTGGGTACCAAAGGTCGGCAAGAGTTTTGCGAGGTGGAGTACCCATGATATGAAGAGAGAAAGAGAGAAAGGCAGAGAAAAGGAGGGGAAAAAGAATGTGATTTTTTTTTTTAGTTTATATATTAACAAAAGAATAAAAAACAATATGGACAAAAACAATCACGACGCAAAAATACCACACACCTAATCGTTCTAGGGTTCACCTAGGTCAACTAGACCTGCTCCAGAACTTGATTGTCGAAGTAAAACTGTGTCGAGAAACAGGCTCAAGATACACTGATCACGAGGCCAGGTAAGTGCAGAGATAAGGGGAGGTTTTCCAACGCTTTCGCGAAGTTCCTTAATTAAATAACCCTTTCTCTTTTGGCGGTTTCGCCGTTAACACTTTCGTAGACACCCCGTAAACAATATACCGTTAAGCAAGGTTCTAAACACAGTTAACTTCTCCTAGTGAGCGCGAAGTCCTTAAGGCTTAAAGTCTAGTTTCTTTTAAATTTTGTGCGGGTAAACGTTATGCTCAAGTTCGTGATTTGTGGGCCACGGAAAAGGTGATGAAATCCTTTACCGTATGTTGTGGGGTTCGCTTGCCCTTAAGTCCGTATTAATGTATGCAATGCGCAATTCAAAAATTCTATAAAGAATCAAACAATCGTTTTTTAGTTTAAGCGCGGCGCTGCAACAAATACGGGTTAGTCAATTTTTTTTTTTTTTTTTAGCGTTTGCTAGCGAACTTGCAAAGAATCCTGCAAAGAATAGTATATTGGAAGCGTCGGATTTGAGAAGAAGGTGTTAGTAAAGTACGTACCGTTAAGTTTTGGGTTAGGAAACCCCCGTTGAATCAAATCCGGTAAGCTTGAAAGGTTCGCTTGCGCGGGTCAAACTACCCGGATCTTTGGCACTGTACTTTGCAATCACCTTAGACTTGAATGTACACTTTGCTCCCCACAATTGCAGTTTGCAAATCTGCAAAAATCTGCACTCTTGCCCACAAAAATTATCAAAAATGACAAAAAGATTTTTTTTTTTTTTTATATACAAAAAGAATATTAACCCGAATAACAAGAAAAGAAATACGCTACCGTTTCCCCGGCAACGGCGCCATTTGATCGCACGCCGATGGCGTGTCGGATGTTCAAAGATTTAAAGTGTAACCGCGATCAGGACGGTGTCGCTTTGCAGCTAGCCGGTTGAGCACGGGTCGGTCCACAGGGAGATGGTGGTATCTTACCTTCTTGTTTTAGACGAGTCAATTAAGAATCTGTGTGAGTTTGATTCTAACCTATGTGTATATCTGCAAGTATAAAGTTGTTAAGAAAAGATACGAGATTGTAAGCTAAGAAATCCGTACTCAAAACCTTTGAGCCGAGTCTTGACTAATTGAAGCTAAGCAATCGGCAACAACGTGGATTAGGGGATTTAAGCGCGGTATTCGTGGAATCCGGCTTATTTACCCTTGTCCTTCCGTTCTTGTCTCTTGCTTTCGCCTCCGGCCAAACCGAACGCAACCGGTCGCGGTTAGGAATCACCGTTACCTTGTCAGGGTACGGTGCCTAACGGAGCGCTTGCGTATGGTTTGGGCGGAGTTCAAATGGAAAATAACGGGAAAATGAATTGGCAAAGAAACGTTAACTTACAATACCGTATGAATTCTTAACAACAACAATAATTACAACATTCACAAAATAAACAAAAGAGAACAAAAAGAAAAGAACAAAGAAAAGAAAAGATACAAGTATTAAAGTGCATGAATAAAATTGCAAGTAATAAAAGCAAGAATGAAAAATGCAAGTAATAAATAAGCAAATAAAAAGAACACGGAAATAGAACCCAAGCCAAGCATGTGCTCAATAGCCAACCCTTAAACTTGCAAGCTCAATGAAGAGGTTGCAAGATCAAGGGAAGGGTAGAGAACGCATGTGAAGTGAAGAACTAGTCCCGTGAGAAAATACGACCCTTGAGATCAATAACTAACCCTTACCCATTCAAGCTCAATGAAGAGGTTGAATGAGCAAGAGAAAGGAAGAATCTCAAGGGGGAGCAAACTAACAAGAAAGATAAAAAACCCTCATCTTCATTAACATCCACTCAAAAGCTCTCACTACAATTTCATGGAGGAAGAATGAAGAAGAAGAAGAAAGAAGAACAAAACTACAAAAAAGAGGCTAAAGAAAAAGCTCCCTTGGTTAAGCTCAGTTCTGCTGTATTTATAGGCAGGGAAATGAAACCCTAGGGCAACCATCTGACCATAGACAAAATTACCAGACAGCCCCCAAAAGATGATACTCTGTCGAGGCCGTACGGCCGCGGATCCGCCGCCAATACCCCCTATTGGCCGTGGATCCGCGGCCCTATAGTGGGATTAGGGGCTCTGATTTTCTGTGCTTCCCTGGTTTCTTGTCCTTTGTTGTCTGGTATATGTATTTTCTGAAAATACATTCACAATTCTTCCAGAATTTCTGTTGAGGAAAGGTGGACTTTTTGTGGATGTCTTTTGTCATGATTGCCTCGAGCTCCGCGTAGATTTCTTGGAACTTGTTGTTGCCATTGAGCCTTGTGCATGAAGGTGACATTGATTTGATATTTTGTCTTCCTAAACTGGTATCTGGCAACATACGGATGACGAGCGGAGACCGTGTTTTCTCAGTGGTTGGCAGGAACCCGGATTTTGTCGTGTTTTCCATGAATTTCACCGTTTTAGAACCGAGAACCTGTATCCTGCAAATATGTAACAAACACGGATTAAAAGCACCTACCTATAAACAACCGAGCGTAAGAATGGGCGGTATAAAATGCAGTATTCTGTGATGAACATCGTGCCATCCATATCATGTATGTATACATATCATCCGATGAGTGTCTATCAACGACACACGAAATCATCATGAAATCCTGAGTGTCTAGCATCGACACTTGAAATCATCATACATCCCGTGCCCAACATCGAACATAAATCCTCATATCTCAGGCGCCGTCTTATCGGATTGGCCCTCATATCTCACACACCATCTCATCAGATCGGTCCTCATATCCATCTGTTTTATATCACTCCGGCGGTATCCTCCAGATATCCGCCGAGTCCAATACTTTCATCGGTAGGTAGTGTTCCCCTGCCAGGCTCAATGCCTTTTTATACGATTTTCTTGTCTCGGAGTTCCGTACCGAGTCCACCATGTATCCGCAATCGGTTTCTCCCCCTGCCTCGATTCAGATAATCATCATAACTCAGAATCGAGAAATCTCATGGTGGACGCCGAAATATCATATCAAGAAAAAACCGTGTTTTTAAAACATTCACAAGTTTTTAAATAATATCCGCTGTTTCTCAAATCCAGAAATCTCATGAAAACATAATCTCATAAGAATATGGCAATAAAGAAAAGATATATGCAGGCATAGAACAATACTGTAATGTATAGCAAGTGTTTTTATATAAGCGTGTCGTATAGTATTGTAAAGAAAGTACTAATAGAATCTAATCATGCTAACAGATTATAGTATGATACGGTAGCGTAGCGAGTTCTATTTATGTACGTGGCATGGCAATTACCGATGATGTGTGTGTGAGCATGCGAGTATGTGCACATGCAACATGTAAATCATCGGTAATGGTGCATGTGTTCTAGTATAAGGTCAAGTAAAACTAAAGTACAAACACGATATACATCGTACAAGATTGAAGCGCAAGCGTATGCAGAAATAAGAAATCGAAATGCGAGCGTAAATGGAATAAAGAAATAGTAATGTGAACAAGTATAAAAATACCCAACTACGTATGAGCCATACAGTTATAGTTTAAAATAGTACGAAACGTTGTTTTAGAAAATAGGGGACTACGCTATTTTTGAAGAAGACACCATTTGAAAAGTCATAGCGTCCCTTTAAAGTTATCATTTAAAAGTGTGGTTTGTTAGTTTTGAAAGTAGGTATGACTCTAAACATATCATAATATCTATTTTAATGATTTTAAATAAGATTCTTGAGTCAAAATAAATATCGGCGATCCATCCTCATCATATCACGTACGGAAAATCCACGTACGATATCATCAAATCAATAGTACGAATCTATAGTCGCGTACATCATCTCATCTTATATCAAGACATATCATCTCATGTCATATCGTATCATGTCATATCACATTACATCGTCTCATATCATCATATCGTATCATATCGACTCATATCATCATATCGGATTATATTCTTATATCATTAGTAAACTTATATCATATAAGTTAATCATATATGTGTAATATATACTTACATAAGTAGATATAGCTCATAGGCTAAGAAATAGTACTAGGAATATATCATTCTAGTAGGTATAGACTTATACGAATATGGTAGTCTAGCAAAACCTATAAACTAAGTATACTATTTTAATATCTATATCGTATCCTAATTCTACGGTGCGGGGGTGCTATATGCCATCCATCCTACTTCCCTCGTAGATATACATCTACCCACCTTATCGTCTCGTGCTAGTCGAAGTCGACGGACGCCTTGCTCTGCTTCGTCATCTCGGAAGTCCTCGCGAATGTACCTACAATCAAATCCATAACCAAAATCGCATAAAAACTTGAATCAAATTGAAATCATGAGCGAAGCGCACATAGATTAGAACTTATGGTCAACGCATGTTAAAACAACAAAATACTCCCAGACGTTGATGTACGAATGTCAAACGGCCGAGTCAAAACACAAATATCCAAAAACCAAGTTTCACATATCGCAAAATATTGCCAAAAACCAAGTAAAACAACTCTAGATTTTTCTTAAACTGATCTGAGAATTTTTAGCGTATATGGTAGTCTTAGTTGTCTAATAAGTGAACTACAGGATAAATTTCAAAGCATAATTCCAAAATTGACCCACAAATTTGCGGTCAAAACGAATAAAACGGTGACCAAGGAAAATAGATTGGGGCTCGAGCTTTTACGGTGGATTTTTACTGGTCTATATATCTTTCTGTATCCTCTATTTAATTTTCAGAGTTCTCAAGTAGTACTAGATTCCATTTGATCCTCAAGGCACAATGAAAAACCGATATCGGAAAATTCTGAACTCATATAATCCAAGAATTTCTCCACTAAAACACTCTTATTTATCACTAATGAGCTTGTAATCGCTCTCTAACCCTTTAATACATCATCACTACAAATTCTATTCTCGAAAGCTCACTTTAGAATAACATAAGTTTACAAAACATGTATATAAGGTTCTAAAACTAATTCTAACTAGTTTGTGAGGTTAGGAAATCTAAAGATTTGAAGAAAGGTGGGAGTTTTATCTCAAGAAGCAACTCAAGAAAATTCCAAGATGGGCAAAATAGCACAAAACGAAAACTTGATCCCACCATGATGCTTAGGGTGAGATTATGAGCTTTTTTTGTGAAGGTGGTATGGGGTTTTGAGTTGATTTGGGTGGGGTTTTGTGGTGGTAGATGATGACGGAGGAGGTGGAGGAAAATGAGAAGAAGAAGAAGAAGTCACGGAGATGAGGAAAATGATGAAGGAAAAACAATGGCTACAACCATACCCCCCTTTCTCTCATTCTCTCTCCCACATTCATACCTCCTTGTCTCATTGTCCCCCTTATTTTCTTTTTCTTTTTCTTTTCTTACCTTTTCTTTTCTTTTCCATTTGAAAATGAAAACCAACTATCACAAATACAATAGTTACATGCCATGGCACTTAAGCAAGGTTTTAACAAAAATAAACCAGTTCAATGCACAATTAGGATAACACTAATTAAGTTTAACACTACTTGTATGAAAATAATTATATACTAATTTATAAAAAAAACTAAATTAAATAAATGCTTTCAAATTTAATAATTCCTTTTTAAATTCCAATTATTTTCCAAAAAAAATATAGGCATATCATTATACCATTCTACTAAAACTCAAATCCATACTCGTAGAATATCCGTGAAATTTATTATTTTATTATTTAAATTCAAAATTAGTATTTTCAATTTTCGGAAATATTACAATCTTCCTTCTTAAATAAATTCGATGCTCGAATTTAAATTTAAACCCCCGAGTTTTAAAATATTTCAGTAAAGCAAATCAAATCAACGGGGCTCCGAAGTCACGGATAAGCTAAAAATATCATAATGCAACACGTGAGCATGAAAACAAGTGCAAAACTCAATAATCAAAACTCTGTCAAGCGTCATGCAAATTATACGAGTTATGATGAAAATGCAAGTTGCGAAATCTACTGTTTAAATTAAGTACAATATAGTCAAGACTACAGTACGTATATAGTATGCATCAAGTAAAATCATTTAAGTAGCTGAAAAATATATGAAAAATCCTTTTCAAATTGCCGAATGATGCGTATATCACGGTACAAGTAGCGGACGTTCATTTACACACACACACACACATGTTTTGTTTAAGATATACGTCCCGTCTTTTTGAAAATGATTTAGAAGGGTTATCTTTTTGTAAAGTTTCGTGTCGCTCATAGATACGTAGGAAAATAATGAGACTATATCTCCTTTGAAAACCTCTTCTGTAAATATCGATATATGCAAAAATATTCAGGTACTGTTCTCAGACCAGTCCTGCTTTACTACTATATAACATAGTATCTGTCATAAAAACGTGATACTCAAAAGGAAATCAATCCTAATAGGTGTACATGAGAACCAACCCATGTGCGTCTGGTGCACATGAAAATCGAAATCAAATTCAAGTGCCATGAATGTGCACGAAAACGAAAACTGAGTACAAAGGGTGTGCACGAAAGTATTTGTCAAGTGTATTAGGTGTGCACGATAAGAACATCAAGTGCATATAGAGTGCACGAAAATCTCAATCAAGCACAACTGATGTGCACGGAAATCCTCAAGTGTATCAAATGTGCATAAAACCACATCAAGTGCGTTGAGTGTGCACGAAAATCTAAATCAAGTGCATCAGGTCTACACAAAAGCAATCTAGTATAATAGGGTGCACGAAAATCAATATCAAGTGCAACTAGGTGCACAAAAACATAAATCTAATGCAACTGGTGTGCATGAAAATCATATCAATGCATCGAAAGTGCATGTAAATAATATCGATGCTCAAATCAAAATCAGGTGCATACAACGTGCACGAAATCAAAATCAAGTGTATCGGGATATACAAAATCATAAATATATGCAACTGGGTGCACAAAACAATATCAAGTGCAATGTGCATGTATGAAAATGTAAATCACATGTAATGGATGTATAAAAACATAAATCAAGTGCAATCGCCGTGCATAAGGAAAATATCTAATAGGTGCAGCTACGGTGCACGAAAATATCAATTATGAAACCCAATCATTAAACACAAGAATCAAAACGATGAAAGCGTGATACTCAGATCACTAAATCACAAATAAAAAACAAATAATATTGAGGTACACCTCTTTCAATATCGAAAGGTGCCGGTGCACCCGGAGCTGGCAGAGCAAGAATTCCTACTTGCCTTCTACCCACGGTCTGGCGTCCTCTGTCTCTAGATCCTTATTCTCTTTGTGGATCACCCAATCCATGGCTTCTCGGCTCGACAGCCTGGTAAGGAATAGCGACGGAACAGTCCTGCTCTAACGCCTCTCTGAACATCTCCTAGCCAATTAATATGGCCACTCGCAATATAGCACGTCAATGACGGCGGCCTCTGGCCTTCTTAATGCATGCCATTCAACCGATCCTGGGTCTAAATCTTTATCGTTGTAGCATTCTGGAAGGAACCTGTCACGGCCTCTGCTGATCTCATCTCTACCGAACTGCCTGTAAACTGGCACTCTTTAATTAATCCGCTTTTGTTCCAGGACAGCTGCCGTCTCATCACGACTTTCTTATGGAAATGTGGTCGTATTCAACGCCTCTGTGTACGTATCAAATCTCTGGTATCAACGGAGAGAAACAACTACTAAGTAAGATCTCGCACGAATCTCTTAATCAACTTCTCTTCAGTATCGACCAAATCGGAATCGTATCTCGAAAGCCGTGTAACTGCAATTCATCCTTTATTACGGTCATATCCGGAGTTTTTCGTATAGACTCGAAGCTACAAATTTGGTATCTCCAACACTCTGTGGAAGAAAATCTGGTGAAATGCGTCCTCAAGAACTTGTACAAAGTCATCGAAAGAATACGCACAACTCGTCCTCTTTCGATCAGGTCTGAGCAAGACCCTTCGAATTGAAGCTAGCCAACTCAACTGATCTTGGATCGCGGCATCCAAACGAATGAAATATCCTAATCTCTTTATCCAAAAATGACTAGGGATCCTCTATCACATCCCTGCCTGTAAACTCATGCGGCTTCAGCTTCGTGAACTCTGGAAGCGATATCTCGTCAATCTCCGCAACAGCTGGTACTGTCTACACAGTATACAGCACAGCACTACGATATCTGGAGTAGGCTTTACGTCAACAGTCCTCTCAATCTGACTGGCCTCAAGCAATGGCCCGATCATCTGGTGCAGGAACACCCGTCTCAATGAGAAATCCTAGCATAAACAAGAAATCAATCTGCTCTTGTGTTACTGGAATAACACGCTGGTCATTCCTCGTCCCCGACGAGCTCACTCTGACTGCAATTCTAGCCGCAGCCCTCTCGGCTCACATAGTCATGATGACAGGAACCACAAATAAACATCGATGAGAATAGATCATAAGAACGAATAGAATAACGGATCTCAAGATATGTACAACCTAAGCTTACTTAAGCGGAGTATCGTATCGTAAGTATGCTGAGGAACATATGCACTGTATGTTACTCTACTTGAGTTACCTACTCCATCAACCAAGATCAACCTATGTAACAAAAGTTCGATTCTAATACCCCCTCAGTCAAGTCTAAGTTCCGTAAGGTCAAGCCTATGTTCCGAAATATACGCCATAGACTCCGCATAGTCAAACTTACACTCGAACAAATGTTAAATCTAACGCTCCGATTCCAACTTTGTCATGACCCAGAAATGACACATGACCGGAACTTGAGTCACGTGAAGTTTATAGGACCCACCGTAACCCAAGTAAGCCGAAAATCAGGAATCTAAACCTTTTAAAGAAAATAGTGGAGGTGAAGTTTTGAAAATGGTATATATGAAATCAAGTTCCGCTTTTAAAGTATAAGTAAAGTTTATAGAAATACAAGTGTATTAAACTTTGAAAACATTTTCGTCATTTGAAATTTGGACAACACCTCCTTTATAAATTTTGATCAAAACAGTACATAAACAATAATAATATTGGAATCCCCAAGCGGGAGCTAGCTTTTCGCCAATCGGAAGAAACACAACCACGCAAGTAAATATATGACGCCCAAGATGAAGATCAATCACAGAAAAGAATAAGGAAAACCAAAACATTATCGAAATCAAGTATAAAAAATATATACAACTCTCACTCTAAGTCTAACAGAATATACAAGTCCCTGGTTTCTAAGTCTATCAAATATACATAGTCTGGTTGATGGAGCTTTTAACTAGATTACAAAAGAATAAAATATACAATGGTGGTTACGATCTGTAGTGTAACCCACCTACCAAGCAACCACCCAAAAGAAGCAATGTGCCAGTAAGCCACTACTGAATCCAAGCGGTCGGTCCTGCAAGAAAACTATGGCACAACAGGGGTGAGTTGCCAACTCGTGAGTAGAAGATATCATCAGGTAGAAATCGAATGTATAATGATCTACCTAGATCATACAGTAATATAATAATAATATCATACCGTGTGGTATCAAAATGAACGTGTATATATGTATATGTATATATATACATATAAGTATAATATCGTGCATGTATCAATATGTGGTATCGTGTCATCCATATCATGTATGTATACATATCATCCGATGAGTGTCCATCAACGACACTCGAAATCATCATGAAATCCTAAGTGTCCAGTATCGACACTCGAAATCATCATAAATCCCGTGCCCAGTATCGACAGGTAAATCCTCATATCTCAGGCGCCGTCTTATCGGATCGGCCATCATATCTCAGGCACCGTCTCATCAGATTGGTCCTCATATCCATCTGTTTTATATCACTCCGGTCGGTATCCTCCAGATATCCGCCGAGTCCAATACTGTCACCGATAGGTAGTGTTCCCCTGCCAGGCTCAATACCTTTCTATACGATCTTCTTGCTCGGGGTACCATACCGGGTCCACCATGTATCTGCAATCGGTTTCTCTCCCTGCCTCGATTTGGATAATCATTATAACTCAGAACCGAGAAATCTCATAGTGGACACCGAAATATCATATCAAGAGAAAACCACGTTTTTAAAACATTCACAAGTTTTTAAATAATATTTGCGGTTTCTCAAAACCAGAAATCTCATGAAAACAGAATCTCATAAGAATGTGGCAATAAAGAAAAGATATATGCAGACACAGAACAATACTGTAATGCGTAGCAAGTGTGTTCATATAAGCGTGTCGTTTAGTATTGTAAAGAAAGTACTAATAGAATCTAATCATGCTAACAGGTTATAGTATAATGCGGTAATGTAGTGAGTTCTATCTGTGTACGTGGCATGACAATTACCAATGATGTGTGTGTGAGCATGCGAGTATGTGCACGTGCAACATGTAAATCATCGGTAATGGTGCATGTATACTAGTACAAGGTCAAATAAAACTAAAGTACAAACGTGATATACACCGTACAAGATCGAAACGCGAGCGTATGCAGAAATAAGAAATCGAAATACGAGCGTTAACGGAATAAAGAAATAGGAACGCGAACAAGTATAAAAATACGCAAGTACATATGAGCCATACAATTATAGTTTAAAATATTACAAAACATTGATTTAGAAAATAGGGGGCTACGATATTTTTGAAAAAGATACCATTTAAAAAGTCGTAGCGTCCCTTTAAAGTTATCATTTAAAAGTGTGTAATGGTTCGTTAGTTTTGAAAGTAGGTATGGCTCTAAACATATCATAATATATACTTTAATGATTTTAAATAAGATTCTTGAATCGAAATAAATATCAGCGATCTATCCTCATCATATCACGTACAGAAAATCCATCGTACAATATTATCAAATCAATAGTACGGATCTATAGTCGCGTACATCATCTCATCTCATATCATGGCATATCATCGCATATCATCTCGTATCATATCATATCACGTCGCCTCATATCATCATATCGTATCATATCGACTTATATCATCATATCGACTTATATCATTATATCGGATCATATCCTTATATCATTAGTAAATTTATATCATATAAGTTAAACATATGTATGTAATATATGCTTACATAAATCGATATAGCTCATAAGCTAAGAAATAGTATTAGGAATATATCATTCTACTAGGTATAGACTTATACGAATATGGTAGTCTAGCAAAACCTATAAACTAAATATACTATTTTAATATCTATATCTGTAGGGTGTTTTTCGTCACCCCATTGAGATGGGAATACGTGTCGCTTGTCAGGCGTACTACAGATTTCGCCTGTCTAGGGTAGGCTGGGGGTTTATTGATTGTGGGGATCTGAATCTCCGGCAGCCGTGGACTAAGCTGTCGTTAATTATCTCTTGTCTTTGGAGCGAGAGAACCTCCGATTTATGGGTCAAACTGGTTATGCGAACTCAATATGCAGTGTACGTGTGTTGTGCAGTGAGGGGTTTTGGATATATCGGGATCCCCGTAGAGTTTACGGGGGTCCCACTATCCGGATAGCGGGCTGGGAGTCAAGAGGGATAGCAACCCCCTTACGAGGTGCAGGACAGCGCCCCGTTAGAAATTTTTTCTAATAGGGAATTGTGTATGTATATAAAAAGGGAAAATAGCATCCAAAGGACGTGTAAGTGCCAGCGCCCCACGTGCCTAGCATGCAGGCGCTGGGTGCCAGTGCCACACGTGCTTGGCACGTGGACGCTAGGCGTCAGCAGGAAAATGGGTTTAGCCCCTACACTGGGAGTTGTACTTCCGAATGACTTTTTGAGTTGAATTCCTGACAAAGAGGACAAATGGGCTTGGCCCCTGCACTGCGAGTTGTACTCCCAAAAAGAAAGATTTATATATATATATATATATATTTGAGGAGTTAAACTCCTAAGATATTTTTGGAGCTGATGAAAGGGGACCCCTTTCTTCTCCCTTGAACCCTGGATCTTACCCAAAATGGGGTTTTTGGATGTGGGTCTCTTTCTTTCTTCTCTCTATTGGCTGGATCTTGGAGAAAAGAGGGTGAGATTTTAAAAATCTCCCATTTTGGAGATTTGATGGAAAATCCGCGTTCCCTTTCAAGGGTTTTGTGGTGAAAAACTATTTCTTTTTGGAAGAGAAAGAGTGGAACTTTTGATTTAATTCAAAGAAGGGAAGAAGGTTTAGAACCTTGAGCAAAGAGAAGGAGGCACAGAAAACTTAATTTTTAGGCAGAATGAATTATTCTTTCATTTCATCATCATGTTGCCTGTTATAGGCTTACAAATTTACATATAGCCCCCTGGGCTTTACAAAATGGCATTTTGCCCATCCCATACCTCATGTGCTCATTTGTTTTGCAGATGAGACACTGGCTTTACAAAAATTTGGCTTTATGCCCATTTTTCTTACATTCATGTATGAAAATTACATCAAAATTATTTATTACATAATTTTCATTTTAGCATGGGGGAGGCTGGCCACGGGCTCGACTTGGGCATGGGCCCACTTAGCCTGGGCTTGGGCCCACCTGGTTTGGGGTTGACTTTCACTTTGACTTGGTCAACCGGGTGTAATTTTTGACCCCAACAAAGTGCCCCTCATCAATAAATGCACACCGCATATCTGGGTCGTGTGCATGAAATTGATGGATCTTCTTTCATGTGGAGGCGACTTGATTTGGTTCCCGCTTTTTGGGAAGCTAGCACTGCCCTTTTTACGACATGGACGGTCGATACTTGACGTGTCTCCAAGACGGAGTGTCGGTGGTTGACGTGTCCCCAAGGCAGAGTGTCTGTTTGACGTGTCCCCGGTACGGAGTGTCGCTGTTCGACGTTTCCCCGGCATGGAGTGTCTGGTTGACTTGATTCCAAAGCAAAGCATAATTCTGACGAGGAGGTCGTTGCTGCTCTTTTTGCGACTTGGACATTCGGTGCTACCCTTTTTGCGATGTGGACGGTCGGTGCTACCTTTTTAGCGACTTGGACGGTCGGTGCTGCCCTTTTAGTGATGTGGACGGTCGGTGCTGCCCTTTTAGTGACTTGGACGGTCGGTGCTGCCCTTTTAGCGACATGCTGCCCTTTTAGCGACGTGGACGGTCGGTGCTGCCCTTTTAGTGACGTGGACGGTCGATGCTTTGATTTGAGTTGCTCCGCTTTCTGCGGTGTCAGGATTTGACTTGTTTCCGATGTGGAGCTTGATTCCGCCAGGGAGGTTGTTGGTTGTCTTGCTGACTTGATATGATTTGGGTTGACATCAGCACCGCTACACCGGAATATGGTACCAGGAGCGAATCATCATTTGCCGTGAGAGAATTTGGGGATTTTGGTTTTGGTTTGGTATCAGTATCGCTACACTGGAATATGGTACCAGGAGTGAATCATCATTTGCCATGAGTGGATTTGGGGATTTTGGTTTTTGTTTGGCATCAGCATCGCTGCACTGGAATATGGTACCATGAGCGAATCATCATTTGCCATGAGGAGATTTCCCTCGTTCCCAGTTTAACGACTTAGAGGTCATCTGTTCCCAGTTTAAAGACTTAGGGGTGTTCTATTCTCAGTTTAATGACTTAGAGGTCATCTGTTCCCAGTTTAAAGACTTAGGGTTCTATTGGATCAGGAGTTTGGAATTTTGGGGTTGGGGTCGGCATCAACGTTGCTAACACTGAAGCACGGGTACCAGGAGCAATTCATCATTTGCCTTTGCTTGTTAGGGAGTGATGGCTTAGTAGGCAGGTTTAGGTCCCTATCACCTAAGGCTTTTCAATTTCATAAACCGAAAGGGTCCCATAAAAGCATTTTCTCCCTACGAGTCGAAAAGGTGTATTTTCTCCTTAGGAGTTATGGGGACTCCCAAGTGTGTTTTTCCTTTGTGAGTCGTAAGGATCCCACGAAGGTGTTTTCTTATGAGTCAAGAGGATCTCGTAAGGTTTGTTCTCCTCATGTATCGTGAGGACACATGAGTGGGTCTTCCCTAATGGAGCATAATTCCAAGGGCGGAGACCAGCCGCGTGACTGGTGATTGCGGTGGGGTATGGGTGTGATAAGAATTATTTGAGCCCGCGGATTGTATACGGTAGTCAGTTTGGGGACCAACCGTAGGGCTGGGAGAATTTTTGGGATTTTGTTGGCGTTTGCATCGCTGCACTGGAATATGGTACCAGGAGCGACTCATCATTCGCCATTGGGACATTCAGAGATTTGAAATTTTGGTTAGCGTCTGCATCGCTGCACTAGAATATGGTATCAGGAGTGACTCATCATTCGCCATTTGGGAACTTAGATTTTGGTTGGCGTCTGTATCGCTGCACTAGAATATGGTACCAGGAGCGACTCATCATTTGCCATTTTTTTTATTTACCATGATCGTTCTATCATTTCAGCTTTTCTTATCGCGAAGGTCGCGATTGCCCTATCATTTCGGCTATTCATTCGCAGTTGCCCCATCATTTCGGTTTTATTTTTCATCTTTATTTTACTCGCTGATTTTTATTGCGAGTTGCCCCATCATTTCGGCTTTATTTATCATCTTTATTTTACTCGCTGATTTTTATTGCGAGTTGCCCCATCATTTCGGCTTTTTTTTTTCTCTTTTATTTACACACACATTTTTTTTACATTTCCAGTTTAACGACTCAGGGGTCATTTGTCCCCAGTTTAACGACATGGTGGTCGATGGTTCCCAGTTTAACGACGTGGTGGTCAACTGTTGGAGCATGGGCTTGATTCTGCAGAAACCACGGGCTCCTTTGGCCTAATTGCATAAGCGAGCTCTTTGTCATCTAGACCGAGCCGGTGTTGGATGGCAACAACCACGTCATCGTCATGGCTATAGGGCATAGGAGGACTTGTTCCTATGGGCTCTATCATGTAGACCGTATGGGTTGCGTACCCATCCATCGCTTCTTCATTGGCAATATTGCTCGTTTGGCTCTTAGCTTATTGCCTTGGCCCGCTTCTTTTATAGAAAGGCAGATGTATGAGAGAATCAGGTTCCCGAAGGGCTTCGATCTTTGTTTGTATGAAATTGGCGGTCGCAGCTTGACTGTTTGTTAACACGCCTTTAGACAGTTCTATCTCTCCTGCCTTGTATTGCTTTTCGACCCAATCTTTGAAGACGAAACAGTCATCAATGGCATGACTTATCACTCTGTAATAGGGACAATATTTGGGGTCATCGGTCATATTCTTTTCTTGCGGTCTTTTTGATTCTGGCAATTGTAGACCGTTTCATAGGGTATCCTTGAATATTTTATGGACTTTGTCCCTTCTGAAGGAATATACCTTATCCGGCCTCTCTTTCAGTAGAGATTCTCCTCCCTCTCCGAACACTGGCTTACGAGGCCGGTTGGTATTAGGCTCGCTCATCCCTCGCTTATTTCGGTTAGCCGAAGTGTTAAAAGATTCACTATCGTCGGAACTTCCGCCTTTGCGATTATTGTCCTTTCGGTTTCTTCAAGACCTATTGTTATTTTAGGAATCAGAGGAGGACTCCTGCTTTGAGTACTCCAGCATCTGGATTTTCCTGGTCAGCTCTTGGAATGTATAGAAATGGGGCCATCCAGTTGTTGAGGTTTCCGACGAGGAGGCTGATAGATTGGTCCTGCTCTATCGGCGGTTCACATTTGACGGAAAGATTGCGCCATCGGGTTATAAAATTCGTGCTGCTTTCGTTGTTCTTTGGCTTGGTCCTTACAAGGTCGGCAATGGTAATCTTATCGCTGACAGTCATGAACCTTTGTCGGAACAGAGATTCCATTTGGACGAAAGTAGCAACGGAGCCATCCGGTATGCTAGCGTACCAGTCGAAGGCGACATCGGTTAAGCTATTAACGAACTGGTGGAGGAGAAGCAGATCGTTGCCCCCAGTATTCCCGCATGAGGCTTTAAAGTGGGCGATGTGTTGATTCGCATTTCCCGTCCCATCAAATCTTCCGAATTTGGGGATGACATAGCCGCTAGGAAATTCTACCAGATAATACTGAGCAGGATATGGTCTCCCGCTACTGCTAACATCTTTTTGCGCTTCGGTTTCGGCTATCAATATTTTGACTTTGTTGGCAATCAAATCCATGATTTGATCTTGAGTTAGCGGGCTACTGTCATCGGTAGACAAGACATTTTTCGAGATAGGATGCGACTGACTTTCATGCGGTCCATCCACCTTTGGATTTGAGGGAATAATCGTCGGCTGTCTCGGGACACTATTTCCCGGTTCATGAGCCCTGCGCTTGATTAGGCGGCTGAGAGGCAAGTTGGGCCGTGAGCTGTAAGACGACGTTTTTCAAGTCGTCAATTTTTGAGTAGAGCTTGGCCATCTCTTTGTCTTTATTTCTGAGTTGTTTCTGGAGATCTTGGAGAAGTTGCTGCTCTGCGGTCTTGGGACGAAAGATTGGCTCATCTTCGCTTTCCGAGCCCGAATCCTCATGAACCGAGGGATCTCTCTGCTTATCAGCTTCACTGGAATAATTTTCATTACCTTCCAGAGGAGGCTGGTCTTGAGAAGTGGCAGCCACATTCACACCAGATTGGATTTGAGATGTGGTGGCCCCATCCTTGCTCTTGCTGTGCGTGCCCATAATGTAGACAGTGTGGACCACATATCCAGCCATCTCTTTATCTTTGGCGGGGTAACCCTGTTCTTGGAACCTCATGAAGTTCAGCATAGCATAAGCCCTGGCCCTTTTGTTGGCTCTATATCTGAGCCTTTTCTGTCTTAGCTTCTCAATCTTGAGGGCTTGACGAGCATCTGTCATTCAGGAAGCCATCGTGAGTTGATTGACGGGGAGCTTAGAGAAGATACCCGATTGAGCAATTCTCAGGGGCACCGCCGGAGCTTGCTCGAGACGCCTTGTTGCTTTTTTGGTGTTGATGGCCTTACCCCCAGCTGGGGCCAAGGAAAATCATTCAAACACCGACTTGCGTTTGGATAGTGGAGCCCTCGAGATCATCACATTTGGCCTCCTTCCTTTCGAGGCCGGTCTGTCTGTTACTGGAGTTTGAGGAGCTGGGATGGCGTTAGCTGGCACGAACAGAATAGAGCCAAATGGTAGCGGTGGCTCCTCCTACTGTCGCCCGAGACTGGCCGAGAGGACCATCCTAGCGTCCATCTTCATTGTGTAGGAGATGTGAGCTGTCTTGAGAGCTGAGCTGGTCCTTGGAGACATTGTGTTGTGTCCGAAGGTTGCGATTGGAAAGTGTTAACCTGCACGAAGAAGCATGATTTCAGTACAGACAATCGATATATAGTTGATTGAATTCGCATGAATGTTTAACTCGAAATATGGGAGGAGAGAAAATGTCCCACCGGACGTGCCAGAATCTATAGGGTGTTTTTCGTCACCCCATTGAGATGGAAATACGTGTCGCTTGTCAGGCGTACTACAGATTCCCCCTGTCTAGGGTAGGCTGGGGTTTATTGATTGTGGGGATCTGAATCTCCGGCAGCCGCGGACTAAGATGTCGTTAGTTACCCCTCGCTTTTGGAGTGAGAGAACCTCCGATTGACGGGTCAAACTGGTCATGCGAACTCAATGTGCAGTGTGTGTGTGTTGAGCAGTGAGGGATTTTGGATATATCGGGGGCCCCGCAGAGTTTACGGGGGTCCCGCTATCCAGATAGCAGGCTGGGGGTCAAGGGGGCTAGCAGCCCCCTTACGGGGTGCGGGACAGCGCCCCGTTAGAAATTTTTTCTAACGGGGGAAGTGTGTATGTATATAAAAAAAAAGGGGAAATAGCGTCCAAAAGACATGTGAGCGCCAGCGCCCCACATGCTTGGCACATGGGCGCAGGGCGCCAGTGCCCCACGTGCTTGGCATGCGGGCGCTAGGCGTCAGTAGGAAAAAGGGCTGAGCCCCTACACTGGGAGTTGTATTCCCGATTGACTTTTGGAGTTGAACTCCTGGCAAAGAGGAAAAAGGGGCTTGACCCCTGCACTGGGAGTTGTACTCCCAAAAAGAAAGATTTATTATATATATATATATATATATATATATATTTGAGGAGTTAAACTCCTAAGATATTTTTGGAACTGATGAAAGGGGACCCTTTTCTTCTCCCTTGAGCCCTGGATCTTCCCCAAAGTGGGGTTTTTGGAGGTGGGTCTCCTTCCTCCTCCTCTTTATTGGCTGGATCTTAGAGAAAAGAGGATGAGATTTTAACAATTTCCCGTTTTGGAGATTTGATGGAAAATCCGCGTTCCCCTTCAAGAGTTTTGTGGTGAAAAACTATTTCTTTTTGGAAGAGCAAGAGTGGAACTCTTGATTTAATTCAAATAAGTGAAGAAGGTTTAGAATCTTGAGCAAAGAGAAGGAGGCACGAAAACATAATTTTTGGGGAGAATGAATTATTTTTTCATTTCATCATCATGTTGCCTTTTATAGGCTTACAAATTTACATATAGCCCTCTGGGCTTTACAAAATGGCATTTTGCCCATCGCATACCTCATGTGCTCATTTCTTTTGCACATGAGCCATGAGCTTTATAAAAATTTGGTTTTATGCCCATTTTTCTTACATTCATGTATGAAAATTACATCAAAATTATTTATTACATAATTTTCATTTTGGCATGGGGGAGGCTGGCCGTAGGGCACGACTTGGGCATGGGCCCACTTGGCTTGGGGTTGACTTTGACTTGGTCAACCGGGTGTAATTTTTGACCTCAACAATATTGTATTTTAATTCCACGGTTGTAGGGGTGTTATATTCCATCCACCCGACTTCCCCCATAGATATACATCAACTTACCTTATCGTCTTGCCCTAGTCGAAGTCGACGGACGTCTTGCTCTTCTTCGTTGTCTCGGAAGTCCACGTGAATGTACCTACAATCAAATCCATAACCAAAATAGCATAAAAACCTGAATCGAATTTAATATGAGCAAAGCGCATATAGATTAGAACCTATGGTCAATGCGTGCTAAAAAACCAAAATACTCCTTGGCGTCGACGTACGAACGTCAAATGACCGAGTCAAAACACAAATATCAAAAAACCAAGTTTCACATATCGCAAAACATTACCAAAAACCAAGTAAAACAACTCTAGATTTTTTTAAGTCGATCTGAGACTTTTTAACGTATAGGGTAGTCCCAGTTATCTAATAAGTGAGCTACAGGACAAATTTCAAAGCCTAATTCCAAAATTAACCCGCAAATTTGTGGTCAAAACGAATAAAACGGCGGCCAAGGAAAAAAGATGAGGGCTCGTGTTTCTACGGTGGCTTTCTACTAATCTATACATCTCTCTGTATTCTCTATTTAGTTTTCAGTGTTCCCAAGTAATACCAGATTCTATTTGATTCTCAAGACTCAGTGAAAAACCGATATCGGAAAACTCTAAACCCATCTAATCCAAGAATTTTCCACTGAAACACTCTCACCTATCATTAATGAGCTTGTAATCGCTGTCTAACCCTTTACTACATCACCACTACAAGTTCTATCCTCAAAAGCTCACTTTAGAATAACTTAAGTTTACAAAATATGCACATAAAGCTCTAAAACTAACTCTGACTAGTTTGTGAGGTTAGAAAATCTGAAGACTTGAAGAAAAGTGAGAGTTTTACCTCAAGAAGCAACTCAAGAAAATTCTAAGATGGCCAAAAGAGCACAAAACGAAAACTTGATCCACCATGATACTTAGGATGAGATTAGGAGTATTTTTTATAAAGGTGTTATGGGGTTTTGAGTTGATTTGGGGGATGGGGAAGGTGTTTTGTGGTGGTAGATGATGAGGGAGGAGGTAGAGGAAAATGAGAAGTTGAAGAAGAAGTGAAGGAGATGAGGAAAATGATGAAGGAAAAAAATAGCTACAACCATATCCCCCTCCCTCCGTCTCTCATTCTCTCTCCCACACCCATACCTCCTTGTCTCCTTGTCCCTCTCATTTTCTTTTCTTATCTTTTCTTTAAATGAAAACCAAATATCACAAATACAATGGTTATATGTCATGACACTTAAATATGATTTTAACAAAAATAAACTTGGTTCAATGCACAATTAGAAAAACACTTATTAAGTTTAACACTACTTGTATGGAATAATTATATACTAATTTATAAAAAAACTCAATTAAATAAATGCTTTCAAATTTAATAATTCCTTTTTAAATTCTAATTATTTTCCAAAAAAATATAGGTATATCATTATACCATTCTACTAAAACTCAAATCCATACTCGTAGAATATCCGTGAAATTTATTATTTTATTATTTAAATTCAAAAATAGTATTTTCTATTTTCTGAAATGTTACATCAAGTAGCCTCCTATCTCGTATAGATCTCCTCAGAATTGGTATATCTGGTTGCTAAACTTGGTCACCAACCTGTTCTTGAACCTGATCTTGCACTGCAGTCTCCTCCATGTTTTGATCTCCACTTGTAGAACCCTAATGGCTTTATTGAGTCCTATCTAACTCGATGAACTCATGTACTGCAATATCCTTAGCTTGCTTCTCTTCTTTATACAAGTGTTGCTCATCAAAAACGACGTTTCGGCTTCATATTAATTTCTTTATTATGTAATCCCACAGCCGATATCCGAACTCGTCTCCACCATACCCAATGAAAGTATACTTCCTAAAATTGGAGTCAAGCTTACTTCTTTCCGCCTTATCAATCAAAGAATACACAATACAACCAAATACTTTTAGGTGCCAGTAATTAACCGGTTTACATGACCAAATTTCTTCTGGAATACCTCCATCAAGCGTACTTACCGGGCTTCTGTTGATCAGATACACAGCAGTATCGACAGCTGCTGCCCATAGGAATTTTAGCATACCATGTCACGCCCCGCTTCCTAAGATATGCAGACTATGGCACGTGACAGAGCCAACCATGCAACCTGTGCTTAGTAATCATCCTTCCACAGTCACATTATGGCTGTCTATCGGATATCAAGAACAGAAAAATATAATCTAGCTAGTACATGTCCATATGCCACAGTAAATCAAATCAAGAAAATGCATAAAGCGGAAATGAATCAAGATCCAATAAACAATATCTGAATCATGTCCCAATATGGGCTCACATCAATAAACAAAATTACGGAACTAAACTAAACATCTCTAATAATACGCGTTCAACTCCTCATTGCTCGGCTTGATTGCTAAAATACTCTCGATATGCCTGCGATAAAGGTTGAGGAACTGGGCCATGCAAAACCCAGACGCCAGTGCATCATAATATCAAAATAACAGTAATGACCAGGATATAATGCTATGATTAAACATGAATATAAATAAAAAATACCGATATAAACAGTGAGCTATGTGTATGTATGGGTGTGTGATTTGTAACCTAAATATGTGCTTCTACGTTATCAATTCTAAAAGTATTTAAAATCAATTAATATAATCCTCATCGTAACCCAACAGTATATATCCCGTTCATTCTCTATGGGACCACGGTAATAATATTTATTTCGTAATGCCCGGAAATACGGCAAACAAGTATTTATTCCGTAACGCCCGGAAAAAATGGCAAACAAGTATTTATTCTGTAACGCCCGGAAAAACGACAAACAAGTATTTATTCCGTAACGCACTGAAAAACGATAAACAAGTAATAATATTCTCTTGAGTTACGTTTCGGTTACATTCTTGATTTCCTCTTTCCCCAGGTTGTAACAACTCCAATTTTAGTGTACATAAAATTCATTTAAAATTAATGTATATTTGGGGTATTTACATTTCCTGTGAGTACTATAAGAATTTGTTTTGCTTTTTAATAGCAAAAAGGAGCTTGTAGCTCATTAGCAAGACCTTGCACTGCTGAACCAAAGCACCAGAGTTCAAATCCCATTAGCCACATTATTTTTTTAATTAGTTTTCTTTTAAATTTTTAGTAGCCCAAGAGCCTATACGTGCATAACTCGTAAAAACCAAAAGTCACATATAAAACAAACGAGTCCAGGGGGTATACCAATCCACAGTGGACACGTGGTGATGAGCCCCGGCCCGACTCGGCCGACTCGGGTTGGCAACTCGGCCGAATCGGCAGGCGGTGCCGGTTCGGGTGAGTCGGATCGCCGAGTTTCCTTCTTGAAACCTGTGTCTTTTGGCCTTCCCATAACACCTGTCATGTTTAATATCCCTGCATTATTCCAGAGACCATAAAATCCCTTTAATATCCATTTTAATGTAATTTAAATAAAAAAAATTTCATCAAACCCTAACCCTAATCTTTTCCTATAAATACCACTCCAATTCACACCCTCTCACTCACAAACTCTGTCCAAACTCTCAAGAAAATTCTCTAGAACTTATGTGTACAAGTGGAGTTAGCGAAGGGCGAAGCTCTGGCGAACTTCCGACGACGACCCTAGGAGCTCCTGGCGACGAAACGACGCACCGGCACCTCCTACCCCTCCCTTTTCCTTTTATCTAATCAACAAACCCATAAGTCCCTCATTCCTCTTCTCTTTGCTATTATGAAAACTTGTATTTCTAAAACCCGATGGAAGCGGAGTTAATCCGACTTCCGATTCGGTTTTCTTTAAAAAGTTCCAATTTTCTTAAATAAAACAATACCAAACTTGCACATCATGACCACTAAACATTAAGAAAACATATTGAACAAGTTTCATACCAAAAGAATTTATATTGTAATTTTTATCGCACTCTTTCAGAAAAATACCATGTAGTTTAGTTTTGACATAAAAACATCATTACCCTTTCTATACCTTTAGATAGTTCACGAGGTAATGACCTATCTCTTCACAACACTCATACGTAACATAACACGATGATATTGGGAAACATAGAATTGGGAAAATACGATTTTACACAAAACTACCTCAAACTTATAAAAACCATTTTCTACAAGATTATGTATTTTAAACAAATCTTTGTAAAGCGCCGCTACAACCCATTTGGGGAACCCGTTCGGGATGGTGTGTATTATCACACATCCTCGGGCTTAGTAGTGCGAGATGCAGACCTCCGCAAGGAGCATACGGTCTCGAAAGATTTAAAAATACAAATATCTTAAGAAAATGAGATTTCTAGAAAAATAATAAATTAAAATTATTTTATATAAATATTTATATACATATGTATCATCAAAATATCTAATTTCTGATATAATATAAATATTCCAACTTTTCTAAATCAAAAGAATTACTTTACATGAAAATACCATGCAATTCCATACAAGTTCAATACTTTACAATTAAATACCATATATTATGAAATTGGGTTTTACTCACTAGAAATGTCACATATATAAAATCTACATCTATGAAAACTCTAAAAACGATAATTAAATACTTGAGGTATATTTTGAAAATTATACAAAATTATTTTTACATAAAACCCTATCAAGTTGTATAAATTACAATAAGGACCCTAATAAATATAGGTTTAAGCGGGAACAGTCTCTTGAGCCTCAGGGAGCCGGAGATATGGGTGCTTGCCTATTTAAGATAGACAACTTAACAAACGGTGTTATCAACACGGTAATCGTCTTTGGAAAAGACACAAATCCTATCGTCCATGTGCAGCGGTTACTGATAACACCAAAACCTAATTAAGGACTTCAATTTCTTTTCTAATTGTTCTGACTCAGACTGAGTCTCATTATAAATAATCTGACTTGAATATAATTCAAGTACATTCTACAATTCAATATGAATCCATGTATTCAATCTGTTCAATCTATCAATCTATACAACTTGACTGAACCGAACCATAAATATACTTCCATCTACATGTTTCTCCAGTTACATCCATTTACCGATATCATGGTTTCGGCAAGTCATCCATCTATACAATCTATAATACAAGACAATACAATTTACAATACAATACAAACAATACAATCAAGATATCGTGGGGTTTAAGGGGTAGATTGGTACGGAAGGTGTTAGAAGTGGCACGAGACTGCAACCATTAAGACACCTAACCTGTATTCCATTGCTGTTGTACCGTGGCATAAACGGTTCCATGTAAATTCCGTTCACCTTAGTCTCTGGTCTAGTGAGACTCCTCTCGTATACACTGTCATCCTTCTGTACCAAGCTACAAACAACAACGTTAACAATATAATACAACTTTAAAAACTACACTTTCTCTATCTATTCTACTTCTTCTTTATCTTTGGGACTTACCGAGTGATTTTTTCGTTGACGACATTCCCTTTCTTTCTTCTTTGGAATGTTGTCAGGTGATTCGGATCTTCAGGAGGTTGAGCCCACCAGCGAGGACTTGGACCAGCTAGCCTTCGACCCCGAGCTCTAGATATTTGTACATTTCATTCCAGTATTTTTCATTTCTGTTATGCCACTGTTTAGGCATTGCTTTCCATTCCATGTATTTACTTTTCAGACGCATTGTACAAAAGAATGTTAATAAATAAAGATGTTGTTCATTACATTTGTCTTTTGTATATATTTCTTTTATATTGCTTAGTTACGCTTAGTATATTTACTTCAGAGTAAATACGTAGCGGGCTCGTCGCGTTCCCTTCGCCGTACACCGGGAAGCGGGGCGTGATAGGTTTTGTTGGTGGCCCAATGCAGGTCAGAGCTGTATGGAACCCTACTATGCAGTACAGTTCCGCGTGGACAACCTAAGCAATATAACACAAGAACCAGCAACTAAAAACATTCTTTACAATTCATACTTCTTGAATCTTATCATTCCATATACTTTGAATCTGTCCTAACCCAAATTTTTCATTCAAGGTTATGGATTCCCCGAACAACACCAGCACCAATATCAACAACACACATCCACCACTACCACTAACACCTGCCGTCCCTGCTCCGATCAACGATTAGACGGTTCTGCTTGAGGCGATCCGCAGCCTGCTAGAAGGACAGCAGCAGCAGACTACTATCCTAATGAACCGATTAGAAGCGAATGCACCTGGGGTGAAGCAATTCAGAGCTTTGCACCCCAAACAGTTCTCAGGAAAATAGAGCTCTCTAGAAGCTGAGGAATGGGCTCAGAGCATCGAAGACGATCTGGCAACGGCACAAGTGCCATAGATAGCTTGGGTCCGTGTTGCGAAACTGCAGCTCATGGACAATGCACGGGTTTGGTGGAAGGCGGAAGAAAGCCGTCTTGATCAACCCATCGAATGGAAGACTTTCCGAGACATGTTCGACGCAAAGTACTTCCCTGAGACAGCCAGGTTCGATATGGAACAACAGTTCATCCATCTGCAACAAGGTTCAATATGGATATGACGCTGAGTTCACCATGCTCAGTCGGTAAGTTATGTCTCAATAAATCGATTTTTCAATATATCACATACTACACAGCTAACACAATACTTTAACAGATTTGCGGCACACCTGATACCGACGGATGAGATCAGAGCCCGTCGATTTCAACAAGGTTTGGATTCGGAGATCCAGGCTGCACTAGCCACATGAGATTTTCCGACTCATGAATCGGCTCTGAAAGCTGCTCGCCGTTATGAGGCAGTGGTAAAGATGAGAGGCAGATCTCAAGCCGCTGGAGTTAAGCGCCCTGCCAACCAGATGGCAGGAGGAGCCTCATCAAGGCCATCTTTTATGCCAAGGAGACCGGGAATACAGAACAACAGGCCCAGCCCAGCCTTTTGTACATACTGCAAGAGAGCTGGACATATGATGAAAGACTGTCGGTGAGCCAACCGTCTTTGCTTAGTCTGCGGCTCAGCTACTCACGATATTGGGTCTTGTCTTCATATACAAAATTCAATTGCTACACCCAGGCCAGCAATCACTTATCAGCAGAGACCGGCTTTTCAGGCACCTGCTCCAAGACTCGCTCTCCCTGCTCCATCATTTAGAGGACCACCGACTACACCTCCTCCTCGTCAGTTCCATCAAGCTCAACGGAACATTCCGAGAAATGCTCCTCCGGCTAGGAGGATTGTACCACGGCGACAGGATTTCACGATGACTGTGGAAGAAGCTGAGGACACTGGCCAAGTTATCACTGGTAACCATTTCTTCTCAAGCTTTTCCTTTCAGTCTTAATACCTACTCACATATTTTCTCTATACTTAAAACATATCCCACATACCTTAGGTACAATCTTAGTAGCCTCACTCTCTGCACTAGCACTCTTCGATACCGGAGCATCTCATTGCTTTATGTCGCAACGGTTCGTCCGAACTCATGCGATTCCAGTCACACTGCTTGTATCCAGCTGGAATGTCAGTTCAGGGAATGGCGTTCTAAAGACAACAATGGGATACAGCTTGTGTCCAGTAGTCGTCTGCAGCAGAGAATTCTATGCTGACTTCAAGGTGCTGTACATACCGAACTTCGATGTGGTTTTAGGAATGGATTGGCTAGGAACCTTTTACGCTACCATCGACTGTCGTGAAAGGAGGGTAGTGTTCGAGATTCCAGACCATCCGGTCTTCTATTTCAAAAGTGGAGACCGTAACCTAGAGCCAAGTACTTACAAGGCGAAACCAAAGAAGACAGTGATTGCAGCAATTAAAGCAGAGGAAGAATCAAAGCCAGAAATGGTTCGAGAGTTTGACGATGTGTTTCTTGACGATATATCAGGTTTGCCTCCTGTCGAGCTCTTGAATTCAGCATTGATTTAGTACCCGGAGCACAACCGGTGATGAAAGCACCTTATCGATTAAGTCCGGAAGGTTTGAAGGAAGTCCGAACTTAGTTGGATGAATTATTGGCGAAAGGATGGATTCGTCCCAGCACGTCAAGTTGGGGATCACCAGTACTGCTTGTGAAGAAGAAAGAAGGTTCATACAGAATGTGCATCGATTATAGAACCTTGAACGAAATAACGATAAAGAACAAGTATCCGCTACCGCGTATCGACGATTTATTCGATCAGTTAAGTGGATCTTGTGTTTTCTCCAAATTAGATATTCGTTCAGGTTATCATCAGGTGAAGGTTAAGGAATCTGATATCCACAAAACGGCTTTCAGAATTCGTTATGGACATTACGAATTTTTTGTGATGCCATTTGGAGTGACCAACACACCAGTAATATTCATGAACCTAATGAATCAAGTTTTCCGGGAGTACTTAGATAGGTTCGTTATCATCTTCATCGATGATATCCTGATGTATTCTAAGAGTCGGAAAGAGCACGCCGAACATTTGAGAATTGTCCTGGAAACTCTACGACAACATCAACTCTACGCCAAGTACAGCAAGTGCGAGTTTTGGCTAGATCAAGTCGGTTTTCTTGGACACATCATATCAGACGAAGGGATCTCTGTGGATCCAGCGAAAATTTCAGCAGTAAGCGAATGGTCGACACTAAAGTCAGTGAAGGACATTCTGTAACACCCGAGTTCATTTATACCAATTCCAGTTTCGTATTTATCCGTGGTCCTTCTTGATTTGGTGTGTTTGGGTGCGAATGGTATTTCTATATTTTACATTGCATTCGACCCGACCCGCTTGCTCGAACCTGTTTGTTTCACATTTATAGATTACCCTGACTTGCTACATAGACACGTGCATCTCATGTATATTGCATACTGGCGTTTTACCTGGCACTGCATCTGTTACCGTATAACATTTTAAGTCATGTAAAATAATTTAAAATTGCATTTCTTGGCCTGTTGATACCTCTAACCCCGTGGTAGCGTCCGCGCATCTTGTTCTCGTCCCGTTCAGTGAAACGGACGTGTTTGGATGGCTACGCGCACATACGTGCATTCGTTCTTAGGGGTATGCATTTACCTTGACTGAGCATTCATTTTGAAATTTGGAAGTCGCGTATATTTTTTTATATTTTAATCGGAATTTTTAGACCCGACCCGGGCTTGTTTTGGAGTAAATTTGTATTTGCCAAAATCCCAGTACGTACTAATATTATATTAATATTCTAAACTATTATTTATTATACTGCCTTATATTTTTTCGTTAACAGAATATAATTTTTTCAAATCCATACAGTTAAGAAATCTTTCTCATAAAATTATTTCCCTAACCATTTCTTAACCGCGAGCCAATCACATTTCACCTTTTACCCCCGGGCCCCACCAACACCTCTCTCTCGCTTTCTCTTTTCTCTTTCTCTCTCTCTCTCCCCTCACTATTCCCTACGCTAACATCCAATATTCTCTATCCTCTCTCTCTCTCATTCTCTCTGTCTCTCTCCTCTCTCTCCCCCCTCCCGAATCCCTCTCTCTCTCTCCAATCTCTCTCTCTCTCTCTCAGATTCTCCCCCTCTCACTTCCTTTAATTTATATATCTCCTTATATATTATTGTTTCTTTCTCCCTCCTCAGTTTCTTTTAATCCCACGAGAACCCATCCCCTCACCTGTCTCGCGCCTTCGCCTCCGTCGCCACCTAAACTATCACCTCCTCGTCTTCATCCCCTCATCTCCTTCATCTACTCCCTCAATTGTCGACCAACCCTCAACCCGACACCACCGCCGGCTCCTCTGCCAACCCCGGGCCCTATCTCACACGAACCTAAACATCGACCATCTTTCTCGCCGAAGCAAACCACCGCAGCACCCTCGTCGAGTTCCCACCGTCGTCATCACCTTGCCGCCAACCCAGATTGTCTTGCCGCTGTCCTCGATCACAATCGCCTTCGCCTCGTTGTCTCCATCGCAGCAATCCAGATCACCCTCGCCATCGGTACACAACACCATCAACACCTATCTAGCCGCAACCCTCATCGATGCAACCTTCGTCTTCCTCCTCTTATCTCCTGCACGCGACAGCACCCATCCCCGTTCATCACTCTTCTTGGCTCTAGCTGTCTCCACCCCGCGACCCTAACCTCCGATTGCCTTTGTGGCCATCGGCAAACGAGGCCCGAGAACAGATCATGAGCATCTGGGACTAAGCTGATATCATCAAGGTTAGCGGTGTGGAACTCGAGTTCCTAACAGGAAAAGACTTGGTTGAAGATGAGGTGGCGATGACACTGTAGCGCCCGAATTTCAAGCTTATGCTAGTGACCCTCGGAGAAAAGGGTTGCAAATACTACACTAAGGATTTCCATGGTGCTGTTGCAGCATTCACTGTTAAGCAGGTGGACACGACAGGAGCGGGCGATGCATTTGTTGGGGCAATTCTCTGCAAGCTTGTTGAAGATCCATCTACTCTTCAAGGGAGTAACTCCACAACTCTTACATCTAGTTCTGACCAGTTGATGAAAGGAAGCGGGCAAAAGATTAACTGTGCGTAGTGTGGATCAGTTCCGTGTACCGTGCGCGCGTCGCGACGTTTTCCCGCCGACGCGAGACGTTCCGTTTTCCGTGTCGCGATCCGTCGAGGCAAGTGAAACTTGCTACATGCTATTTTAAACTATTCATATGCTAAATTAATTATTTCCTGTTAAATCCCCAATTAGAATTGCTAGAAGTAGATTTCAAGATTAACCGTATAAAGTGCCGTTACACATTTTATAATTCCGGACTTGAAGCCTAATTTTGCACCTGATCAGTTATAACTAACAATCACCTGTACATGATAGATCACGTTGTTTAGTGCCCTGATCCCCTTTATCCAGTATAGCCTATCAGACATCCATGTGCAACTTAAACCGGTCTAATTACAACTGCATCCATTAATAGATTATACATGTCGTCGCATCCAGATTTATTAACATGTTTTCTGCATTCATATCTATCATACGGTAATCACATAAAGCTGACACTGTCTGTTAAACACCACTGATAACTGTACAGCTAGTTAATTGAATCTGCTTATTGCTTTATTCATTGCTTAGATCATGTTGTTGATAACCATGCTTGATTATGTAACTGATTATGAGCACACCCATGATATCGTTTGCATCTTGACATGACTTGCTACATACATATTGATTGACCCGACATGGCACCGTATACTGCTTGACTTGACCTGATGTACCATGACCTGACCCGTTACCTGATCTTGTGTCTAATGCCAACAAACCTGACATGTAGTCCTCACGGACCCTTCCTGTTGTCTATCCAGACAAACCTGCTTACCTGATCCTGTGTTGGCATTAGTTCTTGATTACTGAATACCTGACTTGACATACACATATATCTTGGGGGTATGGGGAAATCAAAGGTGAAACTTGACTTGTAACTCAAAAGTTCGCTACTTGTTCTGATCAGTTTTAGAGGCTGGGCCAGCCTTGGAATGATGCTGCTGACATCATTCATCTGTACACATTCCTGTTTTAGTGCCTAGCGGCATGTCTCGGTTTCAGCCCGAGAATCTGGACCGTGGTCCCGGGTATGCACGGGATACTATTAAGTTATATCGATGATTCATCAATTTGATTTCAAAGACTTTAGAGTAGAAAACCCAATAGAACAGTTTAGTCTACTCACTGCACACTATCCTTCACTGCCCTGATTTATATTACCGTTACACCTGCTTTTCATTCATGTTTATATTTGCATTGCCTGTTACCCTGTTTATATTTTATTGCTTGATGACATGACGCGCTGACGTTTGGGTTTTGCATGGCCCAGATCCTCTACCTTTGTTGCAGACTGATCAGGAGTATTGCCGCTGTTAGACCGAGCGGTGAAGTTCCTGTCGGTATGTAGTCTCACTTTCCAGGTTTCATTATTGTACCTTTTGGCTTCCGCACATTATTATTTCTTGACTCTATTACCCTGGCTTATGAACATGTACTAGTTAGTTAGTCTACTTTCCTGTTCTTGATATCTCTACAGCCGTAATGTGACTGTGGAAGGATTTTTCCTATCCACAGGTAGCATGGTTGCTATGTCACGTGCCCATCTTAGCGTACTCTGGGAAGCGGGGCGTGACACATTCGAAGTTTCTTGGGTCTAGCTGGATATTACAGAAGGTTCATTGAAAGCTTTTCGAAGATAGCAACACCCTTGACCAAGCTTACACGTAAAGATGAAGAATTTGTGTGGTCAGAAGCATGCGAACAAGCTTTCGTAGAACTCAAGTCAAGGTTGACATCAGCGCCTATTCTCGTTATACTGGACCAATCTGGAGGTTTCAAAGTACATTGCGATGCATCCGGTAAGGGATTAGGATGTGTTCTACATCAGCACGGAAGAGTTGTGGCTTATGCTTCAAGACAGCTAAAGATTCATGAGCGCAATTATCCGACGCATGATTTGGAATTGGCAGCCGTTATCTTTACTCTTAAGATTTGGCACCATTATCTTCTTGGTGAACGAGTGGACATATACACAGATCACAAGAGTCTGAAATATGTGTTTACTCAGAAGGAGCTTAACATGCGGCAGAGACGATGGTTAGAACTCATGGCGGATTTTGACATCAACCTACAATATCACCCAGGAAAGGTGAATGTGGTACCTGATGCCCTTAGTCACCAACTATTAGCAATGCATCTGGCCACCCAGTGGAAGCTTCAACAAGATTTACATCAGATGGAGATTGAAGTAGTCATGCCAGGTAACGCTTCAAATTTTATGAATTTACAAGTTCAATCTACTATTGTCAATCAGATCAAAACAGCTCAAGCAATTGATGCTAAGTTGCAAAAGACCAGAGAATAAGTAGAGAATGGACTTAGAACAGACTTCATCATCCATGAAGACGGATCTTTGAGATACGGCAGCGGATTATGTGTACCAACAGGTTCTGATCGGGAAGAGTTAATGAAAGAAGCTCACGGCTCTCCCTACTCAGTACACCCTGGAGGTACAAAGATGTACAAATATCTACGTCAAAATTACTGGTGGTATGGAATGAAACGTGAAGTAGCCAGAAGCGTTGCTTAATGTTTGGTGTGTCAGCAAGTAAAGGCTGAACATCACAGGACTGCTGGATTACTTCAACCGTTACCTATCCCAGAATGGAAATGGCAACACATCACGATGGATTTTGTGACTGCACTTCCTTGCAGCACAAAGGGTAACGATGCGGTATGGGTTATTATGGATCGACTCACAAAGTCGGCACACTTCATCCCATTTCGAATTGGCCAATCAACTGAGACATTAGCAAAGAAATACATGGAGGTAAGAATCTACTTAAGATTTAAACTCTTCAAATATGTACTATCTCTGATACCCATGAACTCATATAGAAAATTATGAGACTTCATGGAGTACCGGTCTGCATTGTCTCCGATCGTGACACAAGATTCCGATCGCAATTTTGGCAGAGTCTACAAGCGAGCTTGGGAACAAGTCTGAACTTCAGCACGACTTATCATCCACAAATAGATGGTCAGTCTTAGTGAACTATTCAGATCTTGGAGGATATGCTCAGAGCATGTATGTTAGACTTCAGAGGATCGTGGGAAGATCACATACATCTTGTGGAGTTTTCATACAACAACAGTTACCAAGCAAGCATAGGAATGACACCCTTTGCAGTACTTTCTGGAAGGAAGTGTCGATCACCATTAAGTTGGGACGACATCGGAGATAGAGAACTTCTTGGACCTGAGATGATAGTAGCAACTGTTGATGTGGTTTGTACTATCAGGGAAAGAATGTGCATAGCCTAAGATCGACAGAAGCACTGGGCTGATGCAAAGCGCCGTCATTTGGAGTTCCAGCCGGGAGATCATGTATTTCTGAAGATATCTCCGAACTGTGGAGTGATCCGATTTGGAAGACGGGGTAAACTAAGTCTAAGATATATTGGACCGTTCGATATACTCGAACGAGTCAGTGAAGTGGCTTACCGCTTAGCACTTCCATCTTCATTGGAAGGAATGCATAATGTGTTCCACATATCCCAACTCAGAAGGTATGTGAATGACCCCAGCCATATTCTCGATCATTCCAAGCTCACTGTACAGCTCAACTTATTTTGTGAGCAACAACCTGTGGAGATCCTGGACATGAAAGTGAAGTCACTTCGGAACAAGGAAGTCAACTTGGTTCGAGTGATGTAGAGAAAAGACACTCCAGGAGAATCGACATGGGAAAGGGAAGATGAGATGCGTGCAGTATATCCTCACCTATTTGTAAACTAGTCCTTAAAATAAAATTGTAAATCTCGAGGACGAAATTTTTGTAAGGAGGGTAGACTGTAACAACTTTAATTTTAGTGTAAATAAAATTCATTTAAAATTAATGTATACTTGGGGTATTTACATTTCCTGTGAGTACTATAAAAATTTGTTTTGCTTTTTAATAGCAAGAAAGAGCTTGTAGCTCATTGGTAAGACCTTGCACTGCCGAACCAAAGCACCAGAGTTCAAATCCCATTAGCCACATTATTTTTTAATTAGTTTTCTTTTAAATTTTTAGAAACCTAAGAGCCCACACGTGCATAACTTGTAAAAACCAAAAGTCACATATAAAACAAACGAGTTCAGGGGGTATACCAATCGACAGTGGACACGTGGCGACGAGCCTTGGCCCGACTCGGCCGACTCGGGCCGGCGACTCGGCCGAATCGGCAGGCGGCGCCGGTTCGGGTGAGTCGGATTGCCGAGTTTCCTTCTTGAAACCTGTATCTTTTGGTCTCCCCATAACTCCTGTCATGTTTAATTTCCCTGCATTATTCCAGAGACCATAAAATCCCTTTAATATCCATTTTAATGCAATTTAAATACAATTTTTTTCATCAAACCCTAACCCTAATCTTTTCCTATAAATACCACTCCAATTCACACCCCCTCACTCACAAACTCTGTCCAAACTCTCAAGAAAATTCTCTAGAACTTATGTGTACAAGTGGAGTTAGCAAAGGGCGAAGCTCTGACGAACTTCCGACGACGACCCTAGGAGCTCCCGGCGACGAAACGACGCACCGACACCTCCTAACCCTCCCTTTTCATCTTCTCTAATCAAAAAACCCATAAGTCCCTCATTCCTCTTCTCTTTTCTATTCTGAAAACTTGTATTTCTAACGGAAGCGGAGTTAATCCGACTTCCGATTCGGTTTTCTTTAAAAAGTTCCAATTTTCTTAAATACAATAATACCAAACTTGCACATCATGACCACTAAACATTAACAAAACATATTGAACAAGTTTCATACCAAAAGAATTTATATTGTAATTTTTATCGCACTCTTTCAGAAAAATACCATGTAGTTTAGGTTCGACATAAAAACATCATTATCTTTACTATACCTTTAGATAGTTCACGAGGTAATGGCCTACCTCTTCACAATACTCATATGTAACATAGCACGATGATATTAGAAAACATAGAATTGGGAAAATACGATTTTACACAAAACCACCTCAAACTTATAAAAACCGTTTTCTACAAGATTAAATATTTTAAACAAATCTTTGTAAAGCGCCGCTACAACCCATTTGGGGAACCCGTTTAGGATGGTGTGGATTATCGCACATCCTCGGGCTTAATAGTGCGAGATGCAGACCTTCACAAGGAGCATACGGTCTTGAAAGATTTAAAAATACAAATATCTTAAGAAAATGAGATTTCTAGAAAAGTAATAAATTAAAATTATTTTATATAAATATATATATACATATGTATCATCAAAATATCTAATTTCTGATATAATATAAATATTCTAACTTTTCTAAATCAAAAGAATTACTTTACATGAAAATACCATATAATTCCATACAAGTTCAATACTTTACAATTAAATACCATATATTATGAAATTGGGTTTTACTCACTAGAAATATCACATATATAAAATCTACATCTATGAAAACTCTAAAGACGATAATTAAATACTTGAGGTGTATTTTGAAAATTATACAAAATTATTTTTATATAAAACCCCTCAAGTTGTATAAATTACAATAAGGACCCTAATAAATATAGGTTTAAACGGGACCAGTCTCTTGAGCCTCAGGGAGCCGGAGATATGGGTGCTTGCCTATTTAAGGTAGACAACTTAACAAACGGTGTTATCAACACGGTAATCGTCTTTGAAAAAGACACAAATCCTGCCGTCCATGTGCAGCGGTTACCGATAACACCAAAACCTAATTAAGCACTTCAATTTCTTTTCTAATTGTTCTGACTCAGACTGAGTCTCATTATAAACAATCTGACTTGAATATGATTCAAATACATACTACAGTTCAATATGAATCCATGTATTCAATCTGTTCAATCTATCAATTTATATAACTTGACTGAACCGAACCATGGATATACTTTCATTTACATGATTCTCCAGTTACATTCATTTACTGATATCATGGTTTCGGCAAGTCATCCATCTATACAATCTATAATACAAGATAATACAATTTACAATACAATACAAACAATACAATCAAGATATCGCGGGGTTTAAGGGGTAGATTGGTACGGAAAGTGTTAGAAGTGGCACGAGACTGCAGCCATTAAAACACCTAACCTGTATTCCATTGCTGTTGTACCGTGGCATAAACTGTTCCTTATACATTCCGTTCACCTTAATCTCTGGTCTACTGAGACTCCTCTCGTATACACTGGCATCTTTCTGTACCAAGCTACAAACAGCAGCGTTAACAATATAATACAACTTTAAAAACTACACACTCTCTCTATCTATTCTATTTTTTCTTTATCTTTGGGACTTACTGAGCGATTTGTTCGCTGACGGCATTCTCTTTCTTTCTTCTTTGGAATGTTGTCAGGTGATTCGGATTTTCAGGAGGTCAAGCCCACCGGTGAGGACTCGGATTAGCTAGCCTTCGACCCTGAGCTCTAGATATCTGTACATTTCATTCAGTATTTTTCATTTCTGTTATGCCACTGTTTAGGCATTGTTTTCCATTCCATGTATTTACTTTTCAGATGCATTGTACAAAAGAATGTTAATAAATAAAGTTACTGTTCATTACATTTGTCTCTTGTGTATATTTCTTTTATATTGCTTAGTTACGCTTAGCGTATTTACTTTAGAGTAAATACGTAGCGGCCTCGTCGCGTCCCTTTCTCCGTACACCGGGAAGCGGGGCGTGACACAGGTTTTGTGTTCAAGTCAGGTATTGCCGATATCAATCCAATGCCAACACAAGATCAAGCATGTACAGTTCTCGTCTATGCAGACAACAAGTTACGTCCGTCGGGACAACACGTCAGTATTGTTGGCATTAGTAACAGATCCAAGTAACAAGTCAAGTAGCGTGTCGTGAATATGTCATGTGATGTATATTAACCAAATAGATACCCCATGTGAAACTGTAATCAATATTGGAACACGGTAAACAAAACTGATACCAGGATGCATATGTATCTATCTGTAATAACCATTATACGTTCACTACCAAGTATGATGCAAACTAGATAGCATGTTATACTAATATAGTAGTGTAGTGATATCATGATGTTCCGGCATGCAACTAGATAAACGATTATCAGTACGGATATGAACGGATATCGTAAAACTGTAAATCGATAATATTCGCTGAATAATAAAACACATGAACTATTTTTATTCATATAGATATTGATATAATATAACATAGCATGTTGCAAGTTTAAAACTTGCCTGATCGGATCTCACGTCGAGATACAGATGCTACGTCCGACGTCAGAATAACGTCGTAATGCAAACTTACGCATAGGATATGACCTGGCTGATCAGTGACTTGACGTGGTGACTAGGCTGGACGACGACGGTGACTGGGTTGTCTGGATCGTCGGCAACGTGCGCGACTCTGGCGAAACGATCGGAGAATCAAGAAACGATCAGAAAAAGAAGGAGAAGAAGACTGGGTGCTGTTGTGTCGGGCTCTGGGGTGGCGAGGACAGAGGCAAGACGACGGCGACGTGGCTGCGTCGGCGAGGCGGCTATGGGTTTCTTGAGTTGATGTTTAGGGTGCAGGGGATGTCGTGGAGTTGGTGTTGGTGGTCTGGGGTGTCGGGAGAGGAGAGGGAGGTGAGGAGGTGAAGGAGGGGTGAGGGTGCTGGCGACGGTAAGGTCTGTCGGTGAGGTGTTGGGTTTCTGGGGTTGCTGCAGGGGTCATCGTCGGGGTGCAGGGCTCGGGAGGAAGGAGAAGGGGAGAGGATGTGGAGGTGGTGACGGAGGTGAGGTGGTGATGGGGGAGGGGGCGAGGAGGTGAGGTCGGTGATGGCGAGGACATGGGTGAAGACGAGGGCTAGGGTTTCTTAGGGAGAAGGAGAAAGAACAGAAGAAGAAATAAAGAAACAGGGAGAGAGAGTTGAGGGTACACACACACACGCGGATGGGAAGAGAGATAATAATTAGTTATTATAAATATTATACACACACACACACGCGTATACTTTTACTTTTAGTTTTAGAAAAAATATTATAATATATATTATAGGATTATACAGCTAATATCAAATTACTCCAAAAATTACCCGGGTCTCTTTTAAATGCCTAGTTTTTAAATATGGAGAATATACGTAAAAGTTAAAACCATAATGCGATGTCCGGTCAATAAAAATGCATATCCCTAAGTACGGATCTACGTAAATATACGCAGCGATCCAAACTAGTCTGTTTTAACAATTTGGACATGAACACGCTACATGGGTGCAACCATATGATATGGGGTACGATGGCATACCATGTTAGATATCAAAATATATTATTTGGTTATTATTTGTATTATTTAAAAGATACGCGGATAAAAAATATATTATATATGTGTATAGAATCTAGATATGCATGGATCCTCTGTACTAGCGAATATTTGATGTAATCTAGAACCATGATGGGTTTCAAACATGCGGGTCGTGTCGGAAACTAACCACAGCCACCAAATTCATTATTCGCACCCAAAAGCAATAGTAATAAAGAAATCTGTCGCAAAATATGAAATACCCCAAATAAATATAGTATAATAGTGCTAGGGTGTTACACACCCGTATCTAAGGTCATGCTTCAGACTCACTCTAGGATCGTACTGTTCATCCTTTCAGCGATCCCATTCTGCTGTGGCATCCTTGGTACCGTTTTCAACCAATGAATACACTTTTGTGAGCATAACGTCTTGAACTTCTGTGTGTAATATTCCCGTTCATAATCAGACTTAAAGCATTTGATCTTAGTCCCCGTTTGGTTCTCAACACGCGCAATCCAGTATTTGAAGATACCAAACACATTGGACTTATTCTTCATCGCATGCACCCATATCTTCCGGTTTACATCATTGATGAACGTCACGAAGTACCGATTTCTTCCATAATACTCTACTGAGGTTGGACCCCATACGTCCGTATGTACCATCTCCAGCTTCTTGGTCTTTTAGCTACGCCTCCAATCTGGAATCTGAGCGCGCTTTGCTTCCTACAAACGCGACTCTCACAAATCCTCAACTCCACCTTTTTCAGCCCCGTAAGAAGCCCCCTACCCTGAAGAATTTTCATGTTCTTCTCACTGAGGTGCCCCAATCGTTTGTGCCACAATGAAGTCTCCGAATCTATCTCCGAACCCGTCGCTAATGCAACCAAATCTCCACTGCTCCCATTGAAAGAATACAATGAACCACTCAGCTTGCACCTTGAAACCACCAACGATCCTTTGATAATCTTCCACTGAGAATTCCTAAACACCGTCATGTAACTCTCGTTGTCTAGCTGACTTATGGAAATTAAGCTTTTCTTCAAATCTGGAATATGACTCGCGTTCTTCAGCTAGATCTGACTTACTCCTGACAGTTGTAGTATGATCGTCTCCTTTCCAATGATCTAGCACGGCTGACCATTTCCCATCGTCACATGTCCATGACCATCTTAAACATACTCGCTGAAGTGATGCCGGCTTGAAGTGCAATGAAAGGATACCCCCGAATCTAGGAACCAAGCATCTGCATTTGTACTGTCGTTCGCTGATAGATAAAGCCTATGTTCCCCTTGTTCTTTTGTAGACACTGCATTAGCTTTCTTTTCATTTGCCTTCTCATCTGAGCCTTTCTTTGGAAGTCTGCATTCACTCTTCCTGTGACCCTTCTTTCCGCAATTCTAACAGGCGCCTTGGATTTTTCATTAAGATTTTCCTTGGCTTTTAAACTTGCCTTTCTTCCCTTTCCCCTTTCCATCGTCCTGCCGCGATTCTCCACTGAAAGTGCAGAAGTTCCCGAACTTTCACTCACAGCCTTTCTTCACATCTCATCATTTAATATGCAACTCACCGCATCATTAAATGTGAGACTTCCTGTGATCGAGTTTCTAACCGCCATTATGAGATTTTCCCAACTCTCCGGCAATGAACATAGAAATAAAAAGGCACGAACCTCATCTTCAAATGCAATTGAAACTAATTCGAGTTGGCTCGTCAAGTTGTTGAATCGTTCAAGTGTTCTGTCACCAAACCACTTCCTGCCATTTTCATGTTGAAAAATTTCTTCATCAAGTATATCTTGTTTGATATTAAAATCTTCCCATACAACTTCGCTAACGTCGTCATTAGCACCATAGTTGTCTTCTCCTTTGAGATGTTAAAGACCACCTGTGGAGTCAACGATAGTATTATCGTCGTCAGGGCTTTCCTATCCAAAAGATTCCACTTCTCAACGGTCATCTTCTCGGGATTTTCGCCTAACAACGGAAAATATATATCCTTTTGGTATAGATAGTCCTCTATCTGCATGCACCACCAACCATAATTGTGATCATTGAATTTTTCGATCCTAGTTTTATCCCCTGCCATCTTTCGTCTATATCGCAAGTAAACCCAATTTCTCTTTCGATCTGAACCAACGCCTTCAAAACTACAATTTAAGAAAGTGGGGAAGAGGACACAGGCGTCGTTACCCACCATTAACCTAGATCGTAGAATCGAAGAGCCCTAGGTTCCTTAACCTTTCTCTGATACCAGTTGATGGTATCAAGTATCAAGCCCTAGGCTCTGATATCGGTGTCAGGGAGGGAAGTCGATATACAGAACAATGCTTGCGACAAATCAAATCACGCAATAACAACAACCACACAATTAATAATGAAAGACAAATTAATAACGATGCGAGAATAAATAAATAAGAATCAAACAAAAGACAATGGATTTGTTAACGAGATTCACCGACCGTATGGCTAGTCTCCGGTAGAGCGGAATCTGCAATGTCTACTATAATCTTGAATAAAGTACACCACGAGCAATCTCTAGGAGATTTCTCTCAAATCTCTCTAAATCTAAGATGTCACCCTCTCAATACAATATTATCTCTCTTCTTTTGATTTAATTTGGCAGTACAAACATTATATGAGAAGTCCCTATTTATAAGCAAACCCTAATCCTACCAAAAATAGAGATAAATTATAATTTGGTAAAATAAGATTCGCAGCAGTTTTCATGATGACAGACGTCTAACCCACGCTTGGGCAGATGTCTGCCTCGACTTTATATCTCTTCAGCATCTTGGGCAGACGTCTGGTCTTTTGTCACCAGACGTCTGCCACTGCTCTGGACTAGGCTTCAAGGTTACCCAGACGTCTGAACCACACTTGGTCAGAAGTCCGATCACACTCTGTACTTGGTCTTAATTCTTCCGCAGACGTCTATCCTGCTGGCCTTCAAACATTTGTCGTTACTCTGTGTTTCTGACATGCTCTCGTGTATACGTCCAGACGTCTGCCTTCTTTTTCTGCTGACGTCTGACCTAAAGTATTCTCCACAATTATTAACATCCCTTTGCTTGAAATATATATTAGGCATAGTTCTACCTTATCTCCAGGGTGTATATATAAACGGTCATATGATATATTTTCTCTCGTGATTTAGATAAGAGCAAAATGCCTTTGGGTTTCAGCTAGTCATGGTTATCATACTTGGGAAAGATCATTTAGTTATGCTACAAAATTACAATCGAGGGTTTTAAATATTGGATATCTGATTCAAATCAGGTAAGAGTTGTTTGTTGTAGATTGAGTCTAAAAATAATGGAGACATTAGTCGATGTTGAATGCTCATTTCAGGCATCCTAGGCATCCTATACATACGCGTGTGTGTACACACACATACACACACACACACACAAATATACCAATATATACATATATACATATACATACGTACATATATAAATTATATCATCAGATGATCGTCGCCATTCATCTTCATATTCCGAAATATGGGTGAACAAATTTTTATATGATTTGGACAATCCGTATTCACGTAGGTTTGTAAAATATTGTGTTGTCGAAAAACTGTTCATTTTAGTACCATATAATACATAGATAAAATGTGTCCAAACGATATAAAATTTGTTATACACATATATTAAAACATGAAAATCAAGATGAACTGTCCGGATCATCCAAAAAAATGCATATTGAGTTTTTTGGTATATGGTGTAACTAACTTAGTTACACCTAAAAAGTAAATTAGTTGCTCCCAACACACATTTACTATAATATACTAGTTAGTTGTTACACGAAGTTGTCTGTTAAACATCCATCCGATGCAAACATTTACTCGAGTCGGCTTTGGCGTTATTATGAATATTTAGTAACTTGATGTATCTAATTGGTAATTCATAAATTTTCATTTCTATCTCATTCTTTTTCAATACATCTAATTTTTTTATTCTATCCAAATACTATTTGTATATCACTAAAAATTACATGATATGATTATATAACCAATAAGAAAGTGTATGGAGGACTGATTAGCTCAAAAATATTATGTTAACCGTAATCAGAAATGGCGTCGCTTTGCAGCTAGCCGGTGAATACGGGTCGATCCACAGAGATGTGTAAATTTTTTATGTGTTTTTACGAGTTGATTCCGATGGTGGTTTGATTTTTCTCGATTGATTTTAAAAACTAAGTTGTATGATATTAAGAGACTTGCTAGGGTTAGGTCTAAAGTGGGGTTTGATGAGATTGATCTTATCACCTCTTTCAATGCACTCGATTAAAACTTTTTAGAAGTCGTAACAATTATTAGTAAAGGGGATTATGATGATTGAGAAGAAACGAAGTTTCTTTCTCTAGATCCTTGTCCGTCCTTTCCTACTAATTGCTATAACCTTTATGGACGTCATGCATGTCCGGTCCTTTATACTACGGTGTCACCTTTACCTCGTGGGTAGGGTGCCGTAGGGAGCGGATCATGCATGCGTGCATGAAGTTCTATTTATGAAAAATATTTGGCATTGAGAGAGATGAGAGATATTCATCTCTCAATCCCTCCTTTGTTCCTAACCCTAACAAGCGAGGAAATTACTCGCTCATTAGGGAAAATGACATTTTGAAAATACCTACCGATTGCATTTAAAAGCACTACACTAATTTAAACTAGGGCAATGGTATGATTACTCTAAGGCAAGTTTTAAACGAGAAAGCTAGGGCAACAATTGAATTATAACTAAGGCAGGAATTAAAAATAGAAACTTACAGAAATGATGCTCTTTTTCTCCCAACAATTCTGAATTTTATTGATTGAAAAGAGGCATAGGGTTTTACAATTTTTGATTACAATTTATAAGTAAACAGGGAAATTTAGGGTTACGGGATTCGTACACGTGCAATTACAGATATGCCCACGTAAAATCCAAACCCCTGCACCGACGCACCGACATGAGAAAACTGCACCGACACGGGCTTTAAATGGCCGCGGAACCGCGGCATGAGGGGGGTTTGGGCCGCGGTTCCGCGGCCCTTTGGTGAGATCATCTCACCATCTTTTCTGGGCTTGTTTGTAGTTATCTGGGCTTGTTATTTCTTCATCTCATTTCTCTGTTTGGCTTCTTATTCTTCTCCAGATTTTTCAGTGAAAAACATGTAGCGATCTTTTAACCGTTTGCCTTGACATTCTGGACCTTGCACTGTTCTTCGTCTAGGCTTGACCAGGATCCTTCTATTTGTTGGTAAAAAGTCCCTTTTCTGTTGTCTTGTGTCTTTTTCACTGTTTTCGCTCCAAAAACCAGTAACCTGTAACATGTAGCAGACATGTGTCAAAAGCACCTGTTTTTTTATAAAACGCATAAGAATGGGGAATATAAAATGCAATATTATGATATGAACACGGACTTTGAATGTTATAGCCGATAGAAAGTGTATGTCAGACTATGAAATCGGACAGTGTCCAAATTGTTGGACGAAAAATCCTCATAGTGATACAACCATATTTTAGCCATATAGTACTGTTGAGGCTTTGAAAACCATATATCGAAGGATATATTGTTAGGAGTTTTCAAAATCGTATAGTTCAAATCAAAAAATACAACGAAGAGACAATATAGCGGGGATACAAGGCAATATTGGATATTCATATCATGTATCATCTATATTGTTTCATGAATACTCACTTCGTGATAATTAATGATTAGATTCCATCATATATAATTATTATGGGGTTTTTCCGCATCAAATTCCTTGATATTTTCAAAAATACAAATCAAATGCTTTCTATTTTCAAAAACAACACCAAATTCTTTAACTTCATATAAAAGAGACACATCCGTTAAGCTGCAGTTAATATGATCAGTTATCAGGATGGGTTAAGGTAACTGCAGTTAGGATTTATTAAATTTGGACAATATTTACCCATCATTTCATTCCTTTACTAGTTCATTATCATCTCGCACATCACTCTTCATTATTCTCTCTCATTAACAAATGCAATCTTTACTCTCTTCTCCCACCTTCTTCAACTCCTCTCTTCCATTCAAAACCCCAATTCTCATCTTCTTCATTTCTCTCTTCTCCCTCATCCCCATTAACCCATCTCACTTCTTCACTCAAAACCTTCAGACATTTCTCCCTATCAGATCCCTAAATTCCAATATCGGATCATGAAATACCCAAAACCCAACCATCTAACCTAGAAATTCAAAAATATTTTCATACTTTTATCTCTCAACTCAATCCCAAGCTCTCAAATTCGTTGTAGCACATCATCCTAGAAATCAAGATATCAATTTCACTCCAATTTCTTTCATTAATATCGATTTGATAATGTAAATTTGATAGTGTAGATTTCCAGGACTCTAATTAATTTGAATACTGGATTTTTAAAGCTTCAATTGAAATCTGCACAATTTAAGGCTTCAATTAAAATATGCAATTTTAGGTTTGAAAGAGAGTATTAATTGTGTGTGAGAAGGAAGAGAGAGGGTGTGTGAGTTTAAGATTGAAAAGGAGAGGATGAGAGAAGCAAAATATCAATGGAGGAAGAATAACAAGAAAACCTAAGGTTTAGGCCCTTTAAAAACAAACTCATCTAACTGGGAACGGTTCTGTATTTTGAAGGTCCTAACGGCTATTATTGATGGTGTTTCCCCCAATCAGAGCAAAGCTCTGCTGGAAATTCAAAATTCAAAATTTGAAGTAACGCTTCAAATCTCGGGCGCAACGCGCCACATGTCAGGCGCTAATACGTCAGCGCAGCGCCCAAGAAGGTGCGCCCAATCAGAGCAAAGCTCTATTAAAGGAAGCAACGCTTCAGTTGCGCAAGCACTGAGCTGCGCGACACGTGTCAGCGCAGATGCGCTAGCGCAGTTGCGCTGCGCTGTGCGCTGCGTGACACGTGTCACGCGCTGGGGCATCTGCGCCAAACAGAATTAAATTTCTAAGAAATCTTTTCTGTTCTTGTTAAAACAAGAAGATTTTCTTCTGTAAAACAGAAGCCCTTGGATCAAAGATCCAACAATGGGGAAAATTCCCTAAATCACTCAGAGAAAGATCTCTTTAACAAATCTAACTAATTTATGGGCACTATAAAAAGGACCCCAGACCTCCATTAAAAGGCATGAACATTTTTCTAAAAAAAAAAGAGAAGAGAACTCTTGAGAACTCCTCAAGAACAACAGAAGGTAAAAACCTTTAGGAAAGAGAAAATTCTCTTATGGACAGACTATTGATCTAAGAACAAGATCAATAATCTTAAATAAAAAGAAAAAAATAAGTAATAGCAGTGCTTTGCACTTTCTTATGAACCATTGGTTCCTTGAAAACAAAAGAAAACTTGTTTTCTTTGATTTAAAATCAACCAAAATATAAAACAGTGCTTTGCACTTGAAAAATTGCGCTGTTGCGCTCCTTTGTTGGCGCAACTCACCAGAGCGCGCCACGTGTCAGCAGCGCAACAGCGCAGTGCACTAGCGCAGCGCACTGCGCTGTTGCGCTTGCGCTCGCCAGAGCATGACACGTGTCCTCACCACAAGCGCTTGCGCTCAGTGATTGGCGCAAAGCGTCTGAAAAATGCAATGCATTTCATTTCCTGAAGGGCCAGGCCCAATTAAAAGGCTTAACAGGCCTAATAAATAAAATGCTATGCATTATTTAAAAGGGCAGAGCCCAATTGAAAGGTGGACCAAAACAAATGATTTGCATCATAATAAAAAGGGCAGAGCCCAGTCAAAATGGGCATAAATGGCCTGAAGTAATGCAATGCATTATTTAAGTGTGGACAAAGCCCTAGCACAGGTCTAATAGACCGGAAATAAATAAAGGTGTTGAACATTTTCCACTGGACTTAGCCCAATTTTGGCCGTAAGTCCTTAAATAAAATTGACTGAGCACAGCTCTCTCTTAAATCAATTTATATCCGGTTCGAGGGTACATCTCCGAACTCCTTTGACGACTGTCGTTGTAATCCTTCAACGACGTCAGAGAGGTGACGGGTCCCGACGACCACACAAACTAATGTTGGACCGAAACGTCCTTAAACTAATGTTGGACCGAAACGTCCCTAAACTAATGTTGGACCGAAACGTCCTTAAACTAATGCTGGACCGAAACGTCCCTAAACTAATGATGGACCACTACGTCCCTAAACTGGAACAATAGAGTCTCCAAATGCTCTTTTGCCGGATCTAAACGATCCTGTTTAAGTTGATCTTAGCCCCCAAACACGGCTATCATATCCTTAAACATTCAAACGGACTATAAAACTCCAAATCAACCTTGGTTTAAGGGTACATCTCTGAACTCCTCTGACATCTGCCGTTGTAATCCTTCAATGACGTTAGAGAGGTGACGAGTCCCGATGGCCAGATATTAAATGGATTATCACGTTAAGTTGGTCTTAGTCTCAAACAAGACTATCGTATCCTTAACGAACGTTTAAGTTGATCTTAGCCGCAACGCGACTAATGCATCCTTAAACTAAAAACACCAAACCCAAATCTAAGTAAATACGGATTTGGACTAATCCACGTCCTACGGGCGACGGCATTACTCAGTCTCCGTATACAATCCACGGGCAACCATAAACAAAACAAACACATATGACACGAAGTGAAATTCTGGAGAAGGAGAAAGTTGTTACCGCGATGCGGTAGCGTAATTAACTGCAGGGGCTTGCGCCTGCAGGGAAGAGCGTCCCCACAATCAAAAAACCCTCAAGCGAGGGGGAATCTGACGAAGTCTGCTACATCGGCCGCATCCGTCTAAACCTCCGATACACGGTGCCATAAATCAACTTGGCATCTTCAGAGAGGTGGACGGATAAAACCAAATAGCATCTGCCCCGAATCTCAGCGTCTGGGGACATCGCGGTCTTGTGCGCCGTCCTTCGGAGGGGAACAGATTCTGGCACGCCCGGTGGGACCTCTTCCTCTTTCCACTCCACACTTCATGTGTCGTCTTCGTGAACCAATCGCGGTTTGTTAAATGGTTGCCTTCGGATTTCAAGTTACTAAGATTTGGTCTTTTGTCTGGCGCAGAACTCAAGGTTCAATGGCCTCTAATTGCATCAACTGCTCGAAGTGCCAATGCAACAGACGCTCCACCTCACCAGGAGGTGTAGCATATGGGCCCCAAGCGGCTTCCTTCCTCGCTCTGCCGGTAGACCAGGTGACTCAAGCCACCACTGGCCTGTTCTTCGGGACCATGATCCCATCTACAAGCTTCCCTGAGCCAATACCTGCACCGGAAGTGAACAAGAAGTCGGTCTTCGACCGGCTTACTGCTACTACGACCCCTGTCAACGGGTCGCCCACTACCAAACCGACAGCCTCTGTTTTCACCAGGCTAAATCAGAACTCTAAACTGGCTGTCCCAAGGAAGGCAATGACTGCTGCTTCAGAAGTCGTCAAGGCGGCTTCCCCTGTCAAAGAGTCAGTCTTTTCAAGGCTGACGATTCCTGCTCCTGTCCATGCTCGAAGATCTGTCTTCGATAGGTTGGATATCACACCTTAGAAGACAACCTCAGTCTTTAAGAGGTTAACACTGGCGGCGTCCCGTTCAGACAGGGGGCAAAAAGAAGATGTCACAATCTCCGAACCAGTCCCAACGACTCGTCATGCTCGACGTCGCCATTGGCAACGAGTGAGGAAGGCAGGGGGCAACTCCCCCTCAGGGATAACTCCACCAGCTCCAGTGGTGGAAATCAACGCTGCTGTTCCAACTGGGAACATCTTTGAACTGCTGAGGAGGGTACGGAAGAACTCTCCAACCGCTACACTGAAGAGATCTCCTCCACCTGCGGAGAGAGTTTCAGAAACGAAACGAGAACAGCCCCCTCAACGGCTGTCCTCAAGAATTTATAAAGTTTGGCGGAGGGTTCAAGACTCCGTGATTGACCCAGGTCACTCTCATCACCAGAAAAAAGTGAAGGTGGAAAAAGACAAGGACTGTCCCATTAAACAGCAGGGGACAGTAGCTGCTAGGCTGCCCCTTCAACGGTTCCTTCAACCTCAATGGCCCACAAAAGAAGGAGGCCAGAGAAAACTCCCGTGTCAGCGGCAAAAGTTAAAAATGGTGAACCTAAACGCCCTAAGTCAGGGGGCATAACAGTTCATACGGTTTACATGGCATTGGGAAAAGAAGATAGCCGCATATCAACAGGTCATAGACCGCACACGAGGTCAGTGACCAAGGCTCAGGAGCAGCAGCAGAAGCTCCAAGAAATGATGAATGCTATGGCCGCACTTACAGGGCCGAAAGAAACCCCGGAAACATCCTCGGACGAGCGTCAAGAACAAGAAACGGACGCCGAATTCCTTCGTCGCGTATTAGAGAAGAAAGATAAAGAAGCTGCGGAGCAGGCAGCCAACATAAAGAAAATGGCCCTCCTGTTCCAGGATATGGTGGGTATGATGATTCAACAAGATCCACCTGCTGAAGATCCCCCATCATTCTTGAAGACGATAGGGGAGAGACGTCGAATCCTCCACCAGTTCTGTCCACAGCTAAAGAGGATACAATCTCCAAAGCTGATTTGGATGAATACATTGCCCAGCAAATACGGGTTCATCATGCAACCGAAACAGCCGGCCAGGTCGTGAAAACGGGGAGACCATATCCAAGTTGGTACGATCAAATCAAGTACCCGCCAGGTTATACGATTCCCAAGTTCCATGTCTACAAGGGGACGGGCAATCCTCATTAGCACGTTGCCCAGTTCAGGGCACTCTGCGGCAACACCGGCGGTGACGACAAGCTGTTGCTTCGCCAGTTTGTTGGAAGCTTATCAGATACGGCGTTCGAATGGTACTCTGAGCTCCCGAACGACTCTATTAAAACCTTCGCGGAGATGGAGCTGTTGTTTACTCAGCGTTTTGCAAGCGCCAGTGAACGTACCCCGATGACAGCACTGATTAACGCCAGGGTAAAACCCGGCGAGACGTGGGTTCAGTACGCTATACGATGGCGGAACTTATGGTCGAAGTGTGAGCAACGCATTGAAGAAGCTCCCGCGGTGGATATGTTTATGGGAACCCTCGATCCACAAGCAACCATCTCGCAGTTTATGATGTTTTTCAAGCCGACTACCTTCCAAGCCTTGATTGACAAACTAGCACAGATGGATCAGATGGGCCATAAACCTCCTCTTCCAAAGCTGGACTCCCGAAGTGATAAAGGGAAGGGAAAAGCGATTGTCGTCGCTAATTCTCAACAACAACCGAGCGACTCGAAGCCGGTTGCTCGTCAAAATAATATGCGCCCGTACGTACCCCTTGAGGATAGGATGGGACGTCCTTATTCCTTTCCTCGCGATAAAACAAGGAGGTTATTCGAGCTGGCATTGCGCAACAGACTCATAAATCTGCCGGATCCAAAACGTCCGTTGCAACCAAGTGACGTCAACGAGCCTAATTACTGTCCTTATCATCGAGTACTAGGCCATCCGATCGAAGACTGCTACGTTTTCAAAAATTGACTTGAAAACCAGTACCGACAGGGCAAGTTCGCGTTATCTGAAAAATGGAAGGTGAACCCCCCGCAGCCCCACACCTCTAAGGGGACGAATACGCCGGGGGCAACATGCTCCGTCGTTGAAGAAGCTCCTTGGGAGGTTGTATTATCAGCTAAAACGAAGAGGATGCTAAATGATCTTCAGACATGTCCAGCAATCAAGTGGAAGAACCCATTGGAGCCGCAAATTATGGAGGGAATGCTAAAACCTCGTTCGACTCAAAAGATTGGTGGAAGTGGCCCAAACACTCATAACCAGCCGTCGAAGTCTTCAAAGAAGAAGAAGAAATCGAAGAAGCCCGTGAAGCCCAACGACAAGCGCACGGACTTACAAAAGCAAATTGACGCGCTGGATGAATACAACCAAAAGGCACGGACTCCCATTACGCTCTAAGAGTTCCTCAATCACGTTTTTCAAGAAGAGGATGAGGGAGAAAGTTCATCAGATGAATCCGAGGAATATGTGGCGAGCTGTCATATGATTTCCCATTCGATCACGAATGATGAGGGGACTCCTTGCACCGAGAAGCTGGGGGCAGATCCTGAACCAAAAGTCCTGGGGCCACCAGATGAAGTAATCAACGCATTCCTTAATGAAGCTCGGTTGAAAAGTAAACCTGATCGGGAGCGTGAGGCGGCTATATTTGAAAGGGCCAAGCGCCAGCGACTTGATGAAGGAGCTGAGACGATCCCGCTGGAGCAAAACACCTCCGCTACCGACAAAAGCCAATTCAAGATGAGGAAAAAGTTTGCTAAGGCCATATCAATGGGCATGAAGCTACCATCCTCTGAAGGAAACATCGCCGGTGAAGTGGAAACGCACCCCTCGTATTGCTTATATCATCGGAAGATTTCGCACCCCACTGAAGAGTGCAAAGCTTTCGATAGATGGTGGCAAGGATATGTTGCTCATCGACAACGCTTTAAGCGGGAAAAGTGTAAAACTCGTCGAGAGCAAAGAAATACGACCGAAGGACTTAAAAGAACTGCTGGCAATTGTTGCATGGTTAGCACCGGCGGGTCACAAGTACCTACATTCGAGAGCGATTCTGATGAGGAGCTGGAACTTTCCCCTCTCTTTAAAGAGTCCGCTTTGGGAAAAGAAGAAGGACCGAAGGTCTGCGAAAATATCCGGCTGCGGAATCGGACGCTGCCTGAAAAGAACCTCGGACGCTTAAACAGGAAAGATAAAGGGAAAGAAAAGGTCCCTGAAGATATCGTCTTAGATGACCAAGTGGTGGAAGAGCTAGCCGCCAAGGACCTGCCGAAGAAGAATAAGGTGGATTACAACGTCTTAGCGCATCTGAGAAAGCTACCCTCACAGCTCAGCATTCTTGACGCCCTTTTGTTATCAAAGGAGGTGAGAGATTCGTTAATTAAGGTGCTCCAAGACCCAGAACAATTCCAAGCATGCCTGGACGAGGAAAAGATGAAGGATGAATTGGAGGAAGTGCACACGGCCGATGTCACTTTCGGCGACGAAGACCTTCTCCTTGGGACGTGCGAACACAATCGCCCCCTCTATGTCTCAGGATATTGCCATGATATAAAGATAGGCAAAATCTTGATCGATAACGGATCGTCTGTTAACCTACTCAATGTGCGGGTGTTGAAGGAAATCTGCATGAGCATCCAGCACCTTGCTCGGGACAAGATCACCATCTCCGGGTACGACTCCCAATCGTCAAAGACTCTTGGATCTGTGATACTGACGCTACGCTTCGGGCTACTCGTCACGGACATTAAGTTCCACGTCATAGACGCCAAGACATGCTACAACGCTTTGCTCGGCCGACCATGGTTACACGAGTACAACATCATCCCTTCTACACAACATCAGTATATGAAGTATTTTAAGGATAGTTTCGAGTATACCGTGACGGGAGAACTGAACCCTTTCTCTGTGAACGAGGTCCGCAAATATGAAGATGCCAAATACTTCTTACCGGATTTCGAAGACACAGAGAGGTGTCACAAGCCGGAGAACAAAACTAACGCCACCATCCCTGTCTTCGGCAGTGATACTGAGGAGGAAGAGGAGATGGTTTATTCGGGTCCGCCCCAACACAACAAGCCGGGACCATCAGCTCCTACGTTGATCTTTGGCAGCGACTCGGAAGATGAAGTCCATGCTGTATTCTCTGCTCGACCTTCCATACGAACGTCCGCTGACGAGGAGCAAAGTCTACAAGTCACCATAGTGCCGCTTAAACACCATAAAGAGCTGGACGCACTTAATATCTACAGTATAGAAGAGCTACAAACATTCTACATCCCTCCCAGGCGAGAAAGCGAGAAAGCAATTTTGTTCTACCGCTCTGAAGAAACCAAGGTGGAAAAAGAAACCTGGCATGGCGCGGATCCCACGCTCGACAGGCTTCAGCCTATCTGTTTTCCTAGATATTATACAGAGGGTTTGAAGAATCTGCTGAAACGCCAGGGGATATCCTTCAAGCAGACCGTTCGGAAAGCCAACTTCTATGACAAAGTCTGGAACGTTCCCGGGACTCAACTCAAACTGCCTAATGGGAAAATGGAAACAATTGGGCTTGGATACATCAGGTCAAAGAAACGAGAGTTACTACCCGGCTGCTACGTCGTGTATAACCTTGATGAAGCGACGGATGCTCAATGGGAGGACGCTAATCCTAAGCCAGTGAAAGTTCCAGATGCAAAGGAGCCCAGTCCGCCGTTCGAGGAGCAAATGGACGAACTTATAAAGAAAGCTGGTCAAAAAGTCCGAGACGATCATAACCGCGAAATGGTCATCTACGAGAAAGCTAGGACGCAACGCCTTCTCCAACAGGCCGTGAAAGATGAAAAGGCTGCTCCCTGTCAACCTGTTATAAACAAGGCTCGGCGCAGAAGCAGAAACAAGTCGAAAAGCGAAAAGGGCGCTCGACGGCAACAAAGCGGGACTAAGAAGCCACGTAGTCGGGAATCGAACGGTCCGGATCTGTCCCTTGTAAAGAAGATGGGTCGAGCATACTCTTTTCCTCAGGACAAGACGAAGAAGATACTTGACCGAGCTATAAAATACCAGATGCTTGCATTGCCAGAGTCTAAAAACCCTGAACAAGCGGGCGAAGTCTCACACCCGGACTATTGCTCTTACCATCGAGTAATAGGGTATCCTCTTAAAGATTGCTTCACCTTCAAGAATTGGGTCGAAGATCAGTATCAGCTTGGCAAGTTCGCTCTATCCGACAACTGGAGGGTAGCACCGCCACAGAAGCACGAGCCCAAGGCCACGAAAGGAGAACCGGTTCCACATTGGGATTGGAAGCGAATTCACACCTGTCACATGATTACAATATTAAAAGAAGAGCCCGAGGACATAGAGGAGCTCCCTTGGTGCTTCGAAAACAGCAGCGACGAGATAATCTCAGAATTCCCACCAGCGCCAAAAGAGCTGGAAGATGGAATCCATACCACTGCAGATAACCTCAAGAAGATTGAGTTGGGGACGGCAAACGATCCACGACCGACATTCATCAGCGAATTACTATCTGAAGAAAGGGTAGCTGGGTTAAAGGATGTGCTTCTGCAGCATAGAGATTGCTTCGCGTGGAACTATTCCGAAATGCCGGGACTAGATCCAGAAATTGCTGTACACAAATTGGCGATATCCCCGAACATCAAGCCAGTCAAACAGGCGCCGAGAAGAATGCGGCTTGAGCTTGAGATGAGCATCAATGCTGAGGTCAAGAAGCTGATCGACTCTGGCTTCATCCAGGAAGTTCAATATCCTGAATGGATCGCTAACATCGTCCCGGTGATGAAGAAAAATGGGACGGTGCGCATAAGTGTGGACTTCCGGGATCTCAACAAAGCCTGCCCGAAGGATGATTTCCCGGTGCCAGTCATCGAACTGATGATAGACAACACGTCCACTCATGAAGTTTTCTCCTTTATGGATGGCTCATCAGGGTATAATCAAATAAAGATGCATCCCGAAGACCAGAAGCACACCGCCTTCAGGACTCCTTTGGGTATATTCTGCTACAAGGTGATGCCCTTCGGTTTAAAGAACGCCGGTGCTACTTACCAGAGGGCCATGACGAAGATCTTCGATGACCTTATATACGAAATCGTTGAATGCTATACCGACGACCTCGTTATTAAAAGCAAATCATATGAGGAACACCTCGAGCATCTGAAGACCGTATTTCAACGCCTTCGGCAATACAACTTGAAGATGAACCCGCTTAAGTGTGCATTCGGAGTTTCCTCAGGCAAATTCCTGGGATTCATTGTTCGACCTTGAGGTATTGAAATAGATCCGTCAAAGATCAAAGAGATCATGGAAATGCCTCCGCCAAGAACCCTTAAACAGTTGCGATCTCTCCAAGGGAAACTCGCATATATACGGCGATTTATAGCCAATCTTTCAGGCAAGGGCCGTCCTTACAGCCACCTGATGAAGAAGGGAACCCCGTTCGTCTGGGATCAAAAGTGCCAAAGCGCACTAGATGAGATCAAACAGTACCTGCAAAACCCTCCAGTGTTGGCTGCTCCGGTTAAGGGAAAGCCTCTCATTCTTTATAGAACCGCCCTCGAAGGTTCTTTAGGCGCATTATGGGCACAAGAGAACGATCAAGGGAAAGAAAGAGCACTCTACTACTTAAGTTGAGTTCTACTGGGGGCAGAAAGCAACTACTCCCCCATCGAAAAACACTGCCTGGCGTTGATCTTCACGATAACAAAGCTCAGGCACTACGCGTTGGCGCATGAGGTCCGTCTCATTTCAAAGGTGGACCCCCCTTAAATACTTGATGTCAAAGGCCATATTGACGGGACGACTCGCTAAATGGGCCCTACTCTTGATGGAGTTTTCGATCACGTATCAACCTCTCAAGGCAGTGAAAGTCCAGGCCATCGCCGACTTCCTCGCTGAGCATCCCATACCCGCTGATTCTCTTCTAAATTGCGATCTTCCAGACGAACATGCGTTTGATGCGATCGACGGTGGTGATACCCGATGGGAGCTCTATTTCGATGGAGCATCTTCCGTAAAGAAGCGCAAACAAAGTACCCCTATAATCAAATCGGGGGTAGGACTCATCTTTGTAACTCCATAATGAGGGATAATGCGCTTCGCTTTCTCCTTAACAGAGCCTAGGACAAACAATGAAGCCGAATATGAAGCTTTGATAGCGGGCCTTGAGATTGCCATTGACATGGGAATTAAAAACCTCCTCATATACGGGGATTCTCAACTGGTCGTTAGTCAAGAAAACGGCGACTACCAGACATGCAAACCAGAATTGGTGAAGTACGGGGAAAAGGTGCAACAACTGTTGACCCAAATTCCCTCCTATACTTTGGAGAACATACCGCGCGCAGAAAACAGCAAAGCAGACGCGTTGGCCAAACTTGCTAAAGAGTTGGCTGACGAGAACCTCGATGACGTTAGAATCGTGGTACAAAGCCGTCGAGTGCTTGCCCCAGCAGAAATATCTCCGGAATTATTCGAAGAAAAGGGAGCGAGCGAGCAGAAAACTCTGCAAATAAAAGACCCGGAAAAGGCCGAGGATTGGAGGGAAGTCTTCATAGACTACTTTAAGTCCCACCGAATGCCTGAAGAAGCGTCCATAAGACATCAGCTTATGAAACGAGCTCTGTATTTCGCCTTCGTTAACGATACTCTGTACAAGAGATCATTTGATTCTTTGTGGCTGAGATGCTTAGGACCTGACGTAGCGAAAAGGGTCGTCCAGGAAGTTCACGACGGACTCTGCGGTTCTCACCAAGCGGGCCCAAAGATGAAGTTGAAGATCAAACGGATGGGCTACTACTGGCCCACAATGATTCAGGATTGCTTCGAATATGCGAAGCAATGCCACTCATGCCAAATTCATGGGGATTTCATTCACCAGCATCCAAATCCACTACATCCAACGGTGGCTAGCTGGCCATTCGAAATGTGGGGGACTGACATAGTCGGCCCCATCGAACCAGCATCGTCTAGAGAACATCGTTTCATCCTGGTGACGACTGATTACTTCTCTAAGTGGGCAGAAGCGGTATCGCTGAGGGAAGTGAAGACGGAGAATATCCTCCATTTCTTCAAGACGCACGTCATATATCGGTTTGGAACGCCAAGACGGATCATCTCCGATAACGGGCCAGCCTACAGAATCCACAAGATCAGTCGCTTCGCGCAGCAACACAATATAGACTGGAGATATTCCTCGGTTTATAATCCGCGAGCCAATGGTCTAGCTGAAGCCTTCAACAAGACCTTGACAAAAATCATGAAGAAAACAGTGTCACGAAATAAGAAGGACTGGCACGAAAGGATGCAAGAGGCTCTCTGGGCATATGGAACCACGTTCAAGACAGCCACTAACACAACGCCATATGCGTTGGTATTCGGTACAGAAGCAGTACTCCCCCTCGAGATAGAGTTACCCTCTCTACGAGTGGCAGTCCACTACGAGCTAACGGACGAAGAAAATGCTCAGCTTCGGCTTGAGGAGCTTGACGCCCTTGATGAAACCCGGCTCATAGCACAGCAAAATCTGGAAGCTTATAAAGCAAAGATGACGCGCTCATATGAGAGATTGATCCGGCCGAGGACATTTCGCCAAGGCGAACTTGTGTTAGTGGTCAAAAGGCCTATGATCCCCAATCGCGCCAAGCGGGAAAAATTCGAGCCAAACTATGAAGGCCCATACATCATAGATAAGGTCTACTAAGGTGTGGCCTATCTACTCATGGACATGCACGGTGAAAGGCCTTTCAGGCCGATAAACGGTTGCTTCCTAAAGAAATACTATGCTTAATGAGCCACAGCCTAGGTCAATGGTAGATGACGACGACTATGTCCGCTCACTATCTTCCTAAGCTCAAACTCCATCAGCAGTAGCCAGCCTTCTCAAACGTCGGACAGAAATGTCCTTAAACTAATAGCAGACCGAAACGTCTTTAAACTAATACCGCAGCATTCTTAGGCTGACGAGATGAATAAAAAAAAATAATAAATAAAGAAAAAATATAATAAATAAAAACGGTATGTCCATAAGCAAAATGAGCATGGATGAAAACCCGAAAGGGCTCCGTGAGTAAAAACAGCAGGGCTACCGGCGAGTGTTCGTGAAAACCCGAAAGCGCGCGACTTCGTAAAAAAATAAGAGAGAGAAAAATAAAATAAAAAGAATAAAAAAAAACGGTATGTCCATAAGCAAAATGGGCACGGATGAAAACCCGAAAGGGCTCCGTGAGTAAAAACAGCAGGACTACCGGCGAGTGTTTGTGAAAACCTGAAAGGGCGCAACCTCGTTAAAGGACACTTACAGGGTCCTCTCGACCCTGTAAGGAGAGACCACCTGCGTGAGATCCTTACGACTCACAAGGGAGCAACACACTTAGGGATCCTGTTCAGTTGATAAAACTGCACATTTGTATTACATTTTTCCTACCATTTTCATATTAAAAAAGGACTTTATTATAATATATCATACATATGGGGGTTTATATGTAAAAACATTATTTTCCATGTGTTAATATATTTTAATTAGCATTTGGTAGGAAAATGTATGCAAACAAATTCATTGACCAAATCCTAGTAGAACTAGGTCTACTAAATCTTATTTGAGTTGTTGTGCAGAATTTTCCAAGTTGTTATGCAGAATTTATCAAACAAATCAAGTTGTTGAAGAAAACTTGCCAAATTAAGAAGCAAAACTTGGAGACCAAGTCTGGGAGCAACCTAGAGAAGATTTCTGAATTCTGAAGGTGCCTAGGATTGCCACATGTCACAATCACAAAGCCCAAGAAAAATGATCGATAGATCTCCACCATTGGCCGCGGAACCGCGGCCAAACCCCCGTGTTGGCCGCGGATCCGCGGCAATATAGAGAGATCTTTTGCTAAAATTTTGGGAGATCAATCACTGCTGAATTTTACCAAGTTTCCAACAATAAGATTCTGGCTTTGCACTATAAAAAGGCACCGAGAGCTTCTTGGAAAATTTATCAAGCCGAAGAGATCACGAAGTCCAAGACGGCTCACGCATCCAGGCTGATCATCAACGGTTCATCTACCTCCTTAGAAGAGACCGAGAAGCAAACTTGGTTTTTGTAATCATTTTCTAAGGAATCAAAGTGTACTTGATATTGTTGATTAATAAAGGTAGCTTTCTTCTTCTTATTCTATTTCTTCGTAGTTTAATGATGCAATTTCTTTCCATCTCCTTTTCTCCCAACATGCGCAAATAATTCTCCGCTTGTTAGGGTTCGTAGGATTAGGGTAGGCTAATGGATGATGAACATCTCTAAACCTTTTTTAAGTCCTATAAAGTTTATGAACTTTATCAAAAGAATTATTAACATCCTAATCGGGCGCGCTAACAATTCTTTGCTAGTTCCGACCACGATTAGAGATTAGATTAATGATTGTTTTGGTAAAGGCTAGATATGAACGGAGTTCCGTGTCGAGATAAGGGTTAAGAGTGGGATTCCTTTTCCCTCCAGAAACCCTAATCTACACGCATCACCGCCGTTCTAGTTTTAAATCTATTAATGGATAAAAATGGTAACTTTTAATTAATCATCCATGACTACTAAATCCTAACGAACCCTACAAGCCCTCTTATTATATTAATTACATCTTTAAAATAATCTAGATCTATATTTTACATTCTTGTTTAACGTAGATTTAGAAACCATTCTATAAAATTCTTTATTCCTCCTCTCTTTCTCAACACATCTAAAGTAAAAGTAAAAGGTTCCACGTTTCCCAGAGGACGACCCGTACTCATCTCGGTCTAGCTACGTGCGACACCGTTATTGATTGCGGTTAACTACAAACACACACTTTTTCGTATCAATCAAATGGCGCCGTTGCCGGGGAATACATGCGTAATTTTTTATTTTTACTATTTGTGTTGATTTCTTAGACGAGTCATATCATTATTAACACAAAACTACAAATTGCATATTTAACGATTTGTGTGTGAATTTTGCGAGAGAATCTGGAGTCACGGACTTGAAGAAACAGGAGATCTAGGGTTCCGAACTTCTCTGGTATATTTCTTAACTCTTTCTCTCTCCTCTCAAATCCAATAAAATCTATTTTCTGCAGGATTCTTTGCAAAATCGCGCCGCTCAAAAATCTTTTTGCAAAAGTTTTGTGATTGGTTTTGTTTTGCATATTTAATACGGACTTTAAGGGGCAAAGACCAAATCAAGATTATGTGGGGATTTCATCACCCTTCCTAAGCCCCACAAATCACAAACCGAGCATATAGATCAACCCTTCATTAATTTAAAAAATATCTAGACCAGACTCTAAGGACTGTCGCGCTCAATAAGGACAGAGGAAGGTCGCGGGTAATCTATCATTTATCTGCATTACTTTTGTAGTGCCTAGGAAAGTGTGACAAAGGCTAGTGGTTTTTAATTAGACCCATGACGTGGTTCCTTCCCACTTACCTGGCACTTACCTGGCTACAAGGGTAGTACGGAGGTGGTAGAGGATTTATCCTGCGGTTTGTCCTTTGGAAGTCTAGGAGCGGTCTAGAGACTGGACCTAGGTAACCATAGTTCTAGGGTTGTGCATTTTTGTGATTTGTCTAAATCCGTCTTTTTTTTAAAAACAAACCAGTTACTTTCTCTCCTTTTTACCCCTTCCCCCTTCTTCTCTTCTTATAATGGGTGACCTAAACAGAAGAACACTTGCCGAGCTTTGCTGTCCACAACCAGATATCTCTTGTTTTCAAAATCCCTTCGGTATACCGTCCGGCTCTTCCATGTCCTTAAGAGATCATATAGAACAAGCAGGAAGAAACAGTTGGCCACCTCAGTCTAGGTCTTATCAACCGTATCCTAATCCGACACCTGTTTCAGTTCATACCTAGAGTGAGGAAGCCCCTAGACGAATGTCCATTGCTGAGCACATAGCTAGGTCTAGAGGCCAAAGTTTCAACCTGGACCAATATCAACCATCACTACCACTGTCCGGAGAAGAGTTTGATATGCGGTTTGTATATAGCCAACCAACCAACCCATATCAATATTCTTCTTATCATAATATTGATCCTACTCCTATCCAAGTTCAGCAACCATTCTGTTCCTATCAATCCAATCCGTCTTTTCCACCTACTCTAGACAGTTCTTCTAATCAGTCATTTGGGAGTTTTAATTATCCACAGGAATTTCAATCTTATACTGAAACCCTTTATCAACCCAAGACTAGTCTGGAGCAGACATTAGAAAAATTTATGGAACTGACGAATCAAATTATGAAGGATTTGCGTAGTAAGACAGAACTGTACACCCTTCCTAATCAAACCTCTCCATTCCAAACTGAACTCCACAACTCCAGTTTCATAGATTCATCAAGTACAATGTCTGATAAGTTGTGTGACTTTGTAGTGTTTGATTTACCTAACTGTGAAGGGTCCATTTCAAGTGAAACCATACCCAACCCTTGTGATCTCTTCACCTCCACTCTTGAACCAAAACTGATTGAAAACCATACTTTTGATGAGGTGTTTGAGAATTTTAACCTTCACTTGAATGAGGTGATTGACGTTGGGGATATATTGATTGATGAACCCGAAATTTTGGATGATTTTGTCCCACCAATTCATCAAATCCTATCACTTCCTTGTGGTCATCATCTTGAGCCGTTGATTCTTCCCGAACCCCAAATATGTCTTGAAGTTGATGATAATGGTATACCCGAAGATCAGACCGAAATTCAGCCTCCATCTTCCACATCTGGTTCAGCAATACTTGACACACCGATTTGTTTACCCATTTCACCTTCTACTTTCTCTGGTTCTTCTTCTGTTCCTATAGTTTCAGTGAGTTTTGATGAACCACAATCCTTTAACTCAAGTTCAATAATACCAGAAATTCAACTTGATTTGGATATTTTTGAAAATGAGGTAGATGAGTTTTTCGAGTACTCTACCTCAATAATTTTTGAATTAAGTAGGATAAATTCTGGCACAAAACTCGTTGACAGCAAAATGTTCAATCACACTATCGATAAAAGTTTTGAAGAACTTTTTGCTGACGAACTTGAATTTTTAAACAATACGGATTTTGTGATTGATCAATCTCCACTTATAGAGGTTGAACCGCCACCATTCCTTCTTCCTAATCATTCACATTCATCCTCATTCTTTCTTTTCTCTAATTTCAAACCCTTTCCAGACCACCTCTTATCCCTTCCCCACTTTTTCTTGACTCGATACAACACATTCTTCCACCAACCTATACGATATACTGATAAAATCTTTGAATGGTTGGTGTTAACTTTTGGTCTTTGTAAAGCTTTATTTTGATCAAAAGACTCACCCCCTCTTAAAATGCTTCGTATTGTCTAACTCATGTTTGAGGGGGGGTATATTTTTGGCTCTTGAACATAACTTTTGTCCTTAAATTTGTGAGCCAAAAAATAAGTTTGGGGGAGCATTTTTCACTTTCATATATTCTTGCCCCCATTAATAATGTCCTTCCAAGCTTACAGGTTTTTGTGATCCAGCAGATAGCAACGGTGAGGACACTGTTGAAAACAAGTTTGGGGGAGGTTTGTGCTTATTTACACATCAATTTGCATCATATTTTACATAAGCACAACATTTTTCAAAATTTTTTTTTTATAAAAAATCTCTTTTATAACAAACGAGTAGAAAGTGAAAAATTACATCCAAAAGATAGGAATAGTTTAAGAAAACCAAGAAAATTAGAAGTTTTCTTAAACGAACTGGTAATAAGTTGTTATGAGCTGTTGTCCCAAGGGTTAGTAAGATAAAGTAAGTCACTAATCTGAGGATAAAAATAAGTCTGAAAAATAGTCCCTATTCTGGAAGCCAAACATTTGAATGTTGATACCCTACTATATGCACTTACACACGTCTTGAAACTCGGGATAGTAGAAGATACCTTGAAATGCTCTTGTCTAAAAGCTAAAGTATGAAAGAAATAAAAAAAATGAAGAAAATATAAAAATGGTGAAAAGAAAAAAATGAACACTGGTTTTGTTATCGCCAAGGCAGCAATAAAAAAATATAGCGAGAGTGCTTCTTCACCTAGTGCCATAAGGCCAACTGGTCTGGGAGTCACTGCTAAGCCTTAGGTGGTGCAAGACGAGGAAAATATTATCACCTAATTAGCAAGCACATGAGTAATCGGTTGGTTAGTACCTCAAGAAGTATTAACGGTCGCATGAAAATGTGTGAGCAAATCTTTAATATTCATTAAATTAAAAAGTACTAAGGTAGATGGACAAGAGTATGATAGTTTGAATTGAATTCTCCGAGTGTAGGGATGTCCATTTCACACACGTGGGGTTATATGATCAATGTTTGGATGAAAGGTAGGAATGAAGAATAAAGAAGATGTTTTATTGAGGGATGATGTGATTTCTAACATTTTTTCATGACTATTAAGATAGGGCCCATGACAACTGAAAAGCTAGTATAGTTGGAAACTCTTCTTTTCAAGGCCTTTCTTTTATGGTTCTTATCTTTATATGTAAATTTCACCATCTCTCTTTTGTTATAGGATTTTGTGGGTGTAATCCGCTGAAAACCCTCAGGAGACAACACTCCTCCTACTAGGGACACCTAGAGGTTTAACGGCTTGTTGCACGTGCTCAGTGCAATCGTGTTGCCTACGAAAGTGTGCTTAGTTTTCTCCTTTCTTTTTCTCCTCTTGAATAAACTAGTTTGCTCGGGACGATCAAAAATAAGTTTGGGGGTATTTGTTCAGTTGATAAAACTGCACATTTGTATTACATCTTTCCTACCATTTTCATATTAAAAAAGGACTTTATTATAATATATCATACATATGGGGGTTTATGTGTAAAAACATTATTTTCCATGTGTTAATATATTTTAATTAGCATTTGGTAGGAAAATGTATGCAAACAAATTCATTGACCAAATCCTAGTAGAACTAGGTCTACTAAATCTTATTTGAGTTGTTGTGCAGAATTTTCCAAGTTGTTATGCAGAATTTATCAAACAAATCAAGTTGTTGAAGAAAACTTGCCAAATTAAGAAGCAAAACTTGGAGACCAAGTCTGGGAGCAACCTAGAGAAGATTTCTGAATTCTGAAGGTGCCTAGGATTGCCACATGTCACAATCACAAAGCCCAAGAAAAATGATCGATAGATCTCCACCATTGGCCGCGGAACCGCGGCCAAACCCCCGTGTTGGCCGCGGATCCGCGGCAATATAGAGAGATCTTTTGCTAAAATTTTGGGAGATCAATCACTGTTGAATTTTACCAAGTTTCCAACAATAAGATTCTGGCTTTGCACTATAAAAAGGCACCGAAAGCTTCTTGGAAAATTTATCAAGCCGAAGAGATCACGAAGTCCAAGACGGCTCACGCATCCAGGCTGATCATCAACGGTTCATCTACCTCCTTAGAAGAGATCGAGAAGCAAACTAGGTTTTTGTAATCATTTTCTAAGGAATCAAAGTGTACTTGATATTGTTGATTAATAAAGGTAGCTTTCTTCTTCTTATTCTATTTCTTCGTAGTTTAATGATGCAATTTCTTTCCATCTCTTTTTCTCCCAACATGCGCGAGTAATTCTCCGCTTGTTAGGGTTCGTAGGATTAGGGTAGGCTAATGGATGATGAACATCTCTAAACCTTTTTTAAGTCCTATAAAGTTTATGAACTTTATCAAAAGAATTATTAACATCCTAATCGGGCGCGCTAACAATTCTTTACTAGTTCCGACCACGATTAGAGATTAGATTAATGATTGTTTTGGTAAAGGCTAGATATGAACGGAGTTCCGTGTCGAGATAAGGGTTAAGAGTGGGATTCCTTTTCCCTCCAGAAACCCTAATCTACACGCATCACCGCCGTTCTAGTTTTAAATCTATTAATGGATAAAAATGGTAACTTTTAATTAATCATCCATGACTACTAAATCCTAACGAACCCTACAAGCCCTCTTATTATATTAATTACATCTTTAAAATAATCTAGATCTATATTTTACATTCTTGTTTAACGTAGATTTAGAAACCATTCTATAAAATTCTTTATTTCTCCTCTCTTTCTCAACACATCTAAAGTAAAAGTAAAAGGTTCCACGTTTCCCAGAGGACGACCCGTACTCATCTGGGTCTAGCTACGTGCGACACCGTTATTGATTGCGGTTAACTACAAACACACACTTTTTCGTATCAATCAAATGGCGCCGTTGCCGGGGAATACATGCGTAATTTTTTATTTTTACTATTTGTGTTGATTTCTTAGACGAAGCATATCATTATTAACACAAAACTGCAAATTGCATATTTAACGATTTGTGTGTGAATTTTGCGAGGGAATCTGGAGTCACGGACTTGAGGAAACAGGAGATCTAAGGTTCCGAACTTCTCTGGTATCTTTCTTAACTCTTTCTCTCTCCTCTCAAATCCAATAAAATCTATTTTCTGCAGGATTCTTTGCAAAATCGCGCCGCTCAAAAATCTTTTTGCAAAAGTTTTGTGATTGGTTTTGTTTTGCATATTTAATACGGACTTTAAGGGGCAAAGACCAAATCAAGATTATGTGGGGATTTCATCACCCTTCCTAAGCCCCACAAATCACAAACCGAGCATATAGATCAACCCTTCATTAATTTAAAAAATATCTAGACCAGACTCTAAGGACTGTCGCGCTCAATAAGGACAGAGGAAGGTCGCGGGTAATCTATCATTTATCTGCATTACTTTTGTAGTGCCTAGGAAAGTGTGACAAAGGCTAGTGGTTTTTAATTAGGCCCATGACGTGGTTCCTTCCCACTTACCTGGCACTTACCTGGCTACAAGGGTAGTACGGAGGCGGTAGAGGATTTATCCTGCGGCTTGTCCTTTGGAAGTCTAGGAGCGGTCTAGAGACTGGACCTAGGTAACCATAGTTCTAGGGTTGTGCATTTTTGTGATTTGTCTAAATCCATCTTTTTTTTAAAAACAAACCAGTTACTTTCTCTCCTTTTTACCCCTTCCCCCTTCTTCTCTTCTTATAATGGGTGACCTAAACAGAAGAACACTTGCCGAGCTTTGCTGTCCACAACCAGATATCTCTTGTTTTCAAAATCCCTTCGGTATACCGTCCGGCTCTTCCATGTCCTTAAGAGATCATATAGAACAAGCAGGAAGAAACAGTTGGCCACCTCAGTCTAGGTCTTATCAACCGTATCCTAATCCGACACCTGTTTCAGTTCATACCCAGAGTGAGGAAGCCCCTAGACGAATGTCCATTGCTGAGCACATAGCTAGGTCTAGAGGCCAAAGTTTCAACCTGGACCAATATCAACCATCACTACCACTGTCCGGAGAAGAGTTTGATATGCGGTTTGTATATAGCCAACCAACCAACCCATATCAATATTCTTCTTATCATAATATTGATCCTACTCCTATCCAAGTTCAGCAACCATTCTGTTCCTATCAATCCAATCCGTCTTTTCCACCTACTCTAGACAGTTCTTCTAATCAGTCATTTGGGAGTTTTAATTATCCACAGGAATTTCAATCTTATACTGAAACCCTTTATCAACCCAAGACTAGTCTGGAGCAGACATTAGAAAAATTTATGGAACTGACGAATCAAATTATGAAGGATTTGCGTAGTAAGACAGAACTGTACACCCTTCCTAATCAAACCTCTCCATTCCAAACTGAACTCCACAACTCCAGTTTCATAGATTCATCAAGTACAATGTCTGATAAGTTGTGTGACTTTGTAGTGTTTGATTTACCTAACTGTGAAGGGTCCATTTCAAGTGAAACCATACCCAACCCTTATGATCTCTACACCTCCACTCTTGAACCAAAACTGATTGAAAACCATACTTTTGATGAGGTGTTTGAGAATTTTAACCTTCACTTGAATGAGGTGATTGACGTTGGGGATATATTGATTGATGAACCCGAAATTTTGGATGATTTTGTCCCACCAATTCATCAAATCCTATCACTTCCTTGTGGTCATCATCTTGAGCCGTTGATTCTTCCCGAACCCCAAATATGTCTTGAAGTTGATGATAATGGTATACCCGAAGATCAGACCGAAATTCAGCCTCCATCTTCCACATCTGGTTCAGCAATACTCGACACACCGATTTGTTTACCCATTTCACCTTCTACTTTCTCTGGTTCTTCTTCTGTTTCTATAGTTTCAGTGAGTTTTGATGAACCACAATCCTTTAACTCAAGTTCAATAATACCAGAAATTCAACTTGATTTGGATATTTTTGAAAATGAGGTAGATTAGTTTTTCGAGTCCTCTACCTCAATAATTTTTGAATCAAGTAGGATAAATTCTGGCACAAAACTCGTTGACAGCAAAATGTTCAATCACACCATCGATAAAAGTTTTGAAGAACTTTTTGCTGACGAACTTGAATTTTTAAACAATACGGATTTTGTGATTGATCAATCTCCACTTATAGAGGTTGAACCGCCACCATTCCTTCTTCCTAATCATTCACATTCATCCTCATTCTTTCTTTTCTCTAATTTCAAACCCTTTCCAGACCACCTCTTATCCCTTCCCCACTTTTTCTTGACTCGATACAACACATTCTTCCACCAACCTATACGATATACTGATAAAATCTTTGAATGGTTTGTGTTAACTTTTGGTCTTTGTAAAGCTTTATTTTGATCAAAAGACTCACCCCCTCTTAAAATGCTTCGTATTGTCTAACTCATGTTTGAGGGGGGGTATATTTTTGGCTCTTGAACATAACTTTTGTCCTCAAATTTATGAGCCAAAAAATAAGTTTGGGGGAGCATTTTTCACTTTCATATATTCTTGCCCCCATTAATAATGTCCTTCCAAGCTTACAGGTTTTTATGATCCAGCATAGCAACAGTGAGGACACTGTTGAAAACAAGTTTGGGGGAGGTTTGTGCTTATTTACACATCAATTTGCATCATATTTTACATAAGCACAACATTTTTCAAATTTTTTTTTTATAAAAAATCTCTTTTATAACAAACGAGTAGAAAGTGAAAAATTACATCCAAAAGATAGGAATAGTTTAAGAAAACCAAGAAAATTAGAAGTTTTCTTAAACGAACTGGTAATAAGTAGTTATGAGCTGTTGTCCCAAGGGTTAGTAAGATAAAGGAAGTCACTAATCTGAGGATAAAAATAAGTCTGAAAAATAGTCCCTATTCTGGAAGCCAAACATTTGAATGTTGATACCCTACTATATGCACTTACACACGTCTTGAAACTCGAGATAGTAGAAGATACCTTGAAATGCTCTTGTCTAAAAGCTAAAGTATGAAAGAAATAAAAAAAATGAAGAAAATATAAAAATGGTGAAAAGAAAAAAATGAACACTGGTTTTGTTATCGCCAAGACAGTAATAAAAAAATATAGCGAGAGTGCCTCTTCACCTAGTGCGCTAAGGCCAACTGGTCTGGGAGTCACTGCTAAGCCTTAGGTGGTGCAAGACGAGAAAAATATTATCACCTAATTAGCAAGCACATGAGTAATCGGTTGGTTAGTACCTCAAGAAGTATTAACGGTCGCATGAAAATGTGTGAGCAAATCTTTAATATTCATTAAATTAAAAAGTACTAAGGTAGATGGACAAGAGTATGATAGCTTGAATTGAATTCTCCGAGTGTAGGGATGTCCATTTCACACACGTGGGGTTATATGATCAATGTTTGGATGAAAGGTAGGAATGAAGAATAAAGAAGATGTTTTATTGAGGGATGATGTGATTTCTAACATTTTTTCATGACTATTAAGATAGGGCTCATGACAACTGAAAAGCTAGTATAGTTGGAAACTCTTCTTTTCAAGGCCTTTCTTTTATGGTTCTTATCTTTATATGTAAATTTCACCATCTCTCTTTTGTTATAGGATTTTGTGGGTGCAATCCGCTGAAAACCCTCAGGAGACAACACTCCTCATACTAGGGACACCTAGAAGTTTAACGGCTTGTTGCACGTGCTCAGTGCAATCGTGTTGCCTACGAAAGTGTGCTTAGTTTTCTCCTTTCTTTTTCTCCTCTTGAATAAACTAGTTTGCTCGGGACGATCAAAAATAAGTTTGGGGGTATTTGTTCAGTTGATAAAACTGCACATTTGTATTACATTTTTCCTACCATTTTCATATTAAAAAAGGACTTTATTATAATATATCATACATATGGGGGTTTATGTGTAAAAACATTATTTTCCATGTGTTAATATATTTTAATTAGCATTTGGTAGGAAAATGTATGCAAACAAATTCATTGACCAAATCCTAGTAGAACTAGGTCTACTAAATCTTATTTGAGTTGTTGTGCAGAATTTTCCAAGTTGTTATGCAGAATTTATCAAACAAATCAAGTTGTTGAAGAAAACTTGCCAAATTAAGAAGCAAAACTTGGAGACCATGTCTGGGAGCAACCTAGAGAAGATTTCTGAATTCTGAAGGTGCCTAGGATTGCCACATGTCACAATCACAAAGCCCAAGAAAAATGATCGATAGATCTCCACCATTGGCCGCGGAACCGCGGCCAAACCCCCGTGTTGGCCGCGGATCCGCGGCAATATAGAGAGATCTTTTGCTAAAATTTTGGGAGATCAATCACTGTTGAATTTTACCAAGTTTCCAACAATAAGATTCTGGCTTTGCACTATAAAAAGGCACCGAGAGCCTCTTGGAAAATTTATCAAGCCGAAGAGATCACGAAGTCCAAGACGGCTCACGCATCCAGGCTGATCATCAACGGTTCATCTACCTCCTTAGAAGAGATCGAGAAGCAAACTAGGTTTTTGTAATCATTTTCTAAGGAATCAAAGTGTACTTGATATTGTTGATTAATAAAGGTAGCTTTCTTCTTCTTATTCTATTTCTTCGTAGTTTAATGATGCAATTTCTTTCCATCTCTTTTTCTCCCAACATGCGCGAGTAATTCTCCGCTTGTTAGGGTTCGTAGGATTAGGGTAGGCTAATGGATGATGAACATCTCTAAACCTTTTTTAAGTCCTATAAAGTTTATGAACTTTATCAAAAGAATTATTAACATCCTAATCGGGCGCGCTAACAATTCTTTGCTAGTTCCGACCGCGATTAGAGATTAGATTAATGATTGTTTTGGTAAAGGCTAGATATGAACGGAGTTCCGTGTCAAGATAAGGGTTAAGAGTGGGATTCCTTTTCCCTCCAGAAACCCTAATCTACACGCATCACCGTTGTTCTAGTTTTAAATCTATTAATGGATAAAAATGGTAACTTTTAATTAATCATCCATGACTACTAAATCCTAACGAACCCTACAAGCCCTCTTATTATATTAATTATATCTTTAAAATAATCTAGATCTATATTTTACATTCTTGTTTAACGTAGATCTAGAAACCATTCTATAAAATTCTTTATTTCTCCTCTCTTTCTCAACACATCTAAAGTAAAAGTAAAAGGTTCCACGTTTCCCAGAGGACGACCCGTACTCATCTCGGTCTAGCTACGTGCGACACCGTTATTGATTGCGGTTAACTACAAACACACACTTTTTCGTATCAATCAGATCCCGACGATTCCTAGGGAGAAAATACATTCGCGAGATCCTCACGACTCGTGAGGAGAACTCTCTTATGGGACCCTCACGGCTCATAAGATTTGAAAGTCTTAAGTCACAGAGACCTAAATCCGTGCTTAAGCAAACCCCCACAAACTTCCAATATTGCCCTACAAGTGGCTCAATACTGACCCTTGTATACAATCCACGGGCGCGAATAAACATTTCCCTAACCAAGTCTCATCCGTGACTGGGGATATGTTCGCATGGTAAACAACCCTTGTAAATCCTCTCGATTTATGAGGAGAAAACCCTCATGTAGGATCCTTACGACTTACAGAGGAAACGAACACTTAGGAATCCTCACGAGTCCTAAGGAGAAAATACACCTACAAGATCCTCACGACTTGTAGGGAGAAATGACTTCGTGAAACCCTTACAGCTCATAAAGTCAAAAGCCTTAGCCGACAGGACCCTTACCCTGGTCGCTAAGCCACCTTTGTTCGACATCAACAGAGGCAGATGATGATTCGCTCCTAGTAATATCCCAGTTGTAGCGGTGTTGATGCCGAAATCGGTTTACGGCGGAAAGCCGGTAGGCCGCACATGCATACAAAATAGCCGAAATGATTGGGCAACTTGCAATAAAAAGCAGCGAGTAAAAATGTATGCATGCAAAATAGCCGAAATGATTGGGCAACTCGCAATAAAAAGCAGCGAGTAAAAATAAAATAAATAGCCGAAATGATTGGGCAACTCGCAATAAAAAGCAGCGAGTGAAAGCAAAATAAATAGCCGAAATGATTGGGCACCGCGAAAAATAGCCGAAATGATTGGGCAATCGCGACCTTCGCGATATAAAAACTGAAATGATAGAGCGTCGCGGAGATAAAACAAAAAAAATGATGATAAAACTTTGGCCCTACAGTTAAGATCACATCGATCCCTGTATACAATCCAAGGGCGTAAACAAAGAGGGAACCATACTTTCCCAACAGGCTCCGCCAGAAGACGAAGCCAAATCTCGACGGTTCAGTCCAACTCTGAAGAAACCAGTGTCTTCAGCAAACTCCTCGACTCACGGATACAAACACTCCTTGACGAAAGCCTCCTGATCCGCGTCGACTCGCAGAGCTACCAGTGCCTCCGTGGGAAATCTTCGACTCGTTTCAAACCCCAAGGAAACAAATAATCCTTGGCGCTTGGGAAACAAATAATCCCTAGCAAACTCCTCGATTCACGGATACAAACACTCCTTGACGAGAGCCTCCTGATCCGTGTCGACTCGCAGAGCCACCAGTGCCTCTGTGGGAAATCTTCGACTCGTTTCAAACCCCAAGGAAACAAATAATCCTTGGCGCTTGGGAAACAAATAATCCCTAGCAAACTCCTCGACTCACGGATGCAAACACTCCTTGACGAGAGCCTCCTGATTCGCGTCGACTCGCAGAGCCACCAGTGCCTCCGTGTGAAATTCTCGACTCGTTTCAAACCCCAAGGAAACAAATAATCCTTGGCGCTTGGGAAACAAATAATCCCTAGCAAACTCCTCGACTCACGGATACAAACACTCCTTGACGAGAGCCTCCTGATCCGCGTCGACCCGCAGAGCCACCAGTGCCTCCGTGGGAAATCTTCGACTCGTTTCAAACCCCAAGGAAACAAATAATCCTTGGCGCTTGGAAAACAAATAATCCCTAGCAAACTCCTCGACTCACGGAAGCAAACACTCCTTGACGAGAGCCTCCTGATTCGCGTCGACTCGCAGAGCCACCAGTGCCTCCGTGGGAAATCTTCGACTCGTTTCAAACCCCAAGGAAACAAATAATCCTTGGCGCTTGGGAAATAAATAATCCCTAGCAAACTCCTCGACTCACGGATACAAACACTCCTTGACGAGAGCCTCCTGATTCGCGTCGGCTCGCAGAGAAACTAGTGTCTCCGTGGGAAATTCCCGATTCGTCTCAACATGCAAATGAAGCCTCAGGCAGCAGGGACTAGAAAACTTGCTTCCTGAACAATGGGACCCTGCAAGTCAATCCAAAATGGTCTCTTGCATACTATTCACGGGTCTCACTCTCCAAAGTCGAATTTCGACGAGGAGGGAAACAACCGCTTGTGGGTCCTCTCGACTCGTAAGAGGGAAAAATTCTCTTATAGGATCCTTACGACTTATAAGAGAAAACCACACTTAGGAATCTTCACGATTCCTAAGGAGAAAACCCACCTACGAGATCCTCTCGATCCGTAGGGAGAAAAGTCTCTATGAGACCCTCACGGCTTATAGAGTTGAAAAGTCTTAGACAACAGATCTGAACCTGCGGCCTAAGCCATCGCTATTTCTTAAGAAAGTCAGGATACTCGTTCTGATCATCCGTCAACCATGGTTACTAAGGTCGCATGCTGATAATGAAAGAAAGAAAAGACGGAGAAAATAACACATTACAAAAAAAAGGTGTATCTTTTATTCATAAACTTGATTGGGTACAGGATACATTATGTCAAAGAATAAAAAAATATATATATACATTCTTTTATCTACAATTACAAACGATACAAAGAAGGATAGCTACTGAGGGGGAAGTGTCTTTAGTAAATCCACAAGTTGCTCTCGCACTTCCTTCAGCGCCTCCTCCTGAGCGGCTGCCGCGGCCACCTCCGCTTCCACCCAGGCTCGCTGCTGCAAGAAAGATGAAAGTTGCTCCTCCGCCGCCTTCTGGGCTGCTTCCTGGCTGGGTGCAGCTCGCTCGACAACATCAAGGTGTTGCCTCAATGATAACCCTTCAGAAAGACATTGCAGAAGGCCCTCAAAGACAACCTTCAGCCGTGCGGCGTTGGCCTCCACCCGAGCATGCAGTTGGGCAGACTTGCTCGAAGTCTCACCTCGCTCCTTACGCCTTGAAATGACTTCTTGTTCGAGGTGGTGGAAGTAAGGAGCGCTCTGCTCAATCCACGCTGTTCTTTGATTACTGGCAGCCAAGGCCTCGGGAGCGGGACGCAGCGACTCCAACCGATGCAGGCGGGCCTCGATCTCCCTGCAATGGTTAACCCAAGATGTGATGATACCCTCGTCATGAAAGTTCACGAGTATCACCAGCATCGGGTTAACCGCTATAGCAAAATCCGCAGCAGAGGTAGGGGTCTCGACGTCGAGCTCCTCAATGTAATCGCTCAACATACGTAAGCTGTTCGCGGCGCCTTTCGAAGATGGACGTCTCAGGTAAGGACCTGCTGGCATTATGATGCGAGATTCAAAGGGCGCCGAGACCGGAACGACAGCTGAAAAGAAACAAGATGTGATCAGATAACAGTTCAGAAAATAAAAAGGGGGATTTATCAATGTGATAGTCGCTGTACCAGCTGAGGCAGATGGCAGGGCCGGAAGGGTCGGCAGCGCAGTCGATCTTTCATCCCCTCCTTCGATTTGTAACACTGCAGTCGAAATAAAAAAAAGGGGTTTAGAAGTAATTCCATCAATCAAGAAAGAAGGATATCAATGGAAATCATACTCACCAACGCCACCAGAGGAAGAAGCGAGTTCGGATGGGAAGGAGAAGTGTGGGAGCAACATCTGGTAAAGATGGTCAAAAAGCACTCCTGAAAGACACAATAGTATAACTTTAGTACACAAATTAGGCGTCTGGAAGATAAGATTAATAAATTACAAACCCATACCTTCCAACATCTTCGAGGGTATGAGAGAGGGTTGAGAGGTGACCACCGCCAAGGCAGTCGTTGAAGGCGCTCCCTCGAGCAGTGGGGCATCGGCACTGGCTGCACCTACATTACAACAAATGCGAATTTGTCAGAAAGGATTGTAAGATAAAAAAAAAGGATAGCAACTTGGGATTTACCTGATGAGCTGCCGGCTGAAACGGAGGCGATTCCCTCCTCTATTGACATGAGACCACCGCCCGTGGCCTCATCACCTGACTCAATGGGAACCGTCGTGGTGCTCGCGAGACCTGGAGACGGCGGAGGACCATAGACGGGGAGGGCTATGACTGGAGTATTGCCAGATTCCAGAGAAGGAGCAGTTGACTCGTCCTCGGGAATCATGGCTACCTCACCCACTACTCTCTCAGGTTCAGTAGTCGCGGTTGTATCGTCCACCATCACCACGAGATCGCCGGCCTCGAGCGCCTTATCCGCCTCCACCCTAGGCTCAGTTATAATGATCATATCATCTGCCACCACTTCAGGTTCGGCATCAATGACCTTCTCGACTGCAGGCCCCTCGACCTCCACCTCAGGCTCCAAAGCCACAACGACGTTGCCCACCGTCGGCTCGAGTTCGGCAGGTACCGCCTCCTCTGTTTCTTTGGGATCAACGGTTTCCGCTTCCCCCTCGATCGGACTTGGTCCTGCAAGATAGGAGATATAAGGACCAATGGCATTAAAATCCTTATAACAAAAACTCTGAGAGAAATATTACCTGAAGCGGATTTACCGTTTGCGCTCCGAACTGCGCGCGCCACCTCCCTGCGGGCAGTGGATAGGGCGACAGGGGGCTCTTCAGATGGAGTGTCAGCGCGAGGGACGGTGCTGGGGCCCGCTCCCACAGCCAAGGCAGCCCGGCGCGCCTTCGCCTCACGCCTTTGCCGCTTTCTTTCCTCCCGAGCTGTCACAATGGACCTCTGTGACGCCTCTTTCACCGCGGCATCGTCATCCGTAAACAAAGAAACCTCCAGAGCCTTTAAGGCGTCTCTCATCGGCTCCTCAAGACGGACTTCTTGCGGTAACCCTGAAGAAGAAGGAACATCGGCAGGTGGTAAAACATCTGCGTCGCTTGGTGGGAACGGCATTGAGGTTTCTGCAATAAAAGGGGAGAGGTTAGATCGACCATAACACGAGGGAGATGGAGACTTGATGGATTAAAACTTACTAAGGCCCATAGACGCTCTAAGACGTTCCTCCTCCTGGAAAGTCTTCAAAGAAGCGGCGATGGCTTCTTCATCAGTGATGCCTGTTGGAAGAAAGGAAAGAAAAGCGTTAGTCAAAGGCAATGAAGAGGATATGTTGCAATAAAGAAAAGGCGACTAGTAGTTACCTGATTGCGCTAGTTTAGCCAGCCATGCGTCACGCCTCGCCAACCACGCTGAAGCTTCGAGAGCAGCCTCCAAGTCTGTATCGTCCGACGGCGGCATCACTAGTCCTTCGTTAGTCCCGTATTCGATCAGGCCCTCGGCATAGGGGGCATGAGGTTCCTGACCGAACACGACGTCCGCGGCGAAGAGCGACTTCTTTTTCTTTTGCCCTCCGACCCTAGGCTCACGTGGGATCGACTTTCGCTTAGCAGCCACTTTGGGACGACGGGTCCCGATGTCTGCACCTACACCGGACTCCGGCGAGGCCACGACCACTGTCTCCACTGGAGCACAAGGCGCTGGGGCTGCATCTGCAATATCGGGAAGCGGCAATCCATGCGAAGGACTTTGCGCACGTGATGGTCTGCCCCCGACATCTTTTAGAGGAGCGACTACTGGAGTCCTAGGAACCAAAGGAGCGTTGCGATCGGTACCTGGAGGCGCACCCTTACGATCGACCAACAGTCGCCTTTCCTCCTTTATAACTGCTCCTGTTGCATGATTGTACCAGTCTTTGTACACATTGAGGAGTCTCGGAGCGTAAGCCGGCGCATTGATAAAAAAATGAGAGCTCGTATACAGGCGCATGAAATGGTGCAGTGCGTTCTCCATCCCTTCTGCAGTGGCAGTGGGTTCCAGCAAGAAGGCTTCCAAGGGGACCCCTTGATCGTAGCCCAGTTGTTGAGCAAAACGATGCGGGTTGTACCTCATAAAAATTGCCACACCATTCTGCCTAAATACTAGAAAACCCGGTCTAATGGAATATAAGTGAAGGGTCTCCCGAGCCGTCAAAACTGAGGCTCCATCCTTAAAGACATCTTGTAATGGCCGCGTCACAGTTGTAGACACCTTTCCAATGGTCAATACCTTATCGACAAAGGACATACCGGCTCCAACGGTATGAGGGCGAAGGAGTAAGCCCCTGGCGTTCCGCGGTGATGGGGTTACAATTGATGCGCCGATCAGCTGTATAATGCGAGGAAAGCCGCACTTGTCAAAGAACGAGGGCCTTTTATGCATGCCAAAGACACCCGCCATGTGTAGCTCGAGCCACGATGCAAAGTAATGCATCGGGAAGACCACGTGCAGTACCCCGGGCTCATTAGCATCTGCTGCTCGACTGAGGCCATGGTATAGGTGCGCCAAGCCAGCGACCCCAACAGCCACCTTTACCCCGATAGCCATCCGGTGGGCTGGGTAAAAGACAGAGGGCCGCATCCGATGAGAGTGCATTGGGATCGCGAACCAACTCAACCATAGCCCGAGAAATCCTAAGAAAAAGGCCTCCTCATCCATTCCAGGGGCCGCAACTTCTGCAAGAGACATGGTCGGGAAGTTAGGAAGAAAAAAATCCTTTTGGCCTACTTCATTCGCCGGCAGGTTATCCAATCCTAAACCGAAAGGGTCCTCAAGGGTGGCAAACTTGGCAGTGTCTGCAGAAAGGACGTTTGGGTGAAGAAACCGAGCAATGAAATCCTCAAAGTTAACTCCCCGACTCCCATGTTCGACAAAGAGGGATTCATATATGTTCAACACTTTGATCAAGCTTGGGAACTGGTGCTGAACATCATTCTCTGGCGTGACCCCCCTTACCATCGGCCTAGCACCAAAGACGTACACATCTGTCGGGAGCAACTCCTCATAATGTTCTCCCATGACTGGTAAACCGGATACCTCCGCGAACTCCTCCAAAGAGATTGACACTTCCCGATCCATGGCAAGGAAAGTGTGGGTAGGAATGTTCCATTGCTCTAGGAAAGCCTTAAACCACCAGGTCGGGAGCGTGGGATATTGAAACAGAGAGATGTACACTGCGGTGTACAGTCCTAACCTTATCAACTGCGACTTTTTCGTCGACAAGATGTACCGGGCCCATGGTAGATAGCCAACCGGATGGCGGGGGATCAGACCAATGTTATATGATTGCCCCCAAGGTCTCGCCTCGCCCTGACAGATACGGCGTCCTAGGATATCCAAGACCATAGGACGCTGGACCGGGATGGCATCTATAGCCGGATGAAGAAAACCCTTCGATGTCCAATCCGTCATCTCCACAGCATACTGCACCGAGGGTGGGGTAGCATAGTGAATCGCCGTGATGGGTTCCGACGGCACCGCGCATGTGAAGCTCCGGTGGCCCATGATGATCTGATTATACCACGACCCCCAAAGGTGGAGACTCTTGTGTTTCGGGTCATACTCCTTAATCATGGCCAGGACTTCACGGTCCGAGGGCGCCTCGGGAAATCCCTCCTCCGAGCGAACGAACGGGAATGAAGTGTCTAGAGACATGATCGCTGCAAATAGAACAATTTAGCCGTTAGTGTTGTAATTCCAACGTTTGGCATCTAAAAAAAAATGCATTAATTAAATTAAATTAAAATTAATTAATTACACCACACAGCAGTGCAGTGAGTAGGAGACCAAAGGGGGACCCACAAAATCTGGATGACAATACGTCAGACAACCTCATCATTGGATGAGATTGTCAGTTGGTCCCCAGGAAAATATTCCCATTTATAAAAAAAGGGGGGTGGGAAGATTCCCTAGAGACAAGAAGAAAATCTCCTCTTTCAGAGCAAAGCTTTGTCACAGAGTGACACTTGTCAAACTCTGGCCCCAGGGAAATAAGATTCCTTAAAAAAGAGCACAGCTCTATGGTGATAATGGAAAGGTCCATCAGAAAATGTCTACACCTAAGGGAATTAAAATTTTTGAAATCTTGGAAAATCCATGAAAAACTTGTGAAAACTTTTCATTTTTTAGATCTAAAAGATCCACAGATGATCTATGAGCAAAGCTCTGTTCATGGGTTAAAACCTATGAACAAGATCCCTGTAGATCTACAAGTTTTTGAGAGCAAAGCTCTGTTTATAAAACCCCAATGGGGATCTATTTAGATCAAAAGTTATGTAAGAGCAAAGCTCTTTGGTTAAGGTTAATTTAAGTTAATTTGATTTAATTTTACCTAAAGTTTTTAACTTTGGAAATGAGCAAAGCTCTGAAGTTCTGGAAACGAGAGCAAAGCTCTGAAGTTCTAAGCAAGAGCAAAGCTCTGGAATCAAAATCTAGAAAATGGTGAAGTTTTCTAAAGGGCCATAGGTCCTATTTATAAGGCGCTTGCGCCCCTTCAGCTCATCCCTTGATCCAACGGTCAGGGGCTTGCCACCGCTGCACTCACGTGCGCGCCACGTGAGCGCAACGGTGGGGGGGCATTTGTTTCCCCCAATCAGAGCAAAGCTCTGCTGGAAATTCAAAATTCAAATTTTGAAGCAACGCTTCAAATCTCGGGCGCAACGCGCCACATGTCAGGCGCTAATACGTCAGCGCAGCGCCCAAGAAGGCACGCCCAATCAGAGCAAAGCTCTATTAAAGGAAGCAACGCTTCAGTTGCGCAAGCACTGCGCTGCGCGACACGTGTCAGCGCAGACGCGCTAGCGCAGTTGCGCTGCGCTGTGCGCTGCGCGACACGTGTCATGCGCTGGGGCATCTGCGCCAAACAGAATTAAATTTCTAAGAAATCTTTTCTGTTCTTGTTAAAACAAGAAGATTTTCTTCTGTAAAACAGAAGCCTTTGGATCAAAGATCCAACAATGGGGAAAATTCCCCAAATCACTCAGAGAAAAATCTCTTTAACAAATCTAACTAATTTATGGGCACTCTAAAAAGGACCCCAGACCTCAATTAAAAGGCATGAACATTTTTCTAAAAAAAAAAAGAGAAGAGAACTCTTGAGAACTCCTCAAGAACAACAGAAGGTAAAAACCTTTAGGAAAGAGAAAATTCTCTTATGGACAGACTATTGATCTAAGAACAAGATCAATAATCTTAAATAAAAAGAAAAAATAAGTAATAGCAGTGCTTTGCACTTTCTTATAAACCATTGGTTCCTTGAAAACAAAAGAAAACTTGTTTTCTTTGATTTAAAATCAACCAAAATATAAAACAGTGCTTTGCACTTGAAAAATTGCGCTGTTGCGCTCCTTTGTTGGCGCAACTCACCAGAGCGCGCCACGTGTCAGCAGCGCAACAGCGCAGTGCACTAGCGCAGCGCACTGCGCTGTTGCGCTTGCGCTCGCCAGAGCATGACACGTGTTCTCACCACAAGCGCTTGCGCTCAGTGATTGGCGCAAAGCGCCTGACAAATACAATGCATTTCATTTCCTGAAGGGCCAGGCCCAATTAAAAGGCTTAACAGGCCTAATAAATAAAATGCTATGCATTATTTAAAAGGGCAGAGCCCAATTGAAAGGTCCAGTGGACCAAAACAAATGATCTGCATCATAATAAAAAGGGCAGAGCCCAGTCAAAATGGGCATAAATGGCCTGAAGTAATGCAATGCATTATTTAAGTGTAGATAAAGCCCTAGCACAGGTCTAATAGACCGGAAATAAATAAAGGTGTTGAATATTTTCCACTGGACTTAGCCCAATTTTGGCCGTAAGTCCTTAAATAAAATTGACTGAGCACAGCTCTCTCTTAAATCAATTTATATCCGGTTCGAGGGTACATCTCCGAACTCCTTTGACGACTGTCGTTGTAATCCTTCAACGACGTCAGAGAGGTGACGGGTCCCGACGACCACACAAACTAATGTTGGACCGAAACGTCCCTAAACTAATGCTGGACCGAAACGTCCCTAAACTAATGTTGGACCAAAACGTCCCTAAACTAATGATAGACCGAAACGTCCCTAAACTAATGATGGACCACTACGTCCCTAAACTGGAACAATAGAGTCTCCAAATGCTCTTTTGCCGGATCTAAACGATCCTGTTTAAGTTGATCTTAGCCCCCAAACACGGCTAACGTATCCTTAAACATTCAAACGGACTATAAAAATCCAAATCAACCTTGGTTCAAGGGTATATCTCTGAACTCCTCTGACATTTGCCGTTGTAATCCTTCAACTACGTTAGAGAGGTGACGAGTCCCGATGGCCAGATATTAAATGGATTATCACGTTAAGTTGGTCTTAGTCTCAAATAAGACTATCGTATCCTTAACGAACGTTTAAGTTGATCTTAGCCGCAACGCGACTAATGCATCCTTAAACTAAAAACACCAAACCCAAATCTAAGTAAATACGGATTTGGACTAATCCACGTCCTACGGGCGACGGCATTACTCAGTCTCTGTATACAATCCACGGGCAACCACAAACAAAACAAATACATACGACACGAAGTAAAATTCTGGAGAAGGAGAAAGTTGTTACCGCGATGCGGTAGCGTAATTAACTGCAGGGGCTTGCGCCTGCAGGGAAGAGCGTCCCCACAATCAAAAACCCCTCAAGCGAGGGGGAATCTGACGAAGTCTGCTACATCGGCCGTATCCGTCTAAACCTCCGATACACGGTGCCATAAATCAACTTGGCATCTTCGGAGAGGTGGACGGATAAAACCAAATAGCATCTGCCCCGAATCTCAGCGTCAGGGGACATCGCGGTCTTGTGCGCCGTCCTTCGGAGGGGAACAGATGAGTCTTAATAGAATTTGGATGGAAAAGTTAACGGGATTTAACTATGATAAGTTAAAAAATTTTGGTGTTGTTTTTAAAAATAGAAAGTATTTGGTGTGTTTTTTGAAAATATCAAAGAATTTGGTATTCAAAATAAAAGGAAAAGTAAAAACGGGTCTACCTCCCTAGACTTAAAAAGTAATTGGGAAAACTCCCTAGTAGGCAAAATGTTCTAGTGAAAAACTCTCTAGATCCAAAATATTATAGGTTTAAATCGCTATAATACAACCAACCTGTAAATCCCCAGTTCCATGTATATTTTCTGTATATTTATTTATTATATTTTTATTTCCTATTATTTTTTGCACATTTTATATATTTTTATTTATTTTAATTATTATTTTTTTTCCTAAATCTAAACCCAACCTATCCCTACCCGACTCGAACCCGACCCGACCCGCTACCCCTTTTCTTCTTCTTCTTCTTCTTCTTCTTCTTCTTTCCTTTTACTTTCCCGCCTTTTTCCCACGTCTCCCATTCCTTGCGCGTCGCCGCAAGACCCGTGCCCACTTGCGCTCGACTCGCGCAACCTCCGCCTGACTCGCGCTGATGATGACCTAACAACCCACGTCCTCTCCCCCTCTCCCCCAACGACTCTTTCCCCTTCTCGCGCTGCCTCTACGAGACCCACACCACCTCGTCGCCAATGGTCGCGTGATCTGCGTGACGACCCCTACGATCTCCTCAACGTTGATCTCTCAACAGATCCCCCTCTCACTCCTTATCCCATCTTTCTCACTCCCCTTCGTCCTCACTCATCATCATCGACAACCCCACCAAACTCCCCAGCTCTGTTAGTAATATGTATGCCCTAGAGGCCATTACTGTACATACGATGTATATTGTAGTGGATGCTTGGACATATATAGGGAGGAATTTCTTGCTCGACATGATAGTATGCTATCTGGTTGCACTTTATCTTAACATGTACACTAATTGTCTCTATATTACATGTTGATAAAGCCCTTAAGATGAGTACTTGACTACCAGGACTATGATGTAGATCATACTAGTGGGGACATGGTAGTCGATAAGTACATACTTCAAATGTTCCTAGTCGTGGGAGTATCGAGACAGGGCATCGATACTCCAGTGTAGACTAGCGTATACGCTTCTCGACCCATATGATGGGCGATGGATGATCCCATATCCATTGGTGTTTGACATTAGAGATGGTATACGGGTGCTCAGTGGAGACTGGGTACACTGGACGGGCTCGCCGAGAACTCCTAGATGGTATTATACCTATCGTCGGATAGCAGTTCTCTGGTGACACTGGTACAGGTTAGTCTGTAGACCCGAGATCGTCATAGAGTCTTGTGTGATTCCCACTATGTTTTGATTTCCACCTTACCACGTTCAAGAGAACGTGCAAAACGGTGGCTTTTGGGTACAGTCCTGAGTCATATGGAGGCAATGAGCGATAGGAGGGGTTTCGTCTCTCCCGGTATAGGGAGTTGATGTTGCGCTATGCTCGATTGGCCATAACAGGAAATCCCTGGCCAGGGTTGCTGAGATCTACTGGTAAGTGTTATCAGTAGTTTCTTAAACCGTTATGGACCTTGCATCGGCATGAGTTATCAGGCTATTGGGGTCTGACGTTCCACCACCCCAGGCTGTGATATACGACATATCAGACGAAGAGACCGGACTGTACGGTAGTGTTACTGATTGGATTCGCAGGAGTACTAGCAGGCTTGCTTGTTGATTTTCTGATCGCTCAATACCTGGGTGGCCGTTACGTTTAGCATACCGCTTGCGGCTTGTGGGTGTTTGATATGATCATCACCTACTGCCGGCGTATTGACGAGTCTTTAGAGTTCTATACAGAGGTTTCCTTGCTCAAGCGAAACGGGGTAGGAGCACATATGCGATATGTGCGGGACCGAGGTTGATACGATATGAGATACCGTATTCTATTATCGCGATATGTGATATCGGTCGGTTATATATATGATATAGCCGGGTTATCGGATCAAGTGTTGATTCGATAAGTTGATTCATATAGTATTAGTCGGTTGTATATGATATAGCCGGATTATTAAATCAAGAGTTGATTTGATAATTTAATGTATAATTATATATTTGATATATTATATTACATTAACTAATATTAAGCTCACTTATGATTTCTTTTCTCATTAGATGTGCACATTATATATATGTGATATGTATATTTGTGTACATGTAATGTGTCATGTTTGATGATACATACAAGATGGGTGTATGAGATTAATACCATGCTAGGGTTAAGTTAGGGTTTCTATTTATGTTAAGCTAATTCAAAAGAGATTGAGTTTGTCATGGTAAAGCTTGGACAAAAGTTTTTGGATAAGCTTTGACAAAGTCAACTCTTTTGTCTAATTAAAGATATTTATCAAACCCAACCCTTAACCATAGTGTGTGGTTTATTCTCTATATGAGTTAATCATGATGGCTTTAACTCACCCATGGTTGCAATAATTCATTTGGATGAATAATTGATGAGATATTTTCTTCATCTTCTTCTTCATCATCAAAAGTTTCTAGCTTCAATGGAGTTTTGAGAAAAAGTGTGAGAAAATGAAATTTAAAGTGAGCCCAATTCCTACTTCATCATCCTCTACTACTTGCCATTTAGTAGAGTATGTTTGCTTCACTAATTATATGATTAGTGAAGAAATAGCTTGGGTTAGTGTCTTCTCGACGTAGATCATCTTCGGCCTCAAAGACATCGAAGCAAGCACGTTCGTTTCTTCAAGAGATCCTCTCTAGAGTCCGGAGTTTGCAATTGCAGCGAAGGGGACTACTACATGGAGCTATTTGAAGTGAAGGACTGGTCTACAAAAGCTGTATTCCTTTCTCACTATAACTTGCAAAGTGTTTGCATATGTTTTCCGTATTATTTCTAGTAAACGATCTATATTTAGGGTTACCTAGAACGACAAAATTTTAATTTGGCATGGACGATGCCTCCCGAAACCTTGCTGCCGTTGTAGACAACTCTTCAGTAGTATCAGAGCCATGCTAGAAATTTAGGCGGATTTTGTTAGAATTACGAAACCGAAACAACTCCGAAACTTGAAACCGTAAAATGAAGTTTCTGTCGATTTCAAAAGGTTGTCAAAAAATTGTTTAAACAATTGCAGAATGTTGTATGAGATGCAACACGAACACACCTAAAATTTTACCCTCCCTGCTCGGAAAATGGCCGGCGACCAGCACGATTTTTCCGGCGACGTCGGATATTTAATGGAGGAAATGGGTAAATTTTTTTGGTGTGTTCCAGGCACTGGGTTTTGGTGTTGTTTGTTTTTGCTAATTTTACATGTGATGTAATATTGCACTATAAGCAAATCAGATTGATTCGTATTCGTAGTTTTAACATTATTTCGGGTTTTTTGCATATTGTTTAGACGAAGTTAGAAAGTTCGATTGAACGTCAAAAACCCATTTTCCCAAGTTTAATGTATTCGGAATTATATGCAAGTGATTCTGTGGATCCTCTAGAAGAACAAAAACCTTAACTCGATTATGTGACCGGAAGAATCGCCACTAAACCTTAGGGTTTGTGGTAGTTCAGCGTTGTTACATGTGAGGCGTTGGTTTGACTCTTCTACGGCTGGTTCATAGGTACTGTGGCATCTTCTGGATATCAATGAACTCTGCTCAAGTGTTGAGCTGTCGGGAAATTGTGAGACTTTGATGAATCGATCGAAGAGTTTAACATCGTCCGGATATTATGTGATGGGATACAATATTTGGTATTCACAAGTAGTTATGAGATAACTAGTTTGAATGTTATAAATCTAGCAGTTTAGTCTCAGATGATCGGTTGCCAGGGGATTTTGATGAGATCAAAAGTCCGTCGCAATCACGTAGTGTACGCGGATACTCGCCGGGTAAACTTAATAGATAGCCACGCCCCATAGCCCCGACCAAGTGACTGTAGGAGAACCCCGTCGTCAAAAGCATCCGTTCGGGTGCTCGCGGCAGCGGTGTTCTGCCTTAGTGCACTTCGCCGACAACATCGAGGGGGCGGCTGTCTACTAAAGTTTCCGACGAGCATTCGATCAGGATGTCGGGAATCTTGTTGAATTGCCCGACTGGTTATTGAAAAGTATTTTCGGTATCGAGACTAAAATGCGGGGTTTATAATTGTTAGGCATGTGATGTCTAAGACATTCATTTGGTTAGGCATGAAATCCGAATATGAGATATTTCGGGTTTATGAAGTCTAAGGTGGTTGCGGATTCCAACTGTTGTAGTTTTTCACTTTTTTTTTCTGCGACCGTAAGTGTAATATGTGGTGTATCGCCGGTTTCGATGCTATATGTCAACGACAATTGTGATACGCATATTTACTTACGTTGATGACATGTGATGTTATGTGTTGCTGTGATATGTTATATTGGATCATCGTGATTGAATAGCCAGGGGTTTTATATGAGATGAGAGTTTTTAAATTTTCATTCATGTAAAATTCATTGTATGTAATATTCTTTTATTGGGGCACTTCCGGGCTGAGGATGTTGTCACCATTGTATATTATTTACTTTTCCGCATTAGGATAGACCCAAGACGGGGAGCATAAGTAACCGGGTTCTAGGGTCCAGTGGGAGACCATCTCGAGGAGTCGAGACCGGGTCTCCTAACTTTAGAGATGGCATGGTTACTTGCCGCTCTCGTAGGGGTCTAGGGATGTGGGGTTTGGCTATTCATCGGGACCGTGGAATCCGTGTTTTATACTGGCTTGATATAAAACACGGAAATCCTAGTATATCCAATATTTCATATATATTCTTCTGCTGCAATGTTCTGTGATGAGATCATATTACTGCCTGAGACGAATGCTTATATTATATATATGTGATATATATTATATATTGTTGATTTCGTTTCAAATGTGATGCTTGTGAAGCATAATAAATGGGACTTCATTAATGAGATTAATGAAATAAAAGAAACCTTAAAGATGTTATAGAAACTTGTTTTAAAAACTGGTAGCTCTAGTTCTTGCTTTGCATAGCGGTATTCCTTGTAGAATATCCAGCACCTTATTCGATAAGGAAAGGGCCGAGATCCCTTCACCGGGAGTGACCTCTTTAGCGAAACTAGCAGATACTACACACTCGTTTTGTATTTTGATTGCTTCTATAGCTTTTGCTTTGCATAGTGGTATTTGTGAAATATCCTGCACCTTATTTGATAAGGAAAGAGCCGAGATCCCTTCACCGGGAGTGACCTCTTTAGCAAAACTAGTAAAAGCCTAAAAAACACTCCTTTTCAAAATCGCTCGATTCTACAACGATATCAAGTTCATTACGCAAAAGGTTTTCATAAAAACCTGTCGTAGCCCTCCGTCATTTCGGATAAGTAATAGTTAGTATTCGTGCTGCGTTTGTTGGCCTTTGTTAAGGCGTAGTGTGCGGTAGCCGATTACTGCTTATCTGCATAAGCATATGATGCGATTAAGTTAGGGTAGTCGTGCGACCTTGTTGGCCTTTGTCAAGGGTCATGCGGGTGGGTTTAATTCAATCAGGAAATGACGGGTTGAACTTGACTAGGATCCTATAGTTTGTTGGCCTTTGTCAAGGTCATAGGAGGTTAGGGGCAAAACATTATCAGGAATTTCAAGTGTTGAAATTTGCAATGAGGTTGCATACCTCCTATAAGATAGTTGGATCCCGATAGCCACTGCGAGTAAGAGTTACTCCTGGGAGACTTTTACACATTACAATTAGCCGATCAAGTAGGTGTCTAGAAAGGTGTTAACGGGGTTACGCCCCTGGGAAAACGAGGTTTATTTTAATTAGGTCCGTGCGAAAGCATGGGGAACCTCCCTCAAAGTACTGGCACTGGTCTGGCTGAAAGATTGGTGAACCTGTAGAGTGTAATTAATTCCGGCTAGTCTTTCTTTTTAGGGTTTGAAGAAAGATTTGACTAAAACAGTGGGAACCATTCTGATTAGATAAATTAACAACTAATCTAATCTTGCAAGAGCATACGTTGAGTGTTTTCTTCTCTCTCTCTAGGTAGCGACCATGTTACGCTTTAATCAAGATAATAATACGGATGTATTGACCGAACCCGCTTGTTATACTGCGCTGGGAAAGTTGGTCCCGCTCCAAGTTATAATTGTTATAAGACCGAACAGGAAATAGAGGATTACCAGGATTCCCGTGCCGCCCAAACGAAGAAAGTGTATGTTGATACATCTTCTTCGGGTGTGTTCATTATCAAGAACTGTTTCTCAGTATTCTTTACGTCCTGAGTATGAGATACCGGATCGGGATCCCACATATGTAATATGTTACATGGGCTACAGATAGGTAGAGAACTGAGAATGGGTGATAAGTTTCAAGAGTTGGAAACGGTGCAAGTGTTGTAGCCAAGTATGTTTGCAGTTATCACCCTGTATTACCAAATACATTGATTCTGAACGAATGTTATTAGATACCGAACCTGATATACAACATCATATCAGACTCTTTATTTAGTAAAGAATGATATAATTTTGTATTGTTGGATAATGATTTGAACATTTCCTATATCAAGAATTGATCGGTTCAGGCACGTTATCTAAAAGCATATACGTTTTAAATCAAACTACAGTTCTTAATATACAGAACACACACAAGAGGAAGAGTTCAGATATGAACGAATCCTTTTTAAGGCATTGTAGACTAGGTCATATCAATGTGACCCAACTAGCTAAGTTACATTTAGATGCATATTTAAATCAGTTTAAATTTACATCTTGTGAAACTTACCAGTCATGTCACAAAGATAAGATGGCCATAGCTCCGTTTATTGGAAACAGAGAATGAGTTAGTGAACTTTTGGGATTGATACATGATGATGTATGTAGGTCCCCTGTCTACATATGCCAGGACTGGTTCTTTATACTTCATTATATTCACTGATAGTCTCTCAAGATTCGTACATGTATTCCTGTTGAAACACAAGTCTGAACCTTTTGAGAAATTCAAAGAATATAAGTTAGAAGTAGAGAACCAAAAACAGGTATAAGTATTATGTCCTTTGATATGATCAGGGAGGAGAATACTTATGCACGGAATTCCTGAACTATTCTAAAGGAGAATGAGATTCTCTTTCAGCATTACTCCTCCGTATACACCACAGCATGTAGGTGTATCGGGTGGAGCAATCGCACCCTATGTGATATGGTGTGCCCTATGTGAGTACTATTGAGTTGCATGTTTTCTTTTGGGAGTTATGCACGTGAGAAGATGCATACTTATTGAATAAGGTTCCAACCAAATCTGGTGCCTACCATTCCATATGTGATATGGTATGGGAAGAGCCCATCTTTTAAGAAAGTTAAGATTTGGGTTGTCCGGTCTATGTTGAAAGCAAAATCCGGACAAACTCGAGGCAAGGTCAGTTCTGTGGAAGTTTGTTGGATATCCCAAGTATTCACAAGGGAATATTGATTAGTCGAAAATATTGTATTTTTAACACGGCAATTTCCTCATCATTTGCATTCATATAGAAGTGTTCGGCATTCATATTTCACATATTAGCAAAACTGTCGCAAAATATCAGATTGCATGTGTTAGACTCTAAAACCGGCACCATAAAGGAAATTGACTGCATTTCATGGCATCGCATCATCCCTACATTTGCGCAACACTTGTTTTGAGATCTGTGCAGGAAAATCCAGCAGAAAGGCCAAAACTTACAGGGTACAGCTAAAATGTTACGCCAACTCAATGATTTCAGATCTGGTATAAATCCAAAAGGGAAAATACAAATCAACACATCAGATTAAGCTACAAATGTTGTTCCAAAACCATACCAGGAAGCCCAAGGCCCAAGCCCCACAGACAGCCGCGGATCCGTGGCAGGAGCCTGCTTGAGCCGCGGATCCGCGGTGGGTTCAAGGAATTAGCTCCTCATTTTTGGTGCAAAACTCTTAGATCAGCTCCTAAACTTCATAAAGACACTCCAAGTTCCAGAAGACTCCAGAGAATTCTGCCAGATCAGCAAGCTTTGGGATCAACACTAAACTAGCCTATCATTCTAGAAACTTCTTCCTAAACCCTAGCTTAAACCCTAAGCTAAGCCTAACAAACTCTTTCTAGAAGTCTTTCAACAAAATTTTGGAGGGAACTCAAAGGCTTAGGGTTTGGGGTGCTCTATAAATAAGACTCTAGGCTCACTTGTAAAAGGGACTTGATCCTTGATTAGTTCATTTAGCCAATTTAGATCCATTCACTCTCTTTCCTCATCTTCTTCTTCCACAAGTCTAGTGAGAGGATTTGTGTGAAACCCTAACCCTAAATTCCAATCAAAAGCCAAGATCCCGAGTACCCATCAAGCAAGAAGCCTTGCAACCTTTTATGAGCCGAGCCGATCTTCAACGGAGCAAGTGGTCCAAGCCGATCCACGACTCACGGAGCCGAGCGATGCCAATTCAACAATTTAGTTCTTCCTCTTGTAGTTCTTGAGCGACTGTAATCAAATTGTTGATATAAATAAAAGGTGATATTCTTTTATCTTGTTTTCTTTAAATTCTCGCATCATGATATCTTTTCAATTCTTGAATACTTTCTGTGTGATGATGTTTGAGTAATACTCCGCTCGTCGAGGAGTCGAGACGATCAATAGAATGATGATGTAATATATCTTAAATCGATTCTTGAATCCTACGAGTTTTGTAAACCCTAGCAAGTTCAAGAATCGACAACCCAATTCATTGCGATGCTTTCTTGATTGATATCGCTCGAGATTGGGGAGTTACGATCGTTTCTTGAAATTGTTAGAGGCTAGAATGTGAATGATATTGATGAAAGAACAAGGGTTAAACGATGAAACCCTAGTTTCATCAAGAAAGCCCTAACTCTCATCGATCATCATCGATCTAGTATCAATCCTTCGAAGGACAAGAACACGAAATCTTGAAATTACATCACGTCTATAGATCCGATCGATTCCTATGAGCCTCATTTAGATTCTTGACATTTTGGTTGGAAATATCATCGAAACACCGATTCTTGATTTGTTTATCAGTTTTTGATTCTTGATTAAACATCGTGACACCTGAATCAATCAATAAATTCTTGAATCATGTTTTCTTTTCTTTTCGATTAACTTTTCGATTCAAACAAATTAAACATGAAAACGAATCGCACAATCCCTGTGGACGATCCGCACTCGCTTACGATCTACAACTGACACCGTAGTTGATTGCGGTCAAATATAATTCTTTGATAGTGAGTTCTTTATACAATTTTCTAAATACCGATACAAGATACTATTATCGATCAAATGAAACCGTTATCGGGAAACAATTGATTCGATACTTGCTTTTTTTTACAAACACATCCGAGAATTACACTAAATCAAATGGCGCCGTTGCCGGGGACTATTTGATTTGATACGCACAATCGGAAATTTATTAACAATCAAATGGCGCCGTTGCCGGGGATCGTGCGCTAATTCGTTTCATATTATAGTTTGAATTGAAAGAATTATTCCATTGTTGTTTTTGAGATCAAAATTCGTGCAAACCCTAAACGATTTGCTGTTGTTCATTGCAAGGAAATCTGAAGCTGTTTGGAAATTGAAGAAAATTTTTGGAATATACCAGAGAGCAGAGGGAGTCTACAGAAGCTCCCTGAAGAATTTTGGTGGAGTGATCTCACCAGTAAACCGCGTTTCCGCGGTGGGAGTGCCCAATAGCGGCGGTTCCGCGGCTACCTGAAGGGATCTCTGTGCTAGGTTTTCTCAGGTAACTTCTTACCTTCTCCTTTCTCCTCTTTTAGCTCCAACTAACAAATTTCTGCAGGTTTCTTTGCAAATAATCGCAGCGCCGCAAAAGCAAAATTAAATTTGTGCGTGATTTTGATTTCTTGGTTGTTTGCATTATAATACGGAAATTAAGGGGCACGGCCAAATCCAAATTAGGTGGGGATTTCATTACCCTTCCTAGGCCCCGAAAACCATAAAACTTGCATCCGCATTGACCCACATTAACTAAAAGAAATCTGAGAAGACTCTAAGGACTGTCGCGCTCAATTAGGACAAGAGAAGGCCGTGGGTAATTCATTGCTTATCCGCGTTTTCTTGTGGTGCCTAAGGCGAGTGTGTCTAAGGCTAGTGGTTTTTAATTAGGCCCACTACTTACGTAGTGGAGTACCTTCCCACTTACCTGGCACTTATCCGGCTACAGGGGGACAAAGAGGCAGTGGAGGATTCTATCCTGCGACTTGTCTTTTGCAGTTAGGAGCGGTCTAGAGCCGGACCTAGGTGACCACTAGATTCTAGGGTTGTGTGCTGCATTTGTTTTGTCGCATCATTTTTTCAAAAATCCGTATCATTTTTAAAAGCAAACACCGCATTCATTACCCCTAATTATAAGTCAACGCTGCCACTTGTACTAACCCATTTTAGTGCAAGATAGGCTGGACACGGGATTCTAGTGCCCGTTTAGTCCGCGTACCCTTTATCAACTCCGAAGTCGATATTTCTCCATTTACTTTTCCTTTACCCACTACCACACCCACACCGATGGATCTGAATCCATCAAACTTCTTTAACCCTAATCTGCCGCCGTCCGTTGGTGCGCAGAATCCACCCCGCATCTCTCTCCAGGAGAGGTGCTACCCTATTCGAGGTCCTCTTTCGACCTGCTTATCCACACCACCAGCCAAGGGGATAACTTTGAGATTAAGCCCCAGTATATCAATCTTTTACCCAAATTCCACGGACTCGAGACTGAGGACGCTTACGTTTTCATTACCAAATTTGAAAACGTATGTGCAATGATGGGTACGTCACAACTTTCAGTGGATGCTATGCGTCTACGACTTCTTCCATTTACTTTGTGCGATATAGCCGAGAAGTGGCTATATAACACTACTGCACACTCTATTACGAATTGGGAAGAATTTGTTGCTGAATTCCTTAAGAAATTTTACCCAATACAAAAGACAGCTCGAATCCGTAGCGAACTGAATCAATTTGCCCAGCTCCCTGCTGAACCATTTTCAAAATGCTTTGAACGTTTCAAGGATCTATTGGTTCAGTGTCCTCATCACGGCATCCCGAGATGGGAATTGTGCCGAATCATTTATGAGGGCATTAACCTAAGCACTAAACAGAGCCTTGAAAACATGTGTCAAGGTACTTTTATGACCAAAGATGATGGGGAAGCTTGGAAGTATTTAGAAGAGTTCGCTGAAAAATCACTACAGTGGGAGAGTGGAACCCAACCATTGAATAGGGGTGGCGTACACCAAATAGATGTGTCCATAGGTGTTCGAGCTGAGATGGCAGCAATGCAAAAGAAGCTCGACGCTATGGAACATAAATTTGCAGCAGCCTCCCTAAACCCAGTGTCACTCCCCAAAACTGTTTGTGGGTGCTGTTCTGATCCGTCTCATTTAACGGAAGAATGTCCATTAAACTCTGCGTTTCAAGGTCACGAGCATTCTAATGCCGCATTTCAAAGACCTCGAAACGATCCATATTCTTCCACGTACAATCAGGGTTGGAGGAATCACCCGAATTTCGCTTGGAACCAAAACCAATCTCAAAACACGGTTCCAAACACGAATAATTTTCAAAGGGCTCTTCCTCCACCACAACAGCAACCCCTTCAACTCACTCAGCACCCCTATCAGTCACAAAATTTCCAAAACCAGGGCAACACTCCTGCACAGTCTAATCCTATGCAGTCCTGTTCTGACGAGTTCTCTCAATTCACTCAAACCATGAAATCACTTTTGTCAAATTTCATAGAGGTTTCGACTGAGGTTAGATCTTCCGTCAGTGAGATAAAGAAAAACTCAGCGTCCCAAGCTGAGAGTATCAAATCGATGGAAGCTGAAATCGCACGCCTAAAAGCCGAAATGAGTGCGAGAGAAAAAGGGAAACTTCCCTCTCAACCCCTACAGAATCCTGGGCATTACAATGTAAATGCCGTCACAACGTTGAGATCGGGAAGAGTGCTGAACAATCATGTCGGGAAAGGTATTGATGATACTGAAAATCATATCAACACCGCGGCTGAGACCTTTCCACACACACACACTTCTCCTTCTGATCCTTCTTCTTCTACCTCACCATCTTCTCACGAGCCTATTCTCCATTTCCCACTAGGCTCGACACCTTCTCCCAACCCTTATAGTTCTCCACAGACGGTCCCCACACCTCTTTTGGGACCGCGTCTACCCCCTCTTCCTTCTCCTGTGATGAACCCTGCGCTTATTGCGAAAGCTCCTTACCCGAACCGGTTAAGGGGTAATAGAACGAGTCCTCAAATGGAGAAAATTTTAGAAATGTTCAAACAGGTTAACATCAATATCCCTCTCCTAGATGCTATTCAGCAAGTCCCCGCTTATGCGAAAATTCTTAAGGACTTGTGCACTAGGAAGAGGAAGACTCAAGTGCCAAAGAAGGTCTTCATGTCTAATAATATTAGCACTGCTTTTATACCCCGGCTTCCAAAGAAAAAAAAGGACCCAGGATGTCCTACAATATCGATTTCTATTGGGGGTAAAAACATAAATCGTGCTCTTTTAGACCTTGGCGCAAGTGTTAACCTGCTCCCTTATTCTGTCTATTAGCAATTAGGGATTGGAGAGCTGAAACCTGCTCACTGCACTCTCCAGATGGCAGACCGATCTATCACCAAACCAATAAGTGAATTAGAGGATGTATTGATAAAGGTCGGGGAATTTATTTTCCCTGTAGACTTCATTGTGCTCGACACACATCCTGTAGCAAACCCCCGGGGCCAAATTCCGGTGATTCTGGGTCGTCCTTTCCTTGCCACTTCCAACGCTGTTATAAACTGTAGAAATGGTTCAATGAATTTATCATTTGGAAATATGACTATTGAACTAAATATCTACAAAGTTGGAAGTCAGCCATCAGAACCCTCTGCTCATACTTTAGATGTGTGCTCTGTCCATGAGATCGCTCCCGATAGTTGTGGAGCCGAGGAACTTTGCTTTACTGATCTCGATGACATTACCACATCTCTGTTTGATTTCACACATGATCTTAGTGAGGACACTTTCTCTACACTTGAGTCCTGCACTTCTGACTTTTCTCCACCCGAGTCTGTATCTTTCATAGGCTCTGAGCTTCTTTGTAAATCCAAAAATCGCATAATGATCCCTCCTTCTATCATTTCTCCGCCTAAGTTAGATCTCAAAATTTTACCTTCTCACCTGAAATATGCATATCTAGGTGAGAATGAGTCTTTATCGGTTATCATATCCGCTTCTCTTGCATCAGAGCAAGAGAATGCACTGTTATCGGTATTGAGATCTAACAAAGAGGCGTTTGGTTGGAGTATGGCGGACATCAAAGGGATTAGTCCCTTGATAGTTGAACATCATATACATGTGATGGATGATGCCAGACCAACCCGAGAACCACAGAGACGGTTGAATCCCGTCATGAAGGAGGCTGTCATGAAAGAAATCGTCAAATGCTTAGATAATGGTATTATATACCCCATCTCCGATAGCCAGTGGGTGAGTCCTATACATGTCGTTCCTAAGAAATCCGGCATCACTGTTATAACCAATGAGGCAAATGAGTTGATTCAGACACGCGCCCAAACTGGGTGGCGTGTATGTATTGATTATAGAAAACTCAATGCTGCCACGAGGAAAGACCACTTTCCTCTACCATTCATTGATCAGATGCTGGAACGCTTAGCGGGACGAGAGTATTATTGTTTTATGGACGGATACTCAGGCTACAATCAGGTCCCCATCGCCAAAAAGGATCAAGATAAAACCACTTTTACTTGTCCTTTTGGTACCTTTGCTTACAGTCGCATGCCCTTTGGGTTATGCAATGCTCCCGCTACCTTTCAGCGGTGTATGATGGGGATATTCTCTGATATGGTAGAGAATTTTCTGGAGATCTTTATGGATGATTTCTCGATTTTTGGAGACTCTTTTTCTGATTGCCTAGCGAATCTTGACGCTGTTCTTACTCGTTGCAAAGAGAAGAACTTGACTTTGAACTGGGAAAAATGCCATTTTATGGTCCAAGAAGGAATAGTACTTGGACATGTCATTTCACAGAAAGGCATTGAGGTTGACAGAGCTAAGATAGATGTCATTCAAAACCTACCTCATCCCAAAAGCGTCAAGGATATTTGATCTTTCCTTGGCCATGCGGGCTTTTATAGGAGATTCATTAAGGACTTTAGCAAAATTGCTAGACCTTTAACTCTTCTCCTGGCCAAGGATACGACCTTCCATTTTGACTCGGATTGCGAGACAGCTTTCGACTCACTTAAACACTCACTCACTTCAGCCCCCGTGCTATCATCACCAAATTGGGACTACCCCTTTGAGCTGATGTGTGACGCATCCGACTTTGCAGTAGGTGCAGTCTTAGGACAGCACATCGAAAAGATGCCACACGTGATTTACTATGCAAGTAAGACCCTGAATGATGCGCAAATCAATTATACAACCACAAAAAAAGAACTCTTAGCGGTTGTATTTGCATTAGAAAAATTCAGGCCTTACTTAATTGGCTCACCTATAGTTGTGTATACTGACCATTCTGCTTTAAAACATCTTCTGGCGAAGAAAGATGCAAAAGGTCGACTAATACGTTGGATCCTTCTGTTACAAGAATTCGATCTTGTTATCAAAGATAAGAAAGGATGTGAAAACGTAGTAGCTGACCATCTTTCACGCATCATTTCTTCCCCTGTGACCCTGCCGATTAATGACTCGTTCCCTGACGAACAACTCTTGAGCATATCCGCTGAACCATGGTTCAGGGATATTGTGAACTATCATGCCACGGGACTAATACCGAGCGATTGGTCAAAACAGGACAAATATCGTTTTCTTTCCCAAGTAAAACACTTTTACTGGGACGAGCCCTATTTGTTTAAATATTGTCCTGATCAGATCATTCGCCGGTGTGTCCCGAATGAAGAGTTCAAGAGTGTTCTTTCATTTTGTCATGATCAGGCCTGTGGGGGTCACTTTGGTCCTAGAAAGACAGCGGAAAAGGTTCTGCAATGTGGATTTTATTGGCCGACCTTATTCAAGGATGCATTTGAGTATTGCAAAACCTGTACACAATGTCAGTATACGGGTAGAATATCCCAGAGGAATGAAATGCCTCAGCAGCCTATCTTGGTTGTTGAAATATTCGATGTTTGGGGCATTGATTTTATGGGTCCTTTTCCCAACTCCTTTGGGAATTTGTACATATTGCTGGCGGTTGATTATGTCTCAAAGTGGGTAGAAGCCATTCCATGTCGCACTAATGACAAGAAAGTTGTCATTAAGTTCTTGAAAGAGAATATCTTTTCGCGATTTGGACACCCCCGCGCTATTATTAGCGATAATGGGACACACTTCTGCAACAGGTCTTTTGAGACTCTGATGCGAAAATACTCAATCAACCACCGACTTTCTACACCCTATCATCCCCAAACAAGCGGGCAGGCTGAAATCTCAAACAGACAAATCAAACTTATCCTGGAGAAAACTGTTGCTAAAAATAGAAAAGACTGGTCGACCAAACTGACGGATGCTCTTTGGGCATTCAGGACTGCATTTAAGACCGACCTAGGAATGTCTCCATATAGGATAGTGTTTGGAAAAGCATGTCATTTACCCGTCGAGATAGAGCATAAAGCATTGTGGGCCATAAAAGAAATAAATTTTGATCTAAACCTTGCTTGCAACTTTAGGAAGCTGCAAATAAATGAGCTAAGCGAACTCCGCGATGAAGCTTATGATAACGCTGTAATCACAAAGAATAGGACTAAGGTTTTTCACGATAAAAACATTTTGAGGAAAACATTTTCACCTGATCAACAAGTCCTTCTTTATGATTCACGATTACACCTTCACGCGGGTAAGCTCCGATCTCGATGGAAGGGACCTTTTGTTGTGCGGTCTGTATACCCGCACGGGGCAGTAGAAGTAGAAAATGTTAAAAACGGCACCTTTTTCAAAGTAAATGGACATAGACTTAAGCCGTATTTTTCCACTGACCCCACGGAGGAGCTCTTGTTCTTACAAGAGCCAGTTTATTTGGATTAAAATTCCTCCGTCTCACCTTCATGTCCAGTATATCATTGCATCATTTTTTTTGAATGAAGGTGAGTGAAAAGAGTAAGTTTGGGGGAAGTTCTTCACTTATATATTTTGCCCCCACTAATAATTCCCCCGAGGCTTACAGTTTTTGTAGGTATAGAATTTGGCAACAGTGAGGACACTGTTGAAAACAAGTTTGGGGGAGGTTTGTGCTTATTTTCGCATCATTTGCATATCATCTGCATAAGCACAAAACATTTCTTTAAAAATCTATAAAAATTGAAAAAAATTTCAAAACCCATAAAAATTTAAAAATTTTCAAAGTATAAAAATAATTTTAATATTTACACTTTTTGTACATAAATAAGATAATAAAAGTTTAGATAGTGAAAAATTACATCCATGAGATTAGAAAAATTTGAGAAAACTAAGAAAATTAGAAGTTTTCTTATACGAACTAGTAATAAGTAGTTATGAGCCGTTGTCCCAAGGGTCAGTAAGATGAAGGACGCCACTAATCTGAGGATAAAAATAAGTCTGAAAAATAGTTTCTATTCTGGAAGCCAAACATTTTGAACGTTGCTACCCTGCTATTCGCACTTACACACGTCTTAAAGCCTGGGATAGTAGAGGATACCTTGAAATGCTCTTGTCTTAAAGCCGATGTATGAAGGAAATAAAAAAAAAGAAATGAATGAAGAAAATATAAAGTGGTGAGAAAAATGGACACTGGTTTTGTTATCACCAAGGGTAATAAAAATATATAGCGAGGGTGCTTCTTCACCTAGTGCCCTAAGGCCAACTGGTCTGGGAGTCACTGCTATGCCTGAGGTGGTGCAAGACGAGGAAAATAGACCAAGCAAGCAAGCACAGGAGTAATCGGTCGGTTAGTACCTCAAGAAGTATTAACGGTCGCATGAAAGTGTGTGAGCAATCTCATCAAAATATTCATTAATTAAAAAGTACTGAGGCTGATGGGCAAGAGTATGATAGCTTGAATTGAATTCTCCGGGTGTAGGGATGTCTTTACACACACGCAGGGTTATATGATCGATGTTTGGAATAAAGATAGGAATGAAGAATAAGACGATGTTTTATTGAGGGAGGACGTGATTTCTAACATCTTTTCATGACTATTAAGATAGGGCTCATGACAACCGAAAAGCTAGCTTAGTTGGAAACCCTAATTTTCAAAGCTTTTCTTTTACAATTCTTATCTTTAAATGTAATATTCATGATCTTTCTTTTATTATTGGATTTTGTGGGTGCAATCCGCTGAAAACCCTCAGGAGACAACACTCCTCCTACTAGGGACACCTAAAGGTTTAAAGGCTTGTTGCACGTGCTCAGTGCAATCGTGATGCCTACGAAAGTGTGCTAGATAGTTTTTTTCTTTCTTTATTTTCTCTTTCTCATTTTAATAAAACAGTTCGCTCGAGACGATCGAAATTAAGTTTGGGGGAATTTGATTAGTCGAAAATATTGTATTTTTAACACGGCAATTTCCTCATCATTTGCATTCATATAGAAGTGTTCGACATTCATATTTCACATATTAGCAAAACTGTCGCAAAATATCAGATTGCATGTGTTAGACTCTAAAACCGACACTATAAAGGAAATTGACTGCATTTCATGGCATCGCATCATCCCTACATTTGCGCAACACTTGTTTTGAGATCTGTGCAGGAAAATCCAGCAGAAAGGCCAAAACTTACAGGGTACAGCTAAAATGTTACGCCAACTCAATGATTTCAGATCTGGTATAAATCCAAAAGGGAAAATACAAATCAACACATCAGATTAAGCTACAAATGTTGTTCCAAAACCATACCAGGAAGCCTAAGGCCCAAGCCCCACAGACAGCCGCGGATCCGCGGCAGGAGCCTGCTTGAGCCGCGGATCCGCGGTGGGTTCAAGGAATTAGCTCCTCATTTTTGGTGCAAAACTCTTAGATCAGCTCCTAAACTTCATAAAGACACTTCAAGTTCCAGAAGACTCCAGAGAATTCTGCCAGATCAGCAAGCTTTGGGATCAACACTAAACTAGTCTATCATTCTAGAAACTTCTTCCTAAACCCTAGCTTAACCCCTAAGCTAAGCCTAACAAACTCTTTCTAGAAGTCTTTCAACAAACTTTTGGAGGGAACTCAAAGGCTTAGGGTTTGGGGTGCTCTATAAATAAGACTCTAGGCTCACTTGTAAAAGGGACTTGATCCTTGATTAGTTCATTTAGCCAATTTAGATCCATTCACTCTCTTTCCTCATCTTCTTCTTCCACAAGTCTAGCGAGAGGATTTGTGTGAAACCCTAACCCTAAATTCCAATCAAAAGCCAAGATCCCGAGTACCCATCAAGCAAGAAGCCTTGCAACCTTTTATGAGCCGAGCCGATCTTCAACGGAGCAAGTGGTCCAAGCCGATCCACGACTCACGGAGCCGAGCGACGCCAATTCAACAATTTAGTTCTTCCTCTTGTAGTTCTTGAGCGACTGTAATCAAATTGTTGATATAAATAAAAGGTGATATTCTTTTATCTTGTTTTCTTTAAATTCTCGCATCATGATATCTTTTCAATTCTTGAATACTTTCTGTGTGATGATGTTTGAGTAATACTCCGCTCGTCGAGGAGTTGAGACGATCAATAGAATGATGATGTAATATATCTTAAATCGATTCTTGAATCCTACGAGTTTTGTAAACCCTAGCAAGTTCAAGAATCGACAACCCAATTCATTGCGATGCTTTCTTGATTGATATCGCTCGAGATTGGGGAGTTACGATCGTTTCTTGAAATTGTTAGAGGCTAGAATGTGAATGATATCGATGAAAGAACAAGGGTTAAACGATGAAACCCTAGTTTCATCAAGAAAGCCCTAACTCTCATCGATCATCATCGATCTAGTATCAATCCTTCGAAGGACAAGAACACGAAATCTTGAAATTACATCATGTCTATAGATCCGATCGATTCCTACGAGCCTCATTTAGATTCTTGACATTTTGGTTGGAAATATCATCGAAACACCGATTCTTGATTTGTTTATCAGTTTTTGATTCTTGATTAAATATCGTGACACCTGAATCAATCAATAAATTCTTGAATCATGTTTTCTTTTCTTTTCGATTAACTTTTCGATTCAAACAAATTAAACATGAAAACGAATCGCACAATCCCTGTGGACGATCCACACTCGCTTACGATCTACAACTGACACCGTAGTTGATTGCGGTCAAATATAATTCTTTGATAGTGAGTTCTTTATACAATTTTCTAAATACCGATACAAGATACTATTATCGATCAAATGAAACCGTTATCGGGAAACAATTGATTCGATACTTGCTTTTTTTTACAAACACATCCGAGAATTACACTAAATCAAATATCTTCTACCACACTGAGGAGCAAAAGGTGTTTTGTTTCTCAGTATACCACCTTTTTCGAAAGGGAATTTCTTGTGAAGAAATTAGTGGTCATGAGGTAGAACTAGAAGGAGTTCCAGCTATACAAACTACAGCTGATGATTTGGTAGAACCGGAGGATTCAATAGTTCCCGACGAACCTCAGCCTCTCCGCCGATCTAGTAGGGTTCCTCATCCACTTGAGAGATACTTCGGTTTTCTCTATGACAGTGGGAGCGAGGATTGCATCATGAGATGATGACCCAACTAGTTTCGAGCAGGCCAACAGGAGTGGGGACTCTGTAAGAATGGCTGGATGCTATGCGATCTGAGATGGAATCTATGTACACTAACAAAGTTTGGACTTTGGTTGCTATATCTGAAGGGTTAAATCCCCATCAGAAGCAAGTATATCTTGAGAAGATTACTTGGTGTATATGGAAAAGTTGAGACTTTCAAATCTATGCTTAAGTCCATCCGGATCCTACTTGCCATTGCTACATACCATGACTACGATATCTGGCAGTTGGGTGTCATGACTGCTTTTCTAAATAATGATTTAGAAGAGAGAGTCTATAAGTACACAGCCAGAGGGCTTCGTAGACAGTGGGAGCAGCGAAAATGTGTGCAAGTTGTTTTATGGGATAAACAGGTATCGCGGAGATGGAACATCTGTTTTGATGTGGTAGTTAAAGAGTTTGACTTCATCAAAAGGGTAGATGAACCTTGTATATACAAAAAGGTAATAGGGAATATGGTGGTGATCTTCGTATTATATGTGGATGACATACTCTTGATAGGAAAGGAGTTTCCTATGCTACGCTCGATCAATCTCCTCTTATCACAAGGATTCTCTATATAGGATCAAGGTGATACCTCCTAAATTCTGGTTTTGGATCTATGCGATAGATCTAAATGGATGTTAGGATTCTCACTAAGTGTAGTGAGATGGTATCAATCGATCCTGTGGAGAATCACTGGAAAAGTTTCAGGGTGATAAGGTCGACTGAATGTCAATCACAGGCATTGTCTTTTCCCTCAGTGAAGGGACGGTATGTTGGAAGAGTTCCAAGCTAGATACCGTGACAAACTAGACGACGAAGGCTGGATACATTGCTACCAAGGATGCTACCAATGAGGTAGTCTGGATGTACACTAGTTCATGAGATAAACTTCGTTCTTACCATTGTGAGACAATGGAGTTATGGCTTTGGCCAAGGAACCCCCGTCCCATCAGTGATCCAGACATATTCTTAGGCAGTATCACCTGATCATGGAGATGGTTGATCTCCAGGGAGATCCAGGTTCAGGAGAGTAGACACAGAGGACAACATGGCGGATCCACTCACAAAGGCCTATTCCCAGAAGAGGCTTTTATGGGATGGTTGAGTATGAGATACTTCAACCACTGCTGTTTGTTGGGTATGAGTTACTACAACAGAAGGCCCTAGTGCAAGTGGGAGATTGTTAGTAATATGTATGCCCTAGAGGCCATTACTGTACATGCGATGTATATTGTAGTGGATGCTTGGACATATATAGGGAGGACTTTCTTGCTCAACATGATAGTATGCTATCTGGTTGCACTTTATCTTAACATGTACACGGATTGTATCTATATTACATGTTGATAAAGCCCTTAGGATGAGTACTTGACTACCAGAACTATGATGTAGATCATACTAGTGGGGACAGGGTAGTCAATAAGTACATCCTTCAAATGTTCCTAGTCATGGGAGTATCGAGACAGGGCATCGATACTCCAGTGTAGACTAGCGTATACGCTTCTCGACCCATATGATGGGTGATGGATGATCCCATATCCATTGGTGTTTGATATCAGAGATGGTATACGGGTGCTCAGTGGAGACTGGGTACACTGGACGGACTCGCCGAGAACTCCTAGATGGTATTATACCTATCGTCGGATAGCAGTTCTCTGGTGACACTGGTACAGGTTAGTCTGTAGACCCGAGATCGTTATAGAGTCTTGTGTGATTCCCACTGTGCTTTGATTTCCACCTTACCACGTTCAAGAGAACGTGCAAAACGGTGGCTTTTGGGTACAATCCCGAGTCACATAGAGGCGATGAGCGATAGGAGGGGTTTTGTCTCTCCCGGTATAAGGAGTTGATGTTGCGCTATACTCTATTGGCCATAACAGGAAATCCCTGGCCAGGGTTGCTGAGATCTACTGGTAAGTGTTATCAGTAGTTTCTCAAACCGTTATGGACCTTGCATCGGCATGACTTATTAAGCTATTGGGGTCTGACGTTACACCACCCCATGCTGTGATATGCGACATATCAGACGAAGAGACCAGACTGTACGGTAGTGTTACTGGTTGGATTCGCAGGAGTACGAGCAGGCTTGCTTGTTGATCTTCTGATTGCTCAATACCCGGGTGGCCGTTACGTTTAGCATACCGCTTGCGGCTTGTGGGTGTTTGATATGATCATCACCTACTGCCGGCGTATTGACGAGTCTTTAAAGTCCTATACAGAGGTTTCCTGGCTCAAGCGAAACGGGGTAGGAGCACATATGTGATATGTGCGGGACCGAGGTTGATACGATATGAGATACCGTATTCTATTATCGCGATATGTGATATCGGTCGGTTATATATATGATATAGCCGGGTTATCGGATCAAGTGTTGATTCGATAAGTTGATTCATATAGTATTAGTCGGTTGTATATGATATAGCCGGATTATTAAATCAAGAGTTGATTTGATAATTTAATATATAATTATATATTTGATATATTATATTACATTAACTAATATTAAGCTCACTTATGATTTCTTTTCTCACTAGATGTGCACATTGTATATATGTGATATGTATATTTGTGTACATGTAATGTGTCATGTTTGATGATACATACAAGATGGGTGTATGAGATTAATACCATGCTAGGGTTAAGTTAGGGTTTCTATTTATGTTAAGCTAATTCAAAAGAGATTGAGTTTGTCGTGGTAAAGCTTGGACAAAAGCTTTTGGATAAGCTTTGACAAAGTCAACTCTTTTGTCTAGTTAAAGATATTTATCAAACCCAACCCTTAACCATAGTGTGTGGTTTATTCTCTACATGAGTTAAGCATGATGGTTTTAACTCACTCATGGTTGCAATAATTCATTTGGATGAATAATTGATGAGATATTTTCTTCATCTTCTTCATCTTCATCAAAAGCTTCTAGCTTCAATGGACTTTTGAGAAATTTTTTGAGAAAATAAAATCTAAAGTGAGCCCATTTCCTACTTTATCATCCTCTACTACTTTCCATTTCGTAGAGTGTGTTTGCTTCACTAATTATATGATTAGTGAAGAAATAGCTTGGGTTAGTATCTTCTCGACGTAGATCATCTTCGGTCTCGAAGACATCGAAGCAAGCACGTTCGTTTCTTCAAGGGATTCTCTCTAGAGTCTGGTGTTTGCAATCGCAGCAAAGGGGACTACTATATGGAGCTATTTGAAGTGAAGGACCGGTCTAGAAAGGTTGTATTCCTTGCTCACTATAACTTGCAAAGTGTTTGCATATGTTTTCCGTATTATTTCTAGTAAACGATCTATGTTTAGGGTTACCTAGAACAACAAAATTTTAATTTGGTATGGACGGTGCCTCCCGAAACCTTGCTGCCGTTGTAGACAACCCTTCAAGCTCCTCCTCCTTTAGCTCGAGCTCACCAAGACCACGAACCCATCACCACCTCGCCATCATCCTCAACCTCCAGTGACTAACTTGAACCCCGCTGCAACCACCGCCTCACTGACGAGCCCTGAGCACCGCCACCGAGTTCCAACTTCTTCGAGCCCCTCCCCGTTTCCAAGTTCTTGTCGTCCGCTGCCTTCGTCAGTCAATCTCCTTTCCTTCGGCGACAGCTAACCCCACTAGACCACCCGTGCTCTAACATCTCCACCGTCATCGACCCACCACCATAGCCATCATCTCCATCGACCCACCGAGCTCCCCAGGCCTTCAAGCTAAGTCGAGCACTCCACTACATCCTACCTCGCTGCAATCTCCACCGGAGCTCGACGCTGCCATCCTCGTCATTGCCGCCGTCCCATCCTCCTTCACCGACCATGAGAATCCCCACCCATCACCCAAGCCAAGATCCCCAACCTCGATCCGAGCAGCATCTTCATTATCGCCTCGTCCAACCGCCGACCAAACTCCAGACCGAGCCAAGTCCCCTCATTTCTCAAACCAAGATCATCGCTGCCTTGCCGCTGCTGCCGTGCTATTTTCATTGCTGCCGTGTTTCCGTCGTCGTCGGTGCTATCGTCAAAGGCAAGTGAAACTCCTCACTTTCTACTCATGCTATCGTATTATATTATAACGAGTAATCTAAATTATGAACACATTTATATATTATATCGTATAATCATTACATTTTATTTACACTCGTAGTTATGATGGTTGGAACAAGATCAAGCTGATAATACGTATTATTATTGAGTAGAGCCCAGAAGAATTAATTACCGTTTGTTTGGTTGAAGGAAAATGAAGTATCGATCGTGACATATATATATATATATACACTTTGCAAGTGTTCGATACACTACCCTAATGAAAACCCCATTTAAAAATGGCTGAATTTATGGCCCATAAATCCCTTTAATGATAATAAATAACTTTTAAGAATTTGAGAGAAAAATATTGACTTCATCACTATGAAATGATACCTTCGTCTTGTTACGTCAAATCTGAAATTTTACCGTGCATGTTGCCTTATTAAAATCATTGTAACTTAAATACAAATCAAAACCTGATGTTCTATGGCTCATATCGAAGCCCACTTGATAAAATAGAACCATATAAAGTTTACGCTTCAATGCTGATAGGAAACTGTAACGAGAATTGACTGGGAATGCGGCTCTGGACTGCAGTCCGGGGCAGCATTCCTTGAGGATACCTGAATTTAAGCGTCTGTACATCCCTACATAAAACTGAAAATGCACGGAGTCCTATATGGTCGCGTAGAAAATTTAGTTATCTAACACATGAATCTAGTCTCATTTAGTTTCACAATTGTTTGATATTTTTTTTGTATTTTAGAATGTCGACGTGTTCTGCAGTGACATTTCTTTCAGCTTCACACTAAACATGACATATCTTCTAGTAAAGGAAGGCTATTATTAATCCGTTTAATGCGTTGGAAACCTAACAGATATAAATAGGTTTTATTCAACTGGGAAAATACTTGAATCTAAACATAATCCCTAGTAAATCGTGCGCGAAGTTGGTCTTCCAGTTCTGAAACTGGAATTCCAGCAATTGATCACTGATATAAAATGATAATAGGTCCCTAACCTGAAATCCTGTTGATATGAAACTAATTTTACCACTTAGATAATCAAGTATACATCGTACACCTTTTATATTGTTGGTCTATTCTATATGTGTGATTTAAAGTGAATTTTGCAAGTCATTTGGCGTTGGCTGTCATAATTTAGTGAATATCTGTTCAGTGCATTTCTACCTATTTTTTGTTTGCTTTATACATTTTGCATTGTGATCATTTACATTGAGACCTAGCGACTATTTTGCATTGTTGATATATAAGTGTTAGTGATTGGGTTGTGGCAAGTACGAAATTGAACCAGTGATTAAAAGCGATATTGATAAGTGGAAACATGATTGAAAGTGAAAGTGATACGTATTTGTTCACAACCTATCTAATACCTGAATACATACTACAACCTGGGGAATGGGGAAATCAAGGTGGAATTGAACTCGTATTCAGCGAGGTACAGTGATTTAGAGGACGGTCATTCGATATTAGTGATACACACACACACACATTAGGTCGTGGGCCTAACGGCACGGCTGCAGGGTTATGTCTCGGGCAACAGTGGACCGTAGTCTTGGGCATGCACGGGATCCTTGTTAAATACGAGCATCTTTTCCACCAATTGATTTCATTGACTTAGTGACTAATAAGTAGTGACATACACATTGCCTGGTTTTCTGACATGATACTTATATCGCACTGTTCATATTCAAATGATGTTCATTATTCTCATGTTCTTTTTTCTGTTGCATCTTTCATATTTAATAACATTGTACACACATTATATATTTATTGCTATATATATCACCCTGACGATCTGAGTGTGCATACTCAAAGAAAGAAGTAGATCCAGTCAAGAAGCATGACCTGCCATTTGAAATCGCGGAGGTCTAGACCGCAACATCAACGCTATTTCTTTTTTGCTTTAAGCACATTGTATTTCGTTGGTTAGTTATTTCCTTATGAAAAATAAATGTATCTAGAACTCTATTATTGTGATGTAATAAAGTTGTGAACTGTGATTTCCTTCCCTTTAGTACTGTTTACTTACTACCATATAATGCTAGAAGCCGAAGTATGACTACAGAGGAATTATTCCCTGACCGTAGGAGCATGGCTGGCCTAGTCACCCTTCGCATTCTGTATTTTGGAAAGCGGGACGTGACATGGTTTTGTTGGTATCAGAGCCAGGTTTGGATGAAATTATAGTTCCTTCGAGAGATCCTTAGTTTGAGTTACATCCTTGACGTGTGCTTTATTACATTTCTTTTCATTTCCTAATTCTCGTTGAATCATCGTGAAATCCTTGATTGAATATGATTTCTTTCTTGATCATTTTTCAGAAATATGGACTCCTCCGGCAACTCCTCAGGTGCTGGTTCCCACGATCGTACCGAGAAAATTCTCAGCACACTGACGACCCTAGCACAGGCTCAAGAGAGGAAGACCGATCTCCTGACCGATGGATTGAAGGCGGTACAAGAGACCACAATTACTGCTCTGGAGAGATCTACGACTACACAGGCTCGGGTTGGTACCATTTCGGACTTTAGGAGACTTCATCTAGCGGTTTTCACGGGATCAGCAAATCTACTTGAGGCCGAGCAATGGCTCATCAATGTAGAGAACCTTTTGACTGCCGCTCAGGTCCGTGACGATGACAGAGTGAGCATGGTAAAGATTCAGCCGGAGGACGAGACATGCACGTGGTTGTCCGTAGAGGAAAGCCGGCTAGAGAAACCTATCTGATGGGATACGCTCTCCGCGTGCTTTCTAGATCACTATTTTTAGGCCACTGCCAAGGCCGAGATGGAGGAGAAATTCATCATGTTGAAGCAAAATGGACGCTTAGTGGATGTCTACGCCGCAGAGTTTAACCGGCTGAGTCGCTTCGCACCGTACATGGTACCCACCGAAGTCGCCAGGGCCAGACGGTTTCAGCAGAGGCTCAATATTGAACTGCAGTAACTTATCGCGTCACTCAATCTACTGACCTTCGCTTAGGCGTTGAACGCTGCCCGAGCACAGGAAAGATTGGCGGAGAAGGCTAAGGGCCAATGATAGGTGGACAGGAGACCCCACGTAGTTCTAGCACGGGCTACCTTTTCCCCCCGTGGAGCGATCCCAGTTCACAGGCTGGGTGTTACGCAGATGAAGCGTACTTTCTCACCTCAGCAGCCGCAGCAGAGGGTCCTGTTTTGCGATTATTTCCAGAGGCCAGGGCACATGTAGAGAGAATGTCGTAGAGCTAAGAGGCAGTGTTTGCTTTGCGGATCCAGTGAGCACAGGGTCAGCGGATGTCTCCAGAGATCTGAGCTACAGGGAGGGTTCGAGCAGCATCAACCGTCGTACGACACTTCAACTCAGAGAGGTCCACCTCTGGTATCCCAGTAGCGATTATTCAATCAGAGGCATACTGGTATGGGTCAGAATCAGGGCCGGGCTTTCACCCTGTCCACCGAGCAGGCAGAGACTTCTTGAGAAGTAGTTACAGGTACCCTCCTTATTTATTCTGTACCAGCTAGAATTCTTTTTGATTCGGGTGCTTCGCATTGCTTTATTTCTATGTGGTTTGTTGATACACACTCTATACCTCATGAGCCATTGACCAAGGGTTGGGAGATACATATGGATAACGGAATTATTGTGTCCAACCAAGAGTGTAGGTTATACCTTGTGGTGGTTTGTAGCAAAGAATTTTATGCAAACTTCCTTTTGATTGGGACTGGTAGCTACGACGCCATTCTGGGAATGGATTGGTTGAGCACGTTTCATGCTGTTATCAACTGCCGGGCTAGGAGTGTGACTTTTCGCATTTCTAATCATCCGGAGTTCGTGTTTGTGGGCGGCAGCGATTCTTTGGAACCAGCTAAGTTCCGAGCAAAGACGAAGACCTTGATCGCTATAGAGATAGGTGAGAAGTCAGCACCGAAGGTAGTTCGAGAGTTTCTTGATGTGTTCCCTGAAGATCTACCTAGTCTACCCCCACCTCGCGTTTTGGGCTTCTCGATCGACCTAATTCCAGGAATGACGCCAGTTTCCAAAGCTCCCTACATGATGACGCCAGTGGAGTTGGCAGAATTAAAGAAGCAGATAGAAGATCTTTGGACAAGGGATTTATCTGTCTAAGTATTTCCCCATGGGGTGCTCCTATATTGCTAGTTAAGAAGAAAGATGGTTCTTTGCGCATGTGCATTGACTATCGGGAGTTGAATCGGGTGACCGTGAAAAACAAGTATCCCATCTCCCGCATCGACGACTTGTTTGACCAGCTGGGTGGTGCTCGGGTATTCTATAAACTAGACCTTCGGTTAGGGTATCGCCAAATCAGGGTCGAGGCAAAGGATGTATGCAAGACGACTTTCCGAACCCGATATGGCTACTATGAGTTTCTCGTGATGCCGTTCAGTGTTACCAATGCACCGACCATATTCATGGACTTGATGAACAGGGTTTTCTCCAAGTACTTGGATCAGTTTGTTGTCGTATTCATCGACGACATTCTCGTCTATTCGAGAAGTCGAGAGGAGCATGTCGAGCAACTATGAATTGTATTGCAGGTTCTACGGGAAGAGAAACTCTATGCTAAGCTAAGTAAGTGCTAGTCTTGGCTCGACAAGGTGCAATTCCTGGGGCATGTCGTTTTGAGTGACGGCATTCAGTGGATTCGACGAAAATCGAATCTATCAAAGACTGGCCGACATCGAAATCAGTTGCAGAAATAAGAAGCTTCTTGGGATTGGCTGGGTATTATTGACAGTTTGTCCAAGATTTCACCAGAGTAGCGGAACCCTTGACGAAGCTCACACGGAAGGAGGTGCCGTATGTTTGGTCGGAGGAGTGCACCCAGGCGTTCGAACTATTGAAACTGAAGTTGACCACGGCCCCAATCCTGACTGTGCTAAACAGCTTGGATAGCTTGGTTGTTCATAGTGATGCGTCGGGAAAAGGTTTATGCTATGTTTTAATGCAGCATGGTCGAGTGGTGGCTTACGCTTCTTATCAGCTGAAAACTCATGAGAAGAACTACCCCATGCATGACCTGGAGTTAGCGGCCGTTGTGTTCGCGTTAAAGATATGGAGGCATTACTTGCTAGGCGAAAGAGTGGAAGTGTACACGGATCACAAAAGTTTGAAATACATGTTCACTCAGAAGGAGCTGAATATGAGACAACGCCGGTGGTTGGAATTGATGGTAGACTACGATATTGATCTGCAGTATCATCCGGAAAAGGTGAACGTCGTTCCTGATGCTCTCAGTCGCAGGCCGTAAGCTGCGTTGCTGACTTGTCAGAAGGGGATTCTCGATGACCATCAGAGACTCGAGTTGGAGGTAGTTATACCGGGTGTGCTCGGACAGCTCTGGCAGTTGCAAGTTCAATCATTGCTTATAGATTGCATTAAAGCTGCACAGGCTGGAGACTCTCAGTTGCAGAAGTTCAGAGGGTTAGTTGAGGCTAGTTTGAGGATGGATTTGCAGATTCACGGAGATGGCTCTCTAAGATTTGGCAGTCGGCGGTGTGTTCCAAAGGGGGGTATTCGAGATGAAGTTCTAGCTGAGGCACACAGTTTCGCTTACTCGGTGCACCCAGGTGGCCCCAAGATGTACAGAGATCTGAGGCAACACTTCTGGTGGAATGAGATGAAGAGGGAGATTGCTCGCTTTGTCTCCAAGTGTCTGGTATGCCAACAGGTGAAAGCCGAGCATCAAAGAATCGCTGGGTTGTTTCAACCGCTTCCAGTGCCAGAATGGAAATGGGAGCACATCACCATGGATTTTATGACGGCACTACCTCGAAGTCCAAAGGGTAACAATGCTATCTGGGTTATTGTTGATCGTTTCACGAAGGAAGCACATTTCATACCTTTCCGAGTGGGACAAACGATAGAGTCGCTTGCGGAGAGATATATGCAGGAGATTGTGAGACCGCACGGGGTGCCCGTTAGTATTATGTCTGATCGAGACACCAGGTTCATTTCCCATTTCTGGAAGAGCCTACAGGAGAGTTTGGGCACGCGTCTCACGTTTAGTATGGCCTATCATCCGCAGACGGATGGGCAATCCGAGTGTACTATCAAGACACTCGAAGATATGCTGAGGGCATGCATGCTTGATTTTCAGGGTTCTTGGGAGGATCATCTCCATTTGGTAGAGTTTTCTTATAACAACAGCTACCAAGCTAGCATCCAGATGGCACCGTTCGAGACTCTATATGGACGGAAGTGTCGGTCCCCTCTTTGTTGGGATGACGTGGGTGAACGAAGGTTGTTGGGCCCTGAGCTTATAGTGCAGACAATGAGCAAAGTTCAGACGATCAGGTAACGTATCAATGCGGCTCAAGACCGACAGAAGAGTTGGACAGATGCCGGTAGAAGGTCGTTGGAGTTTGGTATTTGTGACCACGTATTTATGGAGATATCGCCCACTCGGTGAGTGATCAGATTTGGTAGTCGCGGGAAACTCAGTTCCTGATTCATCGGAATTTTTGAGGTGCTAGAGCGAATAGGAAAGGTGGCTTATCGACTTGCCTTGCCTCCATCGCTAGCTGGTGTGCACAATACTTTCCATATTTCTCAGTTGAGAATTTACGTTCAGGATGACAGCCATATCCTAAACCATTCAGAGTTAACGTTGGGCACCGATCTGTTTTACGAGGAGCAGCCTACCACCATTCTCGATCGTCGGGAAAAAGTGTTAAAGAACAAGGTCATTTCCTTGGTTCGAGTTTCTTTGGGTGGTCATTCTCCAGGAGACTCTATCTGGGAACGCGAGGAGGACATCCGTCAATTTTTCCGTACCTGTTTGAATAATGTTATTTGTTCCGTTGTTTTCGTTCTTTAAGTTCGAGAACGAAATTTTTGTAAGGGGGTAATGATGTAAATCTCCAGTTTCATGTATATTTTCCGTATATTTATTTATTATATTTTTCCAGATGTTTTCCTATTATTTTTGCACTTTTCATATATTTTCATATATTTTAATTATTATTATTTTTTCCAAAATCTAAACCCTAAACCTATCTAAACCCAACCTACCCCCACCCGACCTGAACCCAACCCGACCCGCTACCCCTTTTCTTCTTCTTCTTCTTCTTCTTCTTTCCTTTTACTTTCCGGCATTTTCCCACGTCTCCCCTTCCTCGCGCCATCGCCGCAAGACCCGCGCCCACCTCCGCTCGACTTGTGCAACCTCTGCCTGACTCGCGCTCACGACGACCCAACAACCCACGTCCTCTCTTCCCCCAACGACTCTTTCCCCTTCTTGTGCTGCCTCTGTGAGACCCACGCCAACTCGTCACCAATGGTCGCATGATCTGCATGCCGACCCCTATGATCTCCTCAACCTTGATCTCTCAACCGAGCCCCTCTCACTCCTTATCCCATCTTTCTCACTCCCCCTCGTCCTCACTCATCATCACCGATAACCCCACCAAAATCCCCAGCTCCTTCTTCTTCAGCTCGAGCTCACCACCAACATGAACCCATCACCGCATCGCCATCTCCCTCAACCTCCAGAGACCAACTTGAACCCCGCTGCAACCACTACCTCACTGGCGAGCCCTGAGCACCGCCACCAAGTTCCAACTTCTTTGAGCATCTCCCTGTCTCCAAGTTCTTGTCGTCCGCTGCCTTTGCCAGTCAAACTCATCTCCTTCACCGGCAGCCAACCCCACTAGACAACCCGAGCTCCAACATCTCTACCGTTATCGACCCACCACCGTAGCCATCATCTCCATCGACCCACCGAGCTCCCCAAGCCTTCAAGCCAAGCTGAGAACTCCACTACATCCCACCTCGCTACAACCGCCATCGGAGCTCGATGCCGCCATCCTCGTCATCACCGCCATACCATCCTCCTTCTCCGACCATGAGAATCCCCACAGCTAGCCCGCACCCACCACCCAAGCTAAGATCCCCAACCTCGACCCACGCAGCATCTTCATCATCGCCTCGTCCAACCACCGACCAAACTCCAGACCGAGCCAAGTCCCCTTATCTCTCAAACCAAGATCATCGCAGCCTTGCCACTGCTGCCGTGTTATATTCATCGCTGCCGTGTTGCCGTCGTCATCGGTGCTATCATCAAAGGCAAGTGAAACTCCTCACTTGCTACTCATGCTATCGTATTATATTATAACGAGTAATCTAAATTATGAACACATTTATATATTATATCGTATAGTCGTTACAATTTATTTACACTCGTAGTTATGATGGTTGGAAAACGATCGAGTTGATAATGCGTATTATTATTGAGTAGAGCCCAGAAGAATTAATTACCGTTTGTTTGGTTGAAGGAAAATGAAGTATCGATCGTGACATATATATATACTTTGCAAGTGTTTGATACACTATCCTAATGAAAACCCCATTTCAAAATGGCTGAATTTATGGCCCATAAATCCCTTTAATGATAATAAATAACTTTTAAGAATTTGAGAGAAAAATATTGACTTCATCACTATGAAATGATACCTCTGTCTAGTTACGTCAAATCTGAAATTTTACCGCGTATGTTGCCTTATTAAAATCATTGTAAATTAAATACAAATTAAAACCTGATGTTCTATGGTTCATATCGAATCCAATTTGATAAACTAGAACCCTCTAAAGTTTACTCTTCAATACTGATAGGCCACTGTAATGAGAATTGACTGGGAACGCGGCTCTGGACTGCAGTCCGGGGCAGCATTCCTCGAGAATACCTGAATTTAAGCGTTTGTACATCCCTACATAAAACTGAAAATGTGCGTAGTTCTATATGGTTGCATATAAAATTTAGTTAGCTAACACATGAATCTATTCCCGTTCAGTTTCACAGTCGTTTGATATTTTTTTTGTATTTTATAATGTCGACGTGTTCTGCAGTGACATTTCTTTTACCTTCACACTTAACAGGGTATATCTTCTAGTACAGGAAGGATATTATTAATCCGTTTGATGCGTTGGAAACCTAACAGATAGAAATAGATTTTATTCAACTGGGAAAACACTTGAATCTAAACACAATCCCCAGTAAACCGTGCGCGAAGTTGGACTTCCAGTTCTGAAACTGGAATTCCAGCAATTGATTGCTGATTTAAAATAATGATAAGTCCCTAATCTGAAATTCTGTTGACATGAAACCAATTTTACCGTTTAGATAATCAATTATACATCATACACCTTTTATATTGTTTTGGTCGATTCTATACGTGTGATTTATAGTGAATTTTGCAAGTCATTTGGCGTTGGCTGTCATAATTTAGTGAATATCTGGTCAGTGCATTTCTACCTATTTTTGTATTTGCTTTATACCTTCTGCATAGTGATCATTGTTATGTCGAAAATATCACGCATTTGATATGACATTTTCCTTACTATTCTTAAATATCTAAAGGTATTTATTATAAATATGACACATATGAGGGTTTATCTGTAAAAATACTATTTTCATATATTTATATATTATAATTAACATTATGAAGGAAAATGTATGCATATAATATAATATTTTGATAATTTAAATATGCATATCATATTAAATATCCTTAATCAATATTCTTCAAATATAATATCAGATAAAATGGTTAGGATAATATCTCAAAAATACCAAATATTACTAACATTATTTGTTGAGATATTGTGCAGAAATTACATCAGGACTGGAATCAAAGAAATCTGAGATATCGAGATCAAATCTGCCGAAATATTAAAATAAATTGAAGAAATCAATTATGGCAGAGACTTAGAGAAGATTTCCAAACTCCAGATATCGAAAAGATCACCACATGTCAACTAGAAGAAGCTCCAGAAATTTGCATCCAAGACTGTTAGTTATATATATGCCCTAGAGGCCATTACTATATATGAGATGTATATTGTAGTGGATGCTTGGACATATATAGGGAGGACTTTCTTGCTCGACATGATAGTATGCTATTTGGTTACTCTTTACCTTAACGTGTACACTGATTGTCTCTCTGTTACATGTTGGTAAAGCCCTTAGGATGTGTGCTTGACTACCAGGACTATGATGCATATCATACTAGTGGGGCTATGGTAGTCCATAAGTACATCCTTTAAGGTCCCTAGTAATGGGTGTATCGAGACGGTGCATCGATATACCAGAGTAGACTAGTGTATAGCTTCTCGACCCATATAGATGGGCGATGGATGATCCCATATCCATTGGTGTTTGATATCAGAGATGATATACGGGTACTCAGTGGAGACTGGGTACACTGGACGGACTCGCCGAGAACTCCCAGATGGTATTATACCTCACGTCAGATGGCAGTTCTCTGGTGACACTGGTACAAGTTAGTCTGTAGACCCGAAATCGTCATAGAGTCTTGTGTGATTCCCACTGTGCTTTGATTTCCACCTTACCACGTCCAAGAGGGCTGTTCCCTGATTAAAAATCAGGAGAAGCATCAGAAGAGGCATCACATGCTCACACGTGACCAGTTGTCACGTGACGTTTAAAGCAGCGGCAAAAAGCACATTCATCCCCTGATCAGAAATCAAGAAAAAGCTCCATAAGAGGCATCACGTGCTCACACGTGACCAGTGGTCACGTGTTGGCACGTGATGGTTAAGCAGCGGCCAGAGAACAGAGCGCAGAAGAAGAGAAGCCCATACCAGGGGTCACGTGCCTACATGTGACCAGGGGTCATGTAGCCACACGTGACTGGCTTTAAGAGCCTGATTCTTTAACAGAATTAAATTCTGAGGACAAGTATTTCAAATCTTTCCAAAATGAAGAAGGATTATCTGAAACCGTTGGATCAAGAATCTAAAGGTGATTAAATATCACCAATTTATGGAAAAATCTTGGACTTGGAAAGATTTCCCCCTAAATCTAACCGAAATAACAAGGGGATATCTTTGGATTTAAAATCCAATAGTGAATAAAATTCACCTAAAAATCTAAAGGCCCAGATTAATGATGAAGATAAATCAAATCTCCCAATGAATAAATCAAATCTCTCAATGAGAGATTTACTAAGCAGATTGATTCTTTTCCTTCTCCTATAAATAGAAGCCAAGAAAAGAAGAGAGGGACCTCTACTTCTGGACTTTTTTTGAGCCCTTTGGACCTTTTCTTTTGATACATAGAGAGAGAGATACATGGCCTTTGATTCTCTGCAAAAGGAAAACCCTAGGTAAAAGAAAGAAAGGGAGGCTTAAAAGGAGAATTTAATTCTCAAAAGAGTTTAACTCTTATATAAAGAAAAGAACTTAGTTCTTTCTCTGATGGAGGATCTGTAAAGTGCACATCTCCCCATGAATTGAGAATTTAATTCTCATTGGGTTGAGATCCTGCCATGCAGATCTAAAACACAGAGGAGGAACTGAGTTTTGAGAACTGGGTTTAACCCTATTAATTCTTAAAAGATGAACAGATCTTTAAAACATGCAGAGTCACGTGCTACCACGTGACCCCTGCAAAGATCCATAGAAAGAGCTCTGAAGTAAACACCTCACGTGTTACCACGTGACTCCTGCGAAGATCCATAAAAGAGAACTGTAAGGCAATGCCTCACGTGCCCCACGTGATCTCTAAAGCACACAAAAGAAAAAGAAACAGAAAAGAGCTCTAAGGCACCCTCACGTGTCGACACGTGACCCCTAATGAACATTCTAACAGATCAAAGCGCAGGCCTCCATCACGTGCCCACACGTGATGGCTTTCAGAATTAAAAGTGTTAAACACTTATCTGTAGAACAAAATAAAGGGAAGAAGGGCACTCTCACGCGTTACCACGTGACCCCTCTTGCCTCAGTGTTTAATACTAAATTGAAACTTCTGTATCCAGTGTTTAACACTGATTTGCCTTAGTGTTAAACACTAATTTGGAATCTCTATTTCCAGTGTTTAACACTGATTTGCCTAGTGTTTAACACTAATTTGAAAACTCTGTTCCCAGTGTTCAACACTGATTATCTTTTAGTGTTTAACACTAATTTATCAATCTTATTCCCAGTGTTTAACACTGCTGGTCTCTAGTGTTTAACACTAGCTTTAGCCCAACTGGCTAAGTTTCCAGAGGCAAAGCCTCTCCTTTAATGAACCAACAGAGGGCCGATATCCCAAACATAATTGGACTTAGCCCAAGCTGGCCATAAGTCCTCAATTCAAACTTAACTGGGCCAATGGGCTCATAATATAATGATTGATCTTAGTTTCCAAATTGGACTACAGATCACTTAATCTACCTTGGTTCAAGGGTACATCTCTTCACTCCTTTGATATTTGTCATTGTAATTCCTCAACGTCTTCAAAGAGGTGACGGGTCCCGATGACCACACATTGATACGGACTGTGGGGTCCTTAAACTCATGGACTATGAGGTCCTTAACCTTGACCGTAATGTCTTAAAACTAACGCCGGACTGTGGGGTCCTTAAACCCTCGGACTATGACGTCCTTAACCTTGACCAGAATGTCTTAAAACTAACAACGGACTATGACGTCTTTAACCTTGACCGTGATGTCTTAAAACTAATGCCGGACTGTGGAGTCCTTAAATCCACGGACTATGATGTCCTTAACCTTGACCGCAATGTCTTAAAACTAACATTGGACCGCAATGTCCTTAAACTACCTATTGATCGCAATGTCACTAAACTAAACAACATGGCTCCCCTAATTGCTCTCTTGTTGGATCTAAACGATCCCGTTAAGTTGATCTTAGTCTAAAAACTAGACTAATGTATCCTTAAAAAACGTTTAAGTCGATCTTAGTCTTAAGCGAGGCTAACGTATCCTTAAACCCAAACCCCCAAACCCAAATCTAAGATAATACGGATTTGGACTAGTCCACGCCCTACCGGCGATGACATAACTCAGTCTCCGTATATAATCCACGGGCAATCAAACACAAATCGAACACACACGACATGAAGTGACCATCTGGAGAAGGAGAAAGTTGTTACCGCAATGCGGTAGCGTAATTAACTGCAGGGGCTTGCGCCTGCAGGGAAGAGCGTCCCCACAATCAAAAACCCTTCAAGCGAGGGGGAATCTGACGAATTCTGCTATATCGGACGCATCCGTTTAAACCTTCGATACATGGTGCCATAAATCAACTTGGCATCTTCGGAGAGGTAGACGGATAGCACCTATTAGCATCTGCCCCGAATTTCAGGCAAGACGCCCGTCGCGCCGTCCTTCGGAGGGGAATAGATTTTAGCACGCCCGGTGGGACCTTTTCCTCTTTCCACTCCACACTTCGTGTGTCGTGATTCGCGAACTAATCGCGGTTCGCTAATGGTTGCCCTTGGGTTTCGAAGTACTAAGACTTGGTGTTTCGTTTGCTGCAGAAAGCAAAAGGATTAATGGCTGACAACTGCTCGAACTGCTCCAACTACAAATGCAACCGACGCTCCGCCTCACCTCGAGGTGTAGCATATGGACCGCAGGTTGCTTCCCTATTCACTATGCCTGTAGAGCAAGTGACTCAAGCTACCACCGGTCTATTCTTTGGGACCATGCTCCCGCCGGTAAACATTGACATCCCAATGTCCGTAACGGAAGCGTCAAAGAAATCGGTTTTTGATCGACTTGCTACTCCTACGGCCCCTCTCAGCGGGTCATCCAACTCCTCGGTCTTCACTAGACTGAGCCTGAACTCCAAAAGGCCCGCCAAGAAGCCCGTGATACCTGAGAAGGCCATCCTAAAGTGGACAGCTGCTCCCAGAGTCGTCAAGGCGGCTTCTCCTCCCAGAGGGTCGGTCTTCGCGAGATTGACTACCCCCATTCCTGCTCCCGCTCAGAGATCTATAGCTTCTCAACGAACGTCAGTCTTCGAAAGGCTGACACCAGCAGCAGCCCCTCCCCAGAACAGGGGCAAGACGAAGTCGTCGCTGAATCAATCCCAACAACCCGCCATGCCCGATGTCTCCATTGGCACCGGATAAGGAAGACTGGGGGCAACTCCCCCTCCGGACTATCTCCACCTGCTCCAACGGTGGAAATTGAGGTTGCTATTCCAACCGGGAACAGCTTCGAGCTGCTGAACAGGGTACGCAGAAATTCGCCAACTGTGGTTCTCAAAAGAGCCCCTCCACCTGCGGAGAATGGTATAGAGACAAAGCCGGAGCAGCCTCCTCAACGGCTCTCCTCCAAAATTTATAAGGTCTGGCGACGAGTACAGGACTCGGTAATCATTCAAGATCACTCTCGCCGGCAGAAGAGGGCGAAGGTTCAGGAAGAAAAGAACTGTCATGTCAAACAACAAAGGACAACAACCGCTTGGGTGCCCGCTGCAACGGCTCCCTCCACGTCGACTGCTCAAAAGAGAAGAAGGCCGGAGAAAGTCCCCACTCCTGTAGCAAATGTCAAAGACAGTAAGCCTAAACGCCCTAAGTCTGGGGGCATAATGGTGCATACCGTCTACATGGCGTCTGGTAAAGAGGATAGCCGTGCATCCACAGGTCATAGACCGCTTACACGGTCAGTGACCAAAGCTCAGGAGCAACAGCAGAAGCTCCAAGAAATGATGAACGCGATGGCCGCACTCACTGGGCCGAAAGAAAGCCCCGAAGCGTCATCTGATCAACGCCAGGAACAAGAAACTGATGTTGAATTCCTTCGCAGGATATTAGAGAAGAAGGATAAAGAGGCTGCTGAACAAGCAGCCAACATACAGCGAATGGCCCTCCTGTTTCAGGATATGGTGGGAATGATGATCCAACAAGATTCTCCTGCTGAAGATCCTCCAATCGTTCTCGAAGACGACAGGGGAGAAACGTCAAATCCTCCACCCGCTCTGTCAATAGCCAAGGAGGAGACAATCTCCAAAGCTGACCTAAACGAATATATAGCTCAGCAGATATGGGTTCACCAGGCGACTGAGGCAGCTGGTCAAGTTGTCAGAACAGGGCGACCATATCCGAGCTGGTATGACCAGATCAAGTACCCGCCGGGCTATACAATACCGAAATTTCATGTCTATAAGGGGACGGGCAATCCCCACCAGCACGTTGCCCAGTTCAGGGCTCTTTGCGGCAACACCGGCGGTGATGATAAATTGTTGCTTCGCCAGTTCATCGGTAGCTTGTCAGAAATGGCGTTCGAGTAGTACTCTGAGCTCCCAAATGACTCTATTAAAACATTTGCGGAGATGGAGCTGCTGTTTACCCAGCGTTTCGCAAGCGCCAGTGAACGTACCCCGATAACGGCATTGATTAATGCCAGGGTGAAACCAGGTGAGGCGTGGGTCAAGTATGCTATACGCTGGCGAAACTTGTGGTCAAAATGCGAACAACGCATTGAGGAGGCGCCCGCGGTGGGCATGTTCGTGGGTACCCTAGATCCTCATGCAACTATCTCACAGTTCATGATGTTCTTTAAGCCAACCACGTTTCAAGATTTGATCGACAAGTTGGCCCAGATGGACCAGATGGGTCACAGACCGTCTCCCCCGAAGCCAGAACCTCGGAATGACAAGGGTAAAGGGAAGGCAACCTTCGTTGCGAACGCTCAGCATCAACCCAGTGCCCCAAAGTTGGCGGATCAACTGGAAGAAAGACGACGGTATTACAATGAGAAAATGAAGCGCCCTTACTCATTCCCGCGGGATAAGACAAAGAGGCTATTCGAGCTGGCAATACGCAACAGGCTTATCAACTTGCCAAACCCAAGGCGACCGCCGCAACCCAGTGAGGTGAATAAACCCAACTACTGCCCTTACCATCAAACGGTAAGCCATCCGATTGAGGATTGCTTCGTCTTCAAAGGATGGATTGAAGATCAATACCTACAGGGCAAGTTTGCACTGTCCGAGAAGTGGAAGGTGAACCCGCCAAAACCGCACATTGCTAAGAAGACGGACACACCGGGGGCAACTTGTTCTTTCATTGAAGAAGCTCCATGGGAAATCGTTCTTTCAGAAAAAACCAAGAGGATGCTGAACGATCTTAAAACATGCCCGGCGATCAAGTGGAAGAACCCGCTGGAACCCCAGATAATTGAAGGGATGCTGAAGCCGCGCCCCACTCCGAAGATAAGTGGTGATGGCCTGAGCACTCACAACCAGCCGTCGAAATCTTCAAAGAAAAAGAAGAAGAAATCTAAGAAGCCCGTGAAGCCGGGTGACAAGCGCACGGACTTACAGAAACAGATTGATGCGCTGGAAGAGTACAATCAAAAGGCGCGGACTCCCATTACACTCTAAGAATTCCTCAACCACGTCTTTCAGGAGGAAGATAATGGAGAAAGCTCGTCAGATGAATCCGAGGAATATGTGGCGAGTTGTCATATGATCTCCCACTTGTTTACAGACGATGAAAAAACTCCTGGCACTGAGAAACTGGGGGCACAGCCTGAACCAGAACTTGTGTGGCTGACAGACGAAATGATCGACGCCTTTCTAGACGAGATTCGTTTGAAAAGTAAAGCCGATCGGGAGCGTGAGACGGCCGCATCCGAAGGAGCCAAACGCGAGCGGCTAAGCGAAAAAGTCGAAGCACTTCCGCCAGATCGAAAGACACCCGACGCGGATAAAAACATATTCAAGACGAGGAAAAGGTTTGCCAAAGCCATGTCAATGAGAATGAAACTACCACCCTCGGAAGAAAACACGCTCGATGGGGCGGAAAGGCACCCTAATTACTGCTCATATCATCGGAAGATTTCACACCCCACCGAGGAGTGCAACGCTTTTAAAACATGGTGGCAGGGATATGTTGCTCATCGGCAACATTTTAAGCGAATGAAACGCAGAACTCGTCGGGAGCAGAGAAGTACGGCCGAAGGACATGATAGAACTACCGGTAACTGTTACACGGTCAACGCTGGGGGATCGCAAGTGCTCACATTCGGAAGCGATTCTGACGAGGAGCTGGCTCTTAGCCCCCTCTTTAAAGAGTCTACCATGGAGAAAGAAGAAGAACCAGAGGCCTGCGAAAACATTCAGTTGCGCAATCGCACGCTCCCGGAAAAGAATCTCGGACCCGTAACTAGAAAAGATAAGGAAAAGGAAAAGGTCGCTGAGGATATCGCCTTAGATGACCAAGTTATGAAAGAGCTAACTGCCAAGGATCCGCCTAAGAAAAGTAAGGTGGACTACAACATCCTAGCGCACCTGAGGAAGCTACCCTTGCAGCTCAGATTCTCGACGCCCTCCTGTTATCAAAGGAAGTGAGAGATTCATTAATCAAGGCGCTACGGGAGCCCGAACAATTCCAAGCCTTCCTCGCCGAAAAAAGGATGAAGGATGAACTGGAAGAAGTGCACACGGCCGATCACTTTCGGTGACGAAGAACTTCTCCTTGGGACGTGCGAACACAATCGCCCCCTTTATGTCTCAGGATACTGCCACGATATAAAGATAGGAAAAATCTTGGCCGGCAATGGATCCTCCGTTAATCTCCTCAATGTGCGGGTGTTAAAAGAAATCTGCATAAGCGTCCAGCACCTTGCTCGGGACAAGATCACCATCTCCGGGTTTGACTCCCAATCATCAAGAACTCTTGGGTCTGTGATACTGACGCTACGCTTTGGGCTACTCGTCACGGACATTAAGTTCCACGTCATAGACGCCAAGACATGCTACAATGCTCTGCTCGGCCGACCATGGTTACACGAGTATACTATCATCCCTTCTACACAGCATCAGTGTATGAAATACTTTAAGGATGGTCTCGAGTATACCGTGACGGGAGAACTGAACCCGTTCTCTGTGAACGAAGTCCGCAAATATGAAGATGCCAAATACTTTTTACCGGATTTCGAAGACACGGAGAGGTGTCACAAGCCGGAGAACAAAGCTAATGCCACCATCCCTGTCTTCGGTAGTGATACCGAGGAGGAAGAGGAGATGATTTATTCGGGTCCACCCCAACACAACAAGCCAGGACCGTCCGCTCCCACGTTGATCTTTGGCAGCGATTCGGAAGATGAAGTCCATGCTATATTCTCTGCTCGACCTTCAATACAGACATCCGCTGATGAAGAGCAGAGTCTACAAGTTGCCATGGTGCCGCTTAAACATCATAAAGAACTTGATACGCTCGATACCTACAGCATAGAGGAGCTGCGGACGTTCCATGTCCCTCCCAGGGGAGAAGGCGAAAAGGCAATTCTATTCTACCGCTCTGAAGAAACCAAAGTGGAGAAAGAAATCTGGCACGGTATGGATCCTACGCTTGATAGGCTTCAGCCCATCTGTCTGCCCAGATATTATACAGAGGGCTTGAAGAGGTTGCTGAAGCGCCAGGGGATATCCTTCAAACAGACCGCTCGAAAAGCCAAATTCTATGACGGAGTCTGGAACGTCCTTGGGACTCAGCACAAGTTGCCTAATGGGAGAATGGAAACAATCGGGCTCGGATACATTCGGTCCAAGAAACGAGAACTACTCCACGGTTGCTACGCCGTGCATGACTTCGATGAAGAAGCGGATGCTCAATGGGAAGAAGCTAATCCTGAACCAGTAAAAGTTCTTGATGCAAAAGTGACCAGTCCGTCGTTCGAAGAGCAAATGGACAAGCTTGTAAGGGAAGCTGGTCAAAAAGTCCGAGACGATCATAACCGCGAAATGGCCATCTACGAGAAAGCCAAAACACAACGCCTCCTCCAACAGGCTGTGAAAGATGAAAATGCCGCTCCCTGTCAACCTGTTATAAAAAAGGCACGACGCAGAGGCAGAAATAAGTCGAGAGGCGAAAAAGGCGCCCAACAGCAACAAAGCGGGACTAAGAAGCCGCGCAAGCGGGAATCAAGCGGTTCCGATCTATCCCTCATAAGGAAAATGGGTCGGGCATACTCTTTTCCTCGGGACAAGACAAAGAAAATACTTGACGTCGCTCTAAAACATCAGATGCTTACGCTGCCGGAGTCTAAACACCCCGAACAAGCAGACGAAGTTCCTCACCCAAACTATTGCTCTTATCACCGAGTAATAGGGCTTCCTCTCGAAGACTGCTTCACCTTCAAGAACTGGGTCGAAGACTAGTACCAGCAAGGCAGGTTGGCTCTATCCAGCAGCTGGAGGATAATGCCGCCACAAAAGCACGAACCCAAAGCCACAAGAGCAGAACCAGATCCATATCGGTCTTGCAAGCGAGCTCATACCTGTCGTGTGGTAACGATATCAAAAGAAGAGCCCGAGAATATGGCTGACTTTCCCTGGTGCTTCGAAAACGATGACGACGAGATAATCCCAGAATTTCCACCAGCGCCGAAAGAGCTGGAAGATGGCATACATACTACTGCAGACAACCTCAAGAAGATTGAGTTGGGGACGCCAAACGACCCGCGACCGACATTCGTTAGCGAGTTGCTATCTGAAGAAAGGGTGGCCGCGTTAAAAGACGTGCTTATGCAGCATAGAGATTGCTTCGCATGGAACTATTACGAAATGCCTGGACTAGATCCAGAAATTGCTGTGCACAGATTGGCGATATCTCCGGACATCAAACCGGTCAAACAGGCGCCGGGAAGAATGCGGCTTGAGCTTGAGATGAGTATCAACGCCGAAGTCAAAAAGCTGATCGATTCTGGGTTTATCCAAGAAGTTCAATATCCTGACTGGATCGCCAACATCGTCCCGGTAATGAAGAAAAATGGGATAGTGCGCATATGCGTAGACTTCCGGGATCTCAATAAAGCTTGCCTGAAGGACGATTTCCCAGTACCGGTAACCGAGCTGATGATAGATAACACATCCACTCACGAGGTTTTCTCTTTCATGGACGGCTCATCAGGGTATAATCAGATAAAGATGCATCCCGAAGACCAAAGGCATACCACTTTTCGGACTCCTTTGGGTATATTCTGCTACAAGGTGATGCCCTTTGGTCTAAAGAACGCCGGTGCCACCTATCAGAGGGCTATGACGAAGATCTTCGATGACTTCATACATGAAATCGTCGAATGCTATATCAACGACCTCGTCGTGAAAAGCAAATCATACGAGGAACATTTCGAGCATCTGAAGACCGTATTTCAATGCCTTCGGCGATACAACTTGAAGATGAACCCTCTCAAATGCGCGTTCGGGGTGTCTTCAGGCAAATTCCTAGGATTCATTGTCCGGCACCGAGGCATTGAGATAGATCCGTCGAAGATCAAGGCGATCATGGAAATGCCACCGCCAAGGACTCTCAAACAATTGCGGTCTCTCCAGGGGAAGCTCGCGTACATCCGGCGATTTATAGCCAACCTTTCAGGCAAATACCGCCCCTACAGTCACCTGATGAAGAAGGGAACCCCATTCGTCTGGGACCAAAAATGCCAAAGCGCGCTAGACGAGATCAAGCAATACCTGCAGAACCCGCCAGTGTTGGCTGCTCCGGTCAAGGGAAAGCCCCTCATTCTTTATACGACCGCCCTCGAAGGTTCCTTAGGCGCATTATGGGCGTAAGAGAACGATCAAGGGAAAGAAAGAGCACTCTACTATTTAAGTCGAGTTCTACTGGGGGTAGAAGGCAACTACTCCCCCATTGAAAAACACTGCCTGGCGTTGATCTTTGCGATAACCAAGCTCAGGCACTATGCGTTGGCACATGAAGTCCGTCTCATATCGAAGGTGGACCCCCTTAAGTATTTAATGTCGAAGGCCATACTGGCTGGACGACTCGCTAAATGGGCCCTGCTCTTGATGGAGTTCTCGATAACCTATCGACCTCTCAAGGCAGTGAAAGGCCAGGCCATCGCCGACTTCCTCGCTGAGCATCCGATACCTGCTGATTCTCCTTTGAATTGTGAGCTGCCAGACGAACATGCGTTTGACGCGATCGACGGCGGTGATACCCGATGGGAACTTTATTTCGATGGGGCATCTTCCATGAAGAAGCGCAAACAAAGTACGCCCATAATCAAATCGGGGGTAGGCCTTATCTTCGTAACTCCACAAGGAGGGATAATGCGCTTCGCTTTCTCCTTAACAGAATCGAGGACGAACAATGAAGCCGAATACGAGGCTTTGATAACAGGCCTCAAAATCGCCGTCGACATGGGAATTGAAAACCTCCTCATATACGGAGATTCCCAACTGGTCATTAGTCAAGTAAACGGCGACTACCAGACATGCAAGCCAGAGCTGGTGAAGTATGGAGAGAGAGTACAGCAACTGCTGACTCAAATCCCTTCCTGCACTTTGGAAAACATACCGCGCACGGAAAATAGCAAAGCGGATGCATTAGCCAAGCTCGCTAAAGAATTGGCTGACGAGAACCTCGATGACGTCAGAATTGTGGTAAAATTGCATGATGGAACCCATTCCAAGGCCCAAAAAAGGGAAGACATTGGAAATCAGGAAAAGGAGCGATTTCCAAGGCGCCTTCTCTGCATCTAATGCCATGCACAGAAATATGGCATGAAAAATTGAATAGCCCCATAAAAGGCCCCTCACGTGTGGAGCACGTGAGCACCATGCTTGGTGTGTACTAGAAAGTGAAATAGTGCCCTGCACGTTAAAAACATCAACAACAACAATAGCAAAATGACAAAATCCAAAAAAAAGGGGGCATGCAAACACAGAAAGACACGATAAGATTTATCATTCATGCTTTAAAAGGTTCATACAAAATAAAAAGAAAACGTTTACAACGGTAAGACCTCGGACGCGGAGCATGGATTGAGAAACTCGAACGTAACTTTGTCCAAGATCTTCCAGGCATTTCGAACCATCCTAGTATGTTTCATCTCGCGGTCGCAAGCATCGGGGTCCTCGCGAATGTCCTCCACCCTCCGATAGGCAGCAAGTATAGCCGACTGCTGAAACGCCTGGTGCAAGAGATCAATGAGGTTGTCACGCCTTCTTTTCGAGATTAGGCTCATCAGATACACCGAATGTATCTTATCCTCGGCAGCGTCCAATGCCCCGAGCGGTACACCGGTGCAGAAGAGAGGAAGCGCCTCCCAGATCGCCAGCACGATGAGTCTCAGAAGAGAAGAGCGACGGGGAAGTAGCCGATGGTTATACCCGTCAAAACGGCTCATGATCTCAGCGCATTGAGCGTTGGTGAACTCCTAATTCTGGCTGTGGCCCAGCGCGCGAATATTCCCGTAAGAAATAATTTCGTCAAGATCATACAAATGGGCATCCATGACACCTGAAATAACGATCATGAAAAATTCATTACAAACTTGTTCCTCTCGGATGTGAAAGAGACAACCCAGGGCAAGAAAACCCTAAGAAGCCTCCATGGAAAGAATTTAGTTCCTCATAGGAATTAAATTCCTTCTTAAAAAAGGAATTAAATTCCCAAAAAGTTTGTTTTCCCAGAGCTAGAGCTCCTTGAGGATGGATTTAAATTTCATGGAAGGGACAACTGTCACCATCATCTCCCTAAAGATCATGTGAACCCTAAAAGATCTACCGTTCGAAGATTAAGTGGTTTTCTATTTTTTTGTTGATGAACTTGAAGGAAATGGGTTTATGTTAAAAGGGTGAAACCCTAGATGTCGATTTAAAATCCAGAGAATGTTATGAAAGTTTTTCGTTCGCTCAAGATGATTACCTGAGGAGAAGAAATTGGTTAACAGAGTTAAACTCTGAAAATTTTTCAAGGCAGAGAACTAAGCTCTAGAAACGAGAATTAAATTCTCAAGGAAAAAGTTGCAAGGAAGAAGACAAGTAAGAGTGGAGGCGCTTCTAAAGAGACCCCTATATTTATAGGATGTGATAAAAACGTTTCATCTACCCTACTCCCAGAGTAGATCCGACGGTCACAAAAGTGACAGCGTTGTACTCACGTGCAGACACGTGAGAACAATGCTGTGGGGGCATTTGTTCCCTGATTAAAAATCAGGAGAAGCTTTACGTGCTCACACGTGACCAGTTGTCACGTGTTGGCACGTGACGTTTAAAGCAGCGGCAAAAAGCACATTCACCCCCTGATCAGAAATCAAGAAAAAAGCTCCAAAAGAGGCATCACGTGCTCACACGTAACCAGTGGTCACGTGTTGGCACGTGATGGTTAAGCAGCGGCCAGAGAACAGAGCGCAGAAGAAGAGAAGCCCATACCAGGGGTCATGTGCCTACAAGTGACCAGGGGTCACATGGCCACACGTGACCGGCTTTAAGAGCCTGATTCTTTAACAGAATTAAATTCTGAGGACAAGTCTGTTTTCCCTAATCAGAGCAAAGCTCTGTTTGAATTTCAAAATTCAAAATTCGAAGCAACGCTTCAAATTCTTTGCGCTGCGCGCAACGCGCCACGTGTCGAAAGCTGATACGCCAGCGCAGCGCCCAAGGCAGCACCACCAATCAGAGCAAAGCTCTATTTAAAACAAAATTAAAGGAAGCAACGCTTCAGTTGCGCAAGCGCTGCGCTGCGCGACACGTGCGCGACACGTGTCAGCGCAAGCGCAGATGCGCTGCGCTGTGCGCTACGCGACATGTGTCAGCGCAGTTGCGCTGCGCGACACGTGTCAGCACAGTTGCGCTGCGCTGTGCGCTGCGCGACACGTGTCACGTGCTGGGGGATTTGCGCCAAACAGAATTAAAATTTTAAAGAAATCTTTCTGTTCTTGTTAAAACAAGAAGATTTTCTTCTGTAAAACAGAAGCTCTTGGATCAAATATCCAACGGTGGGAAAAATTCCCCAAATCTTTCAGAGAAAGATCTCTTTAACAAATTTAACTAATTAATGGGCACTATATAAAGGCCCCTAGACCCCAATTCAGAGGGCATAAAATCATCAACATCATCATTGAGAACTCTGAAGAATTGGAGAGAATTCCTCAAGAACAAAAAGGTAAAAACCTTTAGAAAAAGAGAAAATTCTCTTAAAAACAGATCATTGATATGAGAACAAGATCATTGATCTTCAATAAAAAAATAAAATAAAAAATAATAATAGTGCCTTGCACTTTCTTATGAACCATTGGTTCTTTAAAAACAAGAAAAACTTGTTTTCTTCGATTTAAAATCGATCAAAAGATAAAACAGTGCTCTGCACTTGCAAAAATTCCACTATTGCGCTCCTGTGTTGGCGCAAGCCACCAGGGAGCGTCACGTGTCAGCAGCGCAACAGCGCAGCGCACTGACACAGCGCACTGCGCTGTTGCGCTTGTGCTCACAAGAGTGTGACACGTGTCACCACCACATGCGCTTGCACTCGTTAATTGGCGCAAAGCGCCTGACAAGCCACATGGGGCACTGTCAGAATATTTAATGCTCTGCATTATTACAGAAAAGGGATAGAACCCAATTAAAAGGCCTAGCAGGCATAAACAAAAAATGCCATGCATTTTAAAAAGGGCAGAGCCCAATTAAAAGGTCTTTTAGTCCAAAGGAAAATGCAGTACATTATTTAAAAAGGGCAGAGTCCAAACAAAGGCCTAACAGGCCAAATACAAATAAAAATGTTGAACATTTTCAACTGGACTTAGCCCAATCATGGCCGTAAGTCCTCAAAATTAAATTGACCGAGCACAACTGCTCTCTTAAATCAATTTACATCCGGTTCAAGGGTATATCTCCGAACTCCTCTGACACCTATCGTTGTAATCCTTCAACGACGTCAGAGAGGTGACGGGTCCCGACAACCACACATCAACATGGACTGCGGGGTCCTTAAACTCGTGGACTTATGCGTCCTTAAACTAAGATATGGACTGTGGGGTCCTTAAACCCACGGACTTATGCGTCCTTAAAACTACCATGGACCCCCACGTCCCTAAACTGGAATATGGACCACCACGTCCCTAAACTGGAACAGTAGAGCCCCTCTAAACGCTCTTCTGCCTGATCTAAACGATCCCGTTTAAGTTGATCTTAGCCTCAAACACGGCTAACGTATCCTTAAGCATTTCAACAGATTACATATTCCCTAATCAACTTCTGTTCAAGGGTACATCTCTGAACTCTTCTGACAGCTATCGTTGTAATCCTTCAACGACGTCAGAGAGGTGATGAGTCCTGACGGCCATATATTAAATGGATCACCACGTTAAGTTGATCTTAGTCTCAAACCGGACTAACGTATCCTTAATGAACGTTTAAGTTGATCTTAGCCTCAACACGGCTAACGTATCCTTAAACTAAAACATCAAACCCAAATCTAAATAGATACGGATTTGGACTAATCCACGTCCTACGGGCGACGGCATAACTTAGTCTCCGTATACAATCTACGGGCATCCACAAACAAAACAAACACATACGACACGAAGTGAAATTTCTGGAGAAGGAGAAAGTGGTTACCGCGACGCGGTAGCGTAATTAACTGCAGGGGCTTGCGCCTGCAGGGAAGAGCGTCCCCACAATAAAAAAAAAAACCTCAAGCGAGGGGGAATCTGACGAAGTCTGCTACATCGGCCGCATCCGTCTAAACCTCCGATACACGGTGCCATAAATCAACTTGGTATTTTCGGAGAGGTGGACGGATAAAACCATTTAGCATCTGTCCCGAATCTCAGGCAAGACGTCATCACGTCGTCTCCGCCGCCATTCGGAGGGGAACAGATTCTGGCACGCCCAGTGGGACCTTCTCCACACTTCGTGTGTCGTCTTCGCGAACGAATCGCGGTTTGTTAATGGTTGCCTTTGGGTTTCAAGTTACCAAGATTTGGTCTTTTGCCTGGCGCAGAAATCAAGCATCAATGGCCTCTAATTGCCCGAACTGCTCGAAGTGCCAATGCAACCGACGCTCCACCTCACTTGGAGGTGTAGTATATGGGCCTCAAGCGGCCTCCGTCCTTACTATGCCTGTGGAGAAAGTGACCCAAGCCACCACCGGCCTGTTTTTCGGGACCATGATCCCACCCGCAAGCTTCACCATGCCAATGCCTGTACCGGAAGCTTCATAGAAGTCGGTCTTCAATCGACTTGCTACTCCAACGGCCCCTCTCAACGGGTCGTCCAACTCCTCAGTATTTACCAGACTGAGTCTGAACTCTAAAGGGCCCGCCAAAAAGCCCATGCTACCTGAGAAAGCCATCCCAAAGAAGACGGCTGCTCCCGAAGTCGCCAAAGCGGCTTCTCCCGTCAAAGAGTCAGTCTTTTCAAGGCTGACTATTCCTGCTCCTGCCCCTACTCGAGGATCTGTCTTTGACAAGTTGAATATCACCCCTCAAAGGACAACCTCAGTCTTCAAGAGACTGGCACAGGCAGCACCTCATTCAGTCAGGGGGCAAGAAGAAGCTGTCTCCATCGCCGAGCCAGTCCCAACGGCTCGTCATGCTCGACGTCGCCATTGGCGACGAGTAAGGAAGGCAGGGGGCAACTCCCCCTCAGGGCTAACTCCACCCGCTCTAGTGGTGGAAGTCAATGCTGCTGTTCCAACTGGGAACAGCTTTGAACTGCTGAGGAGGGTACGTAAGAACTCTCCAACCGCTACATTGAAAAGATCTCCTCCACCTGCGGAGAGGGTTCCAGAAACGAAGCAAGAGCAGCCCCCTCAACGGCTGTCCTAAAAAATTTACAAGGTTTGGCGGAGAGTTCAAGACTCCGTAATTGACCCAGATCACTCTCGTCAACAGAAAAAGGCGAGGGTGCAAAAAGAAAAGGACCGTCCTATTAAACAGCAGAGGACAATAATCGCCAGGGTGCCCACTGCAACGGCCCCCTCAACTTCAACGACCCATAAAAGAAGAAGGCCGGAGAAAATCCCCGTGCCCGCGGCAAATGCCAAAGGCGGTGAGCCTAAACGCCCTAAGTCCGGAGAAAATCCCCGCGCCCGCGGCAAATGCCAAAGGCGGTGAGCCTAAACGCCCTAAGTCCGGGGGCATAATTGTTCATACAGTATACATGGCGTCGCGAAAAGAGGACAGCCGTGCATCCACAGGTCATAGACCGCTTACACGGTCAGTGACCAAAGCTCAGGAGCAACAGCAAAAGCTCCAGGAGATGATGAACGTGATGGCCGCACTCACTAGGCCAAAAGAAAGCCCTGAAACGTCCTCGGATGAACGTCAGGAATAAGAAACTGACGCTGAGTTCCTTCGCCGGATATTGGAGAAGAAGGATAAAGAGGCTGTGGAACAAGCAGCCAGCATAAAGAAAATGGCCCTCCTGTTCCAGGACATGGTGGGCATGATGATTCAACAAGATCCCCCCGCTGAAGATCCCCCGATCGTCCTTGAAGACGATAGGGGAGAAACGTCAAATCCTCCACCGGCTCTGTCAACAGCCAAGGAGGAGGCAATCTCCAAAGCAGACCTGGACGAATATATAGCTCAGCAAATCCGGGTTCATCAAGCGACTGAAGTAGCCGGTCAGGTCCTAAAAACGGGGCGACCGTATCCGAGCTGGTACGATCAGATTAAGTACCAGCTGGGCTATACAATACCAAAATTCCATGTGTATAAAGGGACTGGCAATCCCCACCAACATGTTGCCCAGTTCAGGGCGCTTTGCGGCAACACTGGCGGTGATGATAAATTGTTGCTCCGCCAGTTCGTTAGTAGCTTATCGGATACAGCATTCGAGTGGTATTCCGAGCTCCCGAACGACTCTATCAAGACCTTTGCGGAGATGGAGCTGCTGTTTACCCAACGTTTCGCGAGCGCCAGCGAGCGTACCCCAATAACGGCATTGATTAATGCCTGGGTGAAGCCGGGCGAGACATGGGTCAAATATGCTATACGGTGGAGAAACTTATGGTCAAAATGCGAGCAACGCATTGAAGAAGCTCCTGCAGTGAGTATGTTTGTGGAAACCCTCGATCCGCAAGAAACCATCTCGTAATTTATGATGTTCTTCAAGCCGACCACCTTCCAGGCACTAATCGATAAGCTGGCGCAAATGGATCAGATGGGCCACAGACCTCCTCTTCCAAAGCCGGACTCCCGAAATGAAAAAGGAAAGGGGAAAGCGATCGTTGTTGCTAATGCTCAACAACAGCCGAGCAACTCGAAGCTAGTCGTTCGTCAAAATAATATGCGCTCGTACGTAGCCCTTGAGGAGAGGCTAGGACGTCCTTACTCGTTTCCCCGAGATAAAATGAGAAGGTTATTCGAGCTGGCATTGCGCAATCGACTCATAAATCTGCCGGATCCAAAACGTCCGTCGCAACCAAATGATGTCAATGAGCCCAACTACTGTCCTTATCATCGAGTACTGGGTCATCCGATCGAAGATTGCTACGTCTTCAAAAATTGGCTTGAAGACCAGTACCAACAGGGCAAGTTCGCGTTATCTGACAAATGGAAGGTGAATCCTCCGCAGCCCCACACCTCTAAGAGGATGAATACGCCGGGGGCAACATGCTCTGTCATTGAAGAAGCTCCTTGGGAGGTTGTATTATCAGCCAAGACAAAGAGGATGCTAAACGATCTTCAAACATGCCCTGCAATCAAGTGGAAGAACCCGTTAGAACCGCAGGTCATTGAAGGAATGCTGAAGCCGCGTCCAACTCAAATGATTGATGGAAGTGGCCCAAGCATTCACAACCAGCCGTCGAAATCTTCAAAGAAGAAGAAAAAGAAATCAAAGAAGCCCGTGAAGCCTGGCGACAAGCGCATGGACTTACAAAAACAAATTGACGCGCTGGAGGAATACAACCAGAAGGCACGGACTCCCATTACACTCCAAGAGTTCCTCAACCACGTCTTTCAAGAGGAAGGTGAGGGAGAAAGTTCGTCGGATGAATCTGAAGAATATGTGGTGACCTGTCATGTGATTTCCCATTCGTTTATAGACGATGAGGAGACTCCTTGCACTGAAAAGCTGAGGGCAAATCCTGAACCAAAAATTCTGGCGCCATCAGATGAAGTAATTGACGCGTTCCTCAATGAAGCTCTCTTAAAAAGTAAAGCTGATCGGGAGCGCGAGGCGGCTATATTTGAAAGGGCCAAGCGCCAGTGACTTAACGAAAGAGCTGAGACACTCCCGCTGGAGCAAAATACATCCACCGCGAATAAAAGAAAATTCAAGATGAGGAAAAGGTTCGCCAAGGCCATATCAATGGGCATGAAGCTACCTTCCTCCGAAGGAAACATTACTGGCGAAGTGGAAATGCACCCCTCCTATTGCTTATATCATCAGAAGATTTTGCACCCCACTGAAGAGTGCAAAGCTTTCGATAGATGGTGGCAAGGATATGTTGCTCACCGACAACATTTTAAGCGGGAGAAGCGCAAAACTCGTCGGGAGCGGAAAAATACGACCGAAGGGATTAAAAGAACTACCGGCAATTGTCGCATGGTCAACGCTGGGGGATCACAAGTGCTCACATTTGGGAGTGATTCTGACGAGGAGTTGGCTCTTAGTCCCCTCTTTAAAGAGTCCACTTCGGGAAAAGAAGAAGAGCCAAAGATTTGTGAAAATATCCGGCTGCGACTCGCACGTTATCCGAAAAGAATCTCGGACCCTCAAACAAAAAAGATAAAGGGAAAGAAAAGGTCTCTGAGGACATCGCCCTAGATGACCAAGTCATGGAAGAGCTAACTGCCAAAGACCCGCCGAAGAAAAATAAGGTGGATTACAACGTCTTAGCGCATCTGAGGAAGCTACCCTCGCAGCTCAGCATTCTTGACGCCCTTTTACTATCAAAGGAGGCGAGAGATTCGTTAATTAAGGCACTACAGGACCCGGAGCAGTTCCAAGCTTTCCTGGCCGAAGAAAAGATGAAGGATGAATTGGAGGAAGTGCACACGGCAGATGTCACTTTTGGCGATGAAGACCTTCTCCTTGGGACGTGTGAACACAATCGCCCCCTCTATGTCTCAGGATACTGCCATGATATAAAGATAGGCAAAATCCTGGTCGATAACGGATCGTCTGTAAATCTACTCAATGTGCGGGTGTTAAAGGAAATCTGCATGAGCATCCAACACCTCGCTCGAGACAAGATCTCCATCTCCGGGTTCGACTCCCAATCATCAAAGACTCTTGGATCTGTGATACTGACGCTACGCTTTGGGCTGCTCGTCACGGACATTAAATTCCACGTCATAGATGCCAAGACATGCTACAACGCTCTACTCGGTCGACCATGGTTACACGAGTACAACATCATCCTTTCTACACAGCATCAGTGTATGAAATATTTTAGGGATGGTCTCGAGTATACCGTAACGGGAGAACTGAATCCGTTTTCCGTAAACGAAGTCCGCAAATATGAAGATGCCAAATACTTCTTGCCGAATTTCGAAGACACGGAAAGGTGTCACAAGCCGGAGAACAAAACTAACGCTACCATCCCTGTTTTCGGCAGTGATACCGAGGAGGAAGAGGAAATAGTTCATTCGGGTCCGCCCCAATATACCAAGCCAGGACCATCTGCTCCTACGTTGATCTTTGGTAGTGATTCGGAGGATGAGGTCCATACTGTATTCTCTGCTCGACCTTCAATACGAGCTTCCGCTGGCGAAGAGCAAAGTCTACAAATCGCCATGGTTCCACCTAGACACCATAAAGAACTGGATGCACTTGATATCTACAATGTAGAGGAGCTGCGGACGTTCTATGTCCCTTCAAGGCGAAAAGGCAATTCTATTCTACCGCTCTGAAGAAAACAAAGTGGAGAAAGAAATCTGGCACGGGGCGGATCCTACGCTGGACGGGCTTCAACCCATCCGTCTACCCAGATATTATACAGAAGGGTTGAAGAGGCTGTTGAAGCGCCAAGGAATACCCTTCGAACAGACCGCTAGAAAGGCCAAATTCTATGACAGGGTTTGGAACGTACCCGGAACTCAGCACAAGCTGCCTAGTGGGAGGATGGAAACAATCGGACTCGGATACATTCGGTCCAAGAAACGAGAGCTACTCCGCGATTGTTACGTCATACATGACTTCAATAAAGAAGCAGGTGCTCAACGGGAGGACGCTAATCCTGAACCAGTAAAAGTTCCTGATGAGAAAGTACCTAGTCCGTCGTTCGAAGAACAAATGGACAAACTAATAAGGAAAGCCGGTCAAAAAGTCCGAGACGACCATAACCGCGAGATGGCAATCTATAAGAAAGCCAAAACGCAACGCCTCCTCCAACAGGCTGTGAAGGATGAAAATGCCGCTCTCTGTCAACCTGTTATAAAAAAGGCTCGGCGCAGAGGCAGAAACAAGTCAAAACGCGAAAAAGACGCTCAAAAGCAAACAAGCGGGACTAAGAAGCCACGCAAGCGGGAGTCCAGCGGTTCCGATCTATCCCTCATAAGAAAAATGGGTCGAGCGTACTCTTTTCCTCGGGACAAGACGAAGAGAATACTTGACCTCGCTCTAAAACACCAGATGCTTACACTGCCGGAGTCCAAGTACCCCGAACAAGCAGGCGATGTCTCTCACCCAAACTATTGCTCTTATCACCGAGTAATAGGGCATCCTCTCGAAGACTGCTTCACCTTTAAGAATTGGGTCGAAGATCAGTACCAGCTCGGCAAGTTCGCTCTGTATGACAACTGGAAGGTAACGCCGCCACAAAAGCACGAACCCAAAGCCACGAGAACAGAACCAACTCCACATTGGGATTGGAAGCGGATTCGCACTTGTCACATGATAACAATATTAAAAGAAGAGCCCGAGAACATGGATAACCTTCCCTGGTGCTTCGAAAACAGCAATGATGAGGTGATCTCAGAATTTCCACCAGCTCCGAAAGAACTGGAGGATGGAATACATACCACTGCAGATAACCTCAAGAAAATTGAGTTAGGGACGGCGGACGACCCGCGACCGACATTTTTCAGCGAGCTGCTATATGAAGAAAGGGTGGCTGCGTTAAAAGACGTCCTTGTACAACATAGAGATTGCTTCGCATGGAATTATTCCGAAATGCCGGGACTAGATCCAGAAATTGCTGTGCACAAATTGGCAATATCCCCGGACATCAAGCCAGTCAAACAGGCGCCGAGGAGAATGCGGCTCAAGCTTGAGATGAGTATCAATGCCGAGGTCAAAAAGCTAATCGACTCTGGCTTTATCTAGGAGGTTCAATATCCTGAGTGGATCGCTAACATCGTCCCGGTGATGAAGAAAAATGGGACGGTGCGCATATGCGTGGACTTTCGGGATCTCAATAAAGCCTGCCCGAAGGACGATTTCCCAGTGCCAGTCACCGAACTGATGATAGACAATACGTCCACTCATGAGGTTTTCTCTTTCATGGACGGCTCATCAGGGTATAATCAGATAAAGATGCATCACGAAGACCGGAAGCACACCGCTTTCCGGACCCCTCTGGGGATATTTTGTTACAAGGTGATGCCCTTCGGTCTAAAGAACACCGGTGCCACCTATCAGAGGGCCATGACAAAGATCTTCGATGACCTTATACATGAAATCGTCGAGTGCTATATCGACGACCTCGTGGTTAAGAGCAAATCATACAAAGGACATCTCGAGCATCTGAAGACCGTATTTCAACGCCTTCGACAATACAATTTGAAGATGAACCCTCTTAAGTGTGCGTTCGGGGTTTCCTCGGGTAAATTCCTGGGATTCATCGTCCGACACCGAGGTATCGAAATAGATCCGTCTAAGATCAAGGCGGTCATGGAAATGCCTCCGCCGAGGACTCTCAAACAGTTGCGGTCTCTCCAAGGGAAGCTCGCGTATATACGGCGATTCATAGCCAACCTTTCAGGTAAGTGCCGTCCTTACAGCCACCTGATGAAGAAGGGAACTCCATTCGTCTGGGATAAAAAATGCCAGGGCGCGCTGGACGAAATTAAACAGTACCTGCAGAACCCGCCAGTGTTGGCTGCTCCAGTTAAGGGAAAGCCTCTCATTCTTTATACAACCGCCCTCGAAGGTTCTTTAGGCGCACTATGGGCGCAAGAGAATGACCAAGGGAAAGAAAGAGCACTCTACTATTTAAGTCGAGTTCTTCTGGGGGCAGAAAGCAACTACTCTCCCATTGAAAAACACTGCCTGGCATTGATCTTCGCGATAACAAAACTCAGGCACTATGCATTGGCGCATGAATTCCGTCTTATCTCGAAGGTGGACCCCCTTAAATATTTGATGTCGAAGGCCATATTGACGGGGCGACTCGCTAAATGGGCCGTGCTCTTGATGGAGTTCTCGATAACGTATCAACCTCTCAAGGCAGTGAAAGGCCAGGCCATCACCGACTTCCTTGCTGAGCATCCGATACCCGCCGATTCTCCTTTGAATTGCGATCTTCCAGACAAACATGCGTTTGATGCAATCGACGGTGGTGATACCCGATGGGAACTTTATTTCGATGGAGCATCTTCCCTGAAGAAGCGCAGACAAAACGCCTCTATAATCAAGTCGGGGGTAGGCCTCATCTTCGTGACCCCACAAGGAGGAATAATGCGCTTCGCTTTCTCCTTAACAGAGCTGATGACGAATAATGAAGCTGAATACGAAGCTTTGATAGCAGGCCTTGAGATCGCCATCGACATGGGAATTTAAAACCTCCTCATATATGGAGACTCCCAGTTGGTTGTTAGTCAAGTAAACGGCGATTACCAGACGTGCAAGCCAGAGTTGGTGAAGTACGGCGAAAAGGTGCAACAACTGTTGACCAAAATTCCTTCCTATATGCTGGAAAGCATACCGCGCGCGGAAAACAGCAAAGCGGACGCATTAGCCAATCTCGCTAAAGAATTGGCTGATGAGAACCTCGATGACGTCAGAATCGTGGTACAAAGCCGTCGGGTGCTTGCCCCAGCAGAAATATCTCCGGAATCATCCAAAGAAAAAGGAGTGACTGAACAGGTGACCCTGCAAATAAAAGACCGGGAAGAGGCTAAAGATTGGAGAGAAGTCTTTATAGACTACTTCAAATACCGTCAAACGCCCGAAGATGCGTCCTCAAGACATCAGCTCATGAAACGAGCTCTGTCTTTCGCCTTTGTCAACGATACTTTGTACAAGAGGTCGTTTGATTCTCTGTGGTTGAGATGTCTGGGACCTGACGAAGCGGAAAGAGTCGTTCAGGAAGTTCACGACGGACTCTGCGGTTCTCACCAAGCGGGCCTAAAGATGAAGTTGAAGATTAAACGGATGGGCTACTACTGGCCCACGATGATTCAGGATTGCCTCGAATATGCGAAGCAATGCCACTCGTGCCAAATCCATGGGGACTTCATCCACCAGCATCCAAATCCACTACATCCAACGGTGGCTAGCTGGCCATTCGAGATGTGGGGAACTGACATAGTCGGCCTTATCAAACCAGCATCGTCTAGAGGACATCGTTTCATCCTGGCGACGACTGTTTACTTCTCCAAATGGGCAGAAGCGGTACCGTTGAGGGAAGTGAAGACGGAGAATATCCTCCATTTCTTCAAGATGCACGTCATATATCGGTTTGGAACTCCGAGACGGATCATCTCCGATAACGGGCCTGCCTACAGGAGCCACAAGATCAGTTGCTTCGCGCAACAACACAATATAGACTGGAGATATTCCTCGGTTTATAATCCGCGAGCTAATGGTCTAGCCGAGGCCTTCAACAAGATCCTGACGAAGATCATGAAAAAGACGGTGTCCCGAAATAAGAAAGATTGGCACGAGAGACTACAAGAGGCTCTTTGGGCGTATTGAACTACGTTCAAGACGGCCACGAACACAACGCCATACGCGTTGGTATTCGGTACAGAAGCAGTACTCCCCCTCGACATAGAACTACCCTCTCTACGAGTGGCAGTCCACTACGAGTTGACGAACGAAGAAAATGCTCACCTTCGCCTTGAGGAGCTCGATGCCCTTGATGAAACACGGCTCATAGCGCAACAAAATCTGGAAGTTTATAAAGCAAAGATGACGCGCTCATATGAAAGATTGACCCGACCGAGGACATTCCGCCAAGGCGAACTCGTGCTAGTGGTCAAAAGGCCTATGATCCCCAATCGCGCCAAGCGGGGAAAATTCAAACCGAACTATGAAGGCCCATACATCATAGACAAAGTCTACCAGGGTGGAGCCTATCTACTCATGGATATGCACGGTGAAAGGCCTTTCAGGCCAATAAACGGTCGCTTCCTAAAGAAATACTGCGCTTAATGAGCCACAGCCTAGGTCAATGATAGATGACAGCGACTATGTCCGCTCGCTATCTTCCTAAGCCCAAACTCTATAAGTAGTAACTGGCCTTCTTCAGCACTGGACCGAAACGTCCTTAAACTAATGACGGACCGAAACGTTCTTAAACTAATGACTGGACCGAAACGTCTTTAAACTACTACCGCAGCATCCTTAGGCTGACGAGATGAATAAAAAAAATAATAAAAAAATATAATAAATAAAAACGGTATGTCCATAAGCAAAAAAGGGCACGGATTAAAACCAGAAAGGGCTCCGTGAGTAAAAACAGCAGGGCTACCGGCGAGTGTTCGTGAATACCCGAAAGGGCGCGACCTCGTAAAAAAAAAGAGAAGAAGAAAATAAAAAAGAAAAAAAAACGGTATGTCTATAAGCAAAATGGACACGGATGAAAATCCGAAAGGGCTCCGTGAGTAAAAACAGCAGGACTACCGGCGAGTGTTTGTGAAAACCCGAAAGGTTGCAACCTCGTTAAAAGACACTTATAGGGTCCTCTCGACCTTGTAAGGAGAAACCTCCCGCATGAGATCCTTACGACTCACAAGGGAGCAACACACTTAGGGATCACCACGATTCCTAAGGAGAAAATACACTTGCGAGATCCTCACGACTCGTAAGGAGAACTCTCTTATGGGACCCTCACGGCTCATAAGATTTGAAAGTCTTAAGTTACAGAGACCTAAACCCGTGCTTAAGCAAACCCCCCACAACTTTAGATATTGCCCTACAAGTGGTCCAATACTGGCCCTTGTATACAATCCACGGGCGCGAATAAACATTTCCCTAACCAAGTCCCATCCGAGACTGGGGATATGTTCGCACGGTGAACGACCCTTGTAAATCCTCTCGATTTACAAGGAGAAAACCCTCTTGTAGGATCCTTATGACTTACAGAGGAACATACACTTAGGAATCCTCATGATTCTTAAGGAGAAAATACAATCCTCACGACTTGTAGGGAGAAATAGCTTTGTGAGACCCTTACGGCTCATGAAGTCAAAAGCCTTAGTCGACAGGACCTTAACCCTGGTCGCTAAGCCACCTTTGTTTGACATCGACAGAGGCAGATGATGATTCGCTCCTGGCAATATCCCAGTTGTAGCGGTTCTGATGCCGAAATCGGTGTCTGATTTCATGATTTACGGCGAAAAGCCAGTAGGCCGCATATGCATACAAAATAGCCGAAATGATGGGGCAACTTGCAATAAAAAGCAGCAAGTAAAAACGTATGCACACGAAATAGCCGAAGTGATTGGGCAACTCGCAATAAAAAGCAGCGAGTAAAAATAAAATAAACAGCCGAAATGATTGGGCACGCGAAAAATGGCCGAAATGATTGGGCAATTGCGACCTTCGTGATATAAAAGCTGAAATGATAGAGCATCGCGGAAAATAAAAAAAAATGATGATAAAACTTTTGCCCTACAGTTGAGATCACATCGATCCCTGTATACAATCCAAGGGCGCAAACGAAGAAGGAACCATACTTTCCCAACAGGCTCCGCCAGAAAATGAAACCAAATCTCGACGGTTCATCCCAACCCCGAAGAAACCAGTGTCTTCGGCAAACCCTTCGACTCAGGGAAACAAGTGCCCTTGACGAAGAAAATCCTGATTCGTGTCGACTCGCAGAGAAACCAGTGTCTCCGCGGGAAATTCTCGATTCGTTTCAACACCAGGGAAACAAATATCCTTGGCAAATACCTCAATTCAGGGAAACTAGCGTCCTTGATGAGAGCCTCCTGATTCGCATCGGCTCGCAGAGAAACCAGTGTCTCCGCGGGAAATTCCCGGTTCATTTCAACCCCGAAGAAACCAGTGTCTTCGGCAAATCCTTCGACTCGAGGAAACAAGTGTCCTTGACGAAGAAAATCCTGATTCGCGTCGACTCGCAGAGAAACCAGTGTCTCCGCGGGAAATTCTCGATTCGTTTCAACACCAGGGAAACAAATATCCTTGGCAAATACCTCAATTCAGGGAAACTAGATCCTTGATGAGAGCCTCCTGATTCGCATCGGCTCGCAGAGAAACCAGTGTCTCCACGGGAAATTCCCGGTTCGTTTCAACCCCGAAGAAACCAGTGTCTTCGGAAAATCCTTCGAATCGAGGAAACAAGTGTCCTTGACGAAGAAAATCCTGATTCGCGTCGACTCGCAGAGAAACCAGTATCTCCGCGGGAAATTCTCGATTCGTTTCAACACCAGGGAAACAAATATCCTTGGCAAATACCTCAATTCAGGGAAACTAGCGTCCTTGATGAGAGCCTCCTGATTCGCATCGGCTCACAGAGAAACCAGTGTCTCCGCGGGAAATTCCCGGTTCGTTTCAACCCCAAAGAAACCAGTGTCTTCGGAAAATCCTTCGACTCGAGGAACCAAGTGTCCTTGACGAAGAAAATCCTGATTCGCGTCGACTCGCAGAGAAACCAGTGTCTCCGCGGGAAATTCTCGATTCGTTTCAACACCAGGGAAACAAATATCCTTGGCAAATACTTCAATTCAGGGAAACTAGCGTCCTTGATGAGAGCCTCCTGATCCGCATCGGCTCGCAGAGAAACCAGTGTCTCCGCGGGAAATTCCCGGTTCGTTTCAACCGCGAAGAAACTGGTGTCTTCGGCAAACCCTTCGACTCAGGGAAACAAGTGCCCTTGACGAAGAAAATCCTGATTCGTGTCGACTCGCAGAGAAACCAGTGTCTCCATGAGAAATTCTCGATTCGTTTCAACACCAGAGAAACAAGTGTCCTTAGTAAATTCCTCAATTCAGGGAAACTAGCGTCCTTGATGAGAGCCTCCTGATTCGCATCGGCTCGCAGAGAAACCAATGTCTCCGCGGGAAATTCCCGGTTCGTTTCAACTCTGAAGAAACCAGTGTCTTCGGCAAATCCTTCGACTCGAGGAAACAAGTGTCCTTGACGAAGAAAATCCTGATTCGCGTCGGCTCGCAGAGAAACCAGTGTCTCTGCGGGAAACTCCCGATTCGTCTCAACTTGCAAGATGAAGCCTCGGGCAGCAGGGATTAAAAAACTTGTTTCCTGAACAATGGGACCCTGCAAGTCGGTCTAAAACGGTCTCTTGCATACTATTCACGGGTCTCACTCTCCAAAATCGAATCTCGACAAGGAGGGAAAATTCTCTTATAGGATCCTTACGACTTATAAGAGAAGATGCACTTATGAATCCTCACGATTCCTAAGGAGAAAATACACCTGCGAGATCCTCTCGATCCGTAGGGAGAAAAGCCTGTTAGTTATATGTATGCTCTAGAGGCCATTACTATATATAGGATGTATATTGTAGTGGATACTTTGACATATATAGGGATGACTTTCTTGCTCGATATGATAGTATGCTATCTGGTTGCTCTTTACCTTAACGTGTACACTGATTGTCTCTCTGTTACATGTTGGTAAAGCCCTTAGGATGTGTACTTGACTATCTGGACTATGATGCGGATCATACTAGTGGGGACATGGTAGTCTATAAGTACATCCTTCAAGGTCCCTAGTCGTGGGTGTATCGAGATGGGGCATCGATATACCTGAGTAGACTAGCGTATACCTTCTCGACCCATACAGATGGGCGATGGATGATCCCATATCCATTGGTGTTTGACATCAGAGATGATATACGGGTGCTCAGTGCAGACTGGGTACACTGGACGGACTCGCCGAGAACACCCAGATGGTATTATACCTTACGTCAGATGGCAGTTCTCTGGTGACACTGGTACAGAGTAGTCTGTTGACCCGAGATCATCATAGAGTCTTGTGTGATTCCCACTGTGCTTTGATTTTCACCTTACCACGTCCAAGAGGGCGTGCAAAACGGTGGTTTTTGGGTACAGTCCCGAATCACATGGAGGCAATGAGCGATAGGAGGGGATTCGTCTCTCCCGGTATAGAGAGTTGATGTTTTGCCGTGTTCGATTGGCTATAATCGGAAATCCCTGGCCAGGGTTGCTGAGATTTACTGGTAAGTGTTACCAGTAGTTTCTCGAACTGTTATAGACCTCATATCGACACAACTTATCGAGCTGTTGGGGTCTGACGTTTACCACCCCTAGGCGAGATATGCGACATATCAGACGAACAGACTGGACTGTACGGTAAGTGTTACTGGTTGGATTCACAGGAGTGTGAGCGGGCTTGCTCGTCGATCTTCTGATCGCTCAATACTCGGGTGGCCGTTACGTTTAGCAGACCGCTTGCGGCTTGTGGGTGTTTGATATGATCATCACCTGCTGCCGGCGTATTGACGAGTCTTTAGAGTCCTACACAGAGGTTTCCTGGCTCAAGCAAAACGAAATGGGAGCGCATATGAGATATGTGCGGGACCGAGAATAATGCGTGTATGTGATACCGTATTCTATTCTCGCTATGAATGTATCGATTGGTTGTATGCGATATAACATACTTATCGAATCAAGGATTGATTCGATAAGTCGATACATTGGATATTAGTCGGTCATATGCGATATGACCGGATCGTTAAGTCAAGTGTTGATTTAATGATTTAATGTATAATTATATATTTGATATATTACTTTACATTAACTAATATTGGTTCACTTAAGATGTTTTTCTCACTTGTTTGTGCACATTGTATATGTGATATATTTTTGTGCACAAGATTGTATCATGTTTGATGATACATGCAAACTTGGGTGTGTATGCTTTAAACCATGGTTTAGGTTAATGGTTAAGGTTTATATTTAATTTATTTATTCATTTATTTATTCATTTTGGTTAAAATAAAATGGTGGCTTTCTTGTTTTATTCATGAAGCTTCTTGAAGCTTTGAAAGTCTTTGCCATTTTTGTTTTATCCTTAACCTAACCATCAACCTAAACCCTAGTTTATTCTCTACATGAGTTATCCTCACCCATGGTTGTATTATGATAACTCATCACTTGATTTTCTAATTAATAAAAAATTCCTATTCTTTTCTTCTTCTTCTTCTTCTTGAGAAAGAAAAGAAAAGCTTGCTTCAAAAATGTCAAGTGTTGATTCCAAGTGAGAAATCCAAATCCAAAGTGAACCCACTTCCTATTTCTTCATTCTCTACCACTTGTCATGTAGTATAGGGTGTTTTCTTCAAAAGTTTCATGACTTGGTGAAGTTGGAGCTTGATCTTGAGTTGCCTCGACGTAGATCATCTTCGGCATCGAAGTCGACGACCTAGCCCGATCATTTCTTCAACGAAACCATCACTAGAGTCCGGGATCCGATGATCGCAGTGGAGGGACATCATCATGGAGCTAAGGAAGTGGAGGACCAGATCTACAAAGGTTGTATTTTCCGTTCACTTAGTGTAAATGTGATTTACTTTCCATTAGTTTCTCCTAAACTCTAGTTAACGATCGCATTAGGGTTTCTCGGCACCGGAAAAATTTGAATTTGGCATGGTTGATACCTTGTGGAACCTCCTTAGTGTGCCTAGGAACCCTACAGTGGTATCAGAGCCTAGCTAGAGCCTTAGGCGATGCGTTAACGAAGTTAAAACCCCGATCGAACCTAAATACGACGAAATACACCCCTCTCCGGTCCATTTTTAAAATCTGGGATTTTTCCGAATTAAAAATGCCTAAAAAAATCATCAGGAAATTGTAAGTATTACTGTGCAAAAACGACACTGTTTGGAGCTCAAACCGCCGCGGAACCGCGGCACGAGCATGGCTCGTGCGGCGGTTCCGCCGCCATTTTGTGACGTCACCCTCTTAAATTTGCACAGTAATGTTTCTTTTTAATTCCCTGATATTTTATGGGTATTTTTATCTGACTCAAGTGTTGAGTATTTTGGGGTTTATTTTGTAGTCGTTGTTTCGATCGGAATTTTTAATTTCGTAATGTTTTCCGGATATTTAGAATATGTTAAAAAGTTCGACCGGATATAAATACCCAATTTTTTCCCTGCCGGAAAATTTCCAAGTGTTGGATTTTTCCGTAGTTTAATGACGTTCTAAGTAGTGCAAGTAACGCGATGGTCCCTCTAGAAGACAACAAACCTTAACTCGATTATGTGACCGTCTTGAACTGCCCTTTGAACCTTAGGGTTTGGGGCAGTACGGCGTGCCACATGTGAGGCGTTGGCTTGACCCTTCTACGGCTGGACCGTTGGTACTGTGGCACGAAGTGAATGTTCTTAAACTTATTTCATGTGTTGAGATGTTTCGGGAAAACTTGGGTGTTTGACTGTTCGATCGGAAAGTTTAACATTTTCTGTTTATCTGGAATGTGATACAATATTTGGAATCCACATGTAGTTATGAGATAACTGATTTGGATGTTATAAACATAAAAGTTTAGTCTCACTTGATCGGTTGCCACGGAATTTTGATGTGATCAAAAGTCCGTCGCAATCACGTAGCGTACGTGGATACTCGCCGGGTAAACTTAATAGACAGCTACACCCCATAGCCCCGACCAAGTGACTGTAGGAGAACCTCGTCGCCAAAAAGCATCCGTTCGGGTGCTCGCGGCAGCGGTGTTCCGCCTTAGTGCACTTCGTCGACGGTATTGGGGGTGCGGCCGTCTACTGAAGTTTGCGAGGAGCATTCGATCAGGATGCCAGGAATCTTGTTGAATTTCCCGACTAGATATTGAAAAGAGTTTTTGATAAATGAGACTAAAATGCGGGGTTTATAATTGTTAGGCATGCGATTTCTAAAGAGGTTGCGGATTCCAACTTTTGTAGTTTTACACTTTCTTTTCTGTGATCGTAAGTGTAATATGTGATATCGCCGGTTTCGTTGCTATATGTCAACGACAATTGGGATACGCATGTTTACTTATGTTGATGACATGTGATGTTATGTGTTGCTGGATATGTTATATTGGATCGTCGTGTTTGAATAGCCGGGGTTTTTTTTATATGAGATGAGTGTTTTTCATTTTCATTCATGTAAAAAACTTGTATGTAATATTCTTTTATTGGGGCACTTCCAGGTTGCGGAAGATGTCACCCTTTGTATTTATTTACTTTTCCGCACTAGGATAGACCCAAGGAGGAGGGCACAAGTAACCGGGTTCTGGAGTCCAGTGGGAGACCAACTCGAGGAGTCGAGTCCGGGTCTCCTAACTCCAGAATTGGTAAGGTTGCTTGCCGCTCTCGTAGGGGTCTAGGGGTGTGGGTTTGGCTATTCATTGCGACCGTGGAATCCGTGTTTTATACTGGCTCGTATTGAAAACACGGACGTCCTAGTATATCCAATGTTTCATATGATTCTTCTGCTGCGATATCTGTGATGTGATCATTTGATGTTCTGTGATAAATACTGTATATAGTATATATGATATATTATATAGACGTTACTTATGTTTTACACCCGCGCTAGCCTTGCCCCGCTCTGCCGTTAGTCACCTAACCTAACGGTGCACGAGGGGACATCGAGGCGAACACGGATGGCATAAGTGTACGTCGTATTTATCTGTGATGTTTAGGTGACTTGAATGATGGGACTTCATTAATATGATTAATGAAAGTAAAAGAAACCTAAAGATGTTGTAGAATCGAATTTCAAAAATAAAACAGGTGGCTACAGTTCTTGCTTTGCACAGTGATATATCAGATATATCCTGCACCTTATTCGATGAGGAAAGGGCCGACGATCCCTTCACCGGGAGTGACCCCTTTAAAAATAACTGGCAGATGCTACACCCCTTGGTTTGTCTTTTGATTGCTTCTATAGTTCTTGCTTTGCACAGCGATATATATGATATATCCCGCACCTCATTCGACGAGGAAAGGGCCGACGATCCCTTCACCGGGAGTGACCCCTTTAGCAAAACTAGAAAAGCCTAAAAAACACTCCATTTTAAAATCATTTGATTCTACAACGATATCAAGTTCATTACGCAATAGGTTTTCAGAAAAACCTGTCGTAGCCCTCCGTCGTTTCAGATAAGTCCTACTTAGTATTCGTGTTACGTTTGTTGACCTCCGTCAAGGCGTAGTGTGCGGTAGCTAACTAGTATTTATCTGCTTATGCATATGATGCAGATTGGATTAGGGTAGTCGTGCGGCCTTGTTGACCTCCGTCAAGGGTCGTGCGGGTGGGTTTAATTCGATCAAGAAATGACGGGTTGAACTTGACTAGTAGCCTATGGTTTGTTGACCTCCGTCAAGGTCATAGGGTGCTAGGGGAAAAATTATCGGGAATTTCAAGTGTTGAAATTTGCAATGAGATTGCATACCTTCTATGAGATAGTTGGATCCCGATACCCACTGCGAGTAAGAGTTACTCCTGGAAGAGTTTTATACATTACAATTAGCCGATCAAGTAGGTGTCCAGAAAGGTGTTAACGAGGTTACGCCTCTGGGAAAACGAGGTTTACATTAATTAGGTTCGTGCGAAAGCACGGGGGACCTCCCTCAAAGTACCGACACTGGCCTGGCTGAAAGATTGGCAAACTTGTAGTGTGTAATTAATCCCGGCTAGTCTTTCCTTTTAGGGTTTGAAGGAAGATTTGATAAAAACAGTGGGAGCCATCCTGATTAGATAAAATAATAATCAATCTGATCTTGCAAGAGCATACGCTGAGTGTTTTCTTCTCTCTCTCTCCAGGTAGCGACCATATCACGCCTTAATCAAGATAATAATACGAATATTTGACCGAACCCACTTGTTATACTGAGCTGGGGAACGTTGGTCCCGCTCCAACTTATAATTGTTATAAGACAGAGTAAGAAATAGGGGAATACCAGAATTCCCGTACCGCCCAAACGAAGAGAGTGCATGCTGATGCATCATCTTCGGGTGTGTTCATTATACAGAACTATTTCTCAGTATCCTTTACGTCCTGAGTATGTGATACCGGATTAGGATCCCGCATATTTAATCTGTTACATGTGCTACAGAATGGTAGAGAACTGAGAACGGGTGATAAGTTTCATGAGACAGAAAACGGGGCAAGTGTTGCAGCCAAGTCTGTTGGTCACTGTCACCATGTATTACCAATTCATTGATTCTGAACGAATGTTATTAGATACCGAACCTGATATACAAAATCATATCAGTCTCTTTATTAGTAAAGAAAGGATATAATTTTGTATTGTTGGATTATGTTTTGAACATTTCCTATATCAAAAGTTGATCGGTTCAGGCATGTTATCTAAAAGCATTGATGTTCTAAATCAAACTACAGTTCTTAATATACGGAACACACAAAAGAGGAAGAGTTCAGAAATAAACAGATCCTTCTTAAGGTTTTGTAGACTAGGTCATATCAATGTGACCCGACTAGCTTAAGTTACATAGTAGATGCATATTTAAATCAGTTTGAATTTACATCTTATGAAACTTGCGAGTCATGTCACAAAGATATAATGACCTCAGCTTTGTTTATTGGAAACAGAGAAAGAGTTAGTAAACTCTTGGGACTGATACATGATGATGTATGTAAGGTCCCCTGTCTACACATGCCAGGACCAGTTCTTTGTACTTCATTACATTCTCTGATAATCTCTCAAGATTCAGACATATGTTCCTGTTGAAACACAAGTCCGAAACTTTTGAAATATTCACAGAATATAAGTTAGAAGTAGAGAACCAAAATACGGGTATAAGTATTATGTCCTTTGGTGAGATCAAGGAGGAGAATACTTGTGCATAGAATTCCTGGACTATTCTAAAGGAGAATGAGATTCTCTCTCAGCATTACTCCTCCGTATACACTATAGCACGATGGTATATCGGGGCGGAGCAATTGCATCTTATTCGATATGGTGCGCTCTATGATGAGTACTACTGAGTTACCTGTTTCCTTTTGGGGGTTATGCACTTGAGAAGCTGCATACCTATTGAATAGGGTTCAAATCAAATCAGTTGCCTACCACATCATATGTGATATGGAAAAGGAAGAGCCCATATCTTAAGTTTGTTAAGATTTAGGATTGTCCGGCCTATGTCTAAAAGCAAAATCCGGAAAAGCTCGAAGCAAGGTCTGTAATGTAGATCTGGAAAGGTTCCAGCTATACAAACTACAACAGATGATTTGATAAAACCAAAGGATTCAATAGTTACCAACGAACCTCAGCCTCTCCGCCGATCTAGTAGGGTTCTTCACCCACCTGAGAGATACTTCGGTTTCTCTATGACAGTGGGAGCGAGGATTGCATCATGAGATGATGACCCAACTAGTTTTGAGCTGGCCATCAGGAGTAAGACTCTGTAAGAATGGCTGGATGCTTAGTGATCTGAGATGGAATCCTTATACACCAACAAAGTATGGACTTTGGTTGCTTTATCTGAAGGGTTAAATCCCCATCAGGAGCAAGTAAATCTTGAGAAGATTACTTGGTGTACATGGAAAAGTTGAGACTTTCAAAGCTAGACTTGTTAAAGGTTTGCATCATTGACCAGGTGTGGATTATGTTGAAACCTTTTCTAAGGATCTATGTTTAAGTCCATCCTGATCCTACTTGCCACGGCTACATACCATGACTACGATATCTGGTGGTTGGGTGTCATGACTGCTTTTCTAAATAATGTTTTGGAAGAGAGAGTCTATAAGTACACAGTCAGAGGGTTTCCTAGACAGTGGGAGCAGCGGAAACGTGTACAAGATGCTTTATAGGATAAAGCAGGCATCGCGGAGTTGGAACATCTGTTTTGATGTAGTAGTCAAATAGTTTGACTTCATCAAAATGGTAGATGAACCTTGTATATACAAAAAGGTAGTAGGGAGTATGGTGGCGATCCTCGTAGAGTACGTGGATGACATACTCTTGATAAGAAAGGAGTTTCCTATGCTACGCTCGGTCAATCTCCGCTTATCACAATGATTCTCCATATAGGATCAAAGTGATACCTCCTAAATCCTGAGTTTTGATCTATGAGATAGATCTAAATGGATGTTAGGATTCTCACTAGATGTAGTGAGCTGGTATCAATCGATCCTGGAGAGAATCACTGGAAGTGTTCCAGGGTGATAAGGACGACTGAATGTCAGTCACAGGCATTGTCTTTACCCTCTATGGAGGGACGGTATGTTGGAAGAGTTCCAAGCTAGATACCGTGACATACTAGACGATTAAAGGCAGGATACATCGCTACTTAAGATGCTACCAAAGAGGCTGTTTGGGTGTATATTAGTTCATGAGATGAACTTTGTTCCTCCCATTGTGTGACAATGGAGTTGTGGCTTATGCCAAGGAACGTCCGCCCCATCAGTGATCCAGACATATTCTAAGGCAGTATCACCTGATCATGGAGATGGTTGATCTCCAGGGTGATCGAGGTTAGGAGAACAGACTCAGAGGACAACACGGCGGATCCACTCACAAAGGCCTTTTCCCAGAGAGAGACTTTTATGGGATGGTTGAGTATGAGATACTACGACCACTGCTATCAGATGGCCCTAGTGCAAGTGGGAGATTGTTAGTTATATGTATGCCCTAGAGGCCATTATTATACATAGGATGTATATTGTAGTGGATGCTTGGATATATATAGGGATGACTTTCTTGCTCGATATGATAGTATGCTATCTGGTTGCTCTTTACCTTAACGTGTACACTGATTGTCTCTCTGTTACATGTTGGTAAAGCCCTTAGGATGTGTACTTGACTACCTGGACTATGATGCGGATCATACTAGTGGGGACATGGTAGTCTATAAGTACATCCTTCAAGGTCCCTAGTCGTGGGTGTATCGAGACGGGGCATCGATATACCAGAGTAGACTAGCGTATACCTTCTCGACCCATACAGATGGGCGATGGATGATCCCATATCCATTGGTGTTTGACATCAGAGATGATATACGGGTGCTCAGTGCAGATTGGGTACACTGGACGGACTCGCCGAGAACTCCCAGATGGTATTATACCTTACGTCAGATGACAGTTCTCTGGTGACACTGGTACAGAGTAGTCTATTGACCCGAGATCGTCATAGAGTCTTGTGTGATTCCTACTGTGCTTTGATTTCCACCTTACCACGTCCAAGAGGGAGTGCAAAACGGTGGTTTTTGGGTACAGTCCCGAATCACATGGAGGCAATGAGCGATAGGAGGGGATTCGTCTCTCCCGGTATAGGGAGTTGATGTTGTGCTGTGTTCGATTGGCTATAACCGGAAATCCCTGGCCAGGGTTGCTGAGATTTACTGGTAAGTGTTACCAGTAGTTTCTCGAACTGTTATAGACCTCATATCGACACGACTTATCGAGCTGTTGGGGTCTGACGTTTACCACCCCTAGGCGAGATTTGCGACATATCAGACGAACAGACCGGACTGTACAGTAAGTGTTACTGGTTGGATTCACAGGAGTGTGAGCGAACTTGCTCGTCGATCTTCTGATCGCTCAATACCCGGGTGGCCGTTACGTTTAGCAGACCACTTGCGGCTTGTGGGTGTTTGATATGATCATCACCTGCTGCCGGCGTATTGACGAGTCTTTAGAGTCCTACACAGAGGTTTCCTGGCTCAAGCAAAACGAAATGGGAGCGCATATGAGATATGTACGGGACCGAGAATAATGCGTGTATGTGATACCGTATTCTATTCTCGCGATGAATGTATCGATTGGTTGTATGCGATATAACCTAGTTATCGAATCAAGGATTGATTCGATAAGTCGATACATTGGATATTAGTCGGTCATATGCGATATGACCGGATCGTTAAGTCAAGTGTTGATTTAATGATTTAATGTATAATTATATATTTGATATATTACTTTACATTAACTAATATTGGTTCACTTAAGATGTTTTTCTCACTTGTTTGTGCATATTGTATATGCGATATATTTTTGTGCACAAGATTGTATCATGTTTGATGATACATGCAAACTTGGGTGTGTATGCTTTAACCATGGTTTAGGTTAATGGTTAAGGTTTATATTTAATTTATTTATTCATTTATTTATTCATTTTGGTTAAAATAAAATGGTGGCTTTCTTGTTTTATTCATGAAGCTTCATAAAGCTTTGAAAGTCTTTGCCATTTTTGTTTTATCCTTAACCTAACCATCAACCTAAACCCTAGTTTATTCTCTACATGAGTTATCCTCACCCATGGTTGTATTATGATAACTCATCACTTGATTTTCTAATTAATAAAAAATTCCTATTCTTTTCTTCTTCTTCTTCTTCTTGAGAAAGAAAAGAAAAGCTTGCTTCAAAAATTTCAAGTGTTGATTCCAAGTGAGAAATCCAAATCCAAAGTGAACTCACTTCCTATTTCATCATCCTCTACCACTTGCCATGTAGTATAGGGTGTTTTCTTCACAAGTTTCATGACTTGGTGAAGTTGGAGCTTGATCTTGAGTTGTCTCGACGTAGATCATCTTCGGCATCGAAGTCGACGACCTAGCCCGATCATTTCTTCGACGAAACCATCACTAGAGTCCGGGATCCGATGATCGCAGTGGAGGGACATCATCATGGAGCTAAGGAAGTGGAGGACCGGATCTACAAAGGTTGTATTTTCCGTTCACTTAGTGTAAATGTGATTTACTTTCCATTAGTTTCGCCTAAACTCTAGTTAACGATCGCATTAGGGTTTCTCGGCACCGGAAAAATTTGAATTTGGCATGGTTGATGCCTTGTGGAACCTCCTTAGTGTGCCTAGGAACCCTACAAAGCCTCTATGAGACCCTCATGGCTCATAGAGTTGAAAAGTCTCAGGCAGCAGATCTGAACCTGCAGCCTAAGCCATCGCTATCTCGTGAAAGGATTTAAGATGCTTACTCTATTATCTGTCAATTATGTTCATCAAGACAACATGTTGATAAAGAGGAAGAGCAAAAGAGCATACAAGACATTGCAGAAAAAAAATGTGTATCTTTATTTATTAATTCAATCAAGTACAAGGTGAAGCGTATAAAAGAATAAAGAATGGATACATCTTATTCGAAAAAGAAAACTTTTTTACAAGTATATGGACACAAGGAGAACTACTGGGAAGGAAGCGTCTTGCATAGCTCTAGCAATTGCTCGCACACTTCCTTCCATGCCTTCTCCTGATCGGCCACCACCGCCATTTCTGCCTTTACTTGAGCCCGCTGCTGCAAGACAGATGCAAGCTGCTCCCTAACGGCCTGATGAGCAGCTTCGCGGCCTGGGGTGTCACGCTCGACAACATCAAGCTTTCGCTTCAAGTTTAGCCCATGAGAGATGCGTTCCAGGAGGCCCTCAAAGATAGCCTTCACCTCAGCAGCGTTTGCCTCAACTTCGGCACGTAGGCGAGCAGTTTCGCTTGAAGACTCCTGACACTCCTTCAGCCTTAAAGCTGTTTCTTGTTCCAAATGGTGGACGTAAGAAGCGCTTTTCTCGATCCACGCTGCTCTTTCAGTGCTCACGGCCAAAATCTCGGGAGCAGGACGCATCGACTCCAGCTGATGCAGGCGAGCCTCGATCTCCCTGCAATGGTTAACCCAAGATGCGATGATGCCCTCGTCATGGAAATTCACGAATATCACCAGCATTGGGTTAACCGCCGTAGCGAAATCCGCAGGAGATGTAGGAGTCTCGACGTCGAGCTCCTCGATATAGTCGCTCAACATACGCAAACTGTTCACGGCGCCTTTCGAGGGCGGACGTCTCAGGAAAGGACCTGCCGGCATTATGATGCGAGGCTCGAAGGGCACCGAGACCGGAACGACAGCTGAAAAGACAAGATATGATCAGATAACAGTTCAAGAAATAAAAAAGAAGAAGGGAGTTATCAATGCGATAGTTGCTGTACCAGCTGCGGCAGGTGGCAAGGCCGGAAGGGCCGGTGGCGCGGCCGATCTTTCATTCCCTCCTTCAATTTGTAGCACTGCAGTCGGGACGAGAAAAAGTTAGAAATAATTTCATCACTGAAAAAGAAAGATATCTATTGGAAACCATACTCACCAGCGCCACCAGAGGGAGAAGCGAATTCAGATGGGAAGGAGAAGTGTGGGAGCAACACTTGATAAAGATGATCAAAAAGCACTCCTGAAAAGTCACAACAGTATGATTTTAGCACATAAATTATGCGTCCGAAAAATAAGACTAATAAGTTGCAGACTCATACCTTCCAACATCTTCGATGGTACGAGAGAGGGCTGTGAGGTGACCACCGCCAAAGCAGTAGTTGACGGCGCTTCCTCAAGCAATGGAGCATCGGCACTGGCCGCACCTGCGTTAAAAAAACAAGGATAAACCTGTCAGAAGCGATTGCAAGATAAAGAAGAGGGACGGTAATCTGAAATTTACCTGATGAGCCTCCAGCCGAGACGGAAGCGTCTCCCTCCTCCATCGGCATAAGTTCACCACCTGTGGCCTCATCCCCAGACTCCACGGGGGCCGTCGTTGTGCTCGCGAGGCCAGGAGACGGCGGAGGGCCAAAGGCGGGGAGAGCTATGACCGGAACATTGCCTGACTCCTGAGAAAGTGCGGTCGGCTCATCCTCAGGAATCATGTCCACCTCACCCACTACTCCCTCGGGCTCAGCAGGCACGGTTGTCTCGTCCACCATCGCCACGAGGTAGTCGGTCTCAGGCGCTCCGTCCACTGCTACCTCGGACTCGGCATCAACCACTTGCTCAGGCACAGTGGACGTGACCATTTCGTCAGCCACTGGCTCGGGCCCAGCAATCCCGGTTGTGTCATCCGCCATCGGCTCGGCTGCGACCAATACCTCTCCCTCTATCCCCTCAGGTTCGACAGTCTCCGCCTCCCCCTCGGTTGGACTTGGCCTTGCAGGATAGGATATATAAGAACCAACAACTTTATAATTCTTACAACAAAATTCTGAAAGAAATATTACCTGAGGTGGACTTATCGTTAGCCTCCTTATTGGCGTGCACCGCCTGTCTATGAGCCGTAGACAAGGAGACCGGGGGCTCTTCTGGTGGAGTATCGGCATGAGAAACGGTGCTTGGGCCCGCTCCAATGGCCAAGGCAGCCCTACGTGCCTTTGCTTCGCGCCTCAACCGCTTCCTTTCCTCCCGGGCTGTCGCGATGGACCTCTTCGACGCTTCCTTAATTAAGGTGTCGTCGTCCTCGTTTAGAGATGCCTCCAGAGCCTTTAAGGCATCTCTCATCGGCTCTTCAAGACGGACCTCCCGCGGTAGCCCTGAGGAAGCAGGAACATCGGCGGCTGGCCCGGGAAAAGTCTCCGCGTCACCTAGCGGGATCGGCATTGAGGTTCCTGCGATAAAAAGGGAGAGGTTAGATCGACCATAACACAAGGAAAATGAAAACTTGATGAATCGAAACTTACTAAGGCCTAAGGACGCTCTAAGGCGTTCCTCCTCTTGGAAAGTCCTAAGGGAAGCGGCAATGGCTTCTTCAGTGGTGATGCCTGTTAGAAGAAAAGAAGGAAAAATGTTAGTCAGAGGCAATAATAAAAATATGATGCAATAAAAAATGCGACTAGTGATTACCTGATTTCGCAAGCTTAGCCAGCCATGCGTCGCGCCTCGCCAACCGCTCCGAAGCTACGAGGGCAGCCTCAAAGTCCGTGTCATCCGGCGGCATGACTAATCCCTCGTTAGTCCCATATTCACTCAGGCCCTCGCCATAGGGAGCGTGGGGTTCCTGACCGAACGCGACGTCAGCGGCGAAAAGCGACTTCTTTTTCTTCTTCTGCCCACCAACCCTAGGTGCACCCGGGATCGATTTGCGTTTTGCAGGCACCTTGGGGCGGCGGGTTCCGATGTCCGCACCCACACCAGACTCCAGCGAAGCCACAACTACTGTCTCCACTGGAGCACAGGGAGCTGGTGGTGCATCCGCAATATCGGGAAGCGGCAATCAGTGTGGAGGACTCTGCGCACGCGGCGGTCCGGCTCTAGCATCTTTTAGAGGAGGAGCTATCGGGGTCCTTGGCACTAAAGGAGCGTTGCGGTCGCTACCTGGAGGCACACCTTTACGGTTGACCAACAACCGCCTTTCTTCCTTTATAACGGCTCCCGTCGAATGGTTGTACCATTCTTTATATACATTGAGGAGTCGTGGAGCGCAAGCTGGCGCACTGATAAAAAAATGAGAACCCGTATTCAGGCGCATGAAATGATGCAGCGCGTTCTCCATCCTTTCTTCAGTGGCAGCAGGTTCCAGTAGGAAAGCTTCCAAGGGTACCCCTTGATCGTAGCTCAGTTGCTGGGCGAAATGATGTGGGTTGTATCTCATGAAAATCGCCGCACCGTTCTGCCTGAACACCAGGAAACCCGGTCTGATAGAATATAAGTGGAGGGTCTCCCGGGCCGTCAAAACTGAGGCTCCATCTTTGAAAGTGTCTTGCAATGGCCGCACCGCAGTGGTAGACGCCTTTCCAATAGTCAACACCTTATCGATGAAAGACATCCCGTCTCCAACGGTGTGGGGGCGAAGGAGTAAACCCCTGGCGTTCCGTGGCGATGGAGTCACAATTGATGCTCCAATCAACTGTATGATGTGAGGGAAACCGCACCTGTCGTAGAACGAAGGCCTTTTGTGCATGCCGAAGACACCTGATGTGTGTAGCTCGAGCCATGATACGAAGTAGTGCATCGGGAAGATCACGTGCAGTACCCCAGGCTCATTAGCATCCGCCGCTCGACTGAGGCCGTGATACAAGTGTGCCAAGCCGGCGATCCCAACGGCCACTTTTACCCCGATGGTCATCCGGTGAGCTGGGTAAAAGGCAGAGGGCCGCATATGGCGGGAATGCATTGGGAGTGCAAACCAACTCAGCCATAGCCCGAAAAATCCTAAGAAGAAGGCCTCCTCGTCCATCCTCGGGGCTGCAACTTCCGCAAAAGACATGGTCGGGGAGTTAGGAAGGAAAAAACCCTTTCGGTCTATTTCCTTCGCCGGTAGGTTATCCAAACCTAGACCGAAAGGGTCCTCAAGGGTGGCAAACTTGGCAGCTTCTGTCGAGAGGACGCTTGGGTGAAGGAACCGAGCGATGAAATCCTCAAAGCTAACTCCGCGACTCCCACGTTCAATGAAAAGGGCCTCATAGATGTTCAACACTTTGATCAAACTTAGGAATTGGTGTTGAACAGCATTCTCTGGCGTGAGACCCCTTACCGCCGGCTTAGCACCGAAGACATACTCGTCTGTCGGAAGCAACTCCTCATAGTGCTCCCTTATAACCGGTAAACCGGAGACCTCTGTGAACTCCTCCAGAGAAATCGACACTTCCCGATCCATTGCAAGGAAGGTATGAGTAGGAATGTTCCACTGCTCCAAGAAAGCCTTGAACCACCAGGTGGGAAGCGTGGGATACTGAAAGAGGGAGACATAGACCGCGGTGTACAACCCTAACCTTATCAACTGCGACTTCTTCGCCGACAGGATATACCGAGCCCACGGCAGATAACCGATCGGGTGGCGGGGGATCAGACCTATGTTATATGATTGCCCCCAAGGTCGCGCCTCGCCTTGACAGATACGGTGTCCCAGGATATCCAAAACTATAGGACGCTGAACCGGGATTGCATCTATGGCAGGATGAAGAAAGCCCTTCGAGATCCAATCAACCATCTCCACGGCATACTGCACCGGGGGTGGGCTGGCATAATGAATCGCCGTAATGGGCTCTGACGGTACTGCGCACGTGAAGCTCCGTCGACCCATGATAATCTGGTTGTACCACGACCCCCAAAGGTGGAGACTCTTATATTCCGGGTCGTGGTCCCTGATCATCGCTAGGACTTCGCGATCTAAGGGCGCTTCAGGAAACCCTTCTTCCGAACGAGCGAACGGGAATGAGGTGTCGAAAGACATGGTCACTGCAAGGGAACAAAATTAACCGTTAGTGTTGTAATTCCAACGCTCAACATTTTAAAATTTTACACCACACTGCAATGCAGTGAGTAGGGGACCAAATAGGGACCCACAAAATCTGGATGACAGTGCATCATTTAATAAGACAGTCCCATCATTGGATGAGACTATCAACTAATGAAAAGATCCCCAAGAGAACATTCTCATTAATAATAAAAATCCCTAGAGACAAGAAGAAAATCTCCTCTTTTAGAGCAAATCTCTGTCACAGAGTGACACTTGTCAAACTCTGGTCTCAGGGAAATAAGATTCTTTAAAAAGAGCCTAGCTCTGTAATAATGATAAAAATTCATCAAAGAAAGAAAATTAATTAATTCCTAAAATTTTTTTTTTGACAGGGCCTAGAAGATTTTTAACAATAAATAACATATGCGATAGAAAAAATGATGGGCCTAGAAGATTTTTAACATGTTCAAAATGTCCATAGATTTTTTGACAGGTTTTACTTGGGGCGGGGGTTTATCGACAATTTACCCATGATATTATGATGTTCCTTATTTATGTGCTACCCAATTATCCAACGGTGCTTTCAATAAGCATATTTATTTTAAACAATAAATAAGCAAAATTGAATCTCAGCACACTTACCCTTATTATATACGTATTATTTGTTTGGCCTTTAGTTATGTCATACTAGAAACGCATGCGTGTGTGCTCTCACGGGCTGTTTAGTTGCAGAATTGTGAAATTTGGCTTTCCAAACAGTGCAAATGAAAAAAATCTATATTAGCAAATTTTTTGTTTGATTGGTATTGGATTTCTATTATTGGATTTGTAGATTCTTGTAATCCTTATTTGGTTGAGAAAAAATAAGTAGGATTTGGATTTTAGGTTTAAAGTGAGATGGGGAGAGAGGATATTTTAAAAACTAAAATACACGAGTCCCACGCAAACAGTGCCAAGTCCAGCAAAATCCAACCAAAAAAATCCAACCAAAAAAATCCAACCAAAAAATAGGATTCATGAATCCATCTTTTTGTGTGGCCCCCGTAATAAAAACAAAAAACCCACACATTTATAATCCTCCAACCAAACAAGGATCCCTAAATCCTCACTCTTTTTTTGGATTTCACGATCCAAACAGCACCAAACCTCGATGAATTCTCCAACCAAACAGGCCTTAACCATGATTCTTGGATGCTCTCATAATGGTCATTAGTCAAAGTACTTTTTGACTATCATTTTTCAAAAAGAAATATTTTGCATTGGATATTGTTGAAGGTATATAGGGAATTACATGTATATGACACTAACATGACATGATTTTACTCCAGAATCCTCTTATGAGCTTTTCCATTTTTCAATGAAAAATGAGAAACTTTTTGTTATGAGTTCTTGTTATAATAGTAGGGACCTTTTGTTTTCACCTGCATGAAAATTATTTGAAAAGATCCTCTGTTATTCCTTTAGGCTTTATGTGTCCTTTACTTTAGCGTCAAATTATATAATATAAGAACCATGATAACATGTCTGAATCTTTTCTATCAAAAGATGTGGTCTACTATGCAACAAAGCCCAATAAAAGCTTTGACAAAGTTTTACGGCCAAGTGCTCGCCTGACACCAACCATTTCTTAATTAGTACCAAATTCATGTAGGAGAAAACTATGCTAGAGAGATGCACTCATAACCCTTGTCATACTCCTAATCACCCTAGAGAAGAAGTCTAGAAAGAGAAACATGGTATACTTGCTATGGTGAATTTTATGTTCAACTCTAAAATCTATGATTAATCAAGAAATTCAAGAAGCTTTGAAAGATTCATGGTTGATAATGGTCCATGAATAAATGAATACAATCTAAGAAATTGGCTACATTACACTTAAAAGTATTTTCTTTTGGTGCCGTAACAATTATGATATTTCTGATTCATCACTAAGAGCATTCAGTCTCTAACTAGCCTAATTAATCTCCTCATGGATCTAGACCAAAACAATTCCATTTAGTGGGGAGGGAAGCCAATACACGGAACAATACCGGCGATAAACCAAATCACGCAATAACAACAACCACGTAATTAACAACGAAAGACAAATTAATAACGATGCTAGAATAAATAAATAAGAATCAAACAAGAGACAAGGAATTTGTTAACGAGATTCGCCGACCGTATGGCTAGTCCCCGGCAGAGCGGAATCTGCAATGTCTATTACATTCTTGAATCAAGTACACAATGAGCAAACCCTAGGAGATTTCTCTCAAATCTCTCTAGATCTAAACCGTCGCCCTCTCAATACAATAATCTCTCTCTCCTTTTGATTTAATTTGATAGTACAAGTATTATATGAGAGGTCCCTATTTATAGACAAGCCCTAATCCTATCCAAAATAGAGATAAATTATAATTTGGTAAAATAAAATTCGCAGTAGTTATCACGACGACAGACGTCTGACCCACATTTGGGTAGACGTCTTCCTTGAGTATGTATCTCTTCAGCGCTTTGGGCAGACGTCTGCCACCAGATGTCTGCCGCTGTTTTGGACTAGGCTTCAAGCTTACCCAGACATTTGAACCACATTTGGTCAGACGTCTGGCCACACTCTGTACTTGGGCTTAATTCTTTGACATACGTCTGCCTTGTTAGCCTTCGGTCGTCTGTCGTTGTTTTTTGATTCTGATATGCTCTCGTGTGTACGTCCAGACGTCTGCCTTCTTCTTCTGCAGACGTCTGACCTAAAGTATTCTCCACAATTATTAACAATATCCCACTTGGAGATATTTCAGTCTTGATTCCCAACGCTAGTAGACTTCATATGACTTATCTCTCTACTCTCTCCTCGTCAGATTTTAACGGAGAGGTTCACCAACCTGCAACAGAGATCCAGCTTGTCTCTGTCTACGACCTTAGTGAACATATCCGACGGATTCTTTTCTCCCGCGATCTTTCGCAGTGTCAACTCGCAATTTTCTATCGCTATGTGAATAAAATGGTACCACACCTTGATGTGCTTCGTCCTAGAATGATATGCCGTGTTCTTTGCCAAATATATCACACTTTGGCTATCGTTCCATAACGTATAGAAGTCTCGTTTCTTTCCCAATTCTTCAAGTAGCCTTTGCAAACATATCATCTCCTTACTTGATTCCGTGATCGCCACGTATTCAACCTCCTTCGTTGATAATGCCACTACCTTTTGTAGTTGAGATACCCAACTTATCGCTATTTTCCCAACCGTGAATATGTACCCCGTTGTGCTTTTCCCACTATCACGATCATCCGAGTAGTCCGCATCAACGTAACTTTGCACTTTTAGAGAGTTACCACTGAAACATAACCAATGACTTAACGTACCCCTTAGATACCTCAAATCCACTTCACCGCATTCAAATGTTTTTCCCCAGGTTTTGCATACATCTGCTCACAACTCCCACTGCATGTGCAATATCTGGTCTCGTACTCACTATTGCATATACCTGTTCACCGCCGAAAGCCGGGAAGACAAACGTCTTGTCTGAATTTGGGGGCAGATGCTATTTGGATTTATCCGTCCACCTCTCCGAAGATGCCAAGTTGATTTATGGCACCGTGTATCGGAGATTTGGACAGATGCGGCCGTTGTAGCAGACTTCGTCAGATTCCCCCTAGTTATGAGGAGTTTTTTGATTATGGGGACGCTTTTCCCTGCAGGCGCAAGCCCCTGCAGTTAATTACGTTACCGCATCGCAGTAACCCTTTTCTCCTGCTCCAGATGTTCACTTCGTGCCGTGTGTGTTTGTTTTATTTTTTGGTTGCCCGTGGATTGTATACGGAGACTAATTTGTGTTGTTGCCCGTAGGGCGTGGATTAGTCCAAATCCGTATTTTCTTAGATTTGGGTTTGGTTTGATTTAAGGATCGTTAATCTCATTTGGATTAAGATCAACTTAAATGTTTGTTGAGAATACGTTAGTCTAATTTTTAGACTAAGATCTACTCAGCATGTTTTTGAGATCATTCAGACCCAACAAAAGAGCATTTATGCTCTATTGCTTTAGTTTAAGGACGTTACGGTCCGTAGCTAGTTTAAGGACATTGCGGTCCATAGGAATATGCTCCTGGGTTTGGGAGTGCACCAAAAAACTGTTGGTTGTCGACATGTATCAGAGGTGTGGAAAGATGTACCCTTGAACCGAACTCCAGATTGAACGGAGAGATCATAGTGGAACGAACATCATTTTAGATGCCATGTGTCAGGAGATCATTAGTCATCTTTGGAACTAAGATCGATTTGGGAAGACCTGAGTATAGGAGGGCTCGATTGATTGATGGTCAAAAGGCTTTTGGCCTCAGGAGACTTGGCTAATTTTGGCTAAGGTTGGCCCCCTCATAATTTTAAACACTGATATTTGTTTGGCGCTCACGTGTTCATACGTGAGGCTCTTAAGCAGTGTTAAACACTGAAATTTGGAGCGCTCACATGTGGCATGTGAGCCGCCTGAAAATTGGGCGTTGCTTCTTTGGGTTTATTCCCTTCTTCTTTTATAAGTGCTAAGCACTATTGGGGGTCACGTGGGAGCACGTGAGGTGCCCCAAAATGAGAATTGTCTTTGATTTATTCCCCCTTTTCTTTTATAAGTGCTGAGCACTATTAGGGGTGTCACGTGGGATTACGTGACTCGATCTCAGTCGTTCCTTTTTGTTCCTCAGAGATGCTCACGTGGGAACACGTGATCTGTCGTGATAGCGTTGAACGCTAATCATTTTTTTTATGTGCATAGAAATCTTGATCTATGTTTTTAGCATTTCAGGTCCCTTATTTTGATAAGAATTAAATTCTTTTATAGGGTTAAACCCTAGTTTTATCAGAGGAATTAAATTCCTATATCTTTGGAAGAATTAAATTCTTCAAATTTAGTTCTTTCCCCTAAGTTTTGAGTCTGCATGACAGAATCTTCCCGATGAGAATTAAATTCTCAACTTGTGGGGAAATCTGCTTCTGCAGACCTCAACCAGAGGAAGAACTAAGTTCTTTTTAGAAGAGTTAAACTCTTGAAATGGCGAAGAAGAGATAAAATGATCTCTATGTCTTTCTTCTTACCTAGGGTTTCTTTCTCTAAAAGAGAACTCTTTTTTTTTGTTTCTCAAATCTTATGGGGGGTCTTCTCTTTTTTTTAAGACTTAAAGTCTTGGGTCTTTTATATAGTAGAGGTAAATTTGTTGATTTAGTTAAGGAAATCTCTCATTGAGAGATTTTTTAATTGATTTGGGGATTTTATCCACCGTTGGCTCTTTGATCCAAGGACTTCTGTTTTACAGAAAATATTTTTCTTGTTTTTAATAAGATTAGGGAATTATTTTCCCATACAGAGCTTATTCTGTAAGTTGGTGATTTTTATCCACCATCGGATTTTTAATCCAACGGTGCTCTGTTTTACAGAGAGCAATCTTTCTTGTTTAGAAAGATTCAAGGAAATATTTTCCAAATAGGGTTTTGATCCCTTTACTTAGAATTTAATTCTATCGGCTTAGAAGGCATTTGAGACCACTCACGTGTAGCACGTGACCCCACAGAGTTAAACTCATTTGCGTATGTGCAATAATCAAAAGTGGGTATTACGTGCTGACAAGTGAGTCTTTCTGGCCTGTCATTTGTTTTAATATGGCGTCTATATACTTTGTATATAGACGTCACGTGCTTACACGTGAGGCTCTATTTCAGCCTATCAATTGTTTAAACCCAGTGCCTATAATTTTTATATAGGCGCTCACGTGTGGGCACATGATGTTTTATTAGTGGAAATTTTCCCATCACTTTTTCTCTCTTTCTTCTCCTTTTCTTTCTTTCTTTTTATAAGGGAACAATACCAAACTCCCCACCACAGATAGAAAAGGCACGCCTGCCATTTTATCTTTCTGCTCTTGAGTTGTCAGGCACAATCCCTTACCGAGTTTGAAGTGTTTCGCTAAAAGCATAGTTACCGGCTTTGACTTGTCCACGTTGAACCGATTCAAAACCTTCTCGATGTAGTCCCTTTGCGATAACCACAGCTTCCGCTGCTTTCTCTCTCTCACGATTTTCATGCCCAGAATTTGCTTGGCCGCTACCAAATTCTTCATGGAGAATTTTTTACCCATCATCTTCTTCAGTTTTTGAATCTTCTCGATGTTCAGACCCGTTACTAGCATATTATCCTTGTACAGTGATAGAATAATGTAGTCGCCGTCCTTAAAATTCTGAACGTAGACGAAGTGATCCGATTCATATCTCACAAATCTCGTCTCTAATATAAACAGATCGAACTTGAGATACCACTGCATAAGAGCTTGCTTAAGACCATACAAGCTCTTTCGCAGTCTACATACCATACTTTCTTTTCCTTTCATCTCGTATCCCGGTGGCTGCATCATATAGATCTCCTACTCCAAATCTCCATGAAGGAACGTCGTTTACACATCCAGCGGCTCTAAGTGCAAATTCTCCACTGCCACGATACTAAGAATTACCCGAATAGATGTCATCTTCACTACTGGGGAAAAAAATCTCTTGATAGTCAATTCCTTGCTTTTGCATATATCCTTTGAATACCAAGAGATCCTTGTATCGCTTCGTGCCACCAGCCTCATCTTTTATCCAGTACACCCACCTATTTAGCAACGCCTTCCGACCCTTGGGCAGCTTCACTAGATCCCATGTACGGTTCTTCTTTAAAGAATCCACCTCCTCGTTCATAACTTGTTCCTACTACTTGCTAGCACCATCGCTTATTGCTTCTGTAAGGGATTCGGGCTCTCCTGAATCTGTATACAAAATAAAGTATGCAACAATTCTATCGGGTGTCACGACCCAGAAATGACACGTGACTGGCACTTGAGTCACGTGAAGTCTATAGGACCCCACCGTAACCCAAGTAAACCGAAAACCAGGAATCTAAACCTTTTTAAGAAAATAGTAGAGGTGAAGTTTTGAAAAGGGTATAAATGAAATCAAGTTCCACTTTTAAAGTATAAGTAAAGTTTATAGAAATACAAGTAGGTAGTGTACTAAAGTTTGAAAACTTTTTCATCATTTGAAATTTGGGCAGCACCTCCTTTGTAAATTTTGATCAAAACAGTACATAAACAATAATAATTTTGGCATCCCCAAGCAGGAGCAAGCTCTCCGCCAATCGGCGGAAACACAACCACACAAGTAAGTATACGACGCCCAAGACGAAGATCAATCATAGAAAGAATAAGGAAAACCAAAACATTATCAAACTTAAGTATAAAGAATATATACAGCACTCACTCTAAGTCCAACAGAATATACAAATCTCTGGTTTCTAAGTCTACCAAATATATAGTCTGATTGATGGAGCTTTTAACAAGATTACAAAAGAATAAAATATACAGTGGTGGTTACGATCTGTAGTGTAACCCATCTACCAAGAAACCACTCAAAAGAAGCAATGTGCCAGCAAGCTGCTACTGAATCCGAGCGGTCGGTCCTACAAAAAAAACTATGGCACAACGGGAGTGAGTTGCTAACTCGTGAATAAAAGACATCATCATGTAGAAATCGAATGTATAACGATCTACTTAGGTCATACAATAATATAATAGTAATATCATGCCGTGTAGTATCGAAATGAACGTGTATATATGTATATATATAAGTATAATATCGTGCATGTATCAATATGTGGCATCGTGTGATCGCACGCCGATGGCGTGTCGGATGTTCAAAGATTTAAAGTGTAACCGCGATCAGGACGGTGTCGCTTTGCAGCTAGCCGGTTGAACACGGGTCGGTCCACAGGGAGATGGTGGTATCTTACCTTCTTGTTTTAGACGAGTCAATAAAGAATCTGTGTGAGTTTGATTCTAACCTATGTGTATATCTGCAAGTATAAAGTTGTTAAGAAAAGATACGAGATTGTAAGCTAAGAAATCCGTACTCAAAACCTTTGAGCCGAGTCTTGACCAATTGAAGCTAAGCAATCGGCAACAACGTGGATTAGGGGATTTAAGCGCGGTATTCGTGGAATCCGGCTTATTTACCCTTGTCCTTCCGTTCTTGTCTCTTGCTTTCGCCTCCGGCCAAACCGAACGCAACCGGTCGCGGTTAGGAATCACCGTTACCTTGTCAGGGTACGGTGCCTAACGGAGCGCTTGCGTATGGTTTGGGCGGAGTTCAAATGGAAAATAACGGGAAAAGGAATTGGCAAAGAAACGTTAACTTACAATACCGTATGAATTCTTAACAACAACAATAATTACAACATTCACAAAATAAACAAAAGAGAACAAAAAGAAAAGAACAAAGAAAAGAAAAGATACAAGTATTAAAGTGCATGAATAAAATTGCAAGTAATAAAAGCAAGAATGAAAAATGCAAGTAATAAATAAGCAAATAAAAAGAACACGGAAATAGAACCCAAGCCAAGCATGTGCTCAATAGCCAACCCTTAAACTTGCAAGCTCAATGAAGAGGTTGCAAGATCAAGGGAAGGGTAGAGAACGCATGTGAAGTGAAGAACTAGTCCCGTGAGAAAATACGACCCTTGAGATCAATAACTAACCCTTACCCATTCAAGCTCAATGAAGAGGTTGAATGAGCAAGAGAAAGGAAGAATCTCAAGGGGGAGCAAACTAACAAGAAAGATAAAAAACCCTCATCTTCATTAACATCCACTCAAAAGCTCTCACTACAATTTCATGGAGGAAGAATGAAGAAGAAGAAGAAAGAAGAACAAAACTACAAAAAAGAGGCTAAAGAAAAAGCTCCCTTGGTTAAGCTCAGTTCTGCTGTATTTATAGGCAGGGAAATGAAACCCTAGGGCAACCATCTGACCATAGACAAAATTACCAGACAGCCCCCAAAAGATGATACTCTGTCGAGGCCGTACGGCCGCGGATCCGCCGCCAATACCCCCTATTGGCCGCGGATCCGCGGCCCTATAGTGGGATTAGGGGCTCTGATTTTCTGTGCTTCCCTGGTTTCTTGTCCTTTGTTGTCTGGTATATGTATTTTCTGAAAATACATTCACAATTCTTCCAGAATTTCTGTTGAGGAAAGGTGGACTTTTTGTGGATGTCTTTTGTCATGATTGCCTCGAGCTCCGCGTAGATTTCTTGGAACTTGTTGTTGCCATTGAGCCTTGTGCATGAAAGTGACATTGATTTGATATTTTGTCTTCCTAAACTGGTATCTGGCAACATACGGATGACGAGCGGAGACCGTGTTTTCTCAGTGGTTGGCAGGAACCCGGATTTTGTCGTGTTTTCCATGAATTTCACCGTTTTAGAACCGAGAACCTGTATCCTGCAAATATGTAACAAACACGGATTAAAAGCACCTACCTATAAATAACCGAGCGTAAGAATGGGCGGTATAAAATGCAGTATTCTGTGATGAACAAATACCCCCAAACTTAACTTTTGCTCGTCCCGAGCAAAACCAATTATTCACAAAAAATAAAATGATAACCGCACTTTCGCAGGGAACACGATTGCACTGAGCGTGTGCAACAAGCCGTTAAACCTCTAGGTGTCCCTAGTAGGAGGAGTGTTGTCTCCTGAGGGTTTTCAGCTGATACTACCCACAAAATCCCGTCAAGCTAGTTTTGTAAAATAACTAAGATTCAAACCCCTAAAGTTTTGTTTCAGAAAATAACAATTCTATTATCCTAAGTCTAGACTATCGAACCTTTATTTTTCACACCTCGCTTCTTATTTAACTACAGATTTTATATGTCTTTACGTGCAGTGCAAATAGTGTCGTTAAGTTCCCGAAAGGTCGAATAAAGTCATTATGTCACACAATAAAGCCCAGATAACTATTTTAAAAGGATCACATAAGTTTTATAAAGAGTTAAGCATTTTTCAAGTTTCGTTTTCCAGTACAGTTTCAACTTCAGAATTTCTATCTTCCCTAACAGGAAACTAGGTCTTATTCTTCACTCCACCTTTTTCTTGTTTTCATTTCATACACACCTCTGTGAACGTGCAATAATCTTTATCATAGAATAAAACCTTCATATCTCCGTTAAATTTTTTTTTATAAAAGCCTGTCTTTTATCAAGATTATTCTCACACAAAGAACCGTTAGGAATTTTAACTCGGAGAGAACACTTGCTTGACTTTGTTTTAATCTGGACTTTCTAGGCTTCTTAGCGAGCTTTGGGCCAATGCACCCAAACCAGTTGGTTTTAGGGCATTAGGTGTAGAAACACCCCAGCGGACTTAATTACTCAAGTTACCTAGGTCCAAAAACAAAAGACAGTTTGACGTGAAAATCAGATGATTTAATACGAACGGAGATATAACCGGCAGTTCAATTATTTTTTTGGATAAAAGACGTGTTTAGTGGGTTTGGTGTGTAATCATTCCAATCAAGTTTCCGATGGGTTATTTTTTAGACTTAGCTCCAATTACGGCATCAATAACATTCCTTTATATTCGCTTTACTTCATAAACTATTCTTGACATTACTTATTTCAGAACAAACCTATTTGATCCTCAGAAAATCATTTATCTGTTTAAAAGTTTAAACATGAAAGACTTGTCATCTAATTCCCAAAATTCACGACACGTGTAGTGTGATGTAAAGACGTATATCAGCTATAGTTAACTTCAAAGGAGAGTTATCTTTCAGGTTTTCAAAATCTAAACATAAGATTTAGTTATTCCTATTTTTTCAAACAAAAACCGTCGAATGTTGAATCAGAGTTCTTCCACAATCTAACTCAAAAAAGTTTTTATATTTTAAGAAAATTTTCAGATTTTTATGGATTTTATGGATTTAATATGCAGATGCAAAATATACATATGAATGCGAAGGAAGAAAGCTTACCGAGCACACCCCCAAACTTAAACTTGACAGTGCCCTCACTGTCAGGCTATACCAAGAGGGTTAAAATTGCCGGCGCTTCCTAGAAACAAATTATATACAAAACAAAAAGGAAAACAAAAATATATACAAAAAAGTGTCCCCCCCAAACTTAAGTAAAACAGTGTTTCCACTGTTAAGCGTTGAAATTCAGGATTTAGGGGGGAAAGAACAGTATCAAGCTATACAAGGCCTTACACAGGCCAAAAGTGAGCACCAACCATTCAAAGATTTTATCGCTATAATGTACAGGTTGGTGGAAGAAGGCGTAGAGAAAAGAGAAGGACAATACGCGAGACCGTATGCGTAGAGAAGCGGGATACGGTCTCGGTATATGAGAGGAAGAAGAATGGCGGAAGGGAAAAAGAAGTGGAATACGAACTTGAGGGTGCAAATGGAGTAAATAGATTAGCACAATGTGTGATGACTGATGTGTGAAAAGCGATTGTGCTAATATATTTACCCGTCGAGAAATGGGGTCAAATCCCTTAAGGTTCGTGAGAAACCATGGATACGCCGAACTTGGTAAACCAGACATAGTAAATGAAAGTGAGACGGGTTCTTGCAAGGTCGGAACGATGGAAAGGGTGGAGGGAAGTGGTTGAGGAGGGGTATCGGTTAGGGTTTCGGGAGGGTGCACACAGTCAATGAAAGGAACATGATGAATTGGAAAATCCGACTCATCATCTAGAACTGTTTCATCCTCAAAAATATCCTCAAAATTCTCCTCAAAATTTAGCACATCCATGCTCTTTTCTTCAAAGTCCAGACGCATATGGGGTTCGGAAAAAACAGTTAAAGACTCGGGATGATGATTTGAAGAGACAAACTCAGCCAAATCTACGGGTTCATCATCCAAAATATCCCCAGCGTCAATATCCTCAATCCAGTGAAAATCAAAATTCTCTGACACCTCATCAAAAGCATGGATATTAATCGATTCTGGTTCTAAGATATAGGTGTAGAGGTCAAAAGGATTAGGTATGGTTTCACTTGGAAGGGACCCTTCACAATCGGGCAAATCAAACACTACGAAGTCGCACAACTCATTAAACATTCTATCTTCAACTGATAATTCATTTGGGACATTTGATAGACTTTCAACACAGGAGTTGTGGGATTCAATTTGAGACGGGTAGGTTTGATTTGGAAGGGGGTACATCTCACTCTCTCCACTCAAATTCACAGCCTGTCCTGCCGCCTCATCATACATTGAAAAAGTTGGAGCTAGTTGAAAACTAGCTACCGGGTCACTAGGTTGCATGAGGGCGGCCATGGACGCATTCAAATCCATCATCTGTTGGCTTGACGCTACCCTAAAATCTTCCAACGACTGTTCCAGACTAGACATAGATTGTGATGGGGTTTTAGTGAAAGATTCAAAGTTATTTGGATACTGAAAACTCCCGAATGGCGGTTCTGAAGCAATGTCTAGGGAAGGTGCAAAAGTAGGGTAGGATTGGTAGGAATTGAATGGCTGGACAGGAGTGGGATCAATATTGGGATAAGAAGGTGAATGGATTTGTTGGTCCCAAGAATTTGTAGTGGTGAAAGGAGTGAAAGATCGGCTACGAGATTGTGCAATACGTTCAGCAATAGACATAGGTCTCGGGGTTACAACTGGATTTTCAAAAGGGGTATCAACGCAAGAAGGTGTGAATGTTTGAAACGGTTGATACGAAGTGGATTGCGGGGTCCAGTTGTTCGTCCTAGACGCGTCTATCCGATCTTTCAAAGAAATTTTTGGCATGGAGGGGTCGTTTGAAGTTCGACCAAAACAAGAACCGTATGAAGTAATGTCTGGTTGTGGGTACCAAAGGTCGGCAAGAGTTTTGCGAGGTGGAGTACCCATGATATGAAGAGAGAAAGAGAGAAAGGCAGAGAAAAGGAGGGGAAAAAGAATGTGATTTTTTTTTTAGTTTATATATTAACAAAAGAATAAAAAACAATATGGACAAAAACAATCACGACGCAAAAATACCACACACCTAATCGTTCTAGGGTTCACCTAGGTCAACTAGACCTGCTCCAGAACTTGATTGTCGAAGTAAAACTGTGTCGAGAAACAGGCTCAAGATACACTGATCACGAGGCCAGGTAAGTGCAGAGATAAGGGGAGGTTTTCCAACGCTTTCGCGAAGTTCCTTAATTAAATAACCCTTTCTCTTTTGGCGGTTTCGCCGTTAACACTTTCGTAGACACCCCGTAAACAATATACCGTTAAGCAAGGTTCTAAACACAGTTAACTTCTCCTAGTGAGCGCGAAGTCCTTAAGGCTTAAAGTCTAGTTTCTTTTAAATTTTGTGCGGGTAAACGTTATGCTCAAGTTCGTGATTTGTGGGCCACGGAAAAGGTGATGAAATCCTTTACCGTATGTTGTGGGGTTCGCTTGCCCTTAAGTCCGTATTAATGTATGCAATGCGCAATTCAAAAATTCTATAAAGAATCAAACAATCGTTTTTTAGTTTAAGCGCGGCGCTGCAACAAATACGGGTTAGTCAATTTTTTTTTTTTTTAGCGTTTGCTAGCGAACTTGCAAAGAATCCTGCAAAGAATAGTATATTGGAAGTGTCGGATTTGAGAAGAAGGTGTTAGTAAAGTACGTACCGTTAAGTTTTGGGTTAGGAAACCCCCGTTGAATTAAATCCGGTAAGCTTGAAAGGTTCGCTTGCGCGGGTCAAACTACCCGGATCTTTGGCACTGTACTTTGCAATCACCTTAGACTTGAATGTACACTTTGCTCCCCACAATTGCAGTTTGCAAATCTGCAAAAATCTGCACTCTTGCCCACAAAAATTATCAAAAATGACAAAAAGATTTTTTTTTTTTTATATACAAAAAGAATATTAACCCGAATAACAAGAAAAGAAATACGCTACCGTTTCCCCGGCAACGGCGCCATTTGATCGCACGCCGATGGCGTGTCGGATGTTCAAAGATTTAAAGTGTAACCGCGATCAGGACGGTGTCGCTTTGCAGCTAGCCGGTTGAGCACGGGTCGGTCCACAGGGAGATGGTGGTATCTTACCTTCTTGTTTTAGACGAGTCAATAAAGAATCTGTGTGAGTTTGATTCTAACCTATGTGTATATCTGCAAGTATAAAGTTGTTAAGAAAAGATACGAGATTGTAAGCTAAGAAATCCGTACTCAAAACCTTTGAGCCGAGTCTTGACTAATTGAAGCTAAGCAATCGGCAACAACGTGGATTAGGGGATTTAAGCGCGGTATTCGTGGAATCCGGCTTATTTACCCTTGTCCTTCCGTTCTTGTCTCTTGCTTTCGCCTCCGGCCAAACCGAACGCAACCGGTCGCGGTTAGGAATCACCGTTACCTTGTCAGGGTACGGTGCCTAACGGAGCGCTTGCGTATGGTTTGGGCGGAGTTCAAATGGAAAATAACGGGAAAAGGAATTGGCAAAGAAACGTTAACTTACAATACCGTATGAATTCTTAACAACAACAATAATTACAACATTCACAAAATAAACAAAAGAGAACAAAAAGAAAAGAACAAAGAAAAGAAAAGATACAAGTATTAAAGTGCATGAATAAAATTGCAAGTAATAAAAGCAAGAATGAAAAATGCAAGTAATAAATAAGCAAATAAAAAGAACACGGAAATAGAACCCAAGCCAAGCATGTGCTCAATAGCCAACCCTTAAACTTGCAAGCTCAATGAAGAGGTTGCAAGATCAAGGGAAGGGTAGAGAACGCATGTGAAGTGAAGAACTAGTCCCGTGAGAAAATACGACCCTTGAGATCAATAACTAACCCTTACCCATTCAAGCTCAATGAAGAGGTTGAATGAGCAAGAGAAAGGAAGAATCTCAAGGGGGAGCAAACTAACAAGAAAGATAAAAAACCCTCATCTTCATTAACATCCACTCAAAAGCTCTCACTACAATTTCATGGAGGAAGAATGAAGAAGAAGAAGAAAGAAGAACAAAACTACAAAAAAGAGGCTAAAGAAAAAGCTCCCTTGGTTAAGCTCAGTTCTGCTGTATTTATAGGCAGGGAAATGAAACCCTAGGGCAACCATCTGACCATAGACAAAATTACCAGACAGCCCCCAAAAGATGATACTCTGTCGAGGCCGTACGGCCGCGGATCCGCCGCCAATACCCCCTATTGGCCGCGGATCCGCGGCCCTATAGTGGGATTAGGGGCTCTGATTTTCTGTGCTTCCCTGGTTTCTTGTCCTTTGTTGTCTGGTATATGTATTTTCTGAAAATACATTCACAATTCTTCCAGAATTTCTGTTGAGGAAAGGTGGACTTTTTGTGGATGTCTTTTGTCATGATTGCCTCGAGCTCCGCGTAGATTTCTTGGAACTTGTTGTTGCCATTGAGCCTTGTGCATGAAGGTGACATTGATTTGATATTTTGTCTTCCTAAACTGGTATCTGGCAACATACGGATGACGAGCGGAGACCGTGTTTTCTCAGTGGTTGGCAGGAACCCGGATTTTGTCGTGTTTTCCATGAATTTCACCGTTTTAGAACCGAGAACCTGTATCCTGCAAATATGTAACAAACACGGATTAAAAGCACCTACCTATAAACAACCGAGCGTAAGAATGGGCGGTATAAAATGCAGTATTCTGTGATGAACATCGTGCCATCCATATCATGTATGTATACATATCATCCGATGAGTGTCTATCAACGACACACGAAATCATCATGAAATCCTGAGTGTCTAGCATCGACACTTGAAATCATCATACATCCCGTGCCCAACATCGAACATAAATCCTCATATCTCAGGCGCCGTCTTATCGGATTGGCCCTCATATCTCACACACCATCTCATCAGATCGGTCCTCATATCCATCTGTTTTATATCACTCTGGCGGTATCCTCCAGATATCCGCCGAGTCCAATACTTTCATCGGTAGGTAGTGTTCCCCTGCCAGGCTCAATGCCTTTTTATACGATTTTCTTGTCTCGGAGTTCCGTACCGAGTCCACCATGTATCCGCAATCGGTTTCTCCCCCTGCCTCGATTCAGACAATCATCATAACTCAGAATCGAGAAATCTCATGGTGGACGCCGAAATATCATATCAAGAAAAAACCGTGTTTTTAAAACATTCACAAGTTTTTAAATAATATCTGCTGTTTCTCAAATCCAGAAATCTCATGAAAACATAATCTCATAAGAATATGGCAATAAAGAAAAGATATATGCAGGCATAGAACAATACTGTAATGTATAGCAAGTGTTTTTATATAAGCGTGTCGTATAGTATTGTAAAGAAAGTACTAATAGAATCTAATCATGCTAACAGATTATAGTATGATACGGTAGCGTAGCGAGTTCTATTTATGTACGTGGCATGGCAATTACCGATGATGTGTGTGTGAGCATGCGAGTATGTGCACATGCAACATGTAAATCATCGGTAATGGTGCATGTGTTCTAGTATAAGGTCAAGTAAAACTAAAGTACAAACACGATATACATCGTACAAGATTGAAGCGCAAGCGTATGCAGAAATAAGAAATCGAAATGCGAGCGTAAATGGAATAAAGAAATAGTAATGTGAACAAGTATAAAAATACCCAACTACGTATGAGCCATACAGTTATAGTTTAAAATAGTACGAAACGTTGTTTTAGAAAATAGGGGACTACGCTATTTTTGAAGAAGACACCATTTGAAAAGTCATAGCGTCCCTTTAAAGTTATCATTTAAAAGTGTGGTTTGTTAGTTTTGAAAGTAGGTATGACTCTAAACATATCATAATATCTATTTTAATGATTTTAAATAAGATTCTTGAGTCAAAATAAATATCGGCGATCCATCCTCATCATATCACGTACGGAAAATCCACGTACGATATCATCAAATCAATAGTACGAATCTATAGTCGCGTACATCATCTCATCTTATATCAAGACATATCATCTCATGTCATATCGTATCATGTCATATCACATTACATCGTCTCATATCATCATATCGTATCATATCGACTCATATCATCATATCGGATTATATTCTTATATCATTAGTAAACTTATATCATATAAGTTAATCATATATGTGTAATATATACTTACATAAGTAGATATAGCTCATAGGCTAAGAAATAGTACTAGGAATATATCATTCTAGTAGGTATAGACTTATACGAATATGGTAGTCTAGCAAAACCTATAAACTAAGTATACTATTTTAATATCTATATCGTATCCTAATTCTACGGTGCGGGGGTGCTATATGCCATCCATCCTACTTCCCTCGTAGATATACATCTACCCACCTTATCGTCTCGTGCTAGTCGAAGTCGACGGACGCCTTGCTCTGCTTCGTCATCTCGGAAGTCCTCGCGAATGTATCTACAATCAAATCCATAACCAAAATCGCATAAAAACTTGAATCAAATTGAAATCATGAGCGAAGTGCACATAGATTAGAACTTATGGTCAACGCATGTTAAAACAACAAAATACTCCCAGACGTCGATGTACGAATGTCAAACGGCCGAGTCAAAACACAAATATCCAAAAACCAAGTTTCACATATCGCAAAATATTGCCAAAAACCAAGTAAAACAACTCTAGATTTTTCTTAAACTGATCTGAGACTTTTTAGCGTATATGGTAGTCTTAGTTGTCTAATAAGTGAACTACAGGATAAATTTCAAAGCATAATTCCAAAATTGACCCACAAATTTGCGGTCAAAACGAATAAAACGGTGACCAAGGAAAATAGATTGGGGCTCGAGCTTTTACGGTGGATTTTTACTGGTCTATATATCTTTCTGTATCCTCTATTTAATTTTCAGAGTTCTCAAGTAGTACTAGATTCCATTTGATCCTCAAGGCACAATGAAAAACCGATATCGGAAAATTCTGAACTCATATAATCCAAGAATTTCTCCACTAAAACACTCTTATTTATCACTAATGAGCTTGTAATCGCTCTCTAACCCTTTAATACATCATCACTACAAATTCTATTCTCGAAAGCTCACTTTAGAATAACATAAGTTTACAAAACATGTATATAAGGTTCTAAAACTAATTCTAACTAGTTTGTGAGGTTAGGAAATCTAAAGATTTGAAGAAAGGTGGGAGTTTTATCTCAAGAAGCAACTCAAGAAAATTCCAAGATGGGCAAAATAGCACAAAACGAAAACTTGATCCCACCATGATGCTTAGGGTGAGATTATGAGCTTTTTTTGTGAAGGTGGTATGGGGTTTTGAGTTGATTTGGGTGGGGTTTTGTGGTGGTAGATGATGACGGAGGAGGTGGAGGAAAATGAGAAGAAGAAGAAGAAGTCACGGAGATGAGGAAAATGATGAAGGAAAAACAATGGCTACAACCATACCCCCCTTTCTCTCATTCTCTCTCCCACACTCATACCTCCTTGTCTCATTGTCCCCCTTATTTTCTTTTTCTTTTTCTTTTCTTACCTTTTCTTTTCTTTTCCATTTGAAAATGAAAACCAACTATCACAAATACAATAGTTACATGCCATGGCACTTAAGCAAGGTTTTAACAAAAATAAACCAGTTCAATGCACAATTAGGATAACACTAATTAAGTTTAACACTACTTGTATGAAAATAATTATATACTAATTTATAAAAAAAACTAAATTAAATAAATGCTTTCAAATTTAATAATTCCTTTTTAAATTCCAATTATTTTCCAAAAAAAATATAGGCATATCATTATACCATTCTACTAAAACTCAAATCCATACTCGTAGAATATCCGTGAAATTTATTATTTTATTATTTAAATTCAAAATTAGTATTTTCAATTTTCGGAAATATTACAATCTTCCTTCTTAAATAAATTCGGTGCTCGAATTTAAATTTAAACCCCCGAGTTTTAAAATATTTCAGTAAAGCAAATCAAATCAACGGGGCTCCGAAGTCACGGATAAGCTAAAAATATCATAATGCAACACGTGAGCATGAAAACAAGTGCAAAACTCAATAATCAAAACTCTGTCAAGCGTCATGCAAATTATACGAGTTATGATGAAAATGCAAGTTGCGAAATCTACTGTTTAAATTAAGTACAATATAGTCAAGACTACAGTACGTATATAGTATGCATCAAGTAAAATCATTTAAGTAGCTGAAAAATATATGAAAAATCCTTTTCAAATTGCCGAATGATGCGTATATCACGGTACAAGTAGCGGACGTTCATTTATACACACACACACACACACATGTTTTGTTTAAGATATACGTCCCGTCTTTTTGAAAATGATTTAGAAGGGTTATCTTTTTGTAAAGTTTCGTGTCGCTCATAGATACGTAGGAAAATAATGAGACTATATCTCCTTTGAAAACCTCTTCTGTAAATATCGATATATGCAAAAATATTCAGGTACTGTTCTCAGACCAGTCCTGCTTTACTACTATATAACATAGTATCTGTCATAAAAACGTGATACTCAAAAGGAAATCAATCCTAATAGGTGTACATGAGAACCAACCCATGTGCGTCTGGTGCACATGAAAATCGAAATCAAATTCAAGTGCCATGAATGTGCACGAAAACGAAAACTGAGTACAAAGGGTGTGCACGAAAGTATTTGTCAAGTGTATTAGGTGTGCACGATAAGAACATCAAGTGCATATAGAGTGCACGAAAATCTCAATCAAGCACAACTGATGTGCACGGAAATCCTCAAGTGTATCAAATGTGCATAAAACCACATCAAGTGCGTTGAGTGTGCACGAAAATCTAAATCAAGTGCATCAGGTCTACACAAAAGCAATCTAGTATAATAGGGTGCACGAAAATCAATATCAAGTGCAACTAGGTGCACAAAAACATAAATCTAATGCAACTGGTGTGCATGAAAATCATATCAATGCATCGAAAGTGCATGTAAATAATATCGATGCTCAAATCAAAATCAGGTGCATACAACGTGCACGAAATCAAAATCAAGTGTATCGGGATATACAAAATCATAAATATATGCAACTGGGTGCACAAAACAATATCAAGTGCAATGTGCATGTACGAAAATGTAAATCACATGTAATGGATGTATAAAAACATAAATCAAGTGCAATCGCCGTGCATAAGGAAAATATCTAATAGGTGCAGCTACGGTGCACGAAAATATCAATTATGAAACCCAATCATTAAACACAAGAATCAAAACGATGAAAGCGTGATACTCAGATCACTAAATCACAAATAAAAAACAAATAATATTGAGGTACACCTCTTTCAATATCGAAAGGTGCCGGTGCACCCGGAGCTGGCAGAGCAAGAATTCCTACTTGCCTTCTACCCACGGTCTGGCGTCCTCTGTCTCTAGATCCTTATTCTCTTTGTGGATCACCCAATCCATGGCTTCTCGGCTCGACAGCCTGGTAAGGAATAGCGACGGAACAGTCCTGCTCTAACGCCTCTCTGAACATCTCCTAGCCAATTAATATGGCCACTCGCAATATAGCACGTCAATGACGGCGGCCTCTGGCCTTCTTAATGCATGCCATTCAACCGATCCTGGGTCTAAATCTTTATCGTTGTAGCATTCTGGAAGGAACCTGTCACGGCCTCTGCTGATCTCATCTCTACCGAACTGCCTGTAAACTGGCACTCTTTAATTAATCCGCTTTTGTTCCAGGACAGCTGCCGTCTCATCACGACTTTCTTATGGAAATGTGGTCGTATTCAACGCCTCTGTGTACGTATCAAATCTCTGGTATCAACGGAGAGAAACAACTACTAAGTAAGATCTCGCACGAATCTCTTAATCAACTTCTCTTCAGTATCGACCAAATCGGAATCGTATCTCGAAAGCCGTGTAACTGCAATTCATCCTTTATTACGGTCATATCCGGAGTTTTTCGTATAGACTCGAAGCTACAAATTTGGTATCTCCAACACTCTGTGGAAGAAAATCTGGTGAAATGCGTCCTCAAGAACTTGTACAAAGTCATCGAAAGAATACGCACAACTCGTCCTCTTTCGATCAGGTCTGAGCAAGACCCTTCGAATTGAAGCTAGCCAACTCAACTGATCTTGGATCGCGGCATCCAAACGAATGAAATATCCTAATCGCTTTATCCAAAAATGACTAGGGATCCTCTATCACATCCCTGCCTGTAAACTCATGCGGCTTCAGCTTCGTGAACTCTGGAAGCGATATCTCGTCAATCTCCGCAACAGCTGGTACTGTCTACACAGTATACAGCACAGCACTACGATATCTGGAGTAGGCTTTACGTCAACAGTCCTCTCAATCTGACTGGCCTCAAGCAATGGCCCGATCATCTGGTGCAGGAACACCCGTCTCAATGAGAAATCCTAGCATAAACAAGAAATCAATCTGCTCTTGTGTTACTGGAATAACACGCTGGTCATTCCTCGTCCCCGACGAGCTCACTCTGACTGCAATTCTAGCCGCAGCCCTCTCGGCTCACATAGTCATGATGACAGGAACCACAAATAAACATCGATGAGAATAGATCATAAGAACGAATAGAATAACGGATCTCAAGATATGTACAACCTAAGCTTACTTAAGCGGAGTATCGTATCGTAAGTATGCTGAGGAACATATGCACTGTATGTTACTCTACTTGAGTTACCTACTCCATCAACCAAGATCAACCTATGTAACAAAAGTTCGATTCTAATACCCCCTCAGTCAAGTCTAAGTTCCGTAAGGTCAAGCCTATGTTCCGAAATATACGCCATAGACTCCGCATAGTCAAACTTACACTCGAACAAATGTTAAATCTAACGCTCCGATTCCAACTTTGTCATGACCCAGAAATGACACATGACCGGAACTTGAGTCACGTGAAGTTTATAGGACCCACCGTAACCCAAGTAAGCCGAAAATCAGGAATCTAAACCTTTTAAAGAAAATAGTGGAGGTGAAGTTTTGAAAATGGTATATATGAAATCAAGTTCCGCTTTTAAAGTATAAGTAAAGTTTATAGAAATACAAGTGTATTAAACTTTGAAAACATTTTCGTCATTTGAAATTTGGACAACACCTCCTTTATAAATTTTGATCAAAACAGTACATAAACAATAATAATATTGGAATCCCCAAGCGGGAGCTAGCTTTTCGCCAATCGGAAGAAACACAACCACGCAAGTAAATATATGACGCCCAAGATGAAGATCAATCACAGAAAAGAATAAGGAAAACCAAAACATTATCGAAATCAAGTATAAAAAATATATACAACTCTCACTCTAAGTCTAACAGAATATACAAGTCCCTGGTTTCTAAGTCTATCAAATATACATAGTCTGGTTGATGGAGCTTTTAACTAGATTACAAAAGAATAAAATATACAATGGTGGTTACGATCTGTAGTGTAACCCACCTACCAAGCAACCACCCAAAAGAAGCAATGTGCCAGTAAGCCACTACTGAATCCAAGCGGTCGGTCCTGCAAGAAAACTATGGCACAACAGGGGTGAGTTGCCAACTCGTGAGTAGAAGATATCATCAGGTAGAAATCGAATGTATAATGATCTACCTAGATCATACAGTAATATAATAATAATATCATACCGTGTGGTATCAAAATGAACGTGTATATATGTATATGTATATATATACATATAAGTATAATATCGTGCATGTATCAATATGTGGTATCGTGTCATCCATATCATGTATGTATACATATCATCCGATGAGTGTCCATCAACGACACTCGAAATCATCATGAAATCCTAAGTGTCCAGTATCGACACTCGAAATCATCATAAATCCCGTGCCCAGTATCGACAGGTAAATCCTCATATCTCAGGCGCCGTCTTATCGGATCGGCCATCATATCTCAGGCACCGTCTCATCAGATTGGTCCTCATATCCATCTGTTTTATATCACTCCGGTCGGTATCCTCCAGATATCCGCCGAGTCCAATACTGTCACCGATAGGTAGTGTTCCCCTGCCAGGCTCAATACCTTTCTATACGATCTTCTTGCTCGGGGTACCATACCGGGTCCACCATGTATCTGCAATCGGTTTCTCTCCCTGCCTCGATTTGGATAATCATTATAACTCAGAACCGAGAAATCTCATAGTGGACACCGAAATATCATATCAAGAGAAAACCACGTTTTTAAAACATTCACAAGTTTTTAAATAATATTTGCGGTTTCTCAAAACCAGAAATCTCATGAAAACAGAATCTCATAAGAATGTGGCAATAAAGAAAAGATATATGCAGACACAGAACAATACTGTAATGCGTAGCAAGTGTGTTCATATAAGCGTGTCGTTTAGTATTGTAAAGAAAGTACTAATAGAATCTAATCATGCTAACAGGTTATAGTATAATGCGGTAATGTAGTGAGTTCTATCTGTGTACGTGGCATGACAATTACCAATGATGTGTGTGTGAGCATGCGAGTATGTGCACGTGCAACATGTAAATCATCGGTAATGGTGCATGTATACTAGTACAAGGTCAAATAAAACTAAAGTACAAACGTGATATACACCGTACAAGATCGAAACGCGAGCGTATGCAGAAATAAGAAATCGAAATACGAGCGTTAACGGAATAAAGAAATAGGAACGCGAACAAGTATAAAAATACGCAAGTACATATGAGCCATACAATTATAGTTTAAAATATTACAAAACATTGATTTAGAAAATAGGGGGCTACGATATTTTTGAAAAAGATACCATTTAAAAAGTCGTAGCGTCCCTTTAAAGTTATCATTTAAAAGTGTGTAATGGTTCGTTAGTTTTGAAAGTAGGTATGGCTCTAAACATATCATAATATATACTTTAATGATTTTAAATAAGATTCTTGAATCGAAATAAATATCAGCGATCTATCCTCATCATATCACGTACAGAAAATCCATCGTACAATATTATCAAATCAATAGTACGGATCTATAGTCGCGTACATCATCTCATCTCATATCATGGCATATCATCGCATATCATCTCGTATCATATCATATCACGTCGCCTCATATCATCATATCGTATCATATCGACTTATATCATCATATCGACTTATATCATTATATCGGATCATATCCTTATATCATTAGTAAATTTATATCATATAAGTTAAACATATGTATGTAATATATGCTTACATAAATCGATATAGCTCATAAGCTAAGAAATAGTATTAGGAATATATCATTCTACTAGGTATAGACTTATACGAATATGGTAGTCTAGCAAAACCTATAAACTAAATATACTATTTTAATATCTATATCTGTAGGGTGTTTTTCGTCACCCCATTGAGATGGGAATACGTGTCGCTTGTCAGGCGTACTACAGATTTCGCCTGTCTAGGGTAGGCTGGGGGTTTATTGATTGTGGGGATCTGAATCTCCGGCAGCCGTGGACTAAGCTGTCGTTAATTATCTTTTGTCTTTGGAGCGAGAGAACCTCCGATTTATGGGTCAAACTGGTTATGCAAACTCAATATGCAGTGTACGTGTGTTGTGCAGTGAGGGGTTTTGGATATATCGGGATCCCCGTAGAGTTTACGGGGGTCCCACTATCCGGATAGCGGGCTGGGAGTCAAGAGGGATAGCAACCCCCTTACGAGGTGCAGGACAGCGCCCCGTTAGAAATTTTTTCTAATAGGGAATTGTGTATGTATATAAAAAGGGAAAATAGCATCCAAAGGACGTATAAGTGCCAGCGCCCCACGTGCCTAGCATGCAGGCGCTGGGTGCCAGTGCCACACGTGCTTGGCACGCGGACGCTAGGCGTCAGCAGGAAAATGGGTTTAGCCCCTACACTGGGAGTTGTACTTCCGAATGACTTTTTGAGTTGAATTCCTGACAAAGAGGACAAAGGGGCTTGGCCCCTGCACTGCGAGTTGTACTCCCAAAAAGAAAGATTTATATATATATATATATATATATATATATATATATATTTGAGGAGTTAAACTCCTAAGATATTTTTGGAGCTGATGAAAGGGGACCCCTTTCTTCTCCCTTGAACCCTGGATCTTACCCAAAATGGGGTTTTTGGATGTGGGTCTCTTTCTTTCTTCTCTCTATTGGCTGGATCTTGGAGAAAAGAGGGTGAGATTTTAAAAATCTCTCATTTTGGAGATTTGATGGAAAATCCGCGTTCCCTTTCAAGGGTTTTGTGGTGAAAAACTATTTCTTTTTGGAAGAGAAAGAGTGGAACTTTTGATTTAATTCAAAGAAGGGAAGAAGGTTTAGAACCTTGAGCAAAGAGAAGGAGGCACAGAAAACTTAATTTTTAGGCAGAATGAATTATTCTTTCATTTCATCATCATGTTGCCTGTTATAGGCTTACAAATTTACATATAGCCCCCTGGGCTTTACAAAATGGCATTTTGCCCATCCCATACCTCATGTGCTCATTTGTTTTGCAGATGAGACACGGGCTTTACAAAAATTTGGCTTTATGCCCATTTTTCTTACATTCATGTATGAAAATTACATCAAAATTATTTATTACATAATTTTCATTTTAGCATGGGGGAGGTTGGCCACGGGCTCGACTTGGGCATGGGCCCACTTAGCCTGGGCTTGGGCCCACCTGGTTTGGGGTTGACTTTCACTTTGACTTGGTCAACCGGGTGTAATTTTTGACCCCAACAAAGTGCCCCTCATCAATAAATGCACACCGCAAAGCTGGGTCGTGTGCATGAAATTGATGGATCTTCTTTCATGTGGAGGCGACTTGATTTGGTTCCCGCTTTTTGGGAAGCTAGCACTGCCCTTTTTACGACATGGACGGTCGATACTTGACGTGTCTCCAAGACGGAGTGTCGGTGGTTGACGTGTCCCCAAGGCAGAGTGTCTGTTTGACGTGTCCCCGGTACGGAGTGTCGCTGTTCGACGTTTCCCCGGCATGGAGTGTCTGGTTGACTTGATTCCAAAGCAAAGCATAATTCTGACGAGGAGGTCGTTGCTGCTCTTTTTGCGACTTGGACATTCGGTGCTACCCTTTTTGCGATGTGGACGGTCGGTGCTACCTTTTTAGCGACTTGGACGGTCGGTGCTGCCCTTTTAGTGATGTGGACGGTCGGTGCTGCCCTTTTAGTGACTTGGACGGTCGGTGCTGCCCTTTTAGCGACATGCTGCCCTTTTAGCGACGTGGACGGTCGGTGCTGCCCTTTTAGTGACGTGGACGGTCGATGCTTTGATTTGAGTTGCTCCGCTTTCTGCGGTGTCGGGATTTGACTTTTTTCCGATGTGGAGCTTGATTCCGCCAGGGAGGTTGTTGGTTGTCTTGCTGACTTGATATGATTTGGGTTGACATCAGCACCGCTACACCGGAATATGGTACCAGGAGCGAATCATCATTTGCCGTGAGAGAATTTGGGGATTTTGGTTTTGGTTTGGTATCAGTATCGCTACACTGGAATATGGTACCAGGAGTGAATCATCATTTGCCATGAGTGGATTTGGGGATTTTGGTTTTTGTTTGGCATCAGCATCGCTGCACTGGAATATGGTACCATGAGCGAATCATCATTTGCCATGAGGAGATTTCCCTCGTTCCCAGTTTAACGACTTAGGGGTCATCTGTTCCCAGTTTAAAGACTTAGGGGTGTTCTATTCTCAGTTTAATGACTTAGAGGTCATCTGTTCCCAGTTTAAAGACTTAGGGTTCTATTGGATCAGGAGTTTGGAATTTTGGGGTTGGGGTCGGCATCAACGTTGCTAACACTGAAGCACGGGTACCAGGAGCAATTCATCATTTGCCTTTGCTTGTTAGGGAGTGATGGCTTAGTAGGCAGGTTTAGGTCCCTATCACCTAAGGCTTTTCAATTTCATAAACCGAAAGGGTCCCATAAAAGCATTTTCTCCCTACGAGTCGAAAAGGTGTATTTTCTCCTTAGGAGTTATGGGGACTCCCAAGTGTGTTTTTCCTTTGTGAGTCGTAAGGATCCCACGAAGGTGTTTTCTTATGAGTCAAGAGGATCTCGTAAGGTTTGTTCTCCTCATGTATCGTGAGGACACATGAGTGGGTCTTCCCTAATGGAGCATAATTCCAAGGGCGGAGACCAGCCGCGTGACTGGTGATTGCGGTGGGGTATGGGTGTGATAAGAATTATTTGAGCCCGCGGATTGTATACGGTAGTCAGTTTGGGGACCAACCGTAGGGCTGGGAGAATTTTTGGGATTTTGTTGGCGTTTGCATCGCTGCACTGGAATATGGTACCAGGAGCGACTCATCATTCGCCATTGGGACATTCAGAGATTTGAAATTTTGGTTAGCGTCTGCATCGCTGCACTAGAATATGGTATCAGGAGTGACTCATCATTCGCCATTTGGGAACTTAGATTTTGGTTGGCGTCTGTATCGCTGCACTAGAATATGGTACCAGGAGCGACTCATCATTTGCCATTTTTTTTATTTACCATGATCGTTCTATCATTTCAGCTTTTCTTATCGCGAAGGTCGCGATTGCCCTATCATTTCGGCTATTCATTCGCAGTTGCCCCATCATTTCGGTTTTATTTTTCATCTTTATTTTACTCGCTGATTTTTATTGCGAGTTGCCCCATCATTTCGGCTTTATTTATCATCTTTATTTTACTCGCTGATTTTTATTGCGAGTTGCCCCATCATTTCGGCTTTTTTTTTTCTCTTTTATTTACACACACATTTTTTTTACATTTCCAGTTTAACGACTCAGGGGTCATTTGTCCCCAGTTTAACGACATGGTGGTCGATGGTTCCCAGTTTAACGACGTGGTGGTCAACTGTTGGAGCATGGGCTTGATTCTGCAGAAACCACGGGCTCCTTTGGCCTAATTGCATAAGCGAGCTCTTTGTCATCTAGACCGAGCCGGTGTTGGATGGCAACAACCACGTCATCGTCATGGCTATAGGGCATAGGAGGACTTGTTCCTATGGGCTCTATCATGTAGACCGTATGGGTTGCGTACCCATCCATCGCTTCTTCATTGGCAATATTGCTCGTTTGGCTCTTAGCTTATTGCCTTGGCCCGCTTCTTTTATAGAAAGGCAGATGTATGAGAGAATCAGGTTCCCGAAGGGCTTCGATCTTTGTTTGTATGAAATTGGCGGTCGCAGCTTGACTGTTTGTTAACACGCCTTTAGACAGTTCTATCTCTCCTGCCTTGTATTGCTTTTCGACCCAATCTTTGAAGACGAAACAGTCATCAATGGCATGACTTATCACTCTGTAATAGGGACAATATTTGGGGTCATCGGTCATATTCTTTTCTTGCGGTCTTTTTGATTCTGGCAATTGTAGACCGTTTCATAGGGTATCCTTGAATATTTTATGGACTTTGTCCCTTCTGAAGGAATATACCTTATCCGGCCTCTCTTTCAGTAGAGATTCTCCTCCCTCTCCGAACACTGGCTTACGAGGCCGGTTGGTATTAGGCTCGCTCATCCCTCGCTTATTTCGGTTAGCCGAAGTGTTAAAAGATTCACTATCGTCGGAACTTCCGCCTTTGCGATTATTGTCCTTTCGGTTTCTTCAAGACCTATTGTTATTTTGGGAATCAGAGGAGGACTCCTGCTTTGAGTACTCCAGCATCTGGATTTTCCTGGTCAGCTCTTGGAATGTATAGAAACGGGGCCATCCAGTTATTGAGGTTTCCGACGAGGAGGCTGATAGATTGGTCCTGCTCTATCGGCGGTTCACATTTGACGGAAAGATTGCGCCATCGGGTTATAAAATTCGTGCTGCTTTCGTTGTTCTTTGGCTTGGTCCTTACAAGGTCGGCAATGGTAATCTTATCGCTGACAGTCATGAACCTTTGTCGGAACAGAGATTCCATTTGGACGAAAGTAGCAACGGAGCCATCCGGTATGCTAGCGTACCAGTCGAAGGCGACATCGGTTAAGCTATTAACGAACTGGTGGAGGAGAAGCAGATCGTTGCCCCCAGTATTCCCGCATGAGGCTTTAAAGTGGGCGATGTGTTGATTCGCATTTCCCGTCCCATCAAATCTTCCGAATTTGGGGATGACATAGCCGCTAGGAAATTCTACCAGATAATACTGAGCAGGATATGGTCTCCCGCTACTGCTAACATCTTTTTGCGCTTCGGTTTCGGCTATCAATATTTTGACTTTGTTGGCAATCAAATCCATGATTTGATCTTGAGTTAGCGGGCTACTGTCATCGGTAGACAAGACATTTTTCGAGATAGGATGCGACTGACTTTCATGCGGTCCATCCACCTTTGGATTTGAGGGAATAATCGTCGGCTGTCTCGGGACACTATTTCCCGGTTCATGAGCCCTGCGCTTGATTAGGCGGCTGAGAGGCAAGTTGGGCCGTGAGCTGTAAGACGACGTTTTTCAAGTCGTCAATTTTTGAGTAGAGCTTGGCCATCTCTTTGTCTTTGTTTCTGAGTTGTTTCTGGAGATCTTGGAGAAGTTGCTGCTCTGCGGTCTTGGGACGAAAGATTGGCTCATCTTCGCTTTCCGAGCCCGAATCCTCATGAACCGAGGGATCTCTCTGCTTATCAGCTTCACTGGAATAATTTTCATTACCTTCCAGAGGAGGCTAGTCTTGAGAAGTGGCAGCCACATTCACACCAGATTGGATTTGAGATGTGGTGGCCCCATCCTTGCTCTTGCTGTGCGTGCCCATAATGTAGACAGTGTGGACCACATATCCAGCCATCTCTTTATCTTTGGCGGGGTAACCCTGTTCTTGGAACCTCATGAAGTTCAGCATAGCATAAGCCCTGGCCCTTTTGTTGGCTCTATATCTGAGCCTTTTCTGTCTTAGCTTCTCAATCTTGAGGGCTTGACGAGCATCTGTCATTCAGGAAGCCATCGTGAGTTGATTGACGGGGAGCTTAGAGAAGATATCCGATTGAGCAATTCTCAGGGGCACCGCCGGAGCTTGCTCGAGACGCCTTGTTGCTTTTTTGGTGTTGATGGCCTTACCCCCAGCTGGGGCCAAGGAAAATCATTCAAACACCGACTTGCGTTTGGATAGTGGTGCCCTCGAGATCATCACATTTGGCCTCCTTCCTTTCGAGGCCGGTCTGTCTGTTACTGGAGTTTGAGGAGCTGGGATGGCGTTAGCTGGCACGAACAGAATAGAGCCAAATGGTAGCGGTGGCTCCTCCTACTGTCGCCCGAGACTGGCCGAGAGGACCATCCTAGCGTCCATCTTCATTGTATAGGAGATGTGAGCTGTCTTGAGAGCTGAGCTGGTCCTTGGAGACATTGTGTTGTGTCCGAAGGTTGCGATTGGAAAGTGTTAACCTGCACGAAGAAGCATGATTTCAGTACAGACAATCGATATATAGTTGATTGAATTCGCATGAATGTTTAACTCGAAATATGGGAGGAGAGAAAATGTCCCACCGGACGTGCCAGAATCTATAGGGTGTTTTTCGTCACCCCATTGAGATGGAAATACGTGTCGCTTGTCAGGCGTACTACAGATTCCCCCTGTCTAGGGTAGGCTGGGGTTTATTGATTGTGGGGATCTGAATCTCCGGCAGCCGCGGACTAAGATGTCGTTAGTTACCCCTCGCTTTTGGAGTGAGAGAACCTCCGATTGACGGGTCAAACTGGTCATGCGAACTCAATGTGCAGTGTGTGTGTGTTGAGCAGTGAGGGATTTTGGATATATCGGGGGCCCCGCAGAGTTTACGGGGGTCCCGCTATCCAGATAGCAGGCTGGGGGTCAAGGGGGCTAGCAGCCCCCTTACGGGGTGCGGGACAGCGCCCCGTTAGAAATTTTTTCTAACGGGGGAAGTGTGTATGTATATAAAAAAAAAGGGGAAATAGCGTCCAAAAGACATGTGAGCGCCAGCGCCCCACATGCTTGGCACATGGGCGCAGGGCGCCAGTGCCCCACGTGCTTGGCATGCGGGCGCTAGGCGTCAGTAGGAAAAAGGGCTGAGCCCCTACACTGGGAGTTGTATTCCCGATTGACTTTTGGAGTTGAACTCCTGGCAAAGAGGAAAAAGGGGCTTGACCCCTGCACTGGGAGTTATACTCCCAAAAAGAAAGATTTATTATATATATATATATATATATATATATATATATATTTGAGGAGTTAAACTCCTAAGATATTTTTGGAACTGATGAAAGGGGACCCTTTTCTTCTCCCTTGAGCCCTGGATCTTCCCCAAAGTGGGGTTTTTGGAGGTGGGTCTCCTTCCTCCTCCTCTTTATTGGCTAGATCTTAGAGAAAAGAGGGTGAGATTTTAACAATTTCCCGTTTTGGAGATTTGATGGAAAATCCGCGTTCCCCTTCAAGAGTTTTGTGGTGAAAAACTATTTCTTTTTGGAAGAGCAAGAGTGGAACTCTTGATTTAATTCAAATAAGTGAAGAAGGTTTAGAATCTTGAGCAAAGAGAAGGAGGCACGAAAACATAATTTTTGGGGAGAATGCATTATTTTTTCATTTCATCATCATGTTGCCTTTTATAGGCTTACAAATTTACATATAGCCCTCTGGGCTTTACAAAATGGCATTTTGCCCATCGCATACCTCATGTGCTCATTTCTTTTGCACATGAGCCATGAGCTTTATAAAAATTTGGTTTTATGCCCATTTTTCTTACATTCATGTATGAAAATTACATCAAAATTATTTATTACATAATTTTCATTTTGGCATGGGGGAGGCTGGCCGTAGGGCACGACTTGGGCATGGGCCCACTTGGCTTGGGGTTGACTTTGACTTGGTCAACCGGGTGTAATTTTTGACCCCAACAATATTGTATTTTAATTCCACGGTTGTAGGGGTGTTATATTCCATCCACCCGACTTCCCCCATAGATATACATCAACTTACCTTATCGTCTTGCCCTAGTCGAAGTCGACGGACGTCTTGCTCTTCTTCGTTGTCTCGGAAGTCCACGTGAATGTACCTACAATCAAATCCATAACCAAAATAGCATAAAAACCTGAATCGAATTTAATATGAGCAAAGCGCATAAAGATTAGAACCTATGGTCAATGCGTGCTAAAAAACCAAAATACTCCTTGGCGTCGACGTACGAACGTCAAATGACCGAGTCAAAACACAAATATCAAAAAACCAAGTTTCACATATCGCAAAACATTACCAAAAACCAAGTAAAACAACTCTAGATTTTTTTAAGTCGATCTGAGACTTTTTAACGTATAGGGTAGTCCCAGTTATCTAATAAGTGAGCTACAGGACAAATTTCAAAGCCTAATTCCAAAATTAACCCGCAAATTTGTGGTCAAAACGAATAAAACGGCGGCCAAGGAAAAAAGATGAGGGCTCGTGTTTCTACGGTGGCTTTCTACTAATCTATACATCTCTCTGTATTCTCTATTTAGTTTTCAGTGTTCCCAAGTAATACCAGATTCTATTTGATTCTCAAGACTCAGTGAAAAACCGATATCGGAAAACTCTAAACCCATCTAATCCAAGAATTTTCCACTGAAACACTCTCACCTATCATTAATGAGCTTGTAATCGCTGTCTAACCCTTTACTACATCACCACTACAAGTTCTATCCTCAAAAGCTCACTTTAGAATAACTTAAGTTTACAAAATATGCACATAAAGCTCTAAAACTAACTCTGACTAGTTTGTGAGGTTAGAAAATCTGAAGACTTGAAGAAAAGTGAGAGTTTTACCTCAAGAAGCAACTCAAGAAAATTCTAAGATGGCCAAAAGAGCACAAAACGAAAACTTGATCCACCATGATACTTAGGATGAGATTAGGAGTATTTTTTATAAAGGTGTTATGGGGTTTTGAGTTGATTTGGGGGATGGGGAAGGTGTTTTGTGGTGGTAGATGATGAGGGAGGAGGTAGAGGAAAATGAGAAGTTGAAGAAGAAGTGAAGGAGATGAGGAAAATGATGAAGGAAAAAAATAGCTACAACCATATCCCCCTCCCTCCGTCTCTCATTCTCTCTCCCACACCCATACCTCCTTGTCTCCTTGTCCCTCTCATTTTCTTTTCTTATCTTTTCTTTAAATGAAAACCAAATATCACAAATACAATGGTTATATGTCATGACACTTAAATATGATTTTAACAAAAATAAACTTGGTTCAATGCACAATTAGAAAAACACTTATTAAGTTTAACACTACTTGTATGGAATAATTATATACTAATTTATAAAAAAACTCAATTAAATAAATGCTTTCAAATTTAATAATTCCTTTTTAAATTCTAATTATTTTCCAAAAAAATATAGGTATATCATTATACCATTCTACTAAAACTCAAATCCATACTCGTAGAATATCCGTGAAATTTATTATTTTATTATTTAAATTCAAAAATAGTATTTTCTATTTTCTGAAATGTTACATCAAGTAGCCTCCTATCTCGTATAGATCTCCTCAGAATTGGTATATCTGGTTGCTAAACTTGGTCACCAACCTGTTCTTAAACCTGATCTTGCACTGCAGTCTCCTCCATGTTTTGATCTCCACTTGTAGAACCCTAATGGCTTTATTGAGTCCTATCTAACTCGATGAACTCATGTACTGCAATATCCTTAGCTTGCTTCTCTTCTTTATACAAGTGTTGCTCATCAAAAACGACGTTTCGGCTTCATATTAATTTCTTTATTATGTAATCCCACAGCCGATATCCGAACTCGTCTCCACCATACCCAATGAAAGTATACTTCCTAAAATTGGAGTCAAGCTTACTTCTTTCCGCCTTATCAATCAAAGAATACACAATACAACCAAATACTTTTAGGTGCCAGTAATTAACCGGTTTACATGACCAAATTTCTTCTGGAATACCTCCATCAAGCGTACTTACCGGGCTTCTGTTGATCAGATACACAGCAGTATCGACAGCTGCTGCCCATAGGAATTTTAGCATACCATGTCACGCCCCGCTTCCTAAGATATGCAGACTATGGCACGTGACAGAGCCAACCATGCAACCTGTGCTTAGTAATCATCCTTCCACAGTCACATTATGGCTGTCTATCGGATATCAAGAACAGAAAAATATAATCTAGCTAGTACATGTCCATATGCCACAGTAAATCAAATCAAGAAAATGCATAAAGCGGAAATGAATCAAGATCCAATAAACAATATCTGAATCATGTCCCAATATGGGCTCACATCAATAAACAAAATTACGGAACTAAACTAAACATCTCTAATAATACGCGTTCAACTCCTCATTGCTCGGCTTGATTGCTAAAATACTCTCGATATGCCTGCGATAAAGGTTGAGGAACTGGGCCATGCAAAACCCAGACGCCAGTGCATCATAATATCAAAATAACAGTAATGACCAGGATATAATGCTATGATTAAACATGAATATAAATAAAAAATACCGATATAAACAGTGAGCTATGTGTATGTATGGGTGTGTGATTTGTAACCTAAATATGTGCTTCTACGTTATCAATTCTAAAAGTATTTAAAATCAATTAATATAATCCTCATCGTAACCCAACAGTATATATCCCGTTCATTCTCTATGGGACCACGGTAATAATATTTATTTCGTAATGCCCGGAAATACGGCAAACAAGTATTTATTCCGTAACGCCCGGAAAAATGGCAAACAAGTATTTATTCTGTAACGCCCGGAAAAACGACAAACAAGTATTTATTCCGTAACGCACTGAAAAACGATAAACAAGTAATAATATTCTCTTGAGTTACGTTTCGGTTACATTCTTGATTTCCTCTTTCCCCAGGTTGTAACAACTCCAATTTTAGTGTACATAAAATTCATTTAAAATTAATGTATATTTGGGGTATTTACATTTCCTGTGAGTACTATAAGAATTTGTTTTGCTTTTTAATAGCAAAAAGGAGCTTGTAGCTCATTAGCAAGACCTTGCACTGCTGAACCAAAGCACCAGAGTTCAAATCCCATTAGCCACATTATTTTTTTAATTAGTTTTCTTTTAAATTTTTAGTAGCCCAAGAGCCTATACGTGCATAACTCGTAAAAACCAAAAGTCACATATAAAACAAACGAGTCCAGGGGGTATACCAATCCACAGTGGACACGTGGTGATGAGCCCCGGCCCGACTCGGCCGACTCGGGTTGGCAACTCGGCCGAATCGGCAGGCGGTGTCGGTTCGGGTGAGTCGGATCGCCGAGTTTCCTTCTTGAAACCTGTGTCTTTTGGCCTTCCCATAACACCTGTCATGTTTAATATCCCTGCATTATTCCAGAGACCATAAAATCCCTTTAATATCCATTTTAATGTAATTTAAATAAAAAAAATTTCATCAAACCCTAACCCTAATCTTTTCCTATAAATACCACTCCAATTCACACCCTCTCACTCACAAACTCTGTCCAAACTCTCAAGAAAATTCTCTAGAACTTATGTGTACAAGTGGAGTTAGCGAAGGGCGAAACTCTGGCGAACTTCCGACGACGACCCTAGGAGCTCCTGGCGACGAAACGACGCACCGGCACCTCCTACCCCTCCCTTTTCCTTTTATCTAATCAACAAACCCATAAGTCCCTCATTCCTCTTCTCTTTTCTATTATGAAAACTTGTATTTCTAAAACCCGATGGAAGCGGAGTTAATCCGACTTCCGATTCAGTTTTCTTGAAAAAGTTCCAATTTTCTTAAATAAAACAATACCAAACTTGCACATCATGACCACTAAACATTAAGAAAACATATTGAACAAGTTTCATACCAAAAGAATTTATATTGTAATTTTTATCGCACTCTTTCAGAAAAATACCATGTAGTTTAGTTTTGACATAAAAACATCATTACCCTTTCTATACCTTTAGATAGTTCACGAGGTAATGACCTATCTCTTCACAACACTCATACGTAACATAACACGATGATATTGGGAAACATAGAATTGGGAAAATACGATTTTACACAAAACTACCTCAAACTTATAAAAACCATTTTCTACAAGATTATGTATTTTAAACAAATCTTTGTAAAGCGCCGCTACAACCCATTTGGGGAACCCGTTCGGGATGGTGTGTATTATCACACATCCTCGGGCTTAGTAGTGCGAGATGCAGACCTCCGTAAGGAGCATACGGTCTCGAAAGATTTAAAAATACAAATATCTTAAGAAAATGAGATTTCTAGAAAAATAATAAATTAAAATTATTTTATATAAATATTTATATACATATGTATCATCAAAATATCTAATTTCTGATATAATATAAATATTCCAACTTTTCTAAATCAAAAGAATTACTTTACATGAAAATACCATGCAATTCCATACAAGTTCAATATTTTACAATTAAATACCATATATTATGAAATTGGGTTTTACTCACTAGAAATGTCACATATATAAAATCTATATCTATGAAAACTCTAAAAACGATAATTAAATACTTGAGGTATATTTTGAAAATTATACAAAATTATTTTTACATAAAACCCTATCAAGTTGTATAAATTACAATAAGGACCCTAATAAATATAGGTTTAAGCGGGAACAGTCTCTTGAGCCTCAGGGAGCCGGAGATATGGGTGCTTGCCTATTTAAGATAGACAACTTAACAAACGGTGTTATCAACACGGTAATCGTCTTTGGAAAAGACACAAATCCTATCATCCATGTGCAGCGGTTACTGATAACACCAAAACCTAATTAAGGACTTCAATTTCTTTTCTAATTGTTCTGACTCAGACTGAGTCTCATTATAAATAATCTGACTTGAATATAATTCAAGTACATTCTACAATTCAATATGAATCCATGTATTCAATCTGTTCAATCTATCAATCTATACAACTTGACTGAACCGAACCATAAATATACTTCCATCTACATGTTTCTCCAGTTACATCCATTTACCGATATCATGGTTTCGGCAAGTCATCCATCTATACAATCTATAATACAAGACAATACAATTTACAATACAATACAAACAATACAATCAAGATATCGTGGGGTTTAAGGGGTAGATTGGTACGGAAGGTGTTAGAAGTGGCACGAGACTGCAACCATTAAGACACCTAACCTGTATTCCATTGCTGTTGTACCGTGGCATAAACGGTTCCATGTAAATTCCGTTCACCTTAGTCTCTGGTCTAGTGAGACTCCTCTCGTATACACTGTCATCCTTCTGTACCAAGCTACAAACAACAACGTTAACAATATAATACAACTTTAAAAACTACACTTTCTCTATCTATTCTACTCCTTCTTTATCTTTGGGACTTACCGAGTGATTTTTTCGTTGACGACATTCCCTTTCTTTCTTCTTTGGAATGTTGTCAGGTGATTCGGATCTTCAGGAGGTTGAGCCCACCAGCGAGGACTTGGACCAGCTAGCCTTCGACCCCGAGCTCTAGATATTTGTACATTTCATTCCAGTATTTTTCATTTCTGTTATGCCACTGTTTAGGCATTGCTTTCCATTCCATGTATTTACTTTTCAGACGCATTGTACAAAAGAATGTTAATAAATAAAGATGTTGTTCATTACATTTGTCTTTTGTATATATTTCTTTTATATTGCTTAGTTACGCTTAGTATATTTACTTCAGAGTAAATACGTAGCGGGCTCGTCGCGTTCCCTTCGCCGTACACCGGGAAGCGGGGCGTGATAGGTTTTGTTGGTGGCCCAATGCAGGTCAGAGCTGTATGGAACCCTACTATGCAGTACAGTTCCGCGTGGACAACCTAAGCAATATAACACAAGAACCAGCAACTAAAAACATTCTTTACAATTCATACTTCTTGAATCTTATCATTCCATATACTTTGAATCTGTCCTAACCCAAATTTTTCATTCAAGGTTATGGATTCCCCGAACAACACCAGCACCAATATCAACAACACACATCCACCACCACCACTAACACCTGCCGTCCCTGCTCCGATCAACGATTAGACGGTTCTGCTTGAGGCGATCCGCAGCCTGCTAGAAGGACAGCAGCAGCAGACTACTATCCTAATGAACCGATTAGAAGCGAATGCACCTGGGGTGAAGCAATTCAGAGCTTTGCACCCCAAACAGTTCTCAGGAAAATAGAGCTCTCTAGAAGCTGAGGAATGGGCTCAGAGCATCGAAGACGATCTGGCAGCGACACAAGTGCCATAGATAGCTTAGGTCCGTGTTGCGAAACTGCAGCTCATGGACAATGCACGGGTTTGGTGGAAGGCGGAAGAAAGTCGTCTTGATCAACCCATCGAATGGAAGACTTTCCGAGACATGTTCGACGCAAAGTACTTCCCTGAGACAGCCAGGTTCGATATGGAACAACAGTTCATCCATCTGCAACAAGGTTCAATATGGATATGACGCTGAGTTCACCATGCTCAGTCGGTAAGTTATGTCTCAATAATTCGATTTTTCAATATATCACATACTACACAGCTAACACAATACTTTAAGAGATTTGCGGCACACCTGATACCGACGGATGAGATCAGAGCCCGTCGATTTCAACAAGGTTTGGATTCGGAGATCCAGGCTGCACTAGCCACATGAGATTTTCCGACTCATGAATCGGCTCTGAAAGCTGCTCGCCGTTATGAGGCAGTGGTAAAGATGAGAGACAGATCTCAAGCCGCTGGAGTTAAGCGCCCTGCCAACCAGATGGCAGGAGGAGCCTCATCAAGGCCATCTTTTATGCCAAGGAGACCGGGAATACAGAACAATAGGCCCAGCCCAGCCTTTTGTACATACTGCAAGAGAGCTGGACATATGATGAAAGACTGTCGGTGAGCCAATCGTCTTTGCTTAGTCTGCGGCTCAGCTACTCACGATATTGGGTCTTGTCTTCATATACAAAATTCAATTGCTACACCCAGGCCAGCAATCACTTATCAGCAGAGACCGGCTTTTCAGGCACCTGCTCCAAGACTCGCTCTCCCTGCTCCATCATTTAGAGGACCACCGACTACACCTCCTCCTCGTCAGTTCCATCAAGCTCAACGGAACATTCCGAGAAATGCTCCTCCGGCCAGGAGGATTGTACCACGGCGACAGGATTTCACGATGACTGTGGAAGAAGCTGAGGACACTGGCCAAGTTATCACTGGTAACCATTTCTTCTCAAGCTTTTCCTTTCAGTCTTAATACCTACTCACATATTTTCTCTATACTTAAAACATATCCCACATACCTTAGGTACAATCTTAGTAGCCTCACTCTCTGCACTAGCACTCTTCGATACCGGAGCATCTCATTGCTTTATGTCACAACGGTTCGTCCGAACTCATGCGATTCCAGTCACACTGCTTGTATCCAGCTGGAATGTCAGTTCAGGGAATGGCGTTCTAAAGACAACAATGGGATACAACTTGTGTCCAGTAGTCGTCTGCAGCAGAGAATTCTATGCTGACTTCAAGGTGCTGTACATACCGAACTTCGATGTGGTTTTAGGAATGGATTGGCTAGGAACCTTTTACGCTACCATCGACTGTCGTCAAAGGAGGGTAGTGTTCGAGATTCCAGACCATCCGGTCTTCTATTTCAAAAGTGGAGACCGTAACCTAGAGCCAAGTACTTACAAGGCGAAACCAAAGAAGACAGTGATTGCAGCAATTAAAGCAGAAGAAGAATCAAAGCCAGAAATGGTTCGAGAGTTTGACGATGTGTTTCTTGACGATATATCAGGTTTGCCTCCTGTCGAGCTCTTGAATTCAGCATTGATTTAGTACCCGGAGCACAACCGGTGATGAAAGCACCTTATCGATTAAGTCCGGAAGGTTTGAAGGAAGTCCGAACTTAGTTGGATGAATTATTGGCGAAAGGATGGATTCGTCCCAGCACGTCAAGTTGGGGATCACCAGTACTGCTTGTGAAGAAGAAAGAAGGTTCATACAGAATGTGCATCGATTATAGAACCTTGAACGAAATAACGATAAAGAACAAGTATCCGCTACCGCGTATCGACGATTTATTCGATCAGTTAAGTGGATCTTGTGTTTTCTCCAAATTAGATATTCGTTCAGGTTATCATCAGGTGAAGGTTAAGGAATCTGATATCCACAAAACGGCTTTCAGAATTCGTTATGGACATTACGAATTTTTTGTGATGCCATTTGGAGTGACCAACACACCAGTAATATTCATGAACCTAATGAATCAAGTTTTCCGGGAGTACTTAGATAGGTTCGTTATCATCTTCATCGATGATATCCTGATGTATTCTAAGAGTCGGAAAGAGCACGTCGAACATTTGAGAATTGTCCTGGAAACTCTACGACAACATCAACTCTACGCCAAGTACAGCAAGTGCGAGTTTTGGCTAGATCAAGTCGGTTTTCTTGGACACATCATATCAGACGAAGGGATCTCTGTGGATCCAGCGAAAATTTCAGCAGTAAGCGAATGGTCGACACTAAAGTCAGTGAAGGACATTCTGTAACACCCGAGTTCATTTATACCAATTCCAGTTTCGTATTTATCCGTGGTCCTTCTTGATTTGGTGTGTTTGGGTGCGAATGGTATTTCTATATTTTACATTGCATTCGACCCGACCCGCTTGCTCGAACTTGTTTGTTTCACATTTATAGATTACCCTGACTTGCTACATAGACACGTGCATCTCATGTATATTGCATACTGGCGTTTTACCTGGCACTGCATCTGTTACCGTATAACATTTTAAGTCATGTAAAATAATTTAAAATTGCATTTCTTGGCCTGTTGATACCTCTAACCCCGTGGTAGCGTCCGCGCATCTTGTTCTCGTCCCGTTCAGTGAAACGGACGTGTTTGGATGGCTACGCGCACATACGTGCATCCGTTCTTAGGGGTATGCATTTACCTTGACTGAGCATTCATTTTGAAATTTGGAAGTCGCGTATATTTTTTTATATTTTAATCGGAATTTTTAGACCCGACCCGGGCTTGTTTTGGAGTAAATTTGTATTTGCCAAAATCCCAGTACGTACTAATATTATATTAATATTCTAAACTATTATTTATTATACTGCCTTATATTTTTTCGTTAACAGAATATAATTTTTGCAAATCCATACAGTTAAGAAATCTTTCTCATAAAATTATTTCCCTAACCATTTCTTAACCGCGAGCCAATCACATTTCACCTTTTACCCCCGGGCCCCACCAACACCTCTCTCTCGCTTTCTCTTTTCTCTTTCTCTCTCTCTCTCCCCTCACTATTCCCTACGCTAACATCCAATATTCTCTATCCTCTCTCTCTCTCATTCTCTCTGTCTCTCTCCTCTCTCTCCCCCCTCCCGAATCCCTCTCTCTCTCTCCAATCTCTCTCTCTCTCTCTCAGATTCTCCCCCTCTCACTTCCTTTAATTTATATATCTCCTTATATATTATTGTTTCTTTCTCCCTCCTCAGTTTCTTTTAATCCCACGAGAACCCATCCCCTCACCTGTCTCGCGCCTTCGCCTCCGTCGCCACCTAAACTATCACCTCCTCGTCTTCATCCCCTCATCTCCTTCATCTACTCCCTCAATTGTCGAACAACCCTCAACCCGACACCACCGCCGGCTCCTCTGCCAACCCCGGGCCCCATCTCACACGAACCTAAACATCGACCATCTTTCTCGCCGAAGCAAACCACCGCAGCACCCTCGTCGAGTTCCCACCGTCGTCATCACCTTGCCGCCAACCCAGATTGTCTTGCCGCTGTCCTCGATCACAATCGCCTTCGCCTCGTTGTCTCCATCGCAGCAATCCAGATCACCCTCGCCATCGGTACACAACACCATCAACACCTATCTAGCCGCAACCCTCATCGATGCAACCTTCGTCTTCCTCCTCTTATCTCCTGCACGCGACAGCACCCATCCCCGTTCATCACTCTTCTTGGCTCTAGCCGTCTCCACCCCGCGACCCTAACCTCCGATTGCCTTTGTGGCCATCGGCAAACGAGGCCCGAGAACAGATCATGAGCATCTGGGACCAAGCTGATATCATCAAGGTTAGCGGTGTGGAACTCGAGTTCCTAACAGGAAAAGACTTGGTTGAAGATGAGGTGACGATGACACTGTAGCGCCCGAATTTCAAGCTTATGCTAGTGACCCTCGGAGAAAAGGGTTGCAAATACTACACTAAGGATTTCCATGGTTCTGTTGCAGCATTCACTGTTAAGCAGGTGGACACGACAGGAGCGGGCGATGCATTTGTTGGGGCAATTCTCTGCAAGCTTGTTGAAGATCCATCTACTCTTCAAGGGAGTAACTCCACAACTCTTACATCTAGTTCTGACCAGTTGATGAAAGGAAGCGGGCAAAAGATTAACTGTGCGTAGTGTGGATCAGTTCCGTGTACCGTGCGCGCGTCGCGACGTTTTCCCGCCGACGCGAGACGTTCCGTTTTCCATGTCGCGATCCGTCGAGGCAAGTGAAACTTGCTACATGCTATTTTAAACTATTCATATGCTAAATTAATTATTTCCTGTTAAATCCCCAATTAGAATTGCTAGAAGTAGATTTCAAGATTAACCGTATAAAGTGCCGTTACACATTTTATAATTCCGGACTTGAAGCCTAATTTTGCACCTGATCAGTTATAACTAACAATCACCTGTACATGATAGATCACGTTGTTTAGTGCCCTGATCCCCTTTATCCAGTATAGCCTATCAGACATCCATGTGCAACTTAAACCGGTCTAATTACAACTGCATCCATTAATAGATTATACATGTCGTCGCATCCAGATTTATTAACATGTTTTCTGCATTCATATCTATCATACGGTAATCACATAAAGCTGACACTGTCTGTTAAACACCACTGATAACTGTACAGCTAGTTAATTGAATCTGCTTATTGCTTTATTCATTGCTTAGATTATGTTGTTGATAACCATGCTTGATTATGTAACTGATTATGAGCACACCCATGATATCGTTTGCATCTTGACATGACTTGCTACATACATATTGATTGACCCGACATGGCACCGTATACTGCTTGACTTGACCTGATGTACCATGACCTGACCCGTTACCTGATCTTGTGTCTAATGCCAACAAACCTGACATGTAGTCCTCACGGACCCTTCCTGTTGTCTATCCAGACAAACCTGCTTACCTGATCCTGTGTTGGCATTAGTTCTTGATTACTGAATACCTGACTTGACATACACATATATCTTGGGGGTATGGGGAAATCAAATGTGAAACTTGACTTGTAACTCAACAGTTCGCTACTTGTTCTGATCAGTTTTAGAGGCTGGGCCAGCCTTGGAATGATGCTGCTGACATCATTCATCTGTACACATTCCTGTTTTAGTGCCTAGCGGCATGTCTCGGTTTCAGCCCGAGAATCTGGACCGTGGTCCCGGGTATGCACGGGATACTATTAAGTTATATCGATGATTCATCAATTTGATTTCAAAGACTTTAGAGTAGAAAACCCAATAGAACAGTTTAGTCTACTCACTGCACACTATCCTTCACTGCCCTGATTTATATTACCGTTACACCTGCTTTTCATTCATGTTTATATTTGCATTGCCTGTTACCCTGTTTATATTTTATTGCTTGATGACATGACGCGCTGACGTTTGGGTTTTGCATGGCCCAGATCCTCTACCTTTGTTGCAGACTGATCAGGAGTATTGCCGCTGTTAGACCGAGCGGTGAAGTTCCTGTCGGTATGTAGTCTCACTTTCCAGGTTTCATTATTGTACCTTTTGGCTTCCGCACATTATTATTTCTTGACTCTATTACCCTGGCTTATGAACATGTACTAGTTAGTTAGTCTACTTTCCTGTTCTTGATATCTCTACAGCCGTAATGTGACTGTGGAAGGATTTTTCCTATCCACAGGTAGCATGGTTGCTATGTCACGTGCCCATCTTAGCGTACTCTGGGAAGCGGGGCGTGACACATTCGAAGTTTCTTGGGTCTAGCTGGATATTACAGAAGGTTCATTGAAAGCTTTTCGAAGATAGCAACACCCTTGACCAAGCTTACACGTAAAGATGAAGAATTTGTGTGGTCAGAAGCATGCGAACAAGCTTTCGTAGAACTCAAGTCAAGGTTGACATCAGCGCCTATTCTCGTTATACTGGACCAATCTGGAGGTTTCAAAGTACATTGCGATGCATCCGGTAAGGGATTAGGATGTGTTCTACATCAGCACGGAAGAGTTGTGGCTTATGCTTCAAGACAGCTAAAGATTCATGAGCGCAATTATCCGACGCATGATTTGGAATTGGCAGCCGTTATCTTTACTCTTAAGATTTGGCACCATTATCTTCTTGGTGAACGAGTGGACATATACACAGATCACAAGAGTCTGAAATATGTGTTTACTCAGAAGGAGCTTAACATGCGGCAGAGACGATGGTTAGAACTCATGGCGGATTTTGACATCAACCTACAATATCACCCAGGAAAGGTGAATGTGGTACCTGATGCCCTTAGTCACCAACTATTAGCAATGCATCTGGCCACCCAGTGGAAGCTTCAACAAGATTTACATCAGATGGAGATTGAAGTAGTCATGCCAGGTAACGCTTCAAATTTTATGAATTTACAAGTTCAATCTACTATTGTCAATCAGATCAAAACAGCTCAAGCAATTGATGCTAAGTTGCAAAAGACCAGAGAATAAGTAGAGAATGGACTTAGAACAGACTTCATCATCCATGAAGACGGATCTTTGAGATACGGCAGCGGATTATGTGTACCAACAGGTTCTGATCGGGAAGAGTTAATGAAAGAAGCTCACGGCTCTCCCTTCTCAGTACACCCTGGAGGTACAAAGATGTACAAATATCTACGTCAAAATTACTGGTGGTATGGAATGAAACGTGAAGTAGCCAGAAGCGTTGCTTAATGTTTGGTGTGTCAGCAAGTAAAGGCTGAACATCACAGGACTGCTGGATTACTTCAACCGTTACCTATCCCAGAATGGAAATGGCAACACATCACGATGGATTTTGTGACTGCACTTCCTTGCAGCACAAAGGGTAACGATGCGGTATGGGTTATTATGGATCGACTCACAAAGTCGGCACACTTCATCCCATTTCGAATTGGCCAATCAACTGAGACATTAGCAAAGAAATACATGGAGGTAAGAATCTACTTAAGATTTAAACTCTTCAAATATGTACTATCTCTGATACCCATGAACTCATATAGAAAATTGTGAGACTTCATGGAGTACCGGTCTGCATTGTCTCCGATCGTAACACAAGATTCCGATCGCAATTTTGGCAGAGTCTACAAGTGAGCTTGGGAACAAGTCTGAACTTCAGCACGACTTATCATCCACAAATAGATGGTCAGTCTTAGTGAACTATTCAGATCTTGGAGGATATGCTCAGAGCATGTATGTTAGACTTCAGAGGATCGTGGGAAGATCACATACATCTTGTGGAGTTTTCATACAACAACAGTTACCAAGCAAGCATAGGAATGACACCCTTTGCAGCACTTTCTGGAAGGAAGTGTCGATCACCATTAAGTTGGGACGACATCGGAGATAGAGAACTTCTTGGACCTGAGATGATAGTAGCAACTGTTGATGTGGTTTGTACTATCAGGGAAAGAATGCGCATAGCCTAAGATCGACAGAAGCACTGGGCTGATGCAAAGCGCCGTCATTTGGAGTTCCAGCCGGGAGATCATGTATTTCTGAAGATATCTCCGAACTGTGGAGTGATCCGATTTGGAAGACGGGGTAAACTAAGTCTAAGATATATTGGACCGTTCGATATACTCGAACGAGTCAGTGAAGTGGCTTACCGCTTAGCACTTCCATCTTCATTGGAAGGAATGCATAATGTGTTCCACATATCCCAACTCAGAAGGTATGTGAATGACCCCAGCCATATTCTCGATCATTCCAAGCTCACTGTACAGCTCAACTTATTTTGTGAGCAACAACCTGTGGAGATCCTGGACATGAAAGTGAAGTCACTTCGGAACAAGGAAGTCAACTTGGTTCGAGTGATGTAGAGAAAAGACACTCCAGGAGAATCGACATGGGAAAGGGAAGATGAGATGCGTGCAGTATATCCTCACCTATTTGTAAACTAGTCCTTAAAATAAAATTGTAAATCTCGAGGACGAAATTTTTGTAAGGAGGGTAGACTGTAACAACTTTAATTTTAGTGTAAATAAAATTCATTTAAAATTAATGTATACTTGGGGTATTTACATTTCCTGTGAGTACTATAAAAATTTGTTTTGCTTTTTAATAGCAAGAAAGAGCTTGTAGCTCATTGGTAAGACCTTGCACTGCCGAACCAAAGCACCAGAGTTCAAATCCCATTAGCCACATTATTTTTTAATTAGTTTTCTTTTAAATTTTTAGAAACCTAAGAGCCCACACGTGCATAACTCGTAAAAACCAAAAGTCACATATAAAACAAACGAGTTCAGGGGGTATACCAATCGACAGTGGACACGTGGCGACGAGCCTTGGCCCGACTCGGCCGACTCGGGCCGGCGACTCGGCCGAATCGGCAGGCGGCGCCGGTTCGGGTGAGTCGGATTGCCGAGTTTCCTTCTTGAAACCTGTATCTTTTGGTCTCCCCATAACTCCTGTCATGTTTAATTTCCCTGCATTATTCCAGAGACCATAAAATCCCTTTAATCTCCATTTTAATGCAATTTAAATACAATTTTTTTCATCAAACCCTAACCCTAATCTTTTCCTATAAATACCACTCCAATTCACACCCCCTCACTCACAAACTCTGTCCAAACTCTCAAGAAAATTCTCTAGAACTTATGTGTACAAGTGGAGTTAGCAAAGGGCGAAGCTCTGACGAACTTCCGACGACGACCCTAGGAGCTCCCGGCGACGAAACGACGCACCGACACCTCCTAACCCTCCCTTTTCATCTTCTCTAATCAAAAAACCCATAAGTCCCTCATTCCTCTTCTCTTTTCTATTCTGAAAACTTGTATTTCTAACGGAAGCGGAGTTAATCCGACTTCCGATTCGGTTTTCTTTAAAAAGTTCCAATTTTCTTAAATACAATAATACCAAACTTGCACATCATGACCACTAAACATTAACAAAACATATTGAACAAGTTTCATACCAAAAGAATTTATATTGTAATTTTTATCGCACTCTTTCAGAAAAATACCATGTAGTTTAGGTTCGACATAAAAACATCATTATCTTTACTATACCTTTAGATAGTTCACGAGGTAATGGCCTACCTCTTCACAATACTCATATGTAACATAGCACGATGATATTAAAAAACATAGAATTGGGAAAATACGATTTTACACAAAACCACCTCAAACTTATAAAAACCGTTTTCTACAAGATTATATATTTTAAACAAATCTTTGTAAAGCGCCGCTACAACCTATTTGGGGAACCCGTTTAGGATGGTGTGGATTATCGCACATCCTCGGGCTTAATAGTGCGAGATGCAGACCTTCACAAGGAGCATACGGTCTTGAAAGATTTAAAAATACAAATATCTTAAGAAAATGAGATTTCTAGAAAAGTAATAAATTAAAATTATTTTATATAAATATATATATACATATGTATCATCAAAATATCTAATTTCTGATATAATATAAATATTCTAACTTTTCTAAATCAAAAGAATTACTTTACATGAAAATACCATATAATTCCATACAAGTTCAATACTTTACAATTAAATACCATATATTATGAAATTGGGTTTTACTCACTAGAAATATCACATATATAAAATCTACATCTATGAAAACTCTAAAGACGATAATTAAATACTTGAGGTGTATTTTGAAAATTATACAAAATTATTTTTATATAAAACCCCTCAAGTTGTATAAATTACAATAAGGACCCTAATAAATATAGGTTTAAACGGGACCAGTCTCTTGAGCCTCAGGGAGCCGGAGATATGGGTGCTTGCCTATTTAAGGTAGACAACTTAACAAACGGTGTTATCAACACGGTAATCGTCTTTGAAAAAGACACAAATCCTGCCGTCCATGTGCAGCGGTTACCGATAACACCAAAACCTAATTAAGCACTTCAATTTCTTTTCTAATTGTTCTGACTCAGACTGAGTCTCATTATAAACAATCTGACTTGAATATGATTCAATACATACTACAGTTCAATATGAATCCATGTATTCAATCTGTTCAATCTATCAATTTATATAACTTGACTGAACCGAACCATGGATATACTTTCATTTACATGATTCTCCAGTTACATTCATTTACTGATATCATGGTTTCGGCAAGTCATCCATCTATACAATCTATAATACAAGATAATACAATTTACAATACAATACAAACAATACAATCAAGATATCGCGGGGTTTAAGGGGTAGATTGGTACGGAAAGTGTTAGAAGTGGCACGAGACTGCAGCCATTAAAACACCTAACCTGTATTCCATTGCTGTTGTACCGTGGCATAAACTGTTCCTTATACATTCCGTTCACCTTAATCTCTGGTCTACTGAGACTCCTCTCGTATACACTGGCATCTTTCTGTACCAAGCTACAAACAGCAGCGTTAACAATATAATACAACTTTAAAAACTACACACTCTCTCTATCTATTCTATTTTTTCTTTATCTTTGGGACTTACTGAGCGATTTGTTCGCTGACGGCATTCTCTTTCTTTCTTCTTTGGAATGTTGTCAGGTGATTCGGATTTTCAGGAGGTCAAGCCCACCGGTGAGGACTCGGATTAGCTAGCCTTCGACCCTGAGCTCTAGATATCTGTACATTTCATTCAGTATTTTTCATTTCTGTTATGCCACTGTTTAGGCATTGTTTTCCATTCCATGTATTTACTTTTCAGATGCATTGTACAAAAGAATGTTAATAAATAAAGTTACTGTTCATTACATTTGTCTCTTGTGTATATTTCTTTTATATTGCTTAGTTACGCTTAGCGTATTTACTTTAGAGTAAATACGTAGCGGCCTCGTCGCGTCCCCTTCTCCGTACACCGGGAAGCGGGGCGTGACACAGGTTTTGTGTTCAAGTCAGGTATTGCCGATATCAATCCAATGCCAACACAAGATCAAGCATGTACAGTTCTCGTCTATGCAGACAACAAGTTACGTCCGTCGGGACAACACGTCAGTATTGTTGGCATTAGTAACAGATCCAAGTAACAAGTCAAGTAGCGTGTCGTGAATATGTCATGTGATGTATATTAACCAAATAGATACCCCATGTGAAACTGTAATCAATATCGGAACACGGTAAACAAAACTGATACCAGGATGCATATGTATCTATCTGTAAAACCATTATACGTTCACTACCAAGTATGATGCAAACTAGATAGCATGTTATACTAATATAGTAGTGTAGTGATATCATGATGTTCCGGCATGCAACTAGATAAACGATTATCAGTACGGATATGAACGGATATCGTAAAACTGTAAATCGATAATATTCGCTGAATAATAAAACACATGAACTATTTTTATTCATATAGATATTGATATAATATAACATAGCATGTTGCAAGTTTAAAACTTGCCTGATCGGATCTCACGTCGAGATACAGATGCTACGTCCGACGTCAGAATAACGTCGTAATGCAAACTTACGCATAGGATATGACCTGGCTGATCAGTGACTTGACGTGGTGACTAGGCTGGACGACGACGGTGACTGGGTTGTCTGGATCGTCGGCAACGTGCGCGACTCTGGCGAAACGATCGGAGAATCAAGAAACGATCAGAAAAAGAAGGAGAAGAAGACTGGGTGCTGTTGTGTCGGGCTCTGGGGTGGCGAGGACAGAGGCAAGACGACGGCGACGTGGCTGCGTCGGCGAGGCGGCTATGGGTTTCTTGAGTTGATGTTTAGGGTGCAGGGGATGTCGTGGAGTTGGTGTTGGTGGTCTGGGGTGTCGGGAGAGGAGAGGGAGGTGAGGAGGTGAAGGAGGGGTGAGGGTGCTGGCGACGGTAAGGTCTGTCGGTGAGGTGTTGGGTTTCTGGGGTTGCTGCAGGGGTCATCGTCGGGGTGCAGGGCTCGGGAGGAAAGAGAAGGGGAGAGGATGTGGAGGTGGTGACGGAGGTGAGGTGGTGATGGGGGAGGGGGCGAGGAGGTGAGGTCGGTGATGGCGAGGACATGGGTGAAGACGAGGGCTAGGGTTTCTTAGGGAGAAGGAGAAAGAACAGAAGAAGAAATAAAGAAACAGGGAGAGAGAGTTGAGGGTACACACACACACGCGGATGGGAAGAGAGATAATAATTAGTTATTATAAATATTATACACACACACACACGCGTATACTTTTACTTTTAGTTTTAGAAAAAATATTATAATATATATTATAGGATTATACAGCTAATATCAAATTACTCCAAAAATTACCCGGGTCTCTTTTAAATGCCTAGTTTTTAAATATGGAGAATATACGTAAAAGTTAAAACCATAATGCGATGTCCGGTCAATAAAAATGCATACCCCTAAGTATGGATCTACGTAAATATACGTAGCGATCCAAACTAGTCTGTTTTAACAATTTGGACATGAACACGCTACATGGGTGCAACCATATGATATGGGGTACGATGGCATACCATGTTAGATATCAAAATATATTATTTGGTTATTATTTGTATTATTTAAAAGATACGCGGATAAAAAATATATTATATATGTGTATAGAATCTAGATATGCATGGATCCTCTGTACTAGCGAATATTTGATGTAATCTAGAACCATGATGGGTTTCAAACATGCGGGTCGTGTCGGAAACTAACCACAGCCACCAAATTCATTATTCGCACCCAAAAGCAATAGTAATAAAGAAATCTGTCGCAAAATATGAAATACCCCAAATAAATATAGTATAATAGTGCTAGGGTGTTACACACCCGTATCTAAGGTCATGCTTCGGACTCACTCTAGGATCGTACTGTTCATCCTTTCAGCGATCCCATTCTGCTGTGGCATCCTTGGTACCGTTTTCAACCAATGAATACACTTTTGTGAGCATAACGTCTTGAACTTCTGTGTGTAATATTCCCGTTCATAATCAGACTTAAAGCATTTGATCTTAGTCCCCGTTTGGTTCTCAACACACGCAATCCAGTATTTGAAGATACCAAACACATTGGACTTATTCTTCATCGCATGCACCCATATCTTCCGATTTACATCATTGATGAACGTCACGAAGTACCAATTTCTTCCATAATACTCTACTGAGGTTGGACCCCATACGTCCGTATGTACCATCTCCAGCTTCTTGGTCTTTTAGCTACGCCTCCAATCTGGAATCTGAGCGCGCTTTGCTTCCTACAAACGCGACTCTCATAAATCCTCAACTCCACCTTTTTCAGCCCCGTAAGAAGCCCCCTACCCTGAAGAATTTTCATGTTCTTCTCACTGAGGTGCCCCAATCGTTTGTGCCACAATGAAGTCTCCGAATCTATCTCCGAACCCGTCGCTAATGCAACCAAATCTCCACTGCTCCCATTGAAAGAATACAATGAACCACTCAGCTTGCACCTTGAAACCACCAACGATCCTTTGATAATCTTCCACTGAGAATTCCTAAACACCGTCATGTAACTCTCGTTGTCTAGCTGACTTATGGAAATTAAGGTTTTCTTCAAATCTGGAATATGACTCGCGTTCTTCAGCTAGATCTGACTTACTCCTGACAGTTGTAGTATGATCGTCTCCTTTCCAATGATCTAGCACGGCTGACCATTTCCCATCGTCACATGTCCATGACCATCTTAAACATACTCGCTGAAGTGATGCCGGCTTGAAGTGCAATGAAAGGATACCCCCGAATCTAGGAACCAAGCATCTGCATTTGTACTGTCGTTCGCTGATAGATAAAGCCTATGTTCCCCTTGTTCTTTTGTAGACACTGCATTAGCTTTCTTTTCATTTGCCTTCTCATCTGAGCCTTTCTTTGGAAGTCTGCATTCACTCTTCCTGTGACCCTTCTTTCCGCAATTCTAACAGGCGCCTTGGATTTTTCATTAAGATTTTCCTTGGCTTTTAAACTTGCCTTTCTTCCCTTTCCCCTTTCCATCGTCCTGCGCGATTCTCCACTGAAAGTGCAGAAGTTCCCGAACTTTCACTCACAGCCTTTCTTCACATCTCATCATTTAATATGCAACTCACCGCATCATTAAATGTGAGACTTCCTGTGATCGAGTTTCTAACCGCCATTATGAGATTTTCCCAACTCTCCGGCAATGAACATAGAAATAAAAAGGCACGAACCTCATCTTCAAATGCAATTGAAACTAATTCGAGTTGGCTCGTCAAGTTGTTGAATCGTTCAAGTGTCTGTCACCAAACCACTTCCTGCCATTTTCATGTTGAAAAATTTCTTCATCAAGTATATCTTGTTTGATATTAAATCTTCCCATACAACTTCGCTAACGTCGTCATTAGCACCATAGTTGTCTTCTCCTTTGAGATGTTAAAGACCACCTGTGGAGTCAACGATAGTATTATCGTCGTCAGGGCTTTCCTATCCAAAAGATTCCACTTCTCAACGGTCATCTTCTCGGGATTTTCGCCTAACAACGGAAAATATATATCCTTTTGGTATAGATAGTCCTCTATCTGCATGCACCACCAACCATAATTGTGATCATTGAATTTTTCGATCCTAGTTTTATCCCCTGCCATCTTTCGTCTATATCGCAAGTAAACCCAATTTCTCTTTCGATCTGAACCAACGCCTTCAAAACTACAATTTAAGAAAGTGGGGAAGAGGGACACAGGCGTCGTTACCCACCATTAACCTAGATCGTAGAATCGAAGAACCCTAGGTTCCTTAACCTTTCTCTGATACCAGTTGATGGTATCAAGTATCAAGCCCTAGGCTCTGATATCGGTGTCAGGGAGGGAAGTCGATATACAGAACAATGCTTGCGACAAATCAAATCACGCAATAACAACAACCACACAATTAATAATGAAAGACAAATTAATAACGATGCGAGAATAAATAAATAAGAATCAAACAAAAGACAATGGATTTGTTAACGAGATTCACCGACCGTATGGCTAGTCTCCGGTAGAGCGGAATCTGCAATGTCTACTATAATCTTGAATAAAGTACACCACGAGCAATCTCTAGGAGATTTCTCTCAAATCTCTCTAAATCTAAGATGTCACCCTCTCAATACAATATTATCTCTCTTCTTTTGATTTAATTTGGCAGTACAAACATTATATGAGAAGTCCCTATTTATAAGCAAACCCTAATCCTACCAAAAATAGAGATAAATTATAATTTGGTAAAATAAGATTCGCAGCAGTTTTCATGATGACAGACGTCTAACCCACGCTTGGGCAGATGTCTGCCTCGACTTTATATCTCTTCAGCATCTTGGGCAGACGTCTGGTCTTTTGTCACCAGACGTCTGCCACTGCTCTGGACTAGGCTTCAAGGTTACCCAGACGTCTGAACCACACTTGGTCAGAAGTCCGACCACACTCTGTACTTGGTCTTAATTCTTCCGCAGACGTCTATCCTGCTGGCCTTCAAACATTTGTCGTTACTCTGTGTTTCTGACATGCTCTCGTGTATACGTCCAGACGTCTGCCTTCTTTTTCTGCTGACGTCTGACCTAAAGTATTCTCCACAATTATTAACATCCCTTTGCTTGAAATATATATTAGGCATAGTTCTACCTTATCTCCAGGGTGTATATATAAACGGTCATATGATATATTTTCTCTCGTGATTTAGATAAGAGCAAAATGCCTTTGGGTTTCAGCTAGTCATGGTTATCATACTTGGGAAAGATCATTTAGTTATGCTACAAAATTACAATCGAGGGTTTTAAATATTGGATATCTGATTCAAATCAGGTAAGAGTTGTTTGTTGTAGATTGAGTCTAAAAATAATGGAGACATTAGTCGATGTTGAATGCTCATTTCAGGCATCCTAGGCATCCTATACATACGCGTGTGTGTACACACACATACACACACACACACACAAATATACCAATATATACATATATACATATACATACGTACATATATAAATTATATCATCAGATGATCGTCGCCATTCATCTTCATATTCCGAAATATGGGTGAACAAATTTTTATATGATTTGGACAATCCGTATTCACGTAGGTTTGTAAAATATTGTGTTGTCGAAAAACTGTTCATTTTAGTACCATATAATACATAGATAAAATGTGTCCAAACGATATAAAATTTGTTATACACATATATTAAAACATGAAAATCAAGATGAACTGTCCGGATCATCCAAAAAAATGCATATTGAGTTTTTTGGTATATGGTGTAACTAACTTAGTTACACCTAAAAAGTAAATTAGTTGCTCCCAACACACATTTACTATAATATACTAGTTAGTTGTTACACGAAGTTGTCTGTTAAACATCCATCCGATGCAAACATTTACTCGAGTCGGCTTTGGCGTTATTATGAATATTTAGTAACTTGATGTATCTAATTGGTAATTCATAAATTTTCATTTCTATCTCATTCTTTTTCAATACATCTAATTTTTTTTATTCTATCCAAATACTATTTGTATATCACTAAAAATTACATGATATGATTATATAACCAATAAGAAAGTGTATGGCGGACTGATTAGCTCAAAAATATTATGTTAACCGTAATCAGAAACGGCGTCGCTTTGCAGCTAGCCGGTGAATACGGGTCGATCCACAGAGATGTGTAAAATTTTTATGTGTTTTTACGAGTTGATTCCGATGGTGGTTTGATTTTTCTCGATTGATTTTAAAAACTAAGTTGTATGATATTAAGAGACTTGCTAGGGTTAGGTCTAAAGTGGGGTTTGATGAGATTGATCTTATCACCTCTTTCAATGCACTCGATTAAAACTTTTTAGAAGTCGTAACAATTATTAGTAAAGGGGATTAGGATGATTGGGAAGAAACGAAGTTTCTTTCTCTAGATCCTTGTCCGTCCTTTCCTACTAATTGCTATAACCTTTATGGACGTCATGCATGTCCGGTCCTTTATACTACGGTGTCACCTTTACCTCGTGGGTAGGGTGCCGTAGGGAGCGGATCATGCATGCGTGCATGAAGTTCTATTTATGAAAAATATTTGGCATTGAGAGAGATGAGAGATATTCATCTCTCAATCCCTCCTTTGTTCCTAACCCTAACAAGCGAGGAAATTACTCGCTCATTAGGGAAAATGACATTTTGAAAATACCTACCGATTGCATTTAAAAGCACTACACTAATTTAAACTAGGGCAATGGTATGATTACTCTAAGGCAAGTTTTAAACGAGAAAGCTAGGGCAACAATTGAATTATAACTAAGGCAGGAATTAAAAATAGAAACTTACAGAAATGATGCTCTTTTTCTCCCAACAATTCTGAATTTTATTGATTGAAAAGAGGCATAGGGTTTTACAATTTTTGATTACAATTTATAAGTAAACAGGGAAATTTAGGGTTACGGGATTCGTACACGTGCAATTACAGATATGCCCACGTAAAATCCAAACCCCTGCACCGACGCACCGACATGAGAAAACTGCACCGACACGGGCTTTAAATGGCCGCGGAACCGCGGCATGAGGGGGGTTTGGGCCGCGGTTCCGCGGCCCTTTGGTGAGATCATCTCACCATCTTTTCTGGGCTTGTTTGTAGTTATCTGGGCTTGTTATTTCTTCATCTCATTTCTCTGTTTGGCTTCTTATTCTTCTCCAGATTTTTCAGTGAAAAACATGTAGCGATCTTTTAACCGTTTGCCTTGACATTCTGGACCTTGCACTGTTCTTTGTCTAGGCTTGACCAGGATTCTTCTATTTGTTGGTAAAAAGTCCCTTTTCTGTTGTCTTGTGTCTTTTTCACTGTTTTCGCTCCAAAAACCAGTAACCTGTAACATGTAGCAGACATGTGTCAAAAGCACCTGTTTTTTTATAAAACGCATAAGAATGGGGAATATAAAATGCAATATTATGATATGAACACGGACTTTGAATGTTATAGCCGATAGAAAGTGTATGTCAGACTATGAAATCGGACAGTGTCCAAATTGTTGGACGAAAAATCCTCATAGTGATACAACCATATTTTAGCCATATAGTACTGTTGAGGCTTTGAAAACCATATATCGAAGGATATATTGTTAGGAGTTTTCAAAATCGTATAGTTCAAATCAAAAAATACAACGAAGAGACAATATAGCGGGGATACAAGGCAATATTGGATATTCATATCATGTATCATCTATATTGTTTCATGAATACTCACTTCGTGATAATTAATGATTAGATTCCATCATATATAATTATTATGGGGTTTTTCCGCATCAAATTCCTTGATATTTTCAAAAATACAAATCAAATGCTTTCTATTTTCAAAAACAACACCAAATTCTTTAACTTCATATAAAAGAGACACATCCGTTAAGCTGCAGTTAATATGATCAGTTATCAGGATGGGTTAAGGTAACTGCAGTTAGGATTTATTAAATTTGGACAATATTTACCCATCATTTCATTCCTTTACTAGTTCATTATCATCTCGCACATCACTCTTCATTATTCTCTCTCATTAACAAATGCAATCTTTACTCTCTTCTCCCACCTTCTTCAACTCCTCTCTTCCATTCAAAACCCCAATTCTCATCTTCTTCATTTCTCTCTTCTCCCTCATCCCCATTAACCCATCTCACTTCTTCACTCAAAACCTTCAGACATTTCTCCCTATTAGATCCCTAAATTCCAATATCGGATCATGAAATACCCAAAACCCAACCATCTAACCTAGAAATTCAAAAATATTTTCATACTTTTATCTCTCAACTCAATCCCAAGCTCTCAAATTCGTTGTAGCACATCATCCTAGAAATCAAGATATCAATTTCACTCCAATTTCTTTCATTAATATCGATTTGATAATGTAAATTTGATAGTGTAGATTTCCAGGACTCTAATTAATTTGAATACTGGATTTTTAAAGCTTCAATTGAAATCTGCACAATTTAAGGCTTCAGTTAAAATATGCAATTTTAGGTTTGAAAGAGAGTATTAATTGTGTGTGAGAAGGAAGAGAGAGGGTGTGTGAGTTTAAGATTGAAAAGGAGAGGATGAGAGAAGCAAAATATCAATGGAGGAAGAATAACAAGAAAACCTAAGGTTTAGGCCCTTTAAAAACAAACTCATCTAACTGGGAACGGTTCTGTATTTTGAAGGTCCTAACGGCTATTATTGATGGTGTTTCCCCCAATCAGAGCAAAGCTCTGCTGGAAATTCAAAATTCAAATTTTGAAGTAACGCTTCAAATCTCGGGCGCAACGCGCCACATGTCAGGCGCTAATACGTCAGCGCAGCGCCCAAGAAGGCGCGCCCAATCAGAGCAAAGCTCTATTAAAGGAAGCAACGCTTCAGTTGCGCAAGCACTGCGCTGCGCGACACGTGTCAGCGCAGATGCGCTAGCGCAGTTGCGCTGCGCTGTGCGCTGCGTGACACGTGTCACGCGCTGGGGCATCTGCGCCAAACAGAATTAAATTTCTAAGAAATCTTTTCTGTTCTTGTTAAAACAAGAAGATTTTCTTCTGTAAAACAGAAGCCCTTGGATCAAAGATCCAACAATGGGGAAAATTCCCTAAATCACTCAGAGAAAGATCTCTTTAACAAATCTAACTAATTTATGGGCACTATAAAAAGGACCCCAGACCTCCATTAAAAGGCATGAACATTTTTCTAAAAAAAAAAAGAGAAGAGAACTCTTGAGAACTCCTCAAGAACAACAGAAGGTAAAAACCTTTAGGAAAGAGAAAATTCTCTTATGGACAGACTATTGATCTAAGAACAAGATCAATAATCTTAAATAAAAAGAAAAAAATAAGTAATAGCAGTGCTTTGCACTTTCTTATGAACCATTGGTTCCTTGAAAACAAAAGAAAACTTGTTTTCTTTGATTTAAAATCAACCAAAATATAAAACAGTGCTTTGCACTTGAAAAATTGCGCTATTGCGCTCCTTTGTTGGCGCAACTCACCAGAGCGCGCCACGTGTCAGCAGCGCAACAGCGCAGTGCACTAGCGCAGCGCACTGCGCTGTTGCGCTTGCGCTCGCCAGAGCATGACACGTGTCCTCACCACAAGCGCTTGCGCTCAGTGATTGGCGCAAAGCGTCTGAAAAATGCAATGCATTTCATTTCCTGAAGGGCCAGGCCCAATTAAAAGGCTTAACAGGCCTAATAAATAAAATGCTATGCATTATTTAAAAGGGCAGAGCCCAATTGAAAGGTGGACCAAAACAAATGATTTGCATCATAATAAAAAGGGCAGAGCCCAGTCAAAATGGGCATAAATGGCCTGAAGTAATGCAATGCATTATTTAAGTGTGGACAAAGCCCTAGCACAGGTCTAATAGACCGGAAATAAATAAAGGTGTTGAACATTTTCCACTGGACTTAGCCCAATTTTGGCCGTAAGTCCTTAAATAAAATTGACTGAGCACAGCTCTCTCTTAAATCAATTTATATCCGGTTCGAGGGTACATCTCCGAACTCCTTTGACGACTGTCGTTGTAATCCTTCAACGACGTCAGAGAGGTGACGGGTCCCGAC